>CM030905.1:11570624-12770624 GCA_018136845.1 Heterotis niloticus
GCAGATATTGAGGGGAGCAGTTCTGGGATGCCTGGGTAGAGTTTTCAGAGATGTCGTGGGCCTAACTCGAGCATTAGTCCTTTATCAACAGCACATTGTGTTTATTATGAATCTGGGAGTCCAAGTCAAAGTGGTGGCTCAATATAAAGTTGCCTTGGACAACAGTTTTGGCTAAATTTTAAGTAATTATTGTGTAACTGCTAAATGAACAAATGCAACTGTACAAGAGCTTGCATTGAAAACATTCTAATAGGTTTTATCATCATTAGGTTTTGACACAAAACATTTGGATGAAGTAAACTGATCATCAGTTTTTTTCATGGGCAAAAGCTAGAGGAGGATTTACCTTGAGAAGATGCATAGGCCGCCCCTCATAGGTGTTGCCAATCACTTCCCTGCTGATCAAGTTAGGGTTCCCTGAAGTGATGGAGGAAACCCAAGCCTGGATCTGAAAAAAAATCACCACAAAGATCAGGTGCTGAATATCAGGAGCAGAACCGATGTCCGGTATTTGTCAAGATCCATCAAAATCACTAATATAGACCATCCCTCTGGTTAGTGATTTGAATAAATAACTCATGCCAGAAAAAAACATAACATAAAACCGATCAACACAAAGCCCTTACTTGGTCCCATGTGTTGTACTTGTCATAGTTGTAGGCTTTAGTGGAAACGTCCTTGCTGTCCATCTGGTTCTCAATTGCCGTCTGCAGGTCTTCTATGAGAACCCTTTCAGTGGAACAAAGACATGGCAACAATTGCTAATACAGCTACAGCCTGCAAAAAACCACTGCAAAAGCTTAAAACTCCTGCAAATCACTTGCTAGTTTCTTATGAAAAACTCAAATACTGCACTATAATGTTATAAATTACAGGAAAAATTTTATTTTTTTCAAGCGCTTATTTTATTTTATTATTCCAGTGGGCCACCCCAACATACTCGTGCAGAATCTCGCCCTGCTGCAGCACAGTGGTGAACAAGTCGACGTGCTCGGCGTTCACGCGGACGTCAATATCTGCGCCCGCCTTCACAAACTCCTTTTGAGTGTTCCAAAAGTCAAGCTGGTGAAGGTGGAGAAGTTGAAAGGGAAGACAGAAGGTGATATATACTGTATATCACAATGGCCAGTATGACAAACATTTCACAGTTACTGTAACCAATAGAAAAGATAAGATTTTAAAAGAGCAAAATATACATGCGTTTTGGAAAAGTGCACCAAAAATACGTAGTATATATTAGCAAAATATTTGAAAAAAATTGAATCTGACCAAAAAAAAAAAAAAAAAACTATGTCATATGTACTTACACCTTCTAAGTTAAATAAAATGTAATTATCTCAGGGAAATACTTTTTAGCATTTTAAAAATAAATTGAAAAATCACTGAAGTCGCTAAAAAAATCATTTATTCAAGATTACTGAAAAGCTCGCTTATGCATATTTTATCACCTGTGTTGCAAGCTTCCTTATAATTTACAATTGCACTGAACCAATGTTACCTCTCAGGGTACCGCGGTATCACTGTACCTCTAGCGTATCCCCCAACTCCTTTACAATAGCCACCTGCCTCCCTGTTTTCGGCTGGAGACGGTACACCTTCCCTCTGAGCAAGAAGGACAAAAGTGAAACCACAATTTCCCAGTTTAGATACAAGCGGGGAGGATACCGCCATGTTTTTAGCAGGAAAAAAGTACAAATTTACCCATCGAATCTTGTTACTTCCGCAAGAGCAACAGCGACAAACCCAAAAAACAGAAGGACCTTCATCTTTGCTGTGTGACACCACTAAGTCCTGGGAGGCTTTTTAAAACCCTGCTGTTCCTCCAGTCAGCCAATTAAAATGTCCCCACAGCGTGGCACCAGTTATTTTTAGGGGGTGGTGATGTTCCTCACATGATCGGAGTGATGGGCACAAATTTCGTACCCTGCAAATAATTTACCTGCGCCGTGTTGCAACCAGATTGTGGCTGCGCGAGGCCAAGGACGGCTCTTCTTTCTCAAGGAACAAACTGAAAGACTAAACTTTTGGTGGGCAGTTAATGTAATGATGATGATGATGAAGTTTAACGGAAGATGATGGTGATTTTTCCATCTGTTAAAAAATAAGATATGAGATATGAAGGTAATAATATGAAGAAGAGAAGAATCAGATGCAGAGAAAAAATAGACAAAAACAGATGCGTTCGTAGAGGGAAGGAGCAATGTGTTTAAATGCTTCCTCAAAAGTGAATGAAAAAATGAAAACAGAAACTCCTGGGAGAGACTGTGAAAAACAAATGTATTTATGTGATTAACTGATATTTTTCTTCAGAGCTGCTTTACATGCTTCAGCAGCCTACAGTTGTTGGCCCACTGACACAGCTGGGCTACTTTTACTGGATCGGTTTTGGGTAAATGCTTTACTGAAGGCAACGGGATGTGAGCCTTATACCTCCAAGTCCAAAGCAGCAACTACAACCACTACACCACCTGCTGGCCGCTCTGCAACACCAACTATCAGAAGGAGTTGTTCAGGACCAAAGTGGGCTCTGTGGTAGCTGCTGGGTGTTGGTGTCGGTTTGGTGCGGCTTGCTGAGCAGAGGGGAAATAGAGACGGGGTCAACAGGAGGTTGAGAGCAGCTGCACTCGGTCACGTTCCAGGCTGAGCGATACGGGCTCCTCCTTCATGGAAACATCTAATCTGCACACGCTTAACAAACAGTTGCTCTCTCACAGAACCTTTCAGCTGTGAGAAAATAAAATCTGCTCTGCCTGCAAAACGTTGTGACGTTACCTGTACCACCCTGTGCAAAGTTGTGGAGACAAAATGTTAAAAAAATACAAAGAACAAAACACGCAATTGTTGTCTTATTTTCTTTCCATTTAAATCAATTTTGCTTGACATTAGTTCACAGCTCAATGAAATACACTTTTCAGAACAAAAGATGGCGCCCTACCTACGATTTTGTGAAGGAATTATTTTCCTTTTCTTTTACTTCATTGAAGACCCTTTGCTAGTTACAGATGTTCGATTTTTTTGTATGTATTCACATGGATTTTGTTGTGCACAAATGAATTTTCTGCAAAGCTATGTGGAATGCTAAAAATATGCAAAAAAGACCATTTACATATGTTTGCTGAACATGTGGATATATACGCTTGAAAAATAGTTAAGGCACAAAGAAAGAAATAAAGCGCGACGTGCTCACTTGTAATGCATTAACTCAACTGACATTTTTCCCCCAGAGCAATGTACAACATCAGGCTCGATACAGTGATTTACTGCACTCATTTGCAAAGGTGGGCAATTTTCACTGGAGCAATTCGGGATGAATACCTCGCTGAAAGTTACTGCAGCAGGAGGTGAGATCCAAACCTTGTCCTTCTGGTCCAAAGGCAGTGACCCCGACCTGACCACTATTGTTCTGAAACTGATTGAAAGCAAACAGATTCAAAAATTCAAAGAGATTTATTTGTCACATACATGGTAACCAGGCATGCCATACAGTGAAATGCAAACTGAATCGACAGGACACTGTGCGTGGTTTTGAGGATAGTGGAAGGTTCAAGAGCCTTATGGCCTGATGATAGAAGCTCCTCTTAAGTCTCTCCGTTTTTGCCATAATGCTGCCAAATTGTTTGCCTGATTTCAGCAGGTTGAACAGATGATTGCTGGGGTGAGACAGGTCACCGATGATCCTAGTCGCTCTGGTCCTGCATCTGCTGGTGTAGATGTCCTGTAGTGATGGCAGATCAGATCTGGTGCAGCGTTCCGCTGCCCGGATCACTCTCTGCAGTGCCTTGATGTCGCGAGCACAGCTATTCCCAAACCAGGAGATGACAGTTTGTACAGCACCAGAGTAGAACGTTTTAAGGATCGCCGGAGAGACCTGTAGCTTCCTCAGCTGTCTGAGGTGGTAGAGCCGCTGCTTTGCTCTACTGGCCTGAGCTCGGATGTGTACAGTCCATGTCAAGTCCTCAGTGAAATGAACGCCCAGGTATTTGAAGCTGCTCACCCTCTCCACTACAGTCCTGTTGAGTTTAAGGGGGGTGTAGGACCGCTGCTGTCGTCTACCAAAGTCCACCACCATCTCTTTAGTTTTACCTACATTCAGATGGAGGCAAATTCTCCTGGCATCATGATGCCAAGTTCTCCACCTCCTCCAAGTATGCTGTCTCATCGTTGTTGGAGATGAGGCCCAGCACCACTGTGTCGTCAGCAAATTTGGTGATGGAGTTGGAGGCGTGCATGGCCACACAGTCGTGAGTGTAGAGGGCATAGAGCAGAGGGCTAAGTACACAACCTTGTGGAGCTCCAGTGTTGAGTGTGATGATGCCAGAGGTGCGACTACCGATTCTCACCACCTGTGATCTGCCTGTGAGGAAACTGAGAACCCAGGCACACAGGTTGCGGTTCAATCCCAAGTCATTCAGTTTAGTGAACAGTCTACGGGGGACAATGGTGTTGAAAGCTGAACTGTAATCGATGAACAGCAGTCGCACATAGTTCCCCTGTTTCCTGTCAACGTGACTGAGGGTGGTGTGCAGGATGTGGGATATGGCATCATCCGTGGATCTGTTGGGGTGGTAGGCGAACTGAAGTGGGTCTACAAAGCTGGAGATGGATGCAGTGATGATGGCCTTGATGAGTCTCTCAAAGACCTTCATGACTACCGAGGTAAGTGCAACGGGCCGGTAGTCATTTGGGCATGAGGGCTTATTGTTCTATGGTACCGGGACAATGGTGGATGTTTTAAAGCACCTAGAGACTGTGGACTGAGCCAGAGACTTGTTGAAGATGGTTGTGAGGACTCCGGCCAGCTGGTCGGCGCAGCAGCGCAGCAGACGCCCGGAGATGCCGTCCGGCCCCGGCGCTTTCCTGATGTTAATGCGCTTCAGCTCCCTCTGCGCATCGGACTCGGTAACAGTGATGACGTCACCAAATGTCGTCGACCAGTTGCGGCCCTCGCTGCTGTCGCGGGTGACTGTAGCGCAATCGGGCTTGAAACGGGCATAGAATGCATTGAGTTCATTGGCGAACCTAGAGTCTGCACGCACAGCCACATTAGATTTCCTTCCGAAATCAGCGATGGTCCTTGCCACAATTTGCGTGTGTCACCCTGGTGGAAAAGCGACTCGACCCACTCCTGGTACTGGCACTTCGCGTCCTTCACTGCACGCCGAAAGCCATATTTAGCCGCTTTGTAAGTGCTCATGTCACCGGTGGCGAGAGCTGCGTTGAACGCAGCAGTGCGCGCATTCACTGCTTTACGGACCGTACCATCGACCCACGGTTTTTGGTTGGAAAAGCTCTTGATTGTAATGATCAGTGATGATGTAAATTATTTATTATTATTTAGTATATAGAAGTAACCTTACATTATTGTCTGAGTGTTTGTGGCGGAGTCTCCCAGCGTTCCTGGACTTTTGAAGAGCAAGTAACAGTGAAGCAACATGGCGGGGCAGCATAGCGGTTTAGGGAAAGTTAGGCTAGAAAGGAACCTGCTGCACTTTCCCTGGTCCCTCGCCAGTCCTCTTCAGTGTCACCCCCTTTTTGTATTTGAAGGCTGTCTTTGCCCACTGCTGCATATTGCAACACACTTCCTGGCTTATGTGCCAATAAGCAAAATAGGGAAAATATTATTTGCAGCCGTTGGCACGATGGTTCCCAAGGGGAATGTCAAATTGAGACATCACTGCTGGAGATTCTTTTATAGCCCGTATATAAAATCAGCAACACAGATGTCATAAGCTGGATCTATAAATGCTTTTTGGGTTAATGACTGCAACAGTGGTAGACATTAAATTATACTGGGATTCTTTATTTGACTTCATTAAATATTAACACTTATCTTTAAGATACTTTACAGTTTATATTTGTTAGATGTATTTAAAGAACTAGCAGCATTCAAAACCTTTTTAAAAAGAGTCCTGTTTTGCTTAGCAACAAGAACTGAATCCCTGAGGCCAAAAACTTTACAAAAGTGCCCTGACATCTGACCCACTTTCAGCTACCTCAACAATCCAATCTATTTATACTAAATGCAATAAGATATAGAAGTCTGATGACCAATACAATAAAATTTAAATAAATGCAGCTTCTCAAACTCAAACGACTACACCAAAGGTAGACACTTATGAATAGTTTGGCAGGAAGAAAGCAACAGTTTAGAAGAATAAATTACCATTATACTTTACAAAGCCTCCCATACTCAACACTTTTACAAAGTTCCCATCCTCAACCTTCCGGATTTCTGCCCGAAACCCTACAAAATGAACCTTTCATTTCTTTGCTGTGTGCAACATACTGGAATATAAGCTTTCATACAATGTTCTCCAGCATCTCAACTGATCTTATTCCAGAACAGTGGTTCAACCATCTTTTTAATTTTGCAGCAGCAACAACCACATATAAAAGACAAGCAAAGCATTTTTCATTTTGCAGCTGGGAATGTTAACTGCTTTTTCCTGAATTTCCTGCCAATATGGGGATGGCAGATGAGGCAACACTTCCTGTTTAGCCAAAGGCTACACGTCTGCAGCAACTGACATCCTGTTTTCATCTTCACATGAACATCAGTCCTGGTTTGTTTGCTTGTTTTCACCACTGTGGATACGTGTGAGAGTTTAAGCACATTTTTGAACCCCATTAAAACTTGATGTCGACCCCCAAAAGACCCCTATTTATTCTTGTAATTAAGAGTAAAGAGTTATAAGAGGAGCAGCACAATGGTGCAGCAGGTAGGCCTATCCTGAAGTTACTGAGCACCAGGCTATGAAACCACACCTGTATGTGCGACCGTTCAATCACAGAGTGGCCACAGACACACACACGCACACAATTCAGAAACACATGTGAGTGGCCTGTGGGAGGAAACCAGAGCAGCTGAAAGAACCCCAAGCACATGTGATGCGAACAAGGAAACTCCACACAGACTGAGCTGGATCTGAACCCAAACCCAAATAGCCCAGGCCCTGTGATTCAATGGTACTACTTGTTGAGCCACCATATTTATCAAAATTTGAAGTTATAATGCAGTTCCATTTTCTCAAAATATCACTAGAACACTCAGATGGCTGTATAACCACCAGTCCTTGATTTCACCATGGCATAAAACAATTCATTTTATTAATAGCAATTAAGTTTATTATATGTACTAGATGAATGTGTTGAAGCAAAGCTAGACATGAGGCACCGATGCTGGATGCGCCAGCTACAGCTTGCAGTTTACCCTGTTTACGCTGTTTACACTATTTACATCCACAAAATGTGTTAAATTTTGGGAGACTGCATCTCCTAGGGTAACAAAGGTAAAACATCTGAGCTCAGCACCCTGAAGAATGTGGGGCTGGTCAACATCTAACCCTGTATATATGTCTGCACAACTAGGAAGCCATAACTTTTGTGCTATCTCAATGGTCATGCACCTTTCAAAAAGCAACCGTTTGGCTATAACATTAGCATGTCTGCCTGAGACAAATGTAGCTTCTTGCTGAAATGCCTGGCTGTCACTTTTTTACTTTCATCCAATACTGCACACATTTAAGATTAGCAAAAATCTCACAGTCCGGATTTCCCTGAATGATCATCTATGAAACACTGGCATCCATCCGCTTCATAATGCCACTCTAGGACGTGTCAACAATTTGTTTATATTTCATTTGTGGGAGTTGTTGCCTGTAATTTAATATTGTTCTTTATGGTCATTTATTTATTCTGTTTGCACCTTATTATGTGTCTTATATTATGTCACTCTGTGTGCATCTGCTGTAGAGGTGAATTTTCCTACATGGATTTCTAAAATCCTGTCCCACTCCATCCCCTCCCATTAGCAGTAGCGCTCTGATTTGTCTCAGGTCTGCCCCCTTGAGGAAAATGGTTGGAATTTTACTCTCAAGGACTTTACAAAAATCTGAGTGGTTTTGAACCTATGGGCCACAGCCCACTGTGGTACTGTGATGGTTTTGTAGAATTTTAGTACATAAATTTTAAACAATTATATAAATTAATAACAAACACATAATTATATAAATATTTGATATATTATGGTCATGTTTTTGTCACTAATTAATAAAAATAATCCATTCTTGGCAAAATGTTGTGATTGGCTTAGGCTGCAGAATGATCTACATGCCTGTCATAAACCAACATTTTGCAGAATTTTTATTTTTTGTTTGTCCAACTTAAAATCTGAACTCTCATATCGTTTCTATGAACTAGTTGCTGTGTGACTTAAATTTCCTTTAAATGTAACCACGCACAGTCTCCTGTCGATTTAGAGCACATTTTGCTATATGGTTCCCAGTAACCATGTAAGTGACAAACTCTTTTGACTTTTGACTCTTTGACTTTGAGCGCCTTGCAGAAATGGCTTATCATTTTCAGCCACTTGAATAGACTCAACCTTGGTGTTTAAGGTAAATCAGCTTTTTTTAAAGCGATTTATGACCCACCAGAAGTAGGACACACAGCAGGTGACCATTTGATGCGAATTTGACAAGGCAGCTGGATGGTGGCTTCATATGCACTTCACTTTCATGCTTTAGTGACAACTTGAACCTGGAATAAAGGAGTACTCATCTCCAGTTGGGGACATGGTTTAATCCACGCATCCAGATGGTGTTAGTATGCAAAAATAAAGGCTGGTCCCTGGCTCAATTGATTCAACATGCCATCCTGTTGTGGAAACGTATAGCAACAGAACCCAACCCGTATATGAGCACCTAACACGGTGTGTGTAGGTAGATCTAAACTTGTACATATAAGTATTGGAGCATCTCACACCAGAACAGCGAGGGTGGTGTGTCCAGAAGTGGTTGTGTGTGTCTGTACTGTGGTCAAGCAGACCACTTAAACACTACAGCACATGCCCAGCCCATGCTGCATACTTCCTTGTGCCATTCGTTATTTCCACATATATTTTCACTGCCACACATTTCACTTGTACTATTTACTGTAGTCAGCTCACCTTTGCGCCAAATCCTCTTGTATTTCTCCTTTATTTTGATTCCCATCCAAATCATCAGTCTCCCAAACAGTTTAATTGTACCTCTAGATACCTTGGGGGTGATAACATGCAACATTGCCTAGCGGCAGAGTGCACTGTTTTGCTACCGGAGCAACAGGTAATGGACAAATATGTAACAGAAGCATTGGAGTTTGGCCTCATGCACTTCTCCATTTCTTGCTTTGGCTGTGTTCTTTACAGAAAAGAAATATGTGGTCTACATCCCTGTATATATTTAAAAAAGTGTTTAAACACAGTCGCAGTGAAATATCCACACCCTCTGCCTCTTATCACTGCTCTATCAGAACAAGAGCATAGAAGTTCTATTTTCACTACTACGGATTTAAGGAGTGCTTATAATCTCATTGGGTGTTACGGCAGAGTCGGTGAAACCCAAAGTTCAAGTCAACAAACGTTTACTGAACAAGATAAGCGAATAACAAAACAATAAACACTTTGCTAAATAGAGTGCATAATAAATGAACCACGTCGGAGAACTGTGAACACAATAGTGTAAGACACAGAGTGTGCTGGAACAGAGAATGAGGATTAAAGGAGAGCTAAGCGCTGGGCACGCGTCCATGTGAAGCTTTTATACAGTCCGTTGCGTTCGTGGTTGCGCGGTGAGAACGCATCCAAGGCTGCATTGCGAGGTGAAGAGAGCTGCGTGGTGATGGAGAGGACATGGACGTGACATTGAGAGATGTAAAGGTGACAAGAAGAAGACAGCTTTTAGCAACATCCTTAGTCATTGTGAATATCTGTCATACCCTTCACATTGGTTAATGGCATGTCTCTTTTTTTCAGGCATTTTTGAACAAAATCCTATGGAATATAATTAACTCCTTTGTTGCAGTCTACTCTGATTATGATTTATTCTATTTCCAGTGCTATAATAAACAAGTCTCACATGTTTGTAGAGTACTGAAAGGGTTGTTGAACAATTGCTTATATGTTAAGGACAGAAATATTTGGGTTAGGGATGTTTTTTAGAATATATTCTTATGTGCACAGAATGTGATTCTGAGCATAGAGAAGTTCCAGATGTCATGGCCTTATCTGCAGTCCATTAGGGAACTACAATGTTTCTTTTGATTTGCTAATTTTTATCACTGCTTTGTCCATAACTTTAGTATTGCAATTGCCCCTCTGACAGCCCTCTTGCAAGGAAGTCCAACATGGCTCTCTTAGCCAAAGGCAGGTAAAGCATTCCAAACACTCAGACCCAACATTACCTTTCATAGTAGAGGTCTATGTGCTGGTAGCAAGGATTGGGGTGGTACTCTCCCAATGCCAAGGGACTCCTCCCTCACTTTTACACTTGTGCATACAATCACCCTTCAGAAGCAAGTATGATGCTGGGAACAGAGAACTGCTGGGGAAAAAAAACAAAACAAAAAAAATGGTGTTAGAGGAGTGGAGACACCTGCTAGAAGATGCTACTTGCCCATTTCTGATGCTGACTGATCACTGCAATTCTGAATACATCCAAAGGGATCAGAGATGGAACTACTGCCAGGCTCAGGGGCTTTGTTCTTCACCTGCTTTAAGCTTGCTGTGACCTGCAGACCAGCCTATAAGAATAGCAATTCCAGTGCACTTTTCAGGGATCCACAACACCTGGAGCGAGCCCATCCAGCTTGATAATATCCACCAGGAGTATTCCTGCTTTTTTTGCCACATTTTGCTGCAATGACAGCTTTAAGTCTTTTGGCGTGAGCATGTTCCACCTTTGCACATTGCTTGGGAGTTATTTTGTCCCTTTCATCTTGGTAAATCTGCAGCAGGTTGTTCAGGTTGGTTGGATGATCCTTACAGATCATCATTTTTCAATAATATCACATCTTCTCAACAACATTAAGGACACCATTTGACTGAGCTGCTGTAGAACATTTATGTTTATGTTTCTGAGGTCTTCAGTGGCCTTGCTTGGGATCATTGTCCTGCTGTAAGGTGACCTTTCTCTCAAGCTTCAAGCTTCAGTTTCAGAATGAAGGAGGTTTTATTGCAGTATTTCTCTGTATTTGTCTCCTTCCATTCTTCCCTCCATTTTGACAAAATGCTCTATCTCTACTGACAAAGAGCATCTCAACAGCATGATATTGTCATTACCGTACTTCACTGGAGGGATGGTGTTTCCCGAGGTTGTAATAATATGATGCTAATGCAGTTTCTCTCACACTCTGTCTCTCACACACATACACCTTGCTCTACAACATGAGAAGGAGGGGTACTTGGGAGGGGGCTATTGAATGATTGGGGTAAAGAACAGTACTGGCAAGGTGGAGTGTTGATGGAAGGTGTGCTTCAGAGATAGAAAATCACCACCACCACCACCACCACCAACATCATCATCATCATCATCACCATGAAGCCATGACCAAACACAGCACATACATAAAGACCAAGGATGTTGATGGATTTTTTTCGCTCCACACAAGAGCTAATATCTACAATAAGTACAAAAATAAAAAATAACAATTTGTAGAACCAATGCAAAGTGAAAAGGTAAAAATGATCAAGTACACACAAACACACACACACACACACACACACACACACGGCTGCACACTTTTCTGACATGAAAGGCTTGGCTACATATATTTAGTTATTATTTTTTTCCATTCCACCTTTCAACGTTTTAACCAGGGTAAAGCCAGGACACTCAGCTAGTATAAAAATAAACTGAATTAAACTAAAATTGAATAGCGCTGCAGTGTTCCCACACTCATTGAACTGTTTTACTTAAGCCAACTAGAAGCCCCTGAAAACATACAAAATGGCACGGATCCTAGATCTGGTTTAGCAGAGCTGCTGGGCTCCCAGTACAGACACATGTCCCTCCTGAAGCCCCCGAGGAGGAAGGCTGCAATTTTAACATTTATGAAGAAACTCCAGCCAAGTGACATTGAGCCGCTTTTTTATTTATTTAATGTCGATCTAATCTCCTGTTTCCGAATTAATTAGTTCATTAGCATAATGAATGAGAAAACAATTATGATCCATGGAAATATTCCAATGATGCACTGGCAGCTTGGCCTTGGAGAAGGGATGAACCTACACCCATCGCCATGACTCTGTTTAGAGAGCTCTAAATAAAATTGAGAAATTTTTCAAGCAGGGTTGCAACAGCACATATAAATTAGTTTTTAATAAGGGAGATATATGCTGCCATTTACGTGTCTGCAGCAGGTTCTTCTTTCCTGCATGAAGTCCACTGCGAGGCTCCAGGAGCCAAGAGAACCACCATAGTTTTCCATGAAGCGTCGCTGCACTCTTGGCGGCCCCTCAGGCGCTCTTCCAGCCTCCAACAGGAGGGGGCAGCAGAGGACGCGGTTAGTTTACGACGTCATCGGCATTTTTTTTTTTTTTTTTTTTTTTTTTTAGCGTGCAATTTTTGGAATTTAACAGGACTGCTGTATTTGTTAGTACATAAGTGTATGTTTAGATTCAGTTCTTCTTTTTGCATCACATTGTTCACTTATAGTAGAAAAACGTACCATATATTAATGTGATTTAAAAATGAAAAAGATGCAACCAACTCAGTCAACAGTAATAATGAGTCTGGGTGCTGGATTCCAATTGCATGCAATTTTATTTGACTAACTTCAAAAGTGCTGTCCTCCCTTTTCCTAGTAAATAAAATTTCATATAACATGGGAATTGAACACGTTCCTCACCTGGATTTCAGTAGTTACTTAAATATTAATGCTGTGGACTCATATTAACAGCTGCTTAAATCCAGGATATTAATATCGGTTAACTTGCTGATTCAAACCTGGATCCTTCAGTCGCAAGGTGATGGCTCTATTCACTACACCTCCTGCTGTCCAGGTACACAATGTTTACTAACCTACAGTATATTGTACACTAGGTACATTTCTGCACTGTTGCTTTTGAACACGATAAAGAAACTGTTTTTTTTTTTTTTTTTTTTTTTGTTAGTGACACCTGAACATGGACAGAAAGCGAAAAAATGACTGAAGTCAAATATCCAGCAAAAACTGCTCTTTGACAAAATCCCATGCCCATATGCGCCACTGAAAACAAGCAGGAAAATATATGTATGCTTTGATATGGTTTCCTAAATCACCAAGGGAAAGCTGAAATTGAGGTGAAAGAACACCACACAATTTTAGCAGTGCCAGTTGGTGTTACCCAAATTAAAACTGCATAAAGAGATACAGAACAGCCTTAAGGCAAGCATTATTTATCATTAGACTGTTCCACTCTAGCGTTATACTTGTATCTATTTAGCTACCGGCTTCCATATTTTTTGTGAAATTTCACAATCTTCTTTTTTTTCCAGCAACTGCAATCTGTTCTCTGTTTTCATGCAGCTGTAACACAAATAAAGAAAATTTGTTTTAGTGTTTTCCCACAGACATTCTGGCAGCAAAAATGGGCTAAAATTGCATCAGAACAACATCAGTGGCATCAAACACGGCTCATGCAAGCTTTTTATGTCATCCTTCATTAAAACTATTCAGAATAAATTAATGGATGTTTGAAAATTTCTCCAACTTATTTTTAAGGCTTTTGTACATTAAAAAAAAATGTATAAAAACGGGTGCTTGGAGAAAAACACAATCTGTTTATTTTGTTTCTAAGTAACCACCACTGCATTTACTGTGCAGTTTCACTCAACAATGTTTTTGCTTTGAAGACGAAACAGCTTTTCAACAGCCACGTTCAGTAATAATTTAAAAGCTATAATCACAGGGTACCTGAATTAAATACAGTTGTAAAATAAATAGCCGTAATGAGAATAGAAATGAAATGCAAATATGCACTATATTTGCATGCACTGTACTGATTCACATGTATGTGCAATATCTTGACCTTAAAGAAACATTTTTAGAAGCCCCCCTACCAGCAATTATTATGAAGGGGCAATTCCAGACTGTGTGCACGGTGTAAAAATGTGTCCTTTTTATTAGAATGTTATTATATTTATAATCTAATTTATAATTGTATGGTGAGAGAAACAGAAAGAGTCTTGATGGAGTAATTTTTTTCCCCATGACTGTTTCCCTGCTTGTGCTGTGAAGATAAAGTATTCAGAATAATTCCTCTGTTTGTTTTTATGAGCTGTGAGCTGAAGACCCTTGGAGATCCTTGGTGTGCCATTAGCCTGGGAGGGGGGGGATTCCACTGATCGCTGTTGTTGTTGGCTCGAAGCCGAGCTGCTTTGGCTGGCCTACAGTCCCTTGGTCACCTCATCCGAGCGTGCAGATGGTTGACAGTCTCCTTTGAGGCTGATGAAGTCACATGACTGAAATGGTGGCAGGTATAGGGTAGCAGGTATTGTATACATAGGGACATTGATGGCCTATACCTGGACAATGTTCCAAGGGATTAAACTAAGGAGCTCAGTGTTGTCCAGGATGCATGCCACTGCTATTACCAATACCTAAAATTTTATTTTGTTTACATAGTTTACTTACTAACTTCCTTTCTGTTAAATCCCTTAAAGGTTTCAATGCAAACTTTTAAAATACTTTTTGCATTTTGTTTAATTTTGTATTGCTCCTTGCACCATGATTATAACCTGCTAGCTAGGTTACTCAGTGCTGTCTGAGTCTAAAAGTGCAGCAGTGGAAATAATAATAGCACGTTACATTATATATATATATATATATAATGTTTTACAAATATTTAATATATTGTATACACTACATATACTTAAAGTGGTTGCATTTTGCACTGAAGTATTATTAGTGCTGCCAAACAGGAGTGAAAAGTTTTTCAGTCACAGTCAAGTGGAATGTAAAAAATAGCAAGATGCATACAGCACTGCCAAACTTTGATATCCTTACAACATTAATGTGTGCAGTGATGTGTGTCATGTATAATTTCTTATTAATATTTACACTTTCATTTGTGCTCATATTACAGCTACTGGCTCCTGTTGCTGCTTGGCATTGTTATGATGGTGTTATTTCCGTTGATGGAGCAGCCCCCCAGTCTCCACCCCCCTCACTTTCACCAGTTCTGCTTACATATAACCATTACTGGGTCCTATGGTTGAACAGGCAGATGGCACTGAGAGCAACGTGCACACGAGCCGTAGTGATGTGCAGAAAATAATATCACCAAATTACATATCACCAAACTTTATTCTCTTTCAACTTATTGAATTTAGTAACTGAGTGTTTGAGAGAATGTGCATCAACTATGTGTGCAATGTCTGTCCTCGTGTGTGGTGAGAGTGTGTGGTGGCCTTGCTCGTATGCGAGAAAGTGGGTGTGTGTACATGTAGAACTTGTATGTGTATGTGGACTGATGTGGAAAAAGCAGTTACAAATTATATTTCAGCAGTCTTTATTAACTAACAAGTTGTGTGTGTTTCAGTGAGAAAGACCGTTGACTTGTATGTGTACAGCATGTGTGGCATCCACCGCCATGCTCGTGTGCAAGTGTGGAGTGAGAAAATCCATCAGCGTCACGGACTTTACATATGATGTTGCCATGTACTCTGTGTGACCTCACTAGTCTTGCTTTTCCAAGCCTGGTCAGAGACCAAATTTAAAATTTTCAAAACAATAAGTAGCCTTTTTACAGGTTAATGAAATACCACTGAGCCACCACTCAGGTCTGTGGCTACAGTTACAAAACCGTGCATAAAGAACAAACAAGCAAACAAAGAAACAAAGTTTACTCTTCAAAGATATGCAAATGCACTGCTCTTATCTTTGATTCATGTGATGCTCAGCCTTTTGATACCTGTGTGTCCAATGACCACAGTGTCATAAGGTGTCACCTGTTCTGTAAACGGTGTATCTCTTTGCTACTGAAGCCGGTGGTGTCAGTGCTAACCCGCAAGTGGATAAGAGCAGATTTATTTCGTAAAACTTTGTTGTAGTTTTCTTTAGTCAGTGAACTCACAGTTGATTCATGGCACTTTGACAAGTTTGTTCACGAGCCTCCCCATTAACAAGGGGGTCTAATGAGCACATTTTTTCCACTGAGAAGGAGGCTAATTGCTAACACATTTTAAGCCCGTTCCTCGCTTTTCGAGGATGACAAATCCTAATATAACACAGGCTTGGCAATAAGTTTAAATAAGAAAAGAATTACGCTAACAGTGTTTGTCGTTTATGATGCAAGATGAACAAAACTGACCGCGTCTTCTGGAGCACAAACAGGCAGACACACAAAGAAAGAACAAAGTTACCCTTGCCCTTTGTAAGGCAGATGTCCAGAGAAAGCAAAAACTACTAAATTATAAGCTGCTAAAAGGATAATTTCAACATGACCTGTGGCATGTAAACCTTCTTTGTTTTTCGAACCCTTAAGCAACAAGGTCATCTGTGCAGCTATTGCTCCCTGTTACAGATGGTGCATTCAACATTTCATACACTGAGCATATATTGTACTTAACATTTATACTTATATTTGTATTTTTAGTAGATGTTTCTCTAAAGCAAAATACAAATCAGGGCAAATGTGCATTTCACCAGTAATACATGAGCAGCAGCAACATATAGAACTGATAGAAAGTACAAAGTAATCATGAGAAGATGGCATGAGGGATGTTTAAAAGGTAGTCTTGCAATCTGGAGGGAAGAGAGTCTGAAAAATATGTATCTTGAGACCTTTCTTGAATGTTGAAAGCGTTTCACCAGATCTTAGGGTCAGATGGAGCTCATTCCGCAATACTGGAGCTAAAAGCAAGAACCTGCGGACGTTTGATTTTGCACCCCTAGTGAGCGAGATCAGCAAATGACCAGAGGTGGAGGAGCATAACACTCTTTCAGGGATTTTGGGAGGGATTAGGTCCAATAGGTTTCAGGGTGTGGATCCTTCGAGCTGCTTTGTAGGCCATAACCATAGTCTTATACTTCATACAAACCGCTAGAGGAAGCCAATGGAGCAAAACGAGGAAGGGAGAATAGAGAGACTGCTTTGCTTTTCACCGTTTATTCCACACTGAGTCAAGCTTCCTGCCAGGGTTCACTTGCTTTAGGCCAAAAGTATAGAGAAAGCTACACATTAACCATCACAAATTATATAAGCTTTATATGATGTACAAAGAGGATATAGCATGGTGGTTAAGGACACTGACTTGGAAAATGGATGGATGCTGCTATGAAGGGCATGTTATTAACCCCAGAAAGCATAACCCTTACAGCAGCACAACTCCTCCTCCTCTGCTGTCTGACCACCTCCCAGTAAGAAGGCTTCCAAAGAAAGCTGGTGAAGAGGATTGGAACTGAATTTTGCCCAGAAGATTTACCTATTTACAGTGGTATGGTTTGTGAAGCCGTTACAATTGTCTTCATTTCCGTATAAATTTGACCTAAAATATGATCAGATTTAATATATGCTGCTAAACTAAAGAAGGCAGGACAGTTTTTGGATTAACATCCTTAATTGTGCAGTTTAGTTACAGCAAGGTCAGTATTATTTATATCCATATCTCACAAGTTACATTTCTCAGTTACATTTCCAGACTTTTATTTGAAACTGATGATCTCAGAATCTGTGCAGCATTTGTTCATAATAAGGGTTACATATACATAAACAGATGCAAGTTTATGGTGAGAAATAGTTGCAACAAAACAAAGCTTTTAAACCAATAATAAAAGACAGTGAAAGGGCAAATGTAAAAATAACAATGTGTGGTTGCATGTTTCAACCATGCACCATAAAAAACTACAATGAATAAAGAGAACATTGACCGAGCAAGGATGATTTCTCCCCTATTCACGGAACATAAATATAGCCAGGCTTGGAAAACAGAGGCCTTTTAAAGCTAATGACAGCTATGTGTGGTCTTTGGGTTTTATGATCTTAATACTCTTGGATAAATTGCCAACATAAATATGGACAAACTCCATAGGGGTGTCTGCAGAGAGCTGTTAAACCACAGCTCAGTGGCAACAGGTTCAAATACCCAACTTTTATGGTATTGCTTGGAATTTTCTCACTGGTGCAAATTTTACTTGCCTTCCAGCTGCACCAATTTCAATAAAATAGGTTAGAATGCATAAATACATATCCAGACCTACACACCCCGTACCATACTAAGTGTTCTTATTAAACGAGTTATCCGGTGCTATGCAGATCAGAAAGTGGAAGGGTAAAAAGTAAAAGCATATATTGTATCATCAAACTGTATTACCTTCAAAGTGGTTGCATTTGATGCATAGGCATTGTTAGTGCTGCCAAACAGGTGGGCTCTGTTCAGAGTGATGTATGTGCCAGTAGTAGCCAAGTGCAAAGGTGGAAAGGAGAAAATGCTAAAATATATATCACCAAATTTTATTACTCTAGTGTCAGTAATGTGCGCAGAGCTCTCTCTCTCTCTCTCTCTGTGTGTGTGTGTGTGTGTGTGTGTGTGTGTGTGTGTGTGTGTGTGTGTGTGTGTTTGGTATAATTTCTTACCCCTCCCTGTTGCCAGTTTGCTGGGAACTGCTTGCGGGCAAATGTCACTAATGTGTGTAATGCTGTGTGCATGTGGGTGTGTTGTGTGTCGTGGTTTGTGTGTGTGTGTGTGTGTGTGTGTGTGTGTGTGTGTGTGTGTGTGTGTGTGTGTGTGACTTCATCACTTAGGGTGAGAAATTTAAAGTCTGTGGCATGAAAAATGAAAGTTCTGCACAGAAAACAAGCGAACAGACAGACAGATATAGACACAGGGAGATATACTGTAAAGATGTACATGCATCCCTGTTATTCAACCTTTCAGTACACAGGTTTTCATTTATTTCATCCATTATTATTTATTCCATCATTAATTGCATGAATTTTCATTTATTTGATCATTTGTTCTGTGCCTGCTACACTGTGTAACAAAGAGATGAGTGTGGGAGGCTCTGTGATGCACTGCACTGTGGGAGCTGCATACCCATGCACCCACTTGCTGTCCAGCTTTCTCCCATCTTACCTACAAAGTCACGTGTTTGCTCCCTCTCTTTTGAACCTTTAATTTAATTTCCGAATTCTGTTTTAATGCATTACGCTGTTCCTTTGTGATATTAGGTATAATTTTCGTGATTTTTGGGTGAGCTTCAGCTGGGAACAAAGTGGACATTTCCCTGTAAGACATAATGGGATAAAAAATGAAATATTTGGCCTATTTTCAGAACACTGAGGACCAGATAACAGGGGATAAATGTTATTTACTGAAAGTCATTATAGTAGGAGTCCCCTTACTGATCTTTGGGACTGAATGTTTTGTATGACTGCAGTACTGTGAGCTACACAATAGGTTCTGGTCACCTGATGACAGTTACAGCTTTGGAGAGTGCTGGCAGTCTGATTCGCACATCTAAACAGTCATCAATGCCATAGCATAGCGAGGGCTTCTTCTGCCAGAGGGTCGGTCCCGGATGCAATGAAACGTACCTTACAAGGGCCTGACTGTTCATGTTAAAAGGAATTTACCATCAAACAGCATCTCTCGGACATGTGTTCTTATTTAACTATTGATGATGCATACAACAAAGGCCAGAGAGGGCTTGGAGGCCCTCTTTGAATTGGAAGTGCCTCCAGACGCTTCTTATCGCCAGCGGAATGCTTTTGAAAGTCGGGAGCGGAGATGAACCTTTTCGATTTGAGCTCATCGTATGCTTTGGTGGGGGGAGTGAGGGGTGTATGGAGGAATATTCAATGTACTGATAGCAGGACATAAAAGCAAAGGCAGACTGTTTCATTTTTTCTGTGCCTTGTCTGTACATCTCTGATGTAAGACCAAAGAAGAGCCAATTCAAGCCAGACAGCTGTCAGTTAGTCAATATCCCACAAGCTGAGCACGCCAGTGAAACTGAACTACTCTATTCGGCAGTTGTGGACTGGGAAGGTTTGCTTTGCAGACTGTTTGAGAGATGCTCTCTGGCTGTAGCTCACAATTCACTAAAAATGCTACATTCTTTGGTTTGTAAGAGCCTGCAATAAGACACCGTTTACTAATTTTAGGCAACAAAACCATTTTAACTGTTTTTCCTCATGGAGACAAAAAATTCACAAGACAAATTTGCTATAAGTAAATTTCCTATGATTAATTCTAATTTATCCTATCCTACTGTTGCTATTTTTTCCAAGCCAGTTTGCCATGTTTCCAAGCTGAAGTTGCTTACAGCTACGTTTATACATCTGGATGATATTTACCGTATCATTCTGAAATAAATACCTTGTCGAAAGCACTGGAGTAAGGGTGGGATTTGATCCCAAGGCTTCGGCACGTGAGCGTTTGCAGCGCAGCGTGCTGTGCCTTAAAAAGCCGTGCTCGAAAGGAACCGCTGGCAAAAACCTTCGCCCAAGTTCCGCTCCAAACGAATAGATGAAAATTTTCTGAAACACAAAGGACTAATAAATGTATGAAAGTGAAAAATTATTTAGAATTGCAGTGTGTTTACTACAGTTTCGAACATAGATTAAAATAAATCTGGTACTTTATTGTTTGTAACAGCAGGTCCTTGACAGCTGTGGTCATTATGTATGAACTGTTCAACTCAAATTCATATCAGTTTTATGTCAAGGGGTAAAAAAAATGAATATTGTGTATTAATATTCACTTAATTAATTTTGTGGTGTTTTATGTTCAGGTTAAAATAACATTAATGACTGTAATTAAATTAAAATGGCATCGTAATGATGATAATAAAAGCATTGTAATTTACCATTTTTTACTTGAAGCACTCTCTTGAAGTCCCGATACTTGTTACTCTTCGGAAATTGGTATTTATTCATTTTCCATTATGTACTGTATGCTACATTAAGAGTTCATTTGAAAAACCACCTCATTTTTTACGGTTCTGCATCTGCTCATCCTCAATATATATTCATATAAATTACCAAATTACTCCCAATGAGTTCTAAAGGGATAACATGGATTAAAATGATAGGACCGATGCCATCTTGCTTTCGCGCGTGCAAGTGCCGCAGCGCCGAGCGAGAGAGCTGATGTTCGGTGTCACTTTACGAAGCCTTTAACTGCCAACAGCCATTTCATAAATCTGCTTTTGATTCGCGTTTTTGAGAAATGTCCATAAACAATATTCATCATCTCCGCCATCCGAGGCTAATGAGTCTGCGGCGGATCGGCGGAGCCACCGCGGTCCTACCTTGGGGACTCGTGAGCGCCGGCGCGCGACAGGAAGTGCGACGGATCAAACGCCGGCCTAACAAGGAAGCCCTCGGTCCCGCGTTTTGGCACGTGAGTGTTTGCATAATTAGGCGGGAAATTTGTCGACAGACTCTTCCCCTAAATGATAAAAAATGATCTGATGTGGGGAAGTACAAACAGGCTGGTAGTGCTGGGGGGACCCTTTAGGCTCAGCAACTTCGCAAAAGTATTCCTCGGAAAACTCGGAGCGGCGTAATGTGTGCTAATTATGCCGTAATTCACTTCCTGCAGAAGCGCCGTAATTGGCAACAACCACTGCCTGAAGCCCACGGAGAAACAAGCAGGCTGCTATTGCTGGATGTGTATTTTTTCTTTGTAATTTCTCTTTTCGAGTGTGTAACAGAGATTTGGGTTCAATCGCAAATTAATGGAGCAGCACAGATCAAATTAACCTTTTGATTTGGGACATTCTGTCTTGTAAATAAGATGGCAATTAGTTTATTTTACCATCATGCAACAGTAATGATTCTCATTACCATAATGTGACCCTGCCCGATGTGACGGAAATGTAATGCGCTTTGCGTCACGCGTGGCGGCCCGGGCTG
This sequence comes from Heterotis niloticus, assembly GCA_018136845.1. Classification (NCBI taxonomy): domain Eukaryota; kingdom Metazoa; phylum Chordata; class Actinopteri; order Osteoglossiformes; family Osteoglossidae; genus Heterotis; species Heterotis niloticus. The sequence continues at coordinate 11,592,286 of CM030905.1, forward strand.
GGGCGGCAGCTACACACGCCGACGCCCGCTGATGTCATAAGGCTTCTGGAAACCCAGATCCCAAGGTTATTGATCTTATGTGCGCTTGAATGTTTTTTTTTATTTTTTTATTTTTCTATTTTATAGTAGCCTTAAATCCTATTTAAGGCAGATATACTGTACACACTAATGACTCTCATGCAGTCGGATTCTGTTGATCCACCCCAACATATTATATCGTATGGCTGTGGGATAATAGCTATTATTACTGTTTTAAAGAACCAAATACATTTCTGTACTAGTTTTATGCTCGAAATGACAAAAAAAAAAAAAAAAACATTTCTGAGGCATGGAGACACCGACATGAAACACAAAAGTTTAAAGGTTTAGGCCATAGGATTACTGTATTTATAAAGTTACAGAGATGATTGTTTTATTTCTAGTATTTCACTGCACTGTTCTTTTTTCCTTTAATATATTTTCTTGTGCAGTAATTCATCAATATCCAAATCTAATTTGTCTCTGAAAATGCATTGGATACCAAAACTGCAAATACTATATGCTCATTTCACATTTTAATGGATAAAAAAAATGCGCTCCCAGCACATCCAAAAACATCTATACAACTATCAATGCATGATTTCAGCATGATAAATGCTCCAGACACCTAATCATGAAAGATTTAATGTCATTAATTTGTAGGTTTATAAGACATGGCATGGCATATACAGTATAACACAGTTTACGTGCTAGTGTCACCCTTGGTGTCACTGTGTTATATGGGCGAGGTTTGGTATTGGAGTTCAGTGTAATGAGATGTTGAATAAAGGGAAGCCATGTGTCCATGTAACCTGTTGCATCAGTGTTTTTATTTGACACAACAACCAGACTTTAAATAAATAGATTTATTTTAAAAAAATGAAATGCAACGGCGCTGCAGATATGTGTTCGGGCAAAGTGAAACTAGCGGAAACAGCTGATAAGACACCAGCACGGGTGCATATTCGTTACCTCAAAAGTTTTCATTTGAATACCAATATTTAGTTATTCATTTTCAAATGCCGTTATAGGGAAACTTCAGCTAAAGAGCGTTTATATACAGAGGAACTGCTGTATCAGAATCAGAATCAGATTTATTGGCCAAGTATGCTCACAAATACAGGGCTTTTGGCTTTGGTTTCCCATGTTTTGTACATGGAGTGCACTGCCAGATATGTAACAGTTCATGTCTGGTGTATTTGATTGCGTTAGCAGAACAAATTACAGGACAAATAAACAAAGTACAATAGCACATGAAACCAAGGTATGCATGTGCCATGCCATCTTTTTTTTTTTTACTTTGAACATTTCCAATTTCACTGCGATGTTGATTTCCCTTTTTTGTTTTGCATCTGAAACCTTGGCATAATGCATGCTTTTCATTTCACAGGAGTGATTGTTCTATCATACTTTACATTGTCATATTGGAAAGAAAATGAAATGTTTAGATTATACACTGACATCTCTGACATCGCCATCTAGATATGAAGGACATATAAGTCCATGTTTCTGTAGTTTAGTAAATCTCTGACTTTACAACTGTACTCCCACCTAGCTGCAGCCCTGCTGCCCCTGCAGGGGACAATAATGCTGGACCGGAAAGGTTTGGGGAATTCAGCAGAGTTTAGAAATAGGGCAGTAACACCTCACTGCGGTACATGGTCGACGTACGGAATCCAAGAGTAAGTGTCTGCATCAGTATACACTGCCTGCAGACACATTTGATGACATGGTTATTTGGTGCTTCATGCATAACAATTTAGTGGGTTAATTGCTATTATGTGTTTAATTTCCAGTCCTGGAAGCTTAGCAGATCCCAGATTCCCAGTTGTGCACTTGTGATGTGATACAACACAATCAGTTCATCAATAATGTATTTTATAAACCATGATACTACACAAGATTCAGCACAGTAAAATATATAATGCATTTTCCCCATACACAGCCAGTGTCTGTGCACATTTCCTCCAGATGCTCCAGGCACACCAGATACTCTGGCTTCCTCCCACCGTCTAAAAGATTGTTGTCAGGCTAACTGGTCACTATAAATTGCCTGTAGTATATGTGAATGTGTGTGAAGGGAGTTTCATAGCTTTGCACCCAATGTTTCCAGGAGAAGCCCCAGACTGGCACAACCCTGCTCAGGATTAAATGGTTTCTGAAAATGAGTGGATGAGTGGGTAGCTAAATATCTGTTTTTATTATTATTGAGATAATTGTATATTGGTTATTCTTACTGGATGTTGTTATTCTTTGGCTATGCCATACAGCTTTCTATTGTTGGTGCTCCTATGTTAATAAAATGTGTAAAATTCAGTCAATTGTGAAGTGTGGAGGATGTCACGAGACCTTATGGTGCTCAGATGAAAGAAACCACAGTTATGACAGATAAAAGCTGAAAATATGACCAGAAACAAACTTGCTTTTCAGTTGCATAGTATGAAAGCTATAGCACTTTATATTAATGGGAAGCAGTTCAAGAAGAAAGAAAAAACAAATCTTCAGAATTTCAGGTAAGCACAAATTCACAAAACACAAAGCATGGGTCACCCATTCAAGGGAACTAGACAGTGTGAACAGGCAGTGTGTGAAAATTCCCTCCAACATCACTGGCCTTTTCCCCTGAAATGTTTCCAAATTGTTGGGTTTTACATCCAGCGTGGACATTGTGAAGACTGAGCTGAGTAAGGAGAGGTGTTTTGTGGAACAGACACACTTAATGAAACATTGATAGACCTGTGGGCATATCTCCTCTCCTCTCCTCTCCTCTCCTCTCCTCTCCCCTCCTTTCCTCTCCTCTCCTCTCCTCTCCTTCTGAATGTCACAGAGGATGCTCTGGCAAGTCTCTGTCACATTTGACCAGCTCTCTCCAAGACTTTGTATTGCTCCTGATAGGACGCTTGGATTTTTAGTGTCAGCATGATGGTTCTTATTAAAACCTGTGGAGCTGCTTTGAGTCCCCTGCAGAGACTGGGAAGGCAGAAGAGGTCACACACATACCCCGCTCTCTCTCTCTTTACTGCTGGCGATAACATCCTTTTCAAAACACAGGCCAAGTATTTTTCAGCAGCAAAATATAATAAGTGTCATGTTATCAAGTGCATACCATATGCCGTTTCTTTTTTTCTTTTTTTTGTGCTGGATTTTAATTACCAGTGCATTTAGCAGAAACTTCTTGTGAGGTTTTAAGAAGAATCACTTGCAGCATCTCTCAGGAAGTGTGACAAAACAGGTGCGCTCATTGAGCAGCATCTCTTCAAAAAGTAAGGTTTCGGATGCATGAACCAATTTAAAAAATCTAAAGCAATTTCATTTAATTTTAAAATGGGAGTTTTAAAATATAATTGAAGTGCCATGGATTTTTACATTTGGTTGAATCATTCGAGGTATTTTACAGATCAAATATGGAGAAAGGCAGAATGTTGTGACAGGTGTCTCTCTTAAATGGAGATCCTCTCTGTATTCTGCTAAATATACTAACTGACTTGATGGCTTGACATCACCCTGAAAACATTTCGCTTAAGCATAATCTCACTGGTGGCATGAATGAGGAGTTTATGTGAATCATCCATACTGCCAAGACTTGATGCGCTCCATCCTTTGAAGCAGTGTGTTCATTGGCTGGGACAAGTTTCTAGTTTGTGGAAATGCTACAGAACATCAGAGACGCTCTGAAGTTTTCACCCCAACTCCCACCTTGCCTATTCAAACCCACAGTGCTTATGTGGTCCAAACTGAGGAATTGCTAAGGCCTAGGGAGCAAAGTTATGACCATAATGTATTTGCTTCTTGGACTAGTATCTAGTATCTCAGAGTCCATCCCGAACACAAAACAACGGGATTTGCCAGGGAATGCATATTTTGGTGAACTTTCTATAAACCATTTGAAAAGCAGAAAGGAAAACTTTCTTCTGTTTGGCTCAGATGATGTTTCCAGATGTAGGGAAGGTCAAATGTCAAAGATAAAAGCTCGGGGAGGCACTGAGGCCTGTATGTGTGTTCCTGACCAGAGGGGGGCGACCAGTGAAGTGACTCGTGTTTCTGCTCCCCGCTAACTGCGGAATGTGCTCTCATTTGCTGCGGATGACTTACGATGCAGCAGCTTTCTATTTGTTACTTTTACGCTGTTTCCTGATGGCATGCAGGCAACATGTCAAGCATGTTAAGTCTTTTTGGATGAAATGGAGTTGAAAGTTGTTTCGAGGAGCTGGCGTGACCTTAAGCTACTTTACGGCATTTCTGGCTCACATTCTGACCAACCCCAAGCCCAGCAGGGTGTCTCCTATGATATTCACATCTCTATGTGTTTAGTGTAACCCCTTTGCCGTTCCTTTAGAAGAACTGAGCTCTTGTAAAATCCATAGTGAAAAAAGCATTTTTCTCAGCTGCATTTTTTAAAAATTGTTTGGATAATTTTACCGGAAAGGAACAGTGGGGGTTAAAATATGACATAAAATGCAAGTGTTGTACAATTATAGGTAGCAAAGGTAAAAACAGCACTTGAACACAAACATCCAAGCACATGAACCGGCAACCGCTTTGTTAGCTGTCCGGCTTCTTAACCACTACGCCCCCTGCCCCCAGGTTTCTCCTGAATGGTTGAAATGCACGGGCCTGTACAGCGGTACGGCCTCCGCAAATGACACTGGGAGATAATGGAGATGTCAGAAGTTGGGCTTGAGAGGAGTCTATCACCGCAAGTCAGACTTCCCTTCTGAAATTGAGCTAATTTACAGAACACACTAATACGATTATTTCAAGTGTGTCAGAAGCTTAATAACTGTGAAAATTGACTTGTCAAATAAAGCTTCTGAGAAGTGTTAAATTACATTTGGGGGTATCAACGGCTGCTTTATTGTTTCTTTACATATCGTAATCTGACAAAATACCCAAGACAACTTCATTAGAATTTTGAAAAGTAATGGAAATGAGTATGATGGAGACAACTTTATTAGAATATTATGACAATAATAAGCTTTAGAGGCTAAGCTTTTGGTGCAGGAGACAGCACCTTAATTATTTCCATTGTGAGGTTGCCCCTGTTAATTGTTTTTCCTTGCTCTTTCTACTGGGGGATCTGTTCTCTCGTGCCCTTTCAACAGCAGGACCAACAAAAGAGTCACCTGAAGTGGTCAACTAGATTGTGTTTAGAGAATTGGAAAAGGTAAAGTGATAAAGTGGCAAGTACAAAGGACAAACGTGTAAAGAGCAGAGGTGCGAAACGTTGGCCATTCCACTTGTCTGCTTCTTCTGGTGAGCTGGGAAGGGAGCAGTAAGGGCCACTAGATGGAGTCAAATCCTGCTGAAGAGTTAGGCTCACACAAACACACACATACACGCGCGCGCCCACACACACACACACACACACACACACACAACACTGCAACAACAGGATGTCAGCATCCCACCAGGTCCATGGCTCGCAGCTGCACTACCTGCTAGAGCCCCCTGTCCAAGAGTTGTGAAGTCAGTCCCACATGTTTGGTTGTCTGTGGATGACCCGATGGGGCAGTGGGTGCACTGGTATAACACAGTGCTTAGGCTGCAGGACTGACTTCAGGTTTGAATAAAGCTCAAGTCTGTGTGAAATGTGCAAATTCTCCCCATGTTTGCATGGATTTTATTCCATAGTCCAAAGACATGTTTCAGTTGAAATGGTAAATATAAGCAGTGCCTGTGTGTATGGGGGGTGTTGCACTGCTCTGCTGAAGAAAAGGGAAAAGAGTTTTACTAAATTTATTCCAGTGTATCTAACACTGTAAGACTGAATGGGGCAGCATGTGGTGTAATGGTTTGAACCCCCCACCTCTGGACTTGGAGGCTGCGGGTTCAGATTTGATCCCCTGCTGAAGTAGTCAAGATCAAGGTACCCTAAGTTTTATCAATAAAATTGCCTAGCTGAATAAATGGGTAAGTTGTGTAATATTGTAATCCATATCAGCTAAATGAGTGAATTATAAGTCAGCTTGGATAAGGTGTCAGCAGAATGCCAGTTAGTATCCAGTGTCTGTTGCGTTGGAGAAAATCATTTGCTAAATGTGCATTGGCACTTGGTGTCACAAGTAAAGTTTTTTCTCATGCAATTTTAATGATTTACACAATACACATGCTCCCACACTGCCAGCAGTGGCTAGTTTTGCCATGCATTCATTTTTTGCTTCATCATCATCGTCAGTCAAATATTTTCAGTGGAAAACATAATAAAGCCAGAAAACTTGTACCATACATTACACAATTATTTCTCTTAAGTTCTGATTTCTGCTTAATTTAAAAAATATATAAATATGTCTAACTGAGATTTATGGTAAACCAGATTGTTATTGAACAAGATGTGGGATTTGTAGAAATTAGATTAAAAACATATAATAAACAAATACTAAAGGCAAACAAACCACTCAGCCCTGTGTTCATCACAGCATCCACCTAATTCTTCTCTTGTACAGGACGTACACGTTGGTAATATAAACTGATTAATCTGAAATCACTTGGAAATTCATGGTGTTTTGTAAAAATAATACTCTGTCCAGAAGAATACAAATAGGAAAAGATTACCTTAAAGTTTCACTGACATGTAAGAAGGGAATAGAAATGTGCTGAAATGAAACAAAAGGTGACTCCTGAAAGCATGGCAAATTTTGTGAATTTGTTCATATGACTTAAATTGACAAAATAGGGGTAATTATTATTGAAGGTTATTTTCTCTCAGTCTCTATATTTCTTAATGGCATGAAAGATGTGAGCAGTATGATCAATGTTCATAGTAAATGTACGAGTGTAAAGTCTGCAGCTATAAGTAACTTGGCTGCTGACAGCCGGATAAAGACATTGTGCAAAATACCATTTTTGAACAACTTTATTACAACCCATTATCATAGCGCATTTATAAGGTGGATTATGATCACAAAATTGTATGGTCCTTTGGAGTAATTTTACAGATGCTCCTTTTTTGGGTGACAGCAGGTATTTGGCTAATGGGAAAATGGTGCATAACCATTTCACAAGCAGCTCCGTGACTGATTCTTTCCGCACATTTGCCTGTATGTAGCGCAGAGCGACGGAAGCTAGTTGTCCGCCGGTTGAGTCGGTCCAGTCGTGTTGGCAACGCCAACCTTATTTTGCTGCAGTTGGCTGTCCATATTTTGCTGCAGTTGGCTGTCCACACTCCACGGTTTGGGCAGCCAGGTCTGAGGGCTGGCAAAATGAGCGTGAGACTGAAGCTCTGAAGTGCTGGATGTTTCATCTTGGTGTTGCTGGACGCTGCTTTCCGTCCAACACTAATTTGTTGCTAAACTTGTAAGAATCTGAAATAATCACCTATTTGCTTTATTATAAAGAATATTTTTTTTTATGTAACAGTACTATACCACTATACCAGACAGTAACTTTTCTCAGTAAAGCAAGCTTTCATTTGTATTCAAATATCAAATTTGTAGATTTGACCCATCGTGATACATCAGTTTATTAGAGAAAGAATAAGTCTTATTCACAACAATAATTTCATTATATGCTAAACTTTTCCTATGGTCTGAAGAATAATTATGAAATAGGTCTGACTGCACAGATTTTTTTCTTCTTTTTTTTGTGGAAGAGAACCTGAGAGTTTAATGTTGAAAAACATTTAATGGTATAATATTGTGATAGGTATGCTTCAAGTATGTTTATTGTGCCATTGTGCTAAGGATGTTGCGTTCATCATTTTCTACTATTCAGTTCACAGAATACTATTTTGTAAATAAATCTGTAGTTTTATCACAGTGATCACATACTGAAAAACACATAGATTATTCCCTTGGCTTGTTCTGGTAAAAACAGACAGCAATCACATTTTAAGAACATTGCAAACATTTATTCTTAAAGTTAATTTACAGCCATCACTTTTTTATTTTCAAAGGAATTTATCTTCTGTTATCTTCTGTTCTGTGTACGCCTGTTACTGTCTGTCAATATGTGCTGCTGTAATAAAGTCAGCATCATACTACCGCTGGTTATGTCACAGTGGCTATTTTGGACTTTATTAGCCACATTTTTAATGAGCCACACTAAAAATTGTATTTCAACTCCACTGGCTGAACCGATGCATCATTTACCAATAAATGTTGATTTAGCAACGATTCACTCTTCAGTTTTGCAAACGATTTTTTTTGGTACCAAAAACAAGAGACTTTTTTTGAAATTCTCTGACATATTGAAATAGCACTAAAAACCCGATTCCTTTAAATTAAGCTCTCCGGCGTTCCGAAATATGATCGATTTGACTAGCCGTTCTGCGCGGCCTCTCCTTTTACGCTTATGTTAACCAGCACAAAGAGCCCCCCTACAGGTTAAAGTTTAAACGTGGATTTACTAGATAAAGCGGTCCCTGGTTAGGTTACTACGGCGCAAAGAAAAATTGGATTCGCTTTTCGTCACAAACTTTGTCGCTCTTCTTTCATACTTTGTCCTCTCGCAGTCACACTGAGGTTATTGATTTCCGAGCAAAACCTTTGAACGATTATGCAAATGAGAAAAGCATCGCAATACAGTACGGAGAGCAGGACCAGAAAAAATGGCTCCATTAAGAACAGATGGCGACACTGCTGAAAGCCATTTGTTAGAGAGGGAAGTAACAGTTTAGACAATGTGAGATCTAAAAGTCATCCAGTGTGTTTACCCCACAAAGCACTATTTGTTGTGGCAGCATGGTTCTTGATTATTTTCTGGAGTATGTGCTTCATTTCACTGCTTCGCACAGGGAACAGATACTGCACTGAAGACTGGATTCAAGGGTATCTCTCCCAATTCTTCGTTGCCATATATAATGGGAAAACGCTAACAAAATGAGAAATTAAACTGTAAATGGTGCACTGCCTTGAGGATCAGCTGTGCAGTCCTTGTGAAAAATGGAAGCGTTTACTTCATGATTGAAGTTGCTAAATCCCATTGTATTATTATTATTAGGGAAAATACGGCTTTAATGCTTTATACCTGAAAACGTTAAGGTGAAAATCAGTCTTTTGCATTGTTTTCAGAAAAATGTCAGCGCAGTTTGTTAAAAACATAGATGCTTATTCGACCCACGCGGCCAAGCAAACGGAAGGTGGGTGACATTATTTTTCTAGCTGGGTTACAGTCTCGTCCTGTTGATATACAGTGAACAGAGTGTGTCAGGTTAATGTAACCCGCTGTCCTGGGATTTATGTCCTGGGACAGTCAAGGATTTGATTTCACATCAGGAGCTCCCCCCCATCGTCCAGCTCAGCTTTTTCCTGCCCTGCTGTCTGTGCCTTTGATGTCACTGTGTTTATTATTGTCACACACTCTTCCCCAACCCCCAATGTGAAGCTCAACTTAATTTTTTTTTTCTTTTTTACGGTATTGGGAAGGAGTGCCATTTATTTTTACACTAATTCTCTCCCTCCTCAGAAATCTGACTTCCCCATTGTACCAGGTTCTGCTGCCCAAAAGACTTCCATCAAAAGAAATCCCCAGCTTTTAAGTTGTACGATCAAAAATTCACTGTCTGGAATACAATTCAAAATGATTACAAACATAGTTTTTCTCAAGTTTGTTATTCAATGGATATATTTTGTCCATTTTTAAATGTGGATAAAAATGACTAAGTAGGCATTCAAAGTTCTGAGGGAAGTGCAAAGCACTAAACAAAAAATGTGAAAGAAAGAAAAACATTGTCCTGTATTTATACTGTTTTGCACATACAGTACCAGTGCATGAATCTATATTCTGCATTTATACAGGCATGCATATGCATATGCATATACACATATTCATATTCATTTTACACCATTTCCTGTACAGCCAGGCATAAAAATACACTAAGCGTTAAACACATGAAAGCATCAAGTACAGAGCAACAAAACTGAGTCCTAGGTTTGAGCCACCAACAAAAAAATGAACCATTGTCAGTACAGTGAAGACTTTGGCAAATATTGTTCCTCCAACATTTGGTTTGGAAATTTTTTTTTAACTTTTATTACTAATTTAATACATTCTTGAAAGACGTACTGCAACTAACTATTTAGTACAGTTATATAGGCCAGTAGAACACAATATGTATAAAAAGTGAATGGAAGTTAAGTCTGGTTGGTGTTACTCTGGTTATGAATGCACAGTGTTCAATGGAGATGTGCACCAGTAGCGGTCCAGTCATTCACGCTAGGGGGAGTGGGGTACCTGTATGGGCCATTCTGCATCATTTTCCATTTTTTTTGCACAAAATACGCTTTACTGTAGTTCCTATTCAGTTGTCCTGTTTACACTCTCATTGTGCTGTTGCACTGAACTGGTAAATAAACTAAGCAGAGACACCACTTTTCAGTTTGTTTTGGATGTGAAAGACAAACAAATGACAGAGAAATAAAGTAGAGCTAAAGATTTTAAGCTTTGTGCTAATTTAAATATTTGCCACACACCTGAATAAATGCAACTTTAAAAATTGGCAAATGAGAAAAACGTGTTGGAAAAAAAATAAAATAAATCCTCTAAAAGTAGTATAAAAGGTTTTCTGTTTACTCAAATTAGCTTTGTCTGTTTGTGTAGGATAAAAGCTGGACAAAGTGGCTCTCAATAGCCTGGGTCTTTATTAAATTATTTATGGGCTAAATAAACACAGTCTGAAAGGAATCGTTTTAAGTTCAACACTTATAAGAGTCTGGGTCCAAGATGAAAAACCGCATTTTCATGCTTTTCCGAAACACGCAAAATGGCATGAAGAGATATGACATGAATCCCAGCAAAAACACAAGGGAAAATGAATGATGTTATTGTGGCGCTGCACATCAATCATGCTCAATACTTTGGAAAACAATGCAGTTTTGTTTGCGTTTCAGAGACGACAGACAACACTTCTGACTGGCTTAGCACTGTCAATTTCCATTACTCAGGACCTGAAGCAAATCAGAACTAAACTGTGGCTCAGTTGCTAGGCAGCTGAGTTCTCTTGACATGGTGGTTAGTTTTTCTTTCATCGCTTGACAAGAGTGAAGTGAAAGAAGTTTTGAGAAAGTTGATAAAGGCGCTCAAAGACGGGGGATAATTGGTGCCGCCAGATTGTGCCGCTCCTCTTGTGTGGAAACTTTCAGGCCCGGCTAGAGAGGGGCCGGCCGTGAAAAAAAAAATTAAACTCTTGTACACAAACTTGACCTGGAGACTTCTCCCAGTTTGAACAGACCAGGGCCCTGCTCGCTCACGCCAGTACAACCGCTGCTTTGCGATGGACCGAACACGCAGAACATAAGAAGAGTCAGCGTTTACGTGATGTCACAGGGTTAATGAAATAAAACACTCGTTTTTTTTGCACCGCGTGTTTTTTTTTATTTTTTTTATCAGTTTAACACACTTTCACCCTCTGTATTACCAAATAATGCGAAATATTGCAAATCGTTCCCATTCACGAGGAGTTTGTACAATGACAACCTCTGGAAGGACAAAAATAAGGGGCTTTCAGATTGAATTTTTTATTTTTTTTTTTTCCAAATCTCCCTCCAAAATAGAGATGCCTTGTTAAGTAACTCATGAAGGGGGGGCTCTTTTTAATGACCTGCAAAGCAATAGAGCCCAGCGAAAGGGCACAACCAGTGTAAAAGGGAACCAATTAATGCTGGATTAACATTCATGGTTATTTACAGTTGCTTTTTCTGTGCCTGCTCCTGTGCCATGACTTTCTCTCAAAATTTTTTACGAGTCGAGGACCCCGAAGGGGGGAAAGAGAAGAGAGGTTGTTTAGACGCGCGGGGCGAGCGAGGTGGCTGGAACCATTGTGTGGAAACCACCTCTCTCATTATGTCCTCTCAATCAGCACTCCTGCACACAGGAAACCCTGTGTAAAGCCCATCTGCTATGACTAATCTACAGGCGAACCCGGGCCCACGTCTGGGCCGGCTACTCTCAGCTTCATTATTCTCAGGTCCAAGGCTTCATAAGGGATCAGCCAAAGCCTATTAAAGTAAATAATAGCCAAAAATGACAGGCTTAGCATGGATTGGAAGGAAGTTGAAGACCAGTTTGAGCAGCGAGCTCTGATTAATAGAGAAAAGCGTTGGGGAGCGAGCAGGGAGAGGCGGCGGAGGGGGGAAATGACCTCGGCCCGCTCTAAAGAATTCCTGAACCTCTGGGTTGTTAGGGCTGGAGCTACCATCTGAGGCGTTAGTGATCCTTGAATTTCTTTCACTTTGATGAAGCTGGAATGCGGGGGAAAACTCCTGAAGATCTGCCGATGGCCCTGGACCTCTGCTGGATGGCTGTCTTCAGTTGATGCCTGTGGAAAAAAATTGCAGTGAGAGAAAGGCAGAGAGAGAGAGAGAGAGAGAGAGCGAGAGAGAGAGAGAGGGAGAGAGAGAGAGAGAGAAATCATTCTGTTGGGAGCACATTGCTTTCAGAAAGCCAGTCCCATTTAGGGGTGGAATAGATACAATATGCAGCCCAGACTCAGTTTCCATGGCTGTGTTGCTGCCTTCTTCGAGAACGATTAGCAGAAGACATGATCTAACAGTTGAGGGTGCCCTCTCGGTGTTCAAAAAAGGTCCCAAAACACATTTTGTTTGAAGCCACTTCTCTCCTGGTCTCCTGTCTGCCCCATGAGCTTTTACTTTATTATCTTAAAAAATAACTTCTACATGCGGCTATTAGTGTAATGTATCCCAGCAAAAACAGCGGTGCTGGACTAAATGTCTGACTCATGATTTAGTATCTGTCTATGAATATCTCTATGTCTTCGTATAATGCACTTTTGTTTACTCTGAGCATTTCATCACTTAGGAGAGAAGCGCCTACTGAATGAATAAGTGTAAATGTAAATGTAGGTAATAGCGCTTTGCATTCAAACTTCATAAAGTATAGAATTTCATTCACAGTTGTTCTGAGTCAAGTCCTCAGGCCTGTAATGGCATGTAAATGAGCAGCTCTGCACATCAGCATTAGAACATTTCTGCCACAAGAACACAGTCCCTAAAGGCAACAGTCGCAGCTACAGCAAATCCATGTGCAAGAAATGACAGGTGTGCACTTTCTCTTCATGAGTCCCTGTGTCACACAATAATTGTAGAACTCGTATCTGTTCTGTCTGTTCCAATGAAACACACTAACGCTTTTTTTTTTGTTTTTTTTTTTGTGATGCATGCTGAAGATGTTCTAAAGTAAAACCAAGAAGCGGTAGGTAGAACAAATGGAACTTCAACTGAGAAACAGTACAATCTTCAACCATCCTATGAGTAAGGGCGATTTAATTCAGTACTGAAAAATCATTGGTAAATTTCCCTACATTTAAGCTGTAATTGCCACTAGTTTCACAGGTAAATATTTTTATTTTGTTTTTTTGCCCCAAAATTGATACCCATGTGTGTTAAAATGTCACGAGGCAGGATGCCTTCATTAAGTACTCTGTAATAGTGTATGGCTGCGTACTTGCAGTTTTTATGATATTTTGTAGCTACAGTATTAACACCTTGGCAAACGGTCGCAAATAAAACACGCGTACACGCAAAACTCAGTCAGATGCTCAACTAGTCAGTTTAAACAACGTAAATAAATCCATAACTACCAAACAAGCTGACACTGGCTAGTTCAAATAGGGGCCATGATAATCAAGATCATAACAGAGGAAACTGGAAAACTAGGGGTAATGGAGTTTGAGAACTTAATGTAGCACAAGTCAAAATATAACTGAGGAACACAGTCTAATACTGTTCAGCTTTCAGGTGGAGCGTCAAATTTGGTGATTGTAAATTCAAAGAAACAACTTGTAATCCAAAGTAAAGGCCGTCATTTGTAAACGCAAATTCTTGTAGCCCCGGTTTTGGAGAATATATATGATTATTTCATCTTTTAAACTGACATGCTATGCTCGAGTCATAACTGTTTTGTAACCAGGTCGTAAGTCGCATCGGTTGCAAGTCGGATTGTACTCATGACAGCGTAATCGTTTCTAAGTGTGTAGTCCATCATATGGTAACTTCTTTTCATACATTTGTTGACGTTTTTGACCTGTTTTGTTTTCTTTGTGTCATGTTCTTCATATAATCATTAAATAATTCAGTACTGAGTTCTTCAAAGCTTATTTTTTTAAGTACAGTATGTTCATGTACATCTTTTACAGTAAATACTTCAGTATTCTGTGCCATACAGCAGTAATTGCAACCAACATGATCTCTTGCAACTGTTCCTTCAGTAACTTCACGTTCGCCAACATTAGTGATGCAGAGGCAGAGATGGATATAGCAGTGGTCATGCAAACAACTAACACTGTGTGAGAAACGGGAAGATCGGTGCTGGCTGTGCACGAGTGGGGCGTTGGCATTGCCATTGATAACAAACGCTCGTACAGCATTCAACGTACACAGTCATTACAATACATACCGTGCAGGCACAAAAGCACTGTTAATGCATTTCCGTGATGCTTTTGTAACATTTTTCATCAACAGTATAAGCTATAAGAGCTCAGTCATATTGTAATATATAGTTTTGTACAACAGCTCGCAGATACTATTGTTACTGTAATTATTTTAATATAACCGATCGTGTGAGTCTGTCATATGTTGAGTGTATTGTAAGTCGGGGATACTCTATGTTACTAGGGGTGTAAGAGTTCTTCAGATATTGGCTTGGGTACTAGCTGTAGTCTTCAAAAAGGTGATCCACAAATATTTGGGAGAGGGAAAAACAGGATTATTTGAGTACTTTGGTGTACATCCCCCTGCCCTCTTCTTGCATTTATTTACTTTATATTCATACTGCAAGGTTTGGTAGCAAAAGGTTGAACAGTGAAAGGCAATGAAATTAAATCAAATTATACTGGGGAAATCCTGAGAGAATTTGCTTTCTTGCTGAGGTTGTTTGTTCTCTTTGAAACCTTTATATCAGTTGCTCCTTGTCGCTGTCTCCTCAAGATTATGTCTCTTTCACAATTGCTTAACAAACACTTTATAACAGTTTCACATCAGTTTAAAATTTGCTGGATGCTAACACTACTGCTGTGTTGGGATGTATAATAAAATTTAAAAAATGAGACTAAAAAGATACATGCCAACTAGAAGAAAATGTTTGTGTTTTAAAGGTCCTTGAGGGAAAAAAATTCTTTAGAAGCATCAGTTGGCCAGACACATACATATTTAAGATCTCTAGAACGCTTTATTGACAAGACAATAAAGTATAATACTGGAGAGACCACTTGGTCCACAGAGGGATGCTTGTTTTTTTAAGAGAGGGTTTATTGTATTGATTTTTATTTTTCATCAAACTGCTCAAAGACTTTGACAGTTTTATTGAAGGAGATGCAATACCAGCCTTTGTAAAGGAAATCTACCAGACTAGGCTTACTTGGGCCATGCATTTGTTATAGAAAGATGTGTCCTAACAGCACTAAAAAAGTTATAACTTTAAGGTAACTCATTATTATCAAAGCAATCTTAATTTCATTTCAGTTTCTGTCTGCTGTAAATTACTCAATTTTTAATGCCACTTTCTACATATTTTTATGTTTTCCCAGCCAGCAGTGTGACAGGTGTGAGAACCTGAATGGCCAGCAGAGGCCTCCCATGTTTTGTACAACTCTTGATGGTCCACTGATGCATTTCGCCAGACAACCTCTGATTTAAAAACAAAGGTGTAAAAAATGAAAACCAGAATAAATCTAATTTTTATGCATCCCAATTTCTTGAACATGAACTTTTTTAGCACTATGGGTAGATTATTCTTGATCTTAGGTAGTGAGCAACCACACAAGTTGCGCGATTTTTTGTTACAGACTCAAAAGATAGAGATTCCACTCGAAAGGGTCGAAACGTGGTTTTTCTTCACTGTTCTTGTGATTGCAGATATCCAGAATGATATGTCATACTACTGTATGACTGACAAAGGTGTGGCACTATCTTCTCAAGATTTTTCACTTTCTAACCTACTTTACTGCAGCCAGACTTTATGTCAAATTTACTAGTTTAGCACAGTAAAATCACATCCATGGCCATTTACTGTCAACGAGCCCCATTTTCTCTGTGTTATACAATACTACAGTGTATCACCATGTTTTTTTTTTCTTCCCATGGAGTCATTCTGTGACTTCTATATCTGTTGTCATGGTGACGTGGCACCACAGAAGAAAATGGAGGGGCTACTTCTGGCATTTGCTGGCACACAGGCTGGGCCTAAAGACCAGAAGGTTATAAACTGGGGCCGTAAAATGCCAGTCTTTATCTTGGTCTGCTTTTTGTTCCACAATTGTCAATAAAAACTGTAAAAGGGTAACAAGAACATCTTAATGTCATCTGTCACAGTGTTACTGAGATTAAGTTTGCTTAAGCACCTTACGCTGGCCATTTATTTTGTGGTCACATGAAGCCTTGTTTTAATAACAGGCAACAGCGATTTAAAGTGAACCTAATTACGTTCATAGAAAAAAAAAAAATCTGCTCTATTACTGGCAATGGGATTATTTAATGGTTCTCTTACAGAAGGCAATAATTTAAATCTGCATTCAACAAACTAACATTCGGTTGCTTCAAATGGAATTCTGCAAAAATCGGGGCCCCATTTATAAATAAAGCGGAGCCATGGCTTAAAAGAAAACATCATCATTGTGCATGCATGACAGTCCTCAAGTGATGAACGCAAGTAGGGGACTTTCGTAACAATCCGGCAATAAATAATAAAAAAAAAGAAATGGCATTAACTCTACAGTGACTAAGTAATGAGGCTGAATTAAAAGCAGGGATTAATGAAGATGTTGGTGTTATTAAAATCAAATACTGAAATGTTCACATGCTCCTTCTAATGACATACGAGCATCACTACTATTGGAGAGGGATAGAGTGAGATTTTGTATTAATTTGGCGTACTGCCCAGAGCCCATTCAACCAGAACCTTCCCACTGCAAGCTCAAACCCAGCCAATTAATGGGCTGTTCTGCTTCCCCTATTTAGAATGGGTTAATTTTGAAAAAAGGGAGGAAAAAGGAATGGCTTTATTTCTAACAGGAAGAAAAGAAGTGTCATATATTAACCTTATGTTCCCAGCAAGCCTTTACAGATGTGCCTTCGTACTTTGACACAAAGGTTTCTCAAAAGTAAGCCCATATCCAAATGCGGGGATGTTTCACTGAAAAAAAGGCAGACATAAAAATAAATCAGGCTTGCATTTTCTGGTGAATGGCCAACATATTTAAATGTGGGCACTGTGTTGTGGAACCAGACGAAAAATCTGAAATCCGAATCTATATTTATTCCGAGGCACTGTCACATTCTTATTAAAAGGATCACAAAAGAACTGTATAAGTAACCACAGAACATCAGCAACAAAAAACGATAATAATATTTTGTTAACTCCTAGGAACAATATGTAATTTCAGTGTTAACATTTTGGGTAAGTGTTGAAAGATTTATTAAAAGAGTAAATTATAATGCTATTGTGAACGTTTTTCACTCGTGCATGCTACATAGCTGACATAGTCCATATAGTCTATAAACTTTTGTAGCAATGGGCATCACTTTCATTTGTTTAGGGCAATGTAGACGACATGAACTGATATTAAGGCTATCTGATTTTCCGAGTCACACAGTCACATAAGGATGAATCCAGATGTCCACGCCAGTAGATGCATGCCAACAAATCAGTGGCGGGGGTATGAGCGCGATATTCCTGGGCCAGTAATGATCATCGTTTCAGGACAGCTGAGAAGCAGGAGGTATAATTATAGCAGTGAAAAGCTGTGATGTTGAATGAACCATTTAAAATTTGTCAGACGTAAAAGAACAAAAGCCAAATTAAAAAAAAAAAAGAAACACGGCAGCCCTGCAATGATTTAAATCACAGCAATATTGCTGCTTCAATGTATACAATTGCAATTTCCGCAAAATGTGACAACATTATATGCTGTCAGTATCTTTGCAAACATTTGTCAAAGAATGGCTTGAGAGCAGTTGTTATTGCAGGAGATTACCTACGTTGTCTATATTTATACATTATAAATATACATTTGAAATTACCAATTGTCAAACAACCATCTAGCGGTTACCAAAACATGTGCGCTCTCTACACATGAGAAACAATAGCTGCTAAAAGGAAAATTACATCATTCCTAGAATAGGTCCAAATCATATGACACGTTTCCTCCAGTTGGCTACGTCGTACCGCTTTTAAATCCAGGTGCAACATATTGTTTGTATCCGATTTTTCTAATTAGCAAGAAATGGCCTGGCGGCTCATTTAAAAGACACTGTGGGCTACCGCTGGTCCACCAACCACGCTGAGAACCTGTATAATGCCGAGCAGCCAAGTCGACCCACTTTAAGATGAATGCAGGGCCCATTCAGACCAAGTGTTTGGATATAAACTTGACTGGTGGCAGCGTATCGTCCCATGGATTCTCTTGGTCCAGCTGCTGACCGCTCACTCGGCAAGAGCAAAGGAGGAAAGACCAAAAAAAGGTGAAATAAAAAAGAATCAGCCAAGCATCCTCTTTTGTGCAGGATGGAACAATGGCGCGGCTGCACAAGCACAACACAAGGCTGATCCTCTACCCCGCCTTGGTGATTTCTTCCACGGACCACCGTGGAGGTCCCCCAAACGGTGTTCAGCTCCAAAAGCAGTGGGGGGCTGTGGGGTTGATCACGAATCGTGTCCATTTTGTGAACCCAGTAGTGCAAAAAATAGCTGAGAACAATTTAAACCTTGAGGTTACCCGAGTGCCACGGCCACATAGCACGACTTCTAAATATGTGAATGTTCAGTCTGGCTTACACAGACTAGTCATTCTGTGCAATTTCTGGGCACAAAGGCTGTCACCTGCATTATCTGAAATAACCTTGTAGATGTCATTCTGAAACATGGCACTCTCCTCACCCTGCCATAACGTGGCCGAGTTCCGTCGGAGACAGTCTGGCCCTGGCAGGAGTCTAAACATATTGTGAAGAAAGGCAGGCACCATGTGCATCGTGGACCACACGTGGACCAAGCATGTCCCAAGCAGATCCCACCGTAAAGCCTAGGTCTGCCCCACCTTTCACAACAAGACTTGCAGCAATGAATGATGCGACAGACGATTACACCCTAAAGCCACATTTATTATGCTGTTGTTTCAGATTACTGCTCCGGTTATTTGCAAGGAGTAAGTTAGACTGTATATAGCTAACAGAAAAAAGAGAGAGGAAAGAGTAAATCTTGAAGAAAGCTGACATCATGCACCATCAAGTGTCATGAATGCTAAATCTTTACAGATGAGCTCAATCCATCAATGCCAGTGGTGTCACTAAGACTGAACTGGGAGACATGAATATTAATTTCAAATAATCATTTTTAAAGCACTACAGTTGCATAGTCCAAAGATGGACAGTTTATCTTGACAAAAAGAATTTATGAATATACATACTTTTACTTTATGAATTGTCACCAGAGATTTAATAAGAATCTCAGAACGAGACTGCACCCTTTGAGGTAAAATACATAAAAATGTCCAGTTACCTTTCTGTTGTAAACTTAGCTGAAATCAGTTTTTAAAATCAGTTTTCAAACAGTTGGGCTTGAATCTTTAGGTCAGAAATTGTTTATTTCAATGAATTTAAAGTTACTATGAAATCCCCACAATAATGGGCCAACAAGCACATGTGTCAGAAAGAGAGCCAACGTGTGCGTAGCTCCAAATCTTGAAGCAGAGAACACAAAAAAGCATCATAGAAAATTATAATGTTTGTTTCATCTCACATTTTGTAACATAGGCTAAAAAAGGAAATAGGAAATATAAGGTTGAATGTTTGGAATTGATCTATGAGGAGTTTTAAATCATATAAACATTTATCATTTTGTTATGTAAACTTATTTTTACACTTTGAAAAAATTACTTTACCCAATATGCACACAAAAAAGGATTTTCCTCAATGTCACTGTGTCCTTTTCAGAATTCTTGCAAAGGTTCTTCACCCATTTATAATGTAAAGATGTTGCAAAAATATAAGAAATAAAACCTTAAAATTTTGTCTTCTTAATTCCTTGTTCAAATTCTACAGATTTTCCTTCATTTGGTTCTATTGTGTTTTATTCAATTTGCATTTTCTTAGGAAATGCATGGGCATTTTTAGCGCTGGCGTAAGAGCAGAAGAACCTGGGGGGCCCTTTTCTTTATCAGTGACGTGAAGAGAGCGCCATTGCCAGGTGTGGAGCCCGGATGCAGTCGATCCCGTGGGGCTTCGAGGAGAACGTGGCCAGTTGTTATGCTGGCCAGGCGTGTACAATACCGAATATGTTTGAGGGAGACAGTGAATGAAGAAGTGTGTTTCGGGGGGGTGGGTCTGTGATCCCTGGTAATAACGGCCTAATAGAATAAAGCAATAGTCCTGCTGCCTTGGGGCAAAATTTCTGAGCTGATGATTTCATACGACAGATTTATTACATGGAAATTAACATTTCAGTCAACATGCTTTCTCCTCTGAAGTGCCACTGTCAGGGGACGTCACAGAAGACACTAAGTCCTGTGCGAATGTCGCCATCATGGTTTGCATTAGTCCTTGGGAAAAAAAAAAAAGCTGCCATAGCTAAAAGCCTGTAATTTTATATTAAATACTTAGTTGATATGCATGCAGTATTCAAACTGGTTTGGTAATATGAATTTTAGACATTTGCTTTAGAAATTAATTATGAACTTATAAACATCCCACTGTTCAGGCAGATTGACATTAATGTGCGGAGGACACTACGCAGAATACGCTAAGAATATTTATTAATGACGAAAAAAATGTGCAATTGTAAATCTTGAAATTGTTCCGCCTTCCTCGAACGCAGTTTATGTTAATAGACTGTAAAAATTGTCATATTCAAATGTCTGAATCAGTAGACTGTCATGTTAGTTAAATGTGATTTTAAAACAGCTTTGAAATATAATCTTTCCTCTGCATTCCTTTTTCTACTTGGTTAAGCAGTTTTGTACTTTAACAAACACTGTTAATCGACACAATTAAGACTACAGTTATACATGGTCTGTCACCGTGTTTCTGGCAAATTCATCTAAAAAGAAATGATCGATTATTCAACAGTCATTGAGTACCGTATTAACTTTGGTGAGGGTTTCGTCTGGTAGGGCTGCGTTTTAAGCACAGAGTTTATAAACATGAAACGGTAAAATTCATACGGTCTTGTGCTCTATAGCATTAGTCATTAATAATAAATTCAACTTATTTGCTGCATCACAAGCAAATAAATGATTATGTGTCTAAATTATGAATGCTAAAGTTGTTACGTTGGACATGGTGCGTTCAAGCGTTTATGCTTTTGAAACAACAACGCAGCTTTCGTGTTTATATATTTATCAAAGCTTTCCTGAGAATTAATTTCCCTCTCGAAAGAGAGCAGAGATCAGAAATGAGAAAGAAGGAGAACTGCACACACACGTGCACGCACGCACGAATACGCTCATATGCATCCGTACATACATGCGCGCAAGTGAACGCCAGCCGAGAAAGAAATGATCCCGAGATCATTTTGCTCATAATGGTCCTGTTTGTAAATGATTGGAATATTAATTAGGCCCATCCATGACAGGCAAATAATGACAATGTCAGGCTGGTGAATGTAATCTCTGACCTGTAAAAAGGCCATTCATGCTCTCCAGTCCGCCATAGCTCATTCCTTTGGCCTGCTACACAGAACTTTTTCACACTCGCCCACAATGTCCCAATTGTGCTTCTACGCAGCATTGTCACCAGTGTCCGTAAAAACACATACTTTTTTATGGAGGTGAAAGGTAACATTCACAGCTCATTTGGGGCATTTTTCCTGAATGGGCCAATTTAGATACCGCACTTGTGCAGACCTCTATCAAGTAGTCAGAATAAACGTATATGTTGCTCTTTCTTTCAGACTGCTTCCTGTGTTTGGGTTTTAATTACATGACATGGGCACGAAACACAAAGCCTTAGGAAATATTTCACTGTGGCCGGCCCTGCTGTTCTGCTCGTACACCGTTTCCAGCCCGTTCCTTAACACAGCAACAGCAAATATATAATTTGCCATAGGGTATTTGCATCTTGCAAAAAATGAGGGCGATGAATGCAAAGCACACAAATAAATAAGCAGAAATGCCACCTTGCCTTACACTTTTGAAAATCCCTTCATGCATGTTTTGAAGAGCCTTGGTGGGAAAGCTGAAGGGGAGTTTACTAAATTTCTGTTTTTCAAAACTTTGAAAGTGCACAAGAAAATGCCATTTCCAAGCAGATCTAAAGTAGTTTCTTTTTATTTCTGTGAAAAGAAAGTTTGATCCACTTTTAAAATGCACACCACACCTGCTGCTTAAAAATCGCTGTAATGCTTGTCTTAGACACACTTACATAGGAGTTATAGTTTATTAGAACTACCAAAGGACAGAAAATGTGTTATTAAAGTACTTACATGCATCCAACACACACTTCATTTTCATTGTTATAGACTGTGGTGTATTGGCACCAAGTCCATACGTACAAAATTTACACAATGACTTTTCCTCCGCATCTTAGGATTCATTTGAAGACTTCGGGCACCACAAAACTAATGCTATTAATTAGACAAATAGACAATGAGCAAAAAAACTTTGAAAGGAGTTTCAGCTCAAAGATCAAGGATGATTTTTATTTAGTAACCATTTAAAAAATATATATTATAAATTTTAGAATACATCAGAAAGGGCTAAAAAACTTGAATCCTTATGCTGTAATTGTGTTCCTTCCTTTCTAGCAAACATCACATTAATGTAACAAAGACTAAACAAATTTTTTTTTTTAGTTTATTTGTTTGGAAAATCATTTTCCATTTTTTTTGTCTGTTAGCGGTACTCAGCCACATGTACTGTAACCGGATCAACAGGCTTTTTATTTTATGGAAAAATTGTCAAGTAAAAAATGAGACAGTCATCATATTTCAGAGTAAAAATATGTCCTTGGCTTGGTCTGCCCTGTATGTAATTCCCAAAGATACCCTTATAAACTGATCATGGCACCCGATTCTGAGGTGCGTCACTGATCCTAGACCACAAACACAGACAAAAACACAAGTATTAAAATGGTAAAGTAATGAAAATGACCCACGTGAAGGTAAGGCCATGTAAATTTGTCCAGTGTGTGAGAGGAGATCCTTCAGAGCAGCACACAGAGAAGTTTCCCCTTCTGCCTTCACAAACGCTCAGCGGTACTGAACTGTTGAGGAATCGACAGCCCGTGCTGAGCGAGGGTTGGCGTGGGGAGTGGGGGAGGCACTGACTGCAGAGAACGAGTTAAATCAGGCACACGCCTCTCGGATGTGTGTCCCCTGCCTTGGCGCTTCCAGGGGACGGGGGCCAGCATGCTTCGGCGTTGTCGGTTGATCCAACAGTCAGGGGATGTGACAGCATCCGACCCAGTGCGCCCAGATGACCTCCACGGGAGCAGCAGGGGGGCGCATTGCACCGAGGATTAGCAGCCAGGACACCGGCACACAGGCCAGAGGCTCCCTGTTTCAAATTGTTCCAGTGGGTCGAAGGACTTTATGTCAGTTGCTGTAAATGCTTGGACAGCTAAGTGGATGCGTGGATATGTGCTGGAAAAAACTGTGGGCAGAGCAACAAAATCTAGGCTAAGTGATGGGTCCATGAACTACACTGAGGGGGTGTGTTGTTCATAAGTACAATTGTACAGATGTACACACCGGAATGCATCCATAGCGCAAAATTACATGCCTCAGTCGAGAACGTAATAATCTTAAAACGATCACTTACATCAAAACATCACTTTTGAAATAATTCTCTCTCTCTCTCGCGCTCTCTTTCACACGCACACGCACGCACACACATGCACACAAAAGGATAGGAAGGATAGAACTTTATTAAACTTTATTAAACCATTTAAAGAAATTCACCTGCACAGCAGCTGGAAATGGAGGACATGGCAAGATGCAAAATATATGACTTAATAACCAATAAACAACAAATTTAAATAACAGACGACATTTGCAACGTTGCGAGAACGTTGCAAGCAAATCCGCAGGTTTTACAAATGAACGAGGCAGAAACTAATAATAGCTGGTAAGTCCTTGTGTGGCATCACGATGGCACACGGTTGTTGGTAGGAAGCACCCTGAGAAGAGCTGCTTAGCGCACTTAAGCTACAGGGTGTAGGTTCAAATCCCCCTCTTGGTGAAGCACAATTAGTCAGTGTATTTACCCTGAAATAATATAATCAAAATTACTGAGCAAAGTAAAAATTGGTAAATCACTGCAACTTGACCTTGTAAGTTGCTTTGAAAGTTAGCTAAATAAATGAAAGGCGAAGTAAAACGCAACACCAAAATATGTCTAATTGATATTAATTATAATTCCAAGAGGGGGCAGCACGATGGCACAGCTAGTAGTGCTGCCGCTCCACACTGTCTGTGCTGTTTCAGCATGGGGATTAAATCTGGCTGAGGCCGTGGAGCGTTTGCTTGTTCTCCCCATGTCTGTGTGAATTTCCTCCCGGTTTCTCCCACAGTCCAAAGACATGTGTTTGCTGCGAATTGGTCACTATAGATTGATCATACTGTGTGCGCGTGTGTCGGTTTCTCCATTCTGTGATGGACTGGCATCTCATCCAGGGTGTAGATTCATAATCTAGTACCCAGTGAGTCTGGGATAGGTTTCAGACCACCATGCCCCGAACCAGGATAAAGTATTTAATAATGAGTGAAATACTGAATAGAATTCAAAGGATTTTATCAGGATTTTCATTCATAACTCATAACTGTAACAAAACAAAACAAAAAAAAAAAAGCAACCTTAACAGTAACAAACATTAATATCAATTAAATGAATATCAACACTTTCCTTTTTATTATTTAGGATTCACAACAGCAGAACGGTTTTTTAAAATTTTGTTCAGAGTTTCATGTGTACACCTGGGGGATGTGTGTTTTAATCCTCTGCAGGTAATGAAAGTCTCTGCCCCACCCAGCTGACCCCAGCATGGTGTCTGTGGTCGGAACAATGAACAATTTCCTCTGTGAAAGGAAGCTGTAGGCTTGTGCTGTGTTAAGTGTTTTCTGCAAGTGTCCTGGTGGGGCGTAGCTGCTGGTGTTCAGCGCCCCACACCCCCTGTGGGATTTCACCTCGTGCAGCTGCAGGTGTCTGTACAATGGGAGGTGTGTAGCAGAACACTCCTCCCTTTACTGTCCCTGCACACCCACCTGCCCATGCAACAAATGCACAGGCTCAGCCAACAATCGCTCATTGTACTACCATGCAGTCATTGTGCAGCAGGTGGCGTAGTGGTTAGAGCTTCCCCTTTCCACTCAAAAGATCTGAGTGCTGCCTCCTGCTGCGGGACCTTTGAAGAAGGTACTTAACCCTGAACTGCTCAAATAAAAATTACCCCGCTTTAAAATCATTGTTAGCTGCTGTGGAGGGGAAAAAAAAGCAACAAATCATTCATTCAACGATGCTTGTAAATCAAAAGAAATATATATTCTCAGTATGCTGAGTAACAGCATGGGACCAGAAGAGAAGGTAAAAAGTGGCTCTTATACTGTAACTTCGCAATATTGCTTCATATTAACAGTTTTACCTGTTTTGTAGGGCCACCGAACAGTGCAGGTTATCGTATAAAGTCTTTTCTGCACATTTTGTAAACAAGAAAATATATTAATCTTAAGGCTTGTTTAAATATTAACACTGTCTGTATATGATGCGGCATGTTTAAATTCCCCATCTCCAGATGCTCTGTGCTGCGAATCTGCCATTTCATCAGGTCTCCTTTATTGCCTGACTGCACTGGCATTATCTCCTTGGCGGAAATTCGCAAAAAGAAGTCTGCTTTGACATTAAAGGAGGATAAATATTGATAATGGCAGCGTTATGATATACAGTAATTGGCTTCAATTAAGACGGATCAAGCTGAACAAACAGATTGAGGCAGACGCACTGCACAAAAGCATATGCTGTTAAAAATGACTGCGCGGATTTGTGTTTTCCCCCCTTCCTGTTAAACCTCTCTGTCATTTGCAGTAATTACAATTTCAGAGCAGTTATCTCTTATTATGTTTTTATCCCATGGTCTTCACTTGTTTATGCCGCTAAATGATAGGCTTCTTCCAATCTTTGCATCTCTAGATTACGAAGCATTTAAGGGCTTAAGGAAGTAATACTACAAGGAAAGAGCGTCGTGAGAACCGAGGGGGCGAAATACAGATGTATTTATATATATATATATAGATTTTTTTTCTTTTCTTTTTTTTATTTAGTGCGAATTGTGTAGCCAATGATCAAGAAACTTGGAATTAGTGATGTCTGAGAGAAATAACACGGCAGTCAGTTTGTGCCAGCTGGAGGAGGGGAGCAAAATCTCATGCCAGAGTCGTTGTCGGTGGAAGATAATTCTGGTTAATGTGCCTCATACAGGCGGTGCCATCACGCTAACTGACACTCCGGCTCCAGGTAATCAGGGTGACATTATTGCCGGCACCAAAGTGACACCTCGTCATCAGGAATTTTCTTCACTGGCACGGAAAATGCCAGGCTCCTCAACTCTGACTGCGCAGCCCCTACATCTATTAACCTTATTGATTTGGAGGCCTGCTGCGCACCCCGCCCCCCCCCAAGGCCTTGCCCCCCTGCTGGTGGGCTGAAGTGGATCAATCCTGCGCCAGGGGCCAAAACTCAATAATAACGCAACGCAGAGAGACCACTTTTTACTGTGAGGAATTAGTGCTTGTCTTTAATGTAGAGAAGTACATATATCATTCATTTCAAAAAGGTCCCCGGTGCTCCAAGTTGGGCCTTTTGCAAAGTCTTCCTGGTGAACTTGCGATAAAAATAAATCTTGGATCTCGCCAGATTTCACTTTGAAATTTTATTTGAGGTTTTTGTCATTTTTTTAAAGCAAACACATGCAGTGTCATGCATGAATATTATATAATAGTCATACAGTACACATGTATACACATAGTATGTGATACAAAAACAAAATCTTAGCTTTTGTGCTAAGCATGTTTCACTTTTTCAGATTTTGCACAATTACATCAATATGCAAATATTATGTAGTCGTGTACGTTGTATGATAATCATAGTGAATGCATCATATGATACATGTACAACATATTTCTTTTTATCCACATTGGATGGAAAAAAAAAAAAAAAAAAAATTATTCTTCCCCCAGATTAAGAAGACTTAAAATTAAAGACTTAGAACCAAGCCATTAATGTCAAAATTACTTAATGGTGACTTTGATTGTACAATCATTCGGTTTCCATCTTTAAGAAAAGATTCTTCGTATGACATACGAGCTTCCTAAAAGCAGTATAAATGATTCCTTTTAATAATTGTTCTTCAGATTCAAAAATCAGTCACCAAGTGTGCAGCTATAAATACAACTGACTGGTAAAAGCTTACATATTACTGCCTTAAAAGTGCATAAATCTAAACATCGGTCCGGGGTGCTTAATTTCCAGAGCCACTAAATGTACAAACAAAACATTTCAGTTGCTCACAAAAATATGAAAAGGAATGTATTGACGTTCATGTACTCTTGTTCCCATGTATCTAGCATAATGTTATATAGAGAAACGAATTTGACAAATGAAATTGAAATAAAGAATTATTTAATCAAATTTCATCTCAAATAAAGAATTTTAGCATTCTTAGTCATTTACTCAATTTAATTGAAATATTGTTGACACAGGGTACTGTATAGGTGTAGTGCTTAAAGACGTGGCTTTTTAACCCATAGGTTGGTGCTTCAAGCCCCACTCTGGCTACTGCTATAACACATTTGAGCAATGTATTTAGTTACTGTACCCTGCTGTATAAAAGTGCCGGATGCCATTGGCTGCTTTGGGAGAAAACTTTAAAATTCTTCTCCATGCTCATACAGACCAAAAGATATGCTTTAACAAGAATTCGATTTATATAATGTCATAACGACTGGAATAAGATGTATATATGTAAAAGTCAGATATTAAATGTTGAAAAAGTTATTCAAAACCAACCATCAACACTTCTGACAGGAAGAACATTTAGAATTTTCTTCTCATTGCATACTGAGGAAAAGGCGCACCACCACTGCAAAACCCTTGTACGGTTATGTGGGTGGAAAAAAGGTGTTCATACAAATCAAAATGGCCACAACCAAAATGTCACTAACCGGTGTCTAAAAAGCTCGGGACGTAAAGACACACGTTCGCAAAGGCTCCATTAGCTCTGCATGCCCACTGAAACAGTGTTACCTCTTATGGATTCATAACACTGCATCATCTTGAAATGACAATGATGGTCTCCTCGTACCCCCTCCTGCATCTCCCCCTGCGCCCACCCCCACAAGCACACAGCTAAGTCATTTGCATTCCACTTATTATGCCAGCATTGCAATCTCTGCAAAGGTTCTTATTACTTTGGCGAGAACCGATGAATCCTTAATTTCCGCATCGAGGGGATGCTGGCTCTAATGGTGCCATTTGTCAGGCCTTGCGTCTGCCATTTCCAGCACTGCGGCGGCTGCCCACCCTCTTCCCGTCTACGCCATCTCTCTGGTGGATGGACCAGTGTGCCCATCTGCTGTGGGGGGTGAAGTTCAGCACCCTCGGCCTCGTGTCTGTCCGTGATGATGAACGCCCCGCAAACACCTTTCCCTCCATTGACTGTGCTATGTCACACACATCTGAACGACACCATGGCGGTTGCTCTCTTTCACAATTATGGATTAATAAAAAAAAAATGAATGCTAAACATGTCGAACAACCAATAAAGGTTTTTAGTCTACAAACTAGATGGATTTTGCTGACTGTTTGTGTTTGTGTTGTGTACTGACAAAATCAGGGTGCGGCACACTAGGCATGCAGGGTTCAGGGAATGACCAGTCTGAGCGCCACACTGAGATACCTCCTGTTCTCTGACACTCCATGCAAATATTACGGTCACATGTGTCCTTTGTCACTTATTCAACTGTGGACGATAATCCGGGAGGTGGACGTGACATTTTTGACAAGAACTTAATATGACAAAGTACAGTAAAGTAAATAAATGAAGTGAAGGAGTAAATAAACCAAAAGAATTGTCAAAATAAAAGACAAATATGAAGAAAATGTTATTTATAGAAAGTGCTTTTTGATGTATGTTGTTTCCACAATTTTCATGGCTTTTGCTGAGTGTCACTTTATGAAGCAAATACTGAAAATTTCCAAAAAAGTAAAAGAAGCTAAGATTTGTCGGAAAATAAATGTCAGCAGAAAAGCTGCACATTCCCCAGCTGAAATTGAGAAGGAGTCTAATACAAAGGACTATCTTTGCAAAGCTTTTGCACCTGTCCAAAATCTTTTTGAAACAATAGTTAAACAATGCAATACATTGTCATCAAAATTAAAGCACTTGTAAAAAGTCATCCCCCCAACAGTTGCTCATGTGTCATTGTTTTAAAACACCGATCAACAGAACAATATTCTTTTGTGTTAAAATGAAAATGTTTCTAGTGATGTTTAAAATAATTAGAAATCTGAAGCACAAAATAACAGCATGCATGCATATTCACCCTTTTAAGGCAATATTTAGTGCAGAATGATTTGGCTACACTTACAGCAATAAGTCTATTTGTATGAGTATGTATCTGTTTCATACATTTCAGTGCTGCACTTTTTGCCCATTCCATCATACAGAACTACTTAGATTCTGCACAGTCAGTTGGGAATGTGTGGAAACTGCAGCTTTCAATTCCCAGTGTTTCATAGCTCCTGTAAATATAGAACTATAATAATATAAAATCATGAATTCATGCGGCCAAGTTGTATGTCCCTTTGCAGAAAAGCATCCGCTATTTAAATAATTGCAAATATAAATGTGAGGCTGAGGTTAAACAAGTTAAAAGCTTTATTTGAGATGTTTGGCTTTTATTCCTCTGAGGAAAATGCAAATTCTGCAGAAATTTATACGTCTGATCCATGTATCTGTATGTATTTTTATACCTGTTCTACGTATTAACTAAAACACAGTAGCGCAGTTTCACATTCTGTGCATTTCCTTCCTCAATTTGACTGGATACAGTAATGTCATAAAACAAACAGGCATTTTGTAATAATTTTATGTTCACTGTAAAACCTGGCAAGTTTTTCTCCATAGATCTACTGTTTTTTGTCTCTACATGATGACACGTGGCTTCCCAGCCTACCCTCGGTGTGATGGAGGTATAAGCATCAGTGTGTGCCGTTCTGGCCTTGTCTGCCACTCATCGTTGAGCCGTGTTACTTGATCCCAGCAGGGGCGACGGGGGGGGGGCTTACACCCAGGGCAAATCTGTAAACACCAGTTTAATCTGCATGGGGAAAGTTACTGTCACCAGTTTTGACAGCCAAAGCCTGTGGGCCAAGCCTTGGCAGAAAGGAGTCACCACGCTCTGCAAACATTGCTGTCACATCAAGACTTTAAGCTATTATGGACGTCAGGGACCTGCCATTGAGAAACCATGCTCTGCTCAGCAGCGTGAGATGCAGAATAGACTCACAAAAGTCATCACATCAAGTGTCCGTGTTACTAAAACTCACCAATTTCTTCCATTTATTATTTGAGTGATGTTACGTGTGGTCGCATGCTGGAGTTTATATTCTTTGATTCGTGTAAGAAGAATAAAAAAAAATCAATTCCAAAAGAAGCAGATTGCTTTGAAAAAACTGACATGCCAAAACAAAAAAATAGTTTCTTGCAATAGATTTTAAAGTTGCCATTTGGTTCCCTTTGGCGGACATAGCCACACCTGTGGCAGTGGCAAAGTGTCCAAATGGAAACCAATTCAGAGCTACAAACCCTTTGAAAAAGTTGGAAATGCTTTCGCTCCCGCCCATGTTTTTCACACCCTAACATCTCAATTTCATGGGTGACACTTAATGATCCCCCTGCACTAAGAAAGGGAGTCCCACTCCTTGATCTCACAATTTTTTAAAAGCTTCATATTTCCCATAACCATGCATTAAGGCTCTTATGTCTGCAGACTACAGATTCTGTACTTAGCTTTCATTAATACCTAAATGTCAAAATACCTAAATATCCTGTTTGGAGGGGTTAATGAAGACAAATGATTCCACTACAAATGTAACTTGGGAAATCTGACTTCACAAGGGTCTCACATTTGCATCAGAGTTCTGGGCCTATCTTCTGCTTTGCTGAGATGAACCCATGACCTCAAGAAGGGGGCGCCGTCGGACTAGAGGCCTTTAGCCTGGGGATCATCACCTTCTCTGTCTTTCTGCCTCAATGTGCTGGGGACAGGACCTATACTGATGTCGCTCCAGTGGCACACCAGGATGAATTAACACCACAGAACTCACTTTCTCCCACACTCCACAGACCTTCCTGCCTCCTACAATGCATTGTTCACAGGTAATTTAAGTAGCAGAAAAGAATTTTTGGGACTTCAGTCTCAAAATGACCACTCAATTCCTTCCTGGATTTACAACCCCTGTTTTATTTTGCCTTGTGAAAAAAAGGCAAACTTTTATTATGTATTTCATGGCAGGCTATAGGTGCAGTTGCCCTGAAATTGCATTAAAGCCACTTACACCTATTTACTCATTCATACTGTACAGGCGGGTATTTTTACTGCATCAGTTCAGGATAAGTAACTTGGATTGGGTGCTACAGCAAGAGGTGAGATTCAAACCTGTGTCCTTCAAGCCTGTATGCTGCATCTATAAACAATAGACTACTAGCTGCCTGCTTCCTGCAATACAGAATGCATAATACAGAAATAGTGATATATGGGGTAAAGCTGCATAATTTTTCACCCAGTTTTCAACACATTTGCGTTCTATACTGTGGAATACTGGTTTTATCTAATTAAATGGCGGCTGTGCAAATGTAAGATTTAGTTTTAAGTTCCGAAGAGTTGGTACGCAGCCACCAGGTGAGCAGAACATTGAATTAATCCTGCTGTTTGCCCTAGCACAGGAAGCAAAAATTCAAATGTGGGAATCTTAGTAATGTATGAGCTAAAGGAATTAAGGGGACACCTTGAATTCCTTTAAACCCAGTTAAAATTCTAATTAAATGAAGCAAAAGGGGGAAAAAATCCCCAACAATTATGCAGGCCAAGCAACACTTCCATAACCATTATTTGTTGTAAAAACCATGGTACACCCATGCTGTTCAATTCTTTGGCTGGCTGCTGTCAATTAAAGGAGCTGTCGCCTGGGCTTCCCTTTCCAGCTGAGCTGCAGTTAGTGTCCGGCCTCAATCCCCCTTCTTCTGCCAGCAAACTGTCAGCAGAATGGACTTTTCTTTCTTCTTGAAAGAGACCTCTGTGTCTGAAGCTGAGGTATATTATTTCCACCTTGCACCACTGATCATTTTCAATTCTTAAATTCAATTCAATTTTTTTTTAAAGGCTGGGATGGACCATAGTTAAACACAGTGAAACATTTTTTGTGCAAGGTAACCAGCAAAACAAGCAAATAAGGAAACACTTATTGAAGTGCCAGCATCTTGGCATCAACCAAATGTAGATCACCTTTAAACAGAATCATTCTGTTGCTATGATCAAACCATAGTTAATTTTCTAGTTAAATTTGCTGGGCTAAAAGTGGACAAGGTGTGAGTTGATCCATTTATGATTTATAATTGGAAAGTTGATACAAGATTGTTATGCATTAAGTACTTTGTCTGTTTCACCAATTTTATGCCAAAACTTTAGCTTCCCTGTTTTGGCATTTAAAAAAAATAATATTTAATCCTGACATTGTGTCCAAGAAAGCATTCTATTTTTGGTGTTTCCATCAAAAATTGGATCATCCATTATAACTGTGTACAGTAATGGTAAAATATAGATGATCACCAACTGTTGTACCTTTCAACAAACAATTTTGAATTATCATCACAAGTTGTGCACTTCTTTTTGGCATTTTTGCTGTATAAACCTCATATACCTACAATGATGCAACTCAATTCTGTGTGCGTGTGTGTGCGTGTGCGCAAAGTCCTGAATCTGGCGTTTGATACTCTTTAGTCTTAAATTCAGTCTTATCCATTCATTCCCTAAGATTAGTCATATCTGACCAGACACAGATATACAAACGCTAAATAAATATGTACAATTCTACTAAATGTGTTTTTTGTTATCAAATGTGGAAAATTACGTGTCTCCTTTTGGCAGTCAGATGTATGAAACTCCATTGATGACTGATAAAAGTTGTAAACGCCTGGAACTTTGGCTTTGTCTGGAATGGGACCTGAGGGTTAAATGAACTCGGGAAAGCACCGGTTTTCCTTTGCACAAGATTAACAAATCAAAAACGCTCTCTGAAACCAGATACCGAACATGACTGGAATGTGAACTGTACTGTACCATGTTGCTTTATATGAACCCCAGCTTTGCGTGGCGGGGGACGAGGTGGAGTGGAGGTACAGGGTTTGAGAAGGGCTCAGTTTGTGTTCCGCTGAATAGGAGAAAACCTTCCATCAAGGGTTTTTTTAAAAGGAGGCTCTGCTATAGTGTTAAAACAGCATGGCCCCTCCATTTCAATGAGGTGGACTACAAGTGTGATATATGCAGAGAAATGCACAACAAAGCCAGTTGCTTTTAAGCCCACCATTGAGGTCCTAATACTGTTCCAGAACCAAAAAAGATGCTTTTCATGATGCTTGCAGAAGGGGAAAAAACTGTTGATGACACATCCTTGACTAAATCCTCTTTTCAAGTATAATCCACCTTGTGCACTTTAACTTAAGACTCAAGTGTGTGTTACATCTGATCTAATCCCGGGAGCTTATTCACAACACCGTACAACCGACTTGATTATGTTCCTGTTAAAGCAGCACCATTCACGTCTTACAACCCTCGGAACACCTGGAATAAAGGAGGATTTAACAAAGTCTGAATAGGTTAACCAGGTGTTGAAACACATAATGGTTAAACATTGTAATTAGGACTGTGTGAATAGGAGGTCTGACTCTGGGTTGTGCTCTGTGTGAACCATTTTGACTGGAGAAGAAGGGTATGGGGCAGGAGATTTTATTTTTCCAAGAAGCTTGACAACAAAGACTTGACCACAAACAGGTGGATGGAGCCGTTTGGCAATGATCAGGAAGAATAATGCTCTAAAAAACTACAATAAAAATTATAAATGACATTTTTTAGACGCTTTTGTTAAACGTGATTCACCATGATTTTAAGCTTGTTTACCTCACACCTTTTGTCCAAAGTGACTGTCAGAGCAAGATAAAGTACGTTCAACTCCCGGCAGTCATACATCCGTTTATACAGCCGAGTAATGCAACACACAGAGGTGCATACACACACTGAAGGCCACCAGATCATCTGACAATGGGAGAAAACCAGAGCAGTCCAGAGAAAACCCACAAAAACACAGGAGGAACGTGCACATTACACGCAGGCTGAGCCGGATTCATACCTACAGCCAAACATGCAACCTGGTAGCACCCCGTGCACCCCTGCTACACCACCGCTGTAGAATAAAAGCGGCCAGTTATGCTAATATAGTGTGCAGGTCCATCTTTAGAATTCCGCTGTGGTGGAACTGTTCTGAAAAAGTTTCCAAACAAGGGGTGCAAAGTTAAACACGGGCTTTCATTTCCTCTGAGTGTTGAACGGCCCCCTGCGGGGAAAGTCCTAATCTTAACACATCAAGCAATGTTGATGAAAAAAAAAAAAAAAAAAAAAAAATTGTGATTGCAAGTGATTGACAGGTAAGGTGGTTACCAGAGTAACACCATTTTGGCTTCTGGGGAATTTCAATTCATCAGCAAAATGAGATGGCTTTGAAAAGGCCAATTATTGTAAGGGCCAGAACATGAGAGCCAAAATAAAGCAGCTGCAGATCAATGATTTTGTGTGTTTCTAGAAGTTTCCAGATCAGTTCATACCTCAGAATTCTACGTGCATGCTGCATTTCCAAGTCTTGTTCAGAACTGTAAATGTACCTGTTTTACATTTTACATTTCCTTTACCAAGATTTATTCCAAGGTGAACTTGACCCACAAAGAGACATGAATCTTTTTCTCATGTTTGTAAACCAGTTTGTTGCTCAGTTACCAAATTAATGTTGCGTTTTTGTCATAAACAACTGTTAATGGCTTGGCTGATGCATTTGTTTCACATTTTACTGAAGGCCGGTGTGCATGTGTGTGTACATGTATGTATGTGGAGAGTGGGGGTGCAGACAAGCAATTATTAAAAAAAAATTATTGTGGCATATAGAAAATAGCACTGACTAAGATTATCGAAAAGGAATTAATACAATGCGAAGGTGTGCACTGAAAAAGCAAATAGTTTGTTTGATCAGCTGTCATACATATTTGTCCTATTGTGTTGTCATATTTGTGTGTTTAGTTGTGGTCCATGCCTAAGGTTCTGTATACAATGGAGTCTCACTGTTGCACCTTTACCAGCTAGGTTCTCAACCCCATTGAGGAAGATTTTTAGTCCAACAGGAACAGTCGGTAGTGTAGTGGTCAGTGGTGTCTCCACTTTGTCTCTCAGAGAACCCAGGAGTGAAACTCATCTCCTGCACTTCCCTTGAGCAAAATGCTGATCCCAAATTGCTCAAACTGCCATGCATAATGAATTCAGTTATAATAAATGAATGTATTATAATAATGCATTAGTGATATAGTATGTTAGAGCAAAGTGTATATAATGTAAAGGGTACAATTGTGTGTGAAATTAAGTGTGCTCATGTCGGCAATCTCTGGATGGTGTTTTACCCTGCTGCCTTAAAATAAATATAACTTTTTACTTTCTTTGTGTTTCGTTTTAGCTTGAAATCACGCTGTAAGCTAAAAATTGCTTTCTTTTCACAAGCATAAAACAGATTGTTATAATAGATATTTCAGCTCAGGAGTAACTGAAGCATCTTTGCCCATGCTTTTGAAATATTGAAATGGAAAGACTGACATGTGATACATAGCAGAATTCAGACAGCGACTGCAAACGCAAAGGTCGAGATTTCCTCAAGGAGGGTTTCCTGCTTCTGTATGACAACAGCATTGCGCCATTACCAGTCGCCTTCAGCACAGCCCACACGCAGCTCTACTGTTAATTCATAAAAAAGGCGATGGGGGCCAGTGGAAATTGAGGATGTGCGTGGCAGGGGTAAATGTGGCCATCGGCGCACGTATGGGAGGGGGGGGGGGATACCCCATCAGCATGCCAGGAGAGATGAGTAAGGGAGACAACGCAGCAGCCTGTTTAGAACTTACTTACCATAATGGAAGTTGAGAAAGGTTAAAGCTTGACAATGACTGGAAGTGAAGTTATTTTTTCCTGGGTAAAAGATGGGAGGAGGCACCTAGTCACAAGGGCTGAGCGCTGACCCCCAGAGCCTCTGTCATAAGCTGTGAAGATGGGGTACAACACGGAGTGCATATCCAAAGTACAACGGGCTGTTTGGGCGGAAGAGTAAAAATACAGCAAAACCTGTACACCTCCTCGCTATGACTGCTAAACCACTTTGCAGAATTATATAAATATTTCGATTGAACTTAAAATTGAGTTTTGCATTTGAATTGGAACAGGATAGAAATGTAAACAAATACGTACATGTAAATATTACACTAAGGCTGAAATCAGCTCTACACAAATAAAGTGAAAGCAAAATGCATATAGGAAGGTGAAATGTTGTTGCCCAGCCCATGGAGTTATATTACTGTAATATGTATATTAGCTAATGTGTCATAAGCTTTCCATTTACGATTTCAAACTCAAACTTTTATTGTCAGACAATAAAATGTTTAGATGAATGAATGAATGAATGAATGAAAGCAGCTCGCCCTTTTCTTAATATTATGCAAAATGTCCCCGAATACCTTCTGGAAGCACCGTAAAAAGGACCCACACACAAAGCTGAAAAACCGGACCGGAATAAGATGATGACGCTGTTGTAAAAGGCCATAAATAGACTGGATGGACATAATAAACAGTTCCTTGGTGCCATGTACACCCCCCACAGATTGCAGCTTTCTGAAGAACGGGATGCGCAAAGCACTTGTAAAAATTTTCCAAATGCTACGCTCAAAGCAGACAATGGCACCTTTTGTCTCGTATTAGAGAAGCTCTTGTTTCTCATTTGCGGCTGAATAGCTTTAGCCAGCTGTCACGCAAAATGAGTGCATTTCATTACAAATTAATTTATCTGATCTTTTCGCTATTAATCCCCCCCCCACCCGATCATAATTATCTGATTGCTTGGGGCAACAATCTATAGCGAACCAAAAATAAATAAACAGTGGGTGTCCCACAACACGTGAGTGAGTTGAAATGTTGTTAATCGTGCGTGCTCGTGCAAGTTTTTAATATAGATTGATATTTAGCCCAAGCGTTTTTATCGTGTGTATTATATTTGATCACCTATCATTTAATGATGTGTAGATGGCTCATTTACGCAACATCAGATTAACTGAACGCTGGCTTAAATAAATAATACTGAATATTATATAACTCAGACTCTGTCTGAAAGGTCAGGAAGGCAATTGAAAATCAAATTTGTATGGACATTACATCATATTGGCTTACTGGTGTTACCAGCTCCACAGTAAGTAAGCATGGTCTTGAAGTACAGTAGGCAACTTTGATAGAGCCCTGTATGAGACCATGTGGTGATCCTTATTTGCAGGTATATGTGGTATCTGGTCTGAAACATTGCGTGCTCTTCCCTGTGTCCATGCACATGTAAAACTGTGTTTCGGGAGACCAGCTGCGAGAGCTGCTGCTTGACTCCTAGTGGTTGGTAAGCAGGAGGGCAGGCTGCCAGATTTCATCACTCGAAAATGGGTCCCTGGCGTGTGCAGAACAAAAAAAAAAAAAAAAAAAAACCACACGCGTGCGCACGCACACGCGAACGTGCACGTGCGCATAGAACCACAAAAGATCTTGTGTGTGAGTTACCTGAGTTAGCAGGCACTGGACAAAGCCCATGAGTATGGTATAGTATGGGCTACAGTCGCAGTAAAATCAGCATTGCAATACATATTTTGCTTAAAAGGACATGTAAAGTGATGCTTTCAAATGAGCTGACATGACATTTCTATGAAATCAGCTGTTTACAATATACAAACAACACATGGGTTGATAGAGTGGGCACATGGGACAAAAGTAGGTGAGCCTGCAGAGTCATAATTTTATTATCTGTCATTTTTCATCATTGTTTTGCCCAGTGTATTTTGTTTTAATACTACCACTGACTATTTTCAAATTGTTTGGAATAACAAAACAGCAGCTTCTAGGTTAGACTCATTTCACTTTTGCAGTCTTAGCTGTTAATCCAAACTAGATTAAAATATACTTTGAATTTGATAAGAGGCTCTGTGGTGTAAAGCTGCTAATCTTTGGTTACCAACTGCAGCAAATCCTATTAAAGTAACCTTCAGTCGAACACCCAATATTGCTGCGAAATGCAAAATATGTGGCTTCTCGGGTGCACTTTTAATTGAGGCTATAGTGGCCGATCAGCCTGGTATGCAAAACTGAACTTAATTTCGAGGGTGTCTGTCAGGACAAATCGACAAATCATAAAGGCAGTTTAAGTGGATCACTGGCTCCCTCTTGGGTGCTTCCTTCAGACTAAAGGGGGGCTGGGCTGGAGTCGGGGCAGGGTGTATTATCACACTTTCACAAGGGGTGTCACCTTCTGAGCATTTGACTGATTAGGTAATATTCCCACAAATTCCTGCGTAAGCAACATTTTTTCAAAAAAGTCATTTGTGGCCTTCCATCTCCTTGTAATTCTGGATGGAACTTTTGTCCGCAGCTTACGAGTTGCCAGCGACAACAGAGTCGAGCATGTGGGCAGAGGCCAGCTTCCGCAAGGCCACTTGGCCATGACGAGGACCGCGATGCGTGTCGTGATGCTTTGATGTGTCATCCCAACTGCAGGCATCAAGAGGATCTTGTCGGGTTTAATGAAGTGAATGGATGCTCGGTGAAAACTCCCACAGCGCGGCAACGTGTCCCTCACTGGCCTCAGGTCACAGAATTACAAGAAAAAAAAATAGGGGGACTGACATTAATACAGGGCAAGTCAAAAAAAACTGAACACTTTTATAAATTTATTACTAAGCGACTAAGGGCCATAAGAACAAAATACAGTATATTGGGCATTAGCAAACTTGGGGGAAAAAACTGTGCTTGTTTACAGATTGGTTCACATGACACTTAGCTGCTGAGTAATACATTTACGGAAGCGTTCATTCTTTTCAAATCACCTTGGATTTATTTGAGAGGGGCTAAATTTTCCCCTCAGTCATACAATTAAGCAGTGTTCATTTGGAACCCATTTTGCAGGAATTCTTGAGAAAACCCAAAGTAAACATAGGATTTCTTGGGCTACGGTGATCTGGGTCCTCGGTGAGCAAATAGTCGAGATTTTCTTGTCGCGTTCATGAAATATAAGCGCAAATAAAATAAATGATTACTTAAAGGCCGCTGTGCTTTATTACTGTTTGTACAGTAAGTGGAGTATGCAGTAAAGATTCCTCTTAAGGTAGATTCCCAAGAAAATAAAAATACGAATGAGCTGAAAGATGAAAAATGAACGTTTCACCTTTCCATTCTCAACACGTCACACGAAATGACTGTTAAGCGGGGCTGTATGACTGATGCACATTTACTGCACAGCCCTTCACGATTTTACAAGCAAAAACACTCTTTCCAGAGCTCGACTAGAAGTAACACAAAGAAAAAAACCTTTCAAATGCAAGAACTTTTCAAAGTCTTAAACCGTTAGCCATACAAACAAATACACTGCCCGGCCACAAAAAAAAGTCACACACTGTAATATTTTGTTGGACTGCCTTTAGCTTCAATTACGGCACGCATTCGCCGTGGCATTGTTTTGAAAAGCTTATGCAATGTTACAACATTTATTTCCGTCCAGAGTTGCATTTATTATTCTCCAAGATATCGATGGGAGAGTCGGACCGGTGCGTAAAGTCTTGTCCGGCACATCCCAAAGATTCTCAATGGGGTTAAGGTCTGGACCCTGTGGTGGCCAATCCATGTGTGAAAATGATGTCTCATGCTCTCTGAACCACTCTTTTACAATTTGAGCCCAATGAATCCTGGCATTGTCGTCTTGGAATATGCTCGTTCCATCAGGGAAGAAAAAAATCCATTGATGGAAAAACCTGGTCATTTAGTATATTCAGGTAGTCAGCTGAGCTCATTTTTTGGGCACATAACATTTCTGAATCCAGACCTGACCAACTGCAGCAACCCCAGATCATAACACCAAGTTAAATCCAGGTGGTGACTTTTTTTTTCCCCGGTTGTTTAAAAAACACAGCTTTAATATATCTTTTCAATATATAAAATCTGTGCAATCTTCTAAGTATTGTTAACCACTTTAGCTGATGCCTTTGTCCAAGGGGATATACTGAGCTTTTAGAACTATTCAAGCATTTATACAACTCAGTGATTTTTAGCCAACTGGAGTAGCTTAGTTCAAGCACTTTGCTCAAGTATAATACCGCAGTGGCTGGGATACAAGTACAACGTACTTTGAATGCAAAGTCACAGCTCTCAACCACTGTGCTGCCTCAAGTGAGACTAAAACATGAATTTCGTTTAGTTGGTTTCCATATCCAGAGTAACTTACAACTGTTTACCAATTGAAATAACAGGGTACCAGTTCACACAAATAAAAGGTGCAGTCAGTCCAGATGTTCACAAACCAAAAAACTCAATAGGAATTTTTACATTCTCTGAATTTCATTTAAATGGGTCTACCTCATACTCTCTGTCTTGTCCTCGGTTGTCATGCTGTCTGTTTACTGTAGTGTGCATCGTGGTTAGGGAAGAACTGCTTGTTTGTTCTTTCTTGTACATCTGCATATGACAGAATGGAAGAAAACGTGAACCTTGAACCTTAAATGTAACTCATTTCATTTTAGTTCATAAAAATAAACAGAAGTAAGCACTGGTTTGAATATAGGCTACAGTTCACAGATGATTAACTGCAATGATTTACCTGTTGTCTTGTTCAGGGTTCTGGTGGTTCAAAACTAATCCCAAAATCACAGGGCGTAGGGCGAGATCTAGTGTGTGAATGAGTGTACGTGGTTACAGCGTATGCTGGGATGGACTGGCATGAATTAACTTTAAAGACATAAAAACGAGACAGTAAATGTAAAAACTTTTAAATTACATAACGTAGGAAAAGGAGATGTAATGAACTACAAACAATCATTTAAGAAGAAACAAGCACCAGTTCAAGAACTCTGATTTTTACCATAACATCCACATTTCAACCATAAAAATCTAAAGGAATTATAATGAACTCAGCTCTTATATAGCAGTGCCAAATTCAGTAAAAGCTGCTGCAATAGCTTGCAAAAAATTTTAATCCTTGTTTTCATTCATCATTTCGGTCCATTCTGTGGTCATTAATTCAATACACAGTGTGCACATACACAGTCACTCCCACATAGGTGACTCCAGGTAAACACATCTCTGGTTATTGGTTCACTATAGCTACTCAATACAGCAACATGGGAATATTTATGACAATTACGAAACACAGTAATTTCGCTCAACTATACGCAGAAATCGAATTATGCAGAGAGCAAGACAACATCGGTGAACTACTTCCAGCATCCCTTCACGTAGTCCACTGAACATTAATTCAATTCAACCTAATCTAATATAATCAAAAATGAAATAGCAAATTTTGTATTTTTGTTATTATCTATTCATTTAGCCAAGACTCTTCTCCATACAGACTTAAATTGTTAAGTCAATTGCAATTATTTACCCATGTGTACTGCTAGGTCTTTTTTTTTTTCTGGTTACAACACAAGGAAAGCAGCATCCACCAGGATGGGAGTTCCAGCACAGCACATTGGGGTCCTTAAAGAAATAAATTACAAATATGTAGATGCTAACACGGTTACTTAAATCACATAAACAGCTTTTATAATACAAATACATCTGCTACTAACTTAAGTCAGCATCTTGAACGCACCAATGCTGACGTGCTGTGCAGAGTAGAAAAATATAGGCAGTGATCTTGTAAAAATTATCTCTGTATGTCATACACATGTGTGAGTCAAACTGTGAAAATGTCTCTGGACATGGGTATCTGTCCATTTCAGGTTGAATTTTATAGAATGTCATTGTGTGACAGGCTACACTATGTCCTGCAGACTTGAGACCAGACTTGCCTATGAGTCAGCTGTCTAGGAAGAAAATGTTGGACCCTATTATGGCAGGATTTATTCTTTGTACCATGGTCAGACTAAGCATCTGCCAGCCTCTTCACCTTTTCACAGAAAAACAGCAGAAGCCGACAATGATGTCTTTGTGTCTCTACATGTGATCCTTGATCATCTGCCCATTGTCCATAAGAGGGCGTGGAGCCGTAGGTGACAGCAAGGGTCCCTTTAAAACCTCTACTTCTCATTCATGTCTTTCTGAGAATCATCCATTAAATACCAGTGGTTCTCCTGCTACACTTACAGAAAAAAAAATGAATCGAACGATTCCATGTCAGTCGCTCCTTTAACGTCAAAACTGTGGCAAATCAGAGAATCTGGCAGTTTTTGTACATTTTTTTTAGATCTGGCGAAATGGAAGTCGGATTATATGCCGGCCCCTGCATGTGGCGCACTATTTAAAACCGATTGCCTTTTGAAACTGTGATTGCGAAGATGGTTTGCAGCGCTGTAGAGCTTTCAGTCCGTTTTAGGCATACCCTCTGTCTCCTCACAAAACACACTTTCGGTCCTGGGACGTCGGTCAGAAAAGGCTTTTCCGTGCTGTTCTTTGTGACGGCGAGCACCGAGGATGGGCAAAAAAAAAAGGAAAAAAAAAAAAATCCATATTTTATAACCTAAAAGACAATTAAAAATATGTGAGACATCAGGTCAGTTGGTACAAAAACAATCTTAGAAGAAGGTAATTGGCAGCTTGTGACATACTTATTGTTCGTATGTTAATACAGCAGCCTTTTTGCATTCATTAAAGTAGACAAGTCATGCAGTGATTAAAACTCGGAATGCCGCAACAACAGTGCAGGAATTAGGATCAGTGACTGGTTTAACTTCCAGTGACAGGGGAAGCCTGGCGAAAGACTCCTTCCTCATCGGCAGGGAACCTTCAGCTCCACTGCGTGCCACCGATGCAAGCTGACAGCATGCTCAGGAAGCAGGATAAAAGCTGCAAGTCCAGCGATGCGGAGGGAGGCAGGGTGGTGAGGAGAAACAAAAATGTTTCCGCTTCCATTATCGGGGGCGCATAGTCTGTTGCCGTGCTATTGAGTAACGCTTGGGTAAGAAGGATCTGCCGTCCACGTGGAGCTCAGCAACCATCCTGATCAGAAAAAAATGCTTGTCCGTGCCATATGCCGTCTTCTTAATCCGTTCCTCAACAGATATCCGCACGGACAGCCCAGAGCGCTCTGCCAGCGCTGGTGCATCAACATGGTACCAGCCCGGCCTTTTTTTCTGATCTTCCTTAAAAACATCCTTGTTTATATCAATAAAGAATTGCCCATAACAAATTCTGTAACACTTATGTTGACATGAAACATGGAAAAGAATTTTTTTAAGGGTTTAATGAAGTAATCCATTCATCCATCACACAATAGAGTCTCAAACAATGGAAACCAGCTTGTGGAAATATATACCTTTTTTCCATGAGGTATACATTCTTTTCCATAGAACAGGGTTAATTTATAAATTTGGTGGTCATTTTGCTTCCAAGTGTTTCAAGAGATCCTATAAAGCCACCACTGGGAGTACAGCTGCACACATGCGCTCAACGGCCTAACAGGTAATTCCCGTTTCTGTAAGATATCAGCACAGTGTGGCTCTGGCACAGCCCAGCAAGAGACACAGACTGCAGGGTAAAACTCAGTGGCGGAGCAGGAAAATGAACGGACAAAGACTCAAGACAAGGCAAGCTGGACAAGATGAGATGCTGGCACAAGCTTGGAGGATGCATCACAGAAACCTTCCAGCTGTGAAATGCTCTCATATCTCTAAGATATGACACACTGCTGGACATCTGCAGTAACAGAATTTCAGAAATGACCTCAATTTCATGTCCTTCAAATAATAAGGCTGGCATTCTGGTGTGCATTGTTTTCCTCCCTATCCATTCCATGTTCTTATGTGCATACAGTACCAGAGTATGTGCATAATAATATAGTTAGGAAAATAGGAATATATCATCTGTGAGTGTTTTGAGAGGTTCTCAAGTGGGAAACCAGTCAAAAATAAAATTTTCATGAGACATATGGTGTGTAGCTAATGTGTCACAGGCAAAACGTGGGTCTGCTGACACCG
Source organism: Heterotis niloticus (assembly GCA_018136845.1). NCBI lineage: Eukaryota > Metazoa > Chordata > Actinopteri > Osteoglossiformes > Osteoglossidae > Heterotis > Heterotis niloticus. The sequence goes on from CM030905.1 coordinate 11,636,526, forward strand.
GAATTGAAAAAACTTTGTCTGTCAGACTAAGTGATAACTTCAAAGTGGCAGTAAAATGTGTTACTGAAAATGTTCTTGTCACATCCAGCATGCCGCAGTGCAAAAAAAAAAAAAAAAACTATTCTGGTGCAGTGTACACACACAAACTGTTTAAATCTCTCATTCATTTTCAAAGATCGCTTTATGTGTTTTAATATCAACGGATGCCATAATTGTTGTAAATGAACATTCATATTACTGAGCTTTAACAGAACCAGGAACGAGTAACCTTTAGGAATTAAGTATAGACATGATCATAAAAAAACACTCTAATGTTGCCTTCCTAGCGCATGTCATCTTAATAGGAAATTATATCTATTTTTCAATAAATGTAAATGAATCAGTAGACACCGCACGCAAACCATTTGTATACCTTCTGTGTCCGAGTCAAGGTTCTGAATCTCCGCTTTAACTTTCATCCCACTTCCACTTGCACTGTCACAAAGCAGTGATCCATCCAGTGTCAGTAGAGCCATACAATTTGTGTAATGAAAGCACATGTTGTGACCAAACTGACTGAAATTATTGTGACTGAATCTAACCACTCCCTGTATTAATAAAATTCAATTTTCCATCTGAGTCAAGAGTAAGAGCTGCTTCAAACTTTAAAGGCACCATATTTTTATGTCAAGCTGAATGAATGAATGAACTCTCCTTCCATAATATTTACTGCAGTGTAAAAAATGAGCTTTGATTTTGTTTCTCTCTCATTTATACATAATTTCTGTATATGAAGTACTACTTAAATAATCTGTTGGGAAAGTGGACAGTCATTCTGAAAAGCACATTTTGGTCCAAAACCAAGAAAACTGCTGCACTCAGTTATCTTGTGTTAAAAGTAAAAGCTAAAAAGGTGTAAAATGGAATTATTTACGTTGTACACACTCCATAGTAGTTAACAGCAGCAGGAGCTGCTGTCTGGCCACCACTTTCTTTCAAAAAGCTACAGCAATTTCATTGGTGCAACACCAAATCACCAAGAAGGACTTTGCATTATTATTACCTTCCACGCCCAAGTTTTTAATTATATTTTAGTCAAGGCTTAAGATCTCATTAAATTTTGGGGTTCAGTTTGGTTCCTTGAAAAAGAGCTTAGTGTCATCCCCTTGTGATGCATATAATGCATTTTATGCTTTATAATCCCGTCCATTTAAATTCATTTTCCAAACCTAAGCGTAAATCGGCCAAAACAGTGTTAAAGGGGTCTAATAGCAAATGCTGTTGCTTCACAAAATAGCTTGATTTCCAATGCACTAAAATATTCAAATGTAAAAGCAAAAGCATTCTTTATGTTTCCAAAAACTGAAGAAAAAAGCAATTCTTGGTCAGGATGTATTAACACGGAAGGAAAAAAGTGGAAAGGAGAAAGGAGGGGAAAAAAAACTCACTCCAAAATAATAGCAGATACCAATTAAAAGAATAAAGTCTGATCCTTAAACATGTGTCTAAACATATTAAAACATCTCAAGGTTTCTCTCTCAGGGGACTGGTCAAGATTAAAGGCTTTTCTTACTGGGCTGAATTGAGTGTTCACCCTGAAATGACTGCGCACATTCAACAACAAATTAGTTTGCTCAGTATTGACAGTGAACATTGATCCATCACCGACCGCACCGTCTCAAGAATGCGTTACTTCCTCTGACTTAAATTGGGCCAACCTGTTCTGTGTTAATCGGAAGCCCGTCTGGGAGAAAAAGCACTTGGTTTCTGTTCTCTAATGACTGCTGGGGAATAAGAAAGCACTGATTTGTCTCATTTATGTTCTGCGTGTGTAAGGTAGATGACCCAAAATATGACCAAGTGCATGGAAATGTACTTTTCTTCCAGATGGTTTAATAAGGGTTCGATTTTCATCAACACAAACTGCTTCATTTGGTTCCACATGCTAGCTTTTCTGCAGCAATAAGTGTACAGAAATAGGGCTTGGAATCAAACATCCCAAATGTGAGAGACCACTGCTAATGGGTAGCAAGAAACAGAGCCTCAGAGTGATCGCCTCTGTGTTATTACTGCATTAATAAAGCTCTATTTTTTTTTTTTTTTTCAGAAATAACATTTTTATTTCTTTTGGTTTTGTTTGAAAGAACAAAACAGACAAAACTAAATTGTTTTGACAGCCAAAATAACTATGTTGTCAGACTAGTGTAAACCATGCAGGAAGATAAAGCAATGACTCATTCACCATGGGTTCCCACATTTGTAGAAACAAATTGGCAAAATCAAATTTGGTTTCGAGCAAACTGCTAAAACTGTTTAATAGCTCATATGACAGAAGCTACATCCTGTAGTCAGGTTTTTTCGGTAGCCTGGCTTGTAACGGATGCTTTTCTTTCTGTGCCGGAGCTGGTATTTTCTTGACGTGAAACAACACAAAGGCACAAGCTCCCAAATACATAACAGTTTTATATTCATTACGATAATGAATCTTATCATTAATACTTAGCACCAAGCTAAATAAATAGAAATACAAATCAGATATTACCAGCGGAAAATAAGTAAAATGGCAACTTCATTAGCATAAATACAACTCTGCTTCATAAAGTCTTATTAAAAATTGCACCCTAGATTGCCATATTAGTTTCTTTATGAGGTAATAGCTATACAAGGTAATCGAATTTTCTCCTTACCCTCAAGTGCATATTAAACTCGCTTATCTTCCTGTGCACACTTGGTCTAAGATATGCCTCCATTAAATTTTTTAAAACAAATTTTAATAAATAAATAAAATATCTAATACTGCCCCTTTTTGAAAACAAACATTAAATGCCAAATAACATACTGATATGGTTCATTAAAAAGTTTGAGATGGATGCTTAGGGTAACATATAGTGTCACTGTAAGCAGTAACTACTGAATAATGTATTTAAAATATTGCAACGAGATTTTAAGGTGGAAGATCCGAAGGTTGTCAGCATTCCAGCATTCTGAGTTTTCCTGGTATGAAACAGTCCTGGTTATGGTGCTGTAAGACTGCATTTGTGCTGAAAACCCATGTGCATGGTTTTTGCTAAAGTGTTAACCATACACTGAAACCTACAAATAAACTGCTTAGATTGAAACTGCCATTAAGGAATTTCTACCATCAGCCATATAAAATAGGAATAGACAAAGCTAAATGTGAAAGAGCTGCTCACACAGCCAAAGGTGTATCTGGGCAGAAGGAGAGAAATGAAAAAACTACTAAATGAACAATAAATATTAGTCTGATTTGAAATATTGTTTTTTTCCCCCCAATATTGCTAGTTACAGCTTTCTTTCTCCATAATTGAGACCCCAGCTCCCGGTGTGCCCCCCAGCTCACCATTGATTAAGCCAAGTGAAGGTGATGGATGACAGAAGCTTTAGACACCATTACACGGCTAAGGTATTTTAACAACGCAGCATCACGGAGCAATATTTCAAACATCTGCTTACATCTGTCATTATTATTAACATGTATTAAAATATAAATTGTGCTTATTTTACAGAAACTCTCATCCAGGGTCTTAGCCTAGATACCGACAGTCTTACCGTTGAGTATTTCCCATAAGTTAACTCCTGAAATGTGTCTTTCCCTAAACAAAACTGAATATTAATGTACAAACTTTTTAAATCAAATTATAGTACTTCTAGCTCAGAGTAAGTGCTGGAGTGCTTCCAGTTAAATTGCAAATTTGTCCAGCTTAGTCCTCGCAATATAAATTTCACTGCATGCAAATATTTTGGGAATGAATTCATGTCAAAACACGTGTAGAAATGTTTAAACAGTTCCAAGCTTGCAAGCTATATTTAGTAAAGATACCGGGCAGTCACAATTCACACGTACATCTTTTAGTAAGTTTAAACTAAAATTCCTGTGTATTTCTGTATCCAGTTATTTATTTAGGCTGGGGCTAATATGGGATCTGTTTTAGGGAAAACAGGCCATAACTAGCAGTAGTTTTTATTTAATTTAATTATCCATCAACTATGCGGTCAAAAAAGGAGCGCACTGTTATATCTGTTTTATTTATAATGAAATGAAATAAGCCAGGATTTATACCCACCTAGTAAAAAAAAAAATAGAATAAACACTGTTCTCTCTGCAAGCAAACTCATTTTCAGCATAAATGTAATTTAAGTGCTACAATTTTTCCAGATGAAATTTAGACTTTATTGATTTATATTTTACTGCTTAATGTTAAAATTCAAAATATCCACTCAATTTTTGCAAGTTTTACACTGACCCCTTACCTGTCCCATGTGGAAATGAGAGGACTTTTAGGGTCATGCGGCTGATTTTTGGCTCTAGGTAGTGCCATGGTCATTCTCATGAGATGCTTTGCAGACACTTCCATAAATGTTCTAATATACTCTAAATTCCCTCATATATCTGTGAATTTGTCACACAGAGGATGTACATAAAATATTTACATTGTCATGAGATGGAGCAGTGGTGATGCACTGCTGATCCCCTGTACACTGCATACATGGGGGTTTTAAAATCACAATACCATTTATATATGCTGCATTTGTTACTGTTAAACTTGATTTTTGCAGAAAAGGATAGAATTTGGAGTTGTTGTGGTGAGCATGATGGTTACTGTTTCAACTTTTGCTCTTGTTAGAATACCCTGAAGCACTTGCCTTACTGCAATAAAAATAACCTGTTACGCAAAGGAGTGAATAATATAAACCACTTCCGATAAAGGCACTGTCTAAATTACAAGCAGAAGAGAAATTCAATTCCTTTTAAAATATACTGTATGGCCAAAAGTATGTGGACACCTGAGCATCACACCCATATGTGCTTCTTGATCCCATTCCAAACCCTTGGGCAGTCACTTGGAGTTATCGCACCTTTTGCTGCTATAACAGCCTCCGCTGTTCTGGGAATTTTCATGCGAGATTTTGTAGCACGGCTATGGGAATTTGTGTTCATTTAGTGATAGGAGCTTCAGTGAGATCAAGCCCTGACATCAAGCCAGAAGGCCTCATTCCGATTAATCCCAAAGGTGTTTGATGGGGTTGAGGTCAGGACTATGTGCAACCACTTAAGTTCTTCCATACCTACCTGGGCAAATCATGTGTTTATGGAGCTTGCTTTGTGCATGGGGGGGCACAGTCATGCTGGAGCAGGAAAGGAGCTTCCCCAAACTGTGGCCACAAAGTTGGATGCACACCACTGTCTAAATGTGTTTGTTTGCTGCATGGGTGCTCCTGAAACAGCTCAATTCAATAATTAGAAGGGGGGGTCCACATACTTTTGGCCATATATGTATGTTTCTGTTTGTCTGGTCATTTGAATGTGTACGGCATTTCCTAGTCTCAGTATGTTGTTCCACCGCTGGCTCTTTTGTGCTGAATAACTTATATTTGTAAATATTATATAAATTGTAAATATTTATTTGGACAGAGTAACTGCAGTATTAGCCTCTAATGGCACTATCACCAAACCCTTCTGGGAACTTTATCACAGACATTCAGGTTATATAGCCATGTCTTTAAGGATCATACTACCTGCGTACACTTAACTTACTTTTACCCATTTATCTGATGTTCTTGTCCAACAGAAAATATCATTTCAAGGTACCGACAGTGATCACGTATACAGATTAAAAGGATGTCACTGTAGAGGTGGTGGCTCTAACCACTAAATTACCTGCTTTCCTACTGGAGAAAGATTTGAGGTAGGTTTGAGTTTGGCCTGTACATCTACATGATAAACACTAAAAGCATCAGTATTTTTAGCACTGACATTAAATATTTAGCATTTTAAGTCACCAATGGTTTATATACAGTTTGTCCTACAAGTTTTCTCTGTCCTTACACTCTTAAGGTAATAATGGTGGCACAAAATGCAATGCCAAGGCTGACTTTTAAAAAATGGCAAAAACCGTGGTAAAAAATTCAGCAGCCCAAGCCTGCGTACCTCAACAGGTGCCCATAAAGAAGGTGAAAATGAATAGAGCAGTAGATTATGAGAGAAACAGATTTTAATTTGATTTATTTCATTCAATATATAAACAAATCAGGTTAAGAAAAGTACAGAAGTGACAGTGAGATGGGTCAGTGGTGAACGAGACCCAAGCAAAACAAGTATTTCTATTACAAAACAGCATGTGCCCAGGCTTCTGAAATTCCTCTGTGCATTATTGATTAATGGCCATAATTTATTCTTGTGCAGGGGACTGTGCATTGAGTTAAATGTACAATTTATCAATTTTCCATCAAATTATGAACAGCTACAATAAAGTCTCCTTACAGAAAATGTCAAGTGCATTTTTCCCTATGGCTTATGTCTACGGAGTAAACAGGGTTTCTCTTTAGGGAATATAATAAATGTCTTCTATTGCTTTGTACTTTTGGCAAGTTTAATATAATGCTAAGTGATGAAAGACCACAGTACTCATACATCTTTATAAGCAGTCCTTCTCAAATAATGAAAGCCCTTCCTGCAGCCGAAAACTATTTATTAAACCCAAAACAGGGGATACTGCCTTTAGGTTCAAATACATCATTGTTAAGTCAACAACATTATATTAAGTTGATAACAGACATTAGGTTAAAAGAACCTTAGGCAAGACAAGAATGAATTTCTGCCTCCTGAAATTTACTGTTATCTATTATTTGAAGAAAGAACCGAGACGTATATGACATGCTAAATCCAGCTTTATAAAAGCAGCAATTGATCATTATTTCTGAAGAGTGTCTAAGGTGGTCTTGCAGGCTGCATTTACCACAAATGCCATTTAAGCTGTCGTTCAGTACAATGGAGCACTCCTTCAAAATGCATTTACTGCAGTTATTCCATCTGACATGTAACTGTAGTAATTGTAACTCTTCTCTACATTTTTTAGGATGTTAAAATATTTGGAATATTTTGGATAAAATATGATTTTTTTTTCCCAAAGCAGAATAAAAAAATACACTGTAGAGTTTTTGAAGTGCTTATAAATGTAGTAGCAGAATAGCATTAATGTTTCAAATTGTTTTCGAACCTATTGAAAGGTTTCGGACAGCCTTTCACTTAATGCTTTAAGGTTCTGCTGTTAAAACGGATTTTAAGATGTTAAGAAGTCTTGCATGTAAAGAAAATGCCAAGGAAGTCATAGTGATGTTATTGCAAGAGTAATAAATAAAGACTTGTGACTGCGGTTATCAACCGTAGTCTTGGGAAATTACTTTCTCAGTTGGCTTTTGTTCCACTTATCCTTATGGTATTTAGGCTTGATGTGGTTATTGGCTGAGTTTGCATAGTTTACAATGCCTTACCCCATAAGATTTTTCAATAAATTCTGAGATCTGCTAAAATTTCCATATTTTATATTCGTGTGGCTGTTAGAAAAAGCAGTGTAGGTTGGCAAATGAATTAATTGATTACATTATGTTAGTTTAGTAGCTTTTACTCTTGGGACAGTTACCTTAAGTATAATTTATTAATTCTGATTAAAAAAAATATTATTTGACCTATCTTGCTTGAATATCAGAATTAATAGGACAATAGTGTCTCTTTTTGTACAGTCACTTCATAGAGGATTTGAAATATTTTTAAAATCATTCCCTTTGTTCTATAATCTTTTCTTTTTCTGTTTCTGAGCTGCTGTCCTTATCCTGGGGCATCTTCTTATGTGTAACTGTAGTATAATTTTTAGAGTTTATTTATTAATTTAGCTGCATTTGTCCAGTGTAACTTATAATGTTGAACTACTGGTTATATATTTTTCCCCATTTACTTCTTCTTCTTCTTCTTCTTCTTCTTCTTCTTCTTCTTCTTCTTCTTCTTATTATTATTATTATTATTATTATTATTATTATTATTAGTAGTAGTAGTAGTAGTAGTAGTAGTAGTAGTAGTAGTAGTAGTATTTTCCTGAAGGAAAATAGGTTGTGTACATTGCTCGGCAGGTACTACAGTAGGAACTAGGATCCAAATCGGGGTCTGTTAAATCCAAGGTACCCGCTGTGAGCACTGTGCAACCTTCTGCCATTCACATAGGATGTATATTCACCAGGATCCCCAGTGACTGGTGATTGCAGCCAGTTTCTCCATCCAGAGCTGCTTGTTAGAGGAAGAAGTGTCCATAACCTGGATTTACCTCTAGTGCAGCTGTGGGCAGGTCTTTGCTTGTCACCATTTTTTTTCCATGTTAAATCTGACATTCAAGTGTAAAAGACACAAAATAGAATAAAATAAACATGTATTTTATATTAGCAAGCCTGCTAACAGTTGCAGATGCTGATCTACATCCTTGTATCTTTTAATTTACTTTATTTGTCCACCTCAGGAGCTTGATGAGACCGGTGGGAATAGCCCATGTTCACTTGTTGGAGATCTTGGTTGGTGTTGGCGTTACACACCAGAAATATATGTGTATACTACGCTGGTCCTTTTATTCACGGTGTTTAGAAGGGTGCATCACAAACACTTTGCAACTCTAAGTTTGCTAACTGTAATTCAGTCTGAAAAACAAGTTTGAGTGCAACAGCTCTGTTTTCATTTTGTTAATGTAGTAATAAATGTCTGCAGTGAATATGGATGCTGGACAGTTGGCCACACTGGAGGAAATGTGAGCGTCTTTGGTGCCCTGAGGTCTTTCCAGTTTTGTACCAGGATGTGGCACAGTTGCCAGAGAGATGTGCCCAATCAAGGCTGAGGGACCGGGGAGTGGACGGGGCCCATGGTGGCAGAGTAATGATTACTGGGGACCGGCATCGGCGGGGCCCCCTGCAGGACGCCTGTGAGCCGTCGAATCAGCCAGAATGATTAGAGGCATCGTGAGCAAAGAGCACATCAAACAATTGCTTCCCTTTGCTTGCCTTTGGCGCCACGCAACTGCACTGCACTGTCTTCATCTCAGATCCTTTTCTGTGCTTCAGAAGAAACCGTTTCTCATTCACGGTTCACTCTTATGTGAATACTATCAGTATTTCCACATCACAGAAATTTAACACAAATCACAACGTCTTACATAAAATACATTTTTTCTCGATTCATGTTTTTATATAAATCCTCAGCCCTTTTTTTTAGACTATGTGTACTTATTCTTAGTTATGATGACAAAAAGGCTGCTTCATATTTTCTGGCAAGCTTCCAAATAATTTTGTTTGCAGCATATTAAGACTGCATCAAAAATGAAATAAATAAATAAATAAATAAATAAATAAATAAATAAATAAATAAATAAAATCTCATTATTGTAACCACAGCACATACTCAGAAACTACAAATAAAACAATGTAGGTGTTGGAATAGGTTCACTTTCAGCGTACAATATACTTCTTCTTAAGCACAAGAGGGCAGTATAAAAACTGTCTGGCTGACTCCTGCTCACTTGTCTTTGAAACAAAAACTACAAAATAAAAATAAAAATAAACTCTACAGCAGCAGCAATAAAACATATGTAGTCCAGGAACCATGTGCATAATGTTTTGTCCAGCAGTCATACTGATACTAAATCTTCTATCTTAATTCAATCTTAATCTGCTATTGCATTACCCCAAATGTGTATCACATATGTTTGTCTTGTTATGAAGTTCATACTAATATAATATAATATAATATAATATAATATAATATAATATAATATAATATAATATAATATAATATAATATAATATAATATAATATAGAGTCTACCTGTAAAAATAAAAAAAAAATCCGGACACTATGTTAGCCACTTTCCCGTCTCCTGAAGCATAAAGACATTTTGGAAAGTGTGATCAGACAGCCTTACAAACCCCCTGCAACCCACTATTCCACCCCTACCTCCGACGGCCATAAATATGTTCAAGGTTTAAAAAAAAGACTCACAGTATCTAAATATTTGCGGAAACTGTATGCTAATGATGCTTAAAGCAAAGCATCTCGGGCTCTAATCCCTAGATGAAATTATATATGGGTTTCATCTAAAAAAGAATAGCATCTTTTCAGACTATAATCCACAGAGTTTTGGCTAAGCAGCCGTGTATGACACCCAGAGATGGTCGTCACCGGGGTAAATGCAGCAAGTCAAGTTGTCTTTCCGCCGCAGCGCTGAAGGGTGGGGGTGGGGCCAGCAGGCATGCAGGAGAGGTGGTGCCTTCTTTATCCGAGTTGGAGCTATCTTTCTTCGGAAGTGCAGCCTTAAAAACTGGCCCATGGCTTCAAAGGCAAGGGATTAGAGTCTTTATCCTGTAATTAATATGGCTAAGAACAGGGTGACAGCACCTGAGGACTGGACAGCATTGCCAGCATCCTGCTGAGGTCTTACAAAACCATCATTCCCATAATGCATTTGCAGCAAAGCTCCACGAGCCATAAAACGCCACAATCTCTTGGCATCATTAGTCCAGGGTAACGTTTATCTTCAAGGAATAAAGAGATAAATAATATTGATATTAAAAAAAAAAAACAAATTATATTAAACCTCATTATGTTCCCACACCCTACTACCCACGCGGCCCTACCCCCCACCAAAAAAGCAGACACAGGTTTAATCTTTACATGCACCCCAGCCTTTGACCCAAGTCCTTTCATTTCCCCCCAACTGTTAGACAAAATAGCCCAAATGTCAGAGTAGAAAGCAACCCTTATATCAACTTTATTTTTCCTTCATTCTGCCGTGTCTGTGATTCTGCCGATAGGATAACAACTCATCAGACAATCCATACCATGTCAGTCCCAGTAAAGGCTTTTTACCATCACAGTAAAAGCTGTTATCTTTTTCTTTATTTTATTTTATTTTTTTGCTTTCTGTGTTATATTACTCAAAACAGCAGATCAGATTGTCCTTTAACAAGGACCACACTTGTCTTCCAACAAATTTAAGCAAATGGCTATTGGTGATGCTCACAAAATATTTGTTTTTTGTGTGGTGATTGGCTGTAACTCACAAAACGTACATACTTATTTTTATCATTTGCAGGACATTGCAAATGCAAGTACTAACATCGGTCTCTGTGTTATTGTTCAGGACATTTTTGGTCACACCATCTGAAATGCATGAGAACTTGAAAATGTGCTCAGATTAAAAAAGGAAAATGTTCAAACAATGAAATGGAAGGCAACAGTTGTTTTTATTTAAGAATTTTCCCATTGCTTACAGCCACTCTCCTCATTACTCATTTGTCTACACCCTGCTGGGTGCCCGAACTTTGCTAGAGAAGGGACATAAATAGGGCTTTTTCCAACATCGGCCCCACTGTCTATTTCTTTTCTTAGTATCAGCATTAGTTGCCTTGGTGCCATTATCTTGGTACCACTTCCCAAAACAACAAAACCAACAAAAAATTAATGGCAAAGGTGCAGAAGCTGTTGTAAAGTTGATTTTAAAGCACTGAATTTAATTCTATGCGATTCATTACACTTACACAATTATAGCATTAAACCTTCTTTGAAAACTTTAAGCTTTCAACCTTTAGAGCCCTAAACGGTTATCAGCACAGCACACATTATTATTATTATTATTATTATTATTATTATTATTATTATTATTATTATTATTATTATTATTATTATTATTATTAAGTTTGTGTGATCATTCTTTGTTGTTTCTGCAACGGAAATTGTGTAGTGTCCAGACCTGTGTGTGAGCATGTGCACGTATTGGCCTGTGTCGCCCATTGATTGCTACTCTGAAATTTATGTTCCCTTTAACTGCGCCCTCCTACTGTGGCCTTCAGCAACCCCCCCCCCCCCACCCACACACACACACACACACACACACACACACACACAAACACAAACACCCCACCCCCCAGACAGAAAAGGGGACAGGGCATGGATGCTGAGAGTTCTTCATCAGTGCACTTCAGCTCCCATCCATTGCGGGACAGAGTGTAAATCTCTCATGCAGTCCAGCACTGTAGACAAATTGAAGGCACGGCAATGGAAGTGGGATAAAAAAACAAAAAAACACTCAAGATGGCCCACTTTTGGTTCTTTCATTGCAGGGCAAAGTCACTTTTGTGGGGATGTGTCTGAAATGACAATGCTTTGAAGCTGGCCTTACAGTTAAGGGTTGTTCTGTCTCCTAGGCTACTGAGAAGCCCTTACAGCAGAGACGTACAGTACAGGATAGTCCTATAGTAAAGCACTGGACCTGTCACACAGCCTTGCTGTGGATACCATCAAAATCCAAACAAAACCCTAAAAACACTATTATCGTGTTATAATGGGCATAAAAGTACCATAAAAGCATTGTTATTAAAATTTAAATAAGGCCAAGCTATCTACAATAGGGGTGTTTTTCCAACACCGGGACAAACTGAACAATCGTAGTCAAACGCAGACCTGGGACCGGGCCAGCAATGTCTGATTGATGGTGCACGGATAATTACCGGGACGGCTAAATTTAATGAATCTAAACACAGCACTTGTTTAGAGCACTGACTAATCCATTGTTTTTAGGCAAGCGGCTGTGACGCAGAAAAAAGAATTTTTTATGTGGAAAATTTCTTTGTCTTTCTGGTCTGAATTTCCCCAGTATTGGATTGTGATTTTTTTTTTTTTTTTACCAGCACGACTGTGATACCCTGCATGAACTCATGTATGTTCTTCAAAGCTGTTTTTCGAAGATTTGAATATTTTTTAAGCAAACATCTTTGATAGGATTTGCTGGATGGTGGTATTGTTTCTTGGGAAAGAAAACATGCAAATATTTGTTTATAAAAGATGCGCACACATATACAGTATTTGAGAAAGCATTTGAAAAAATATTTATCATCTTTTTTTGTAAGGGTGGTATCTTTTCTCAGACTTATCAGAGGCTTGCGAGTTTGAGGATAGGGCACAGTATTTCTGCTGTTCTTAGGACACTTCTAAACTGAGATGTTGTCATTCCTGGGTTTCGTTTGACCCACTCTTGAAGCTTAGGGGTCACAGCCCAAAGTGTGTCTATCACCAGTGGGACTACTTTGGTTGTCTCTTTCTGCATTTTCTCCAGTTCCTCTCTCAATCCATGGTATTTCTCTTGCTTCATATGTACAAGCACTTGAGGCCGTGAGAAGGTGAGCCCAGACCTTCCCAGGGATTCCCAGGCCAGCGAAGGGATGTAATCTCTTCAATATGTTCTTGATCTGCCCTGGGGTCTCCTCCCGGTGGGATGTCCCTGGTATAACTCCCAAGGAAGTTAACTGAAAGCATCTTTAAAACATTCCCTTAAATGCCTACTCTGCTTCTTCTTGATCCGGAGAAGCAAAGCCAAGCTTCTCACCTTCTCATGGAGGTGAGCCCAGCAGTCTAGTGTAGAAACCCAATTTCTGCCCTTTGTGTCTGTAAAAGTAAGGTTTGGAAGGTGGATGTTGGAGTTTGCAAATGCTGGCACAGGACAGAAGCAAATAGGATCTTAAGTGACAGATTTTAAGTGGGGAAAACCCACCACAGGTACCCTGAACATCCCAGAGTAGAGAAGAAAAAAACTTACTTCCTCCCCATTCACCTAAATAATTTAAACTTAAAAATGACCAGAAACTGTTTCCATGAGTCTAATAAACCGTGTAGAGAGGATCCTTGAGCAACAAACCATCATCTCACCTCTTACCTTTCAAAGGTGTTTGTGCAGGACAATAATCCTGGTCACTCCACAGAGGATTTGGACTCCATATCCCCAGACAAAGTTTCCATTTCCAGGGTCCTTGGTAAAGGAATTAAGAGAAATTCCTCCCAAAGATAAATTCACCAAACTCCAATGGATTTATCTCAGAGTATGAATATTTGTACAGTGGTGTGAAAAAGTATTTGCCCTCCTTCCTGATTCTACCTTTTAATAGATATTTGTAACACCAAATGTGTAAAATATGACACTGAATGTAACAAATATGACAAATTTGTCTACAGTTTCAGATATTCATTTAAATTATTACTTCATTTATTTTGTGATCAAAGTTATTCAGCACTCATATTACTCATGTGAAACAGTAATTCCCCCCCTTAGTTTCTCAAACAATTTAGCAGATTTAATTTATAGTTCGATTCAGTCAAAAGTCATGGTGGTAGTGTGATAGTGTGGGAATGCTTTGTTTTCTGAGGACCTGGATGAGTTGCCATTATCGAAGGAACCATGAATTCTGCATTATCAGAAAATTCATAAGGAGAATGTCTGGTCATCTGTTTGTGAGCTGAAATTGAAGCTGAAGTGTAACTGGATTGTGCAGCAATATAATGATCTAAAACACAAAAAAATCTACATCTGAATGGCTGGGATTAAATAAAATTTCAATTTTGGAGTAGCCTAGTGAAAGTTCTGACTTGAATCCAATAAAGATGCTGTGGCAGGACCTGAAGTGAGCAGTTCATGCTGAAAAACCTACAAATGTGTTGGAATTAAATCAGTTCTGCAGAGAAGAGTGGGCTAACAGTGATGTGAAGGACAGAAATCAAATTACAGGAAGGGTCTGGTTGCAGTTATTGCTGCTAAAGGTGGTGCAACCAGTTAAGTTTAAAGGTGCAATTACTTTTTCTGTGTGTGTCGGATAACTTTGTTTATGTTTGTTCTCAAATAAATTTAATAATATTTCCCTTTTCCAAAGATCTGAAGCCATTCAGTGTCAAACTTAATAAATAGCAGGATAAATACTTTTGCCCAGCACTGTAGGTTATTCAACCCTCCACAAATTGTAAACAAGGCTGTCATGTGTTTTTTTTTAATATTCGCACCCTAATTTTCATTTTTTAAATGCATTGGTGACATACGTAAAATTATGACGTGTCACATTTTTAATGCACAGTGATCCATTAACCATCCAAGCCCTGTTTTAGGGTGATCTGGTTCATTTGCCATTCTGAGATGTATAATGAAGTACTGTACAAAGAGTGTCACTTTAACTATAGCAATGTAATAGACAAGCTGCACTGTAAAGTAGATTAATTTTCATTGGCAGCTCAATATAACCTGAAGACAGGGAATTGACAAGACAATTGGCAACGGCTTGGCATTGTGAGACTCATGAATATCATTATCTGTGTGCTGAATTTGTATTACTTTAGGATTACATATAACCCTTGCTGTAATACAGCCTGATTCTGATTGGAAACTGAAAATATGTAAGAACATAATCATATGTAAAGTAAATGTAAAAATACAGATCATTTTGAAGCATTGAAGCCTTTTATGGGGAGACGGTTTTAGAAAAGGTGAAGCAGATCAGCGCCTTTGTAAAAAAAAATAATACATTTTAATGTCTGGAAATTCAGTGTAAGTGGCAGTGTAAAGTAAAAAAAGTAAAATTAAAGTTGTGTGTTGGTATAAAAACAATGTGGTGACCAAAATGTTGATCCTCTAGAAAAATATCTATTTGACCGACATAGTAATATTTGGAGGCTTTTTGGGGGTCCTTTTGGCTTTTGGGACATTACATTTGTAGTTATGTCTGTGAAATATTTTAAATTTTACTTTCTGTTTTACAGTGGATTGGAAAAGTATGCGCTCCCTTATTGAAATTACAGGTTTTTGTTACGTAAAGCCAGAAATCGAGATAAATTATTGTTAGACATTTTTTTGTCTTTACCATGAGCTTGTAACCAACAAAATTCAGGAGTTAAACAAATAAATAATTAACACAAAAACCCCTGACTGCATATCCAACTAATATATGTTGGAAGTGCCTCTTGCATTTATTATAACAGTGAGTCTTTGTGAATAAGTCACTTTCAGCTTTGCACACTTGGACTTTGCAATTTTTTCCCACTACTCCTTAAAAAAAGCTCAAGATCTTAGAAACTGCCAGGGATCTCTGGTGCACAGCCCTCTTTAGGTCGTTCCACAGGTTTTTATGGAATTGGGATTTGGGCCATTCCAGAACTTTGATGTTCCTTTTCTGAAGGAATTCCTTGGTGGATTTGGATATGTGGTTTAGGTCATTATCATGTTGGAAGGTGAAGTGCCTCTCCATCTTCAGCTATCTGACAAAGGCTAGCAGATTTTGTGCCAAAAGATCTTAATATTTTGAACTAGTTACTGTCCCACCTATCTTGACTAGAGCATCTATCGTAACTTAAAAGAAGCAGCCCCAGAGCATGATACTGCCACCACCAAGTTATTTAGATGAGCTGTGTTGTCTTTGTGCCAGACATGTTTTTTAGAACTAAGGTGAAAAGGTTCTTTGTCTCAACAGACCACTAGACATTTCTCACATGGTTTGAAGTAATTCTGTGTAAATTTTGGCTAAAATTAGACAGGCTTGGATGTTCCTTTATGTGAAAAATGGCTCTGTCTTGCAACCCTATCTCATAGCTTAGACGGAATATAGGAGATTGTTGTCACATACAAGGAGTGACCAGTACCTGCCAGAAATGCCTGCAGCTCCTTTAATGTAGCTGTAAGCCTCTGGGTAGCCTTTCTGAGAAGTTTCATCCTTGTCCTCTCATCAACTTTGAAAGGTCATCCCCAGCTTGGCTATGCCCTTGTCGTGCAGCATTTTCTCCACTTACTGATGGTAGTCTTCATAGTGCCATGATACCTACAATGCCTTTCTCCTTTCTATTTTTATGCTGCTCTCCTGATCAGTACCTTATAAACAATAAGATTCCAAAGATGTTTGTCAAATCCCTGTGATCCATGGCTGTTCCAGTAGGATGAAACCATAAATGTTTTAAGGGAATCTGACCAGAATAGCGAATTTATTTGGAATTATTCATAATCAATTTCATTCATACAAGGTGTATTTCTGACAAGATTTATCTTGATTTCTAGCAAAAATCTGTAATTTAAATAAGGGTGTCTAGACTTTTTATATCCACCATATGTATGTGTACTATTTTTGTATAGATGCTATGCATCTGCATATGTGATTCAGTGCCATGCTGTTCAGTTATCCAATGTAACCAAACAAACAAATAAATTAAAAAAAAAAAAAAACAGTTAACCATATGGTCCGAAGTGTTGTGTATGCTGATTCGAAATAGCCTGCAGCTGATTTATTATACTTCGATAGTTATTAAAACTGATATGTAGAATTTGAACAAATACTTATGCCTTACTAGTCTACTACATTTTCCCATTTTCAAATTTTAAGACAACTGTGCCAATACAGTAACACCTGAGAATTTTGAGGCCTACTGCCTTTTTCATCTTAGCCCACAATGCCCACTCCATTTATCAGACCCCACTAGCATGTTAGTTCCTAGAACGGGCTGACAGAGAGTAGGTACTGATCTGCAGTAAAATCTCACCCCCTCAATTACAGAATGCTTGGATGGCTCAGTAAATGGCTTGCCATAATAAACAGATTCATTTCCACAATTGTAAATGATTGAGGATTTTGCAGTCCAACTCAAACTGGCAAAGAATTTGTCAGTCGCAAATCTTTATATTTTTGGTAAGGAAAGGCTACATTGGTTTACACCAATGAGTCTGGAAGAAGCATTTCAGTAAGCATTCACATGCACAACATATAACCCCACGTGCACAAGTGTCATCAGCAATGTTTACATGTTTAGGCAATATGAAATATTATTATTGATTATTAGCTATAGATGATTTGCACGTGAGACACATAAGATGGTTCAAAATGAAGAAAAAAGCCGAGAACACGACCACAAATTGCCAGCCATCAGATGTTATATGAAACACGTTCCATGAATATACTGTATATCTGTCTCCAGCTGTACCGAAGAGAAAATTTCAGCAGACAATGAAAAAATTATGGACAGTTACTTTTTTGTTTAGGGAAACTGAGTGACTCAGTCATTATAGAGAAGTAAAACACAACAAAATAAGATATCAATATAAATCACCATTATGAAATGCATGATACTTTAAGTGTATTCTTCTCCCTCGGAGCTTTAAGACACAGTGATGGAATGAACCTTTTCAAAGTATATTTCCTAACACACATTTTGTTTGTTTTTTTTAAAAACACTGGTGACGTTAAGTGCCTAATGAGTCAGTTTGTTGTGCTTGTCTCTCAATACATAATAGCTGTGGACAAACATTTAAAATGTGATGGGCTGGTTAAAATAATGTGGTTTTATCTGTTTTTGTCATATCAATGGGGTAAAAAGTGTCAGACATATAAAAGGTCAATCACATTTATGCAGTTGAAAGGCAGGACATAATGATTATGCTAACATTATTTCTATGGTGAAAGTCTGAAAGTCTTGGATTTACAATGGACCTCACAAAGAAAAACTTTGAAAGCTTCTATTCTGAAGCGGTGGCTTTGTCACTGACTTCCCTTTCTCCACACAGAGGCGACAACATCAGGTAAAAAAATTAAAAAAAGAATGCAGATGCAGCAAGGAAAATAGATTTTTTTTAGCATGTATTCCTACTTGAATGTTGCCATTTCAACATGTTTCACTTTATTGAGGGACAATTGTGGGCAGTGGCATATTGAATGAGAAATGTGATACTTGGAAGGCTGTCTGAAAGAAGAGGAAAAGAGATGAACATTAACAGAAAAAGTGGGGAGATTAATGTTAAAGCAGTGGGTATGCCCCCATTTACTTTGTTTCCCCTGGAGAAGCAAGAAGGGCTGGACCACAACCCAAGTTTCTATTCTTATTTTTATCTGGTGCAAATTTGCAGAAAACTTCAACATCAAGTAGCCAGAACTTAACTCGGAAATGAAAGAAGTACTGCACCATCATCTACCCAAAAACATGAACGGAAACCCAAACACACACTAACCAGCTATGGGTCAGACATTGTTGCAACATCCGAGTCAGACTTCTAAGTATTTTCCTCACATATTGAAGCCTCTGGCAGGAAGCAGCTCACTGCCTGCCAGCCCAGCATCAGCTCACACAGAAAGAGTGGCCGGCTACCCAGCCAGAACGGCCAAAGCTCACCATGGTTGGATGGACAATTTCGATAACCCTGTGATGAAGCTAGTCAGATCACTTCTGCCAGAAAGAAAGACAGCTGCTGAACATCTGCATGGAAGCAAAGAATACTGTAACCGCCGAAAAGAGAGCACACTATGGGATGGCAGTTCTTCACACATACGGTACAGTTTTAAATTGATAATGCTGCACTGGCACTACTACTGAAACCATCAGAAAGTTTCTTCTTTTCATAGAGAATATACTGTATTTATGCCTATAAAATGACCCCTTGATATTTCACCATGTATTGTTTTACAACACTGAATCATAATGAATCGAATGAATAGGGTTTTTGACATTGATCAACAGAAAAATACAATTTAATATAAAAGTGAAAACCTGTTTCTTTGAATCAATTGTGAATTAATCATAAATATTACACAACGGGACCTGTGTTTCCATTTTCTCCTTTCTTCTACAGTGGAATAGATTGTCTGTTAACCCATGATGGGTCAAATGAGGAGTATTAGATAATAAAAAATTAGGGGGCGGCAGGATTGTAGGGGTCAAGTGGGAGATGAAGGCGGTCCATGGTCCGGGGGCTCAACGACAAACTACGGCACCCCGAGGGGCAGAAGCGCTATCCACACTTCTTCTCCTGTTCCCCCTCCAGCCCGAGTGCCACCTGCATCACAATTAACCTCGCCACAACCTTGGGCTCCCTGATTAGCGATGGCCCATTGTTTAACACCCATTACTGTGCCCCTGGAACCCCCGCCCCCTCCCGGCTGCCCTCTTCACACTTGGATTGACAAATCAAATCACAGTCAACTCCCATGGTTGACACTGGCATTGTGGGGGTGGGGGTAGGACATCCAATGCGGGGGCTGGCTCTGGGGCCCATTCCGGGACGCCATTGTGAAAGCTTGATGCTACTTACAGATCCAGGCTGAAAAGTGTTGAACTCAAAATTTGGTGGTAGAATTCACTGGCTTATAGCTGAAGCCACCCCCTGCAACAGTAGGTCTCCATCTTTGGGTCAGCTGCCCTAACAGCATTAAAGAGCTGCAGTGTCAGGGAGTCAAGAAAAAATTCTCCAAATTATGGGTATGAATGCAGAATAGGTCCTGATATTCATCCATCTATCTATCCATCCATCCATCCATTAGCCTTAGCGCCTTGTTCTGGTGGTCTGGAGTCTACCTCGGAGTCACTGGATGCAAGGCTTGGAGACTAAACCCTGAAAGGGACACCCGGGTCATTGCAGGATAGCCACACACAGGAACACGATTGGTGATTTACCATAGCCAGTTCATCTGAAAAAGATGTCTTTGGATTGTGGGAGGAAAAGCAAGCACACAAAAAAATGGGTTCCCGTGTTTAAAAAAAAAACATCCAGTTTGCACCATCCAAACACTGTCATCTGCATCCTATCCCACGCGCATAGAGCTGGTGGCAAGTTACGTCCTGACCAGAACATGAGCACTTTGCAGAAACATTCTTTTTGTTCTGCTTTTTTAAGTGCTATTATTCAAGTGACCCTTTTCTCCAAAACAGCTTACAGTGTTAAGCTACATTTCACGATTTACCCATTTACAGCTATAATGCAATTTTTTACAGGAGTAATTTATGTATTAACCTGGATAAAGGGGGAAGCAGTATTTGAACTTGGATCTATCAAGGGCAAAAGTAATGGCTCTAAGTATTCCTATACCTGTTTTTTATTATTATTATTATTATTATTATTATTATTATTATTATTATTATTGTTGTTGTTGTTGTTGTTGTTGTTGTTGTTGTTGTTGTTGTTACAACATGTTACTGCTTTCCCAACCACACAGAACAGAGTCACAGTACCCTAACCATGACTCAAGCTGTGGTGGCTCCAACTTAATAAAATGCACAGCTGCCCATATAATTGCAACAACTCTCTTGGGGGAGATCAGTGAGGGCTCTTTAGAGCCACTGAGTCCAGTGCTCCCAGATTAGGGGTGACTGTCAAAGTGTCTGTAAAAGCAAGTGTAACTAATGGGGGTTGTCTGACCCTGGCGACAGGTGGGGCAGGTTCCCTTTCAATGTCCGATATCACAAAAAGGGTGGCAGCACTCGCAAACTGAGAAGCACAAGTATTAATTGCACAGAACATAGCCACACTTCAGCTGAGTGACTCAGGGGTACCCATGGTGCATTACACGGAGATACACGTCGTGTACAGAACACATGACGTGTCAGCGTGTGACAGACAGCTGACTGTATTCAGCAACTGAATGGTATGCATAAATCATAATAAAAAAGACAGAATTTGGATTAGAAATCCAAAAATAACAAGAATGAAAATAGCAGAATATACAAAAAATAGAAAAACAATTATAACAAGGCAAGAAATAATTGAGGAAGTACCAAAATTTGAAATGCAGTATGAAGATATCTCCTTGTTCAGTCTTTTACATGATATGATGCTTAAAAATGAGATGTATAAAGTCTAGCATTGTAACAAATGTGTGTCTCTGTCAGGGCCACAGAACCGAGATCCAGGCAGCTCTACAAATGTGCAGCATGAACTGTGGGGCCGGCAAAAACGTTTTTTACACTCATTTTTTCTACAGCAACTTGTGATCAATTAAATAATCCAACTTACAAGAAACTGCAGGCAAGCAGCTGCTGAAATCACCACAAAACTGTTCATAAAAGTTTCATGCACATCAAGTGGTAACGTGGCGGTACAATAAATGTACAGCCCTAGAAATGTCTCAAGTGGTGCTGCAGAGTGATCTCGAATCTCTGTCCCCACTTGCTTTGCATGAGTAAACCTATGATTACATCCCAAAAGTCATTTATTTGCTGTGTAGAAAACCACATATTAATGCATAACAGCCAGTGCTACTGTCATGCAGTTTCTGATGGGTCAATTCCATTTTACACAAACAAGCAATATAAAGATGACATCTTTCACATTTATTATGAGGCTCAACCTGGTTCTCTGTTTTCAGGATAAATAATGAAGTCTGATCTATTTTTGCATTTCATCTTGAGTAACCGTAATAAATTTGAAAGAGTTAAATTTACATGATGTTGACTCTCGTAGAAAACAGGTTGGTGCGCTCATTTTCACAGTTTGCCATGCAGAAATGTTTTGGCTTGCATAGATTTTACTCAATCTGAAATATGAGAAATACAATACCTGAACAATTCCTTGGAAAGAAGGTTTTTTGCTCTTTTTCTTTTTTCATCCTTTTTCATCCTTTTTTCTTCACAAGCCTACACCTGGGTAACCATACAATATATTACATGGAATACAGGATTAGAAAAAGTATTTTTTATGTAACCTTATACATAACTGATAAGTGGCACAATTTCCATCCGTGCTCCCATTATCATTATGCGTTTAATTCTGAATGGGGCTGGGGTGGCCAGAGGCCGAAGACTATCAGCAGGCGCTGCGGTATGAAACAACCCCTGGATGAGATGCCACACCATCGCAGGGTGGCCACACACGCACACAGTCTGGCACAATTTAGTGATGCAATTAAACAGCAGCCATAACGTTCAAATTTGACTTCATTGACATCAGCATTGTGCAAACTGCTGTGTTAATTGTGCCAGTTGAACTGATAAAAGGATCCGTGTCAAATCAGCAGTTGAGGAATTCTCCCTGAGGATAGGGTAGAGTGGTGGCCTTCATTTGCAGTGTACAGGGAAGCACGTGCTACAGTACACTGGGGGCTAATCCATCCCCTGCTGAGTGGCTTCCCCAGAGGTCTAATGCGATGCCAAAGCCTCTTACCAACACGCAGACAAAGGCCACCCCCACCCAGGCCTTTATCCACTGGCTCCCAGTGAAACCTCACCACCTCCAGCTGCTCCCATGCCTCAGCACAGCCCTTCCGGCCTGAAGCTTTGCCTTAGTTGTGTCACCAATTCACAGTGCTCAACTGGAAGCCACCGGCACGCTGCATGCTTCTCATTACAGTCTTCCCCCACCCTACCAGGATCATTTGTTTCTGATCACCCTTTCAGGTGAATTCTCATAACCCTAAAAAACATAAATTGTCAACATTTCATGCATTTCTCAAAATGATGTGCATTTCTCAATCCCAAAATTGACACCCATTTATGCAAAAATGTCAACAAATCCCATTCAGATAAACACACTCCATAACATTGTATGGCTCTTCACCTTGCCTTACTTGTTCAGCTTTTTAGTGGCTGTTAGGTACAGCATGCTTAAAAAAACATGAGCTTTCTTAACATGTTTTTTTCCTCTTTCAGTCCAAAAACAAGTGTTTCATGTGCACTGGTAACACTAATTTGCCTATAGTGTGTGAAAGTGTGTATATTTATTATACTGCTCTGCTGCTGACACTGGTTAAATCCAAAAACTGTGTGATGCTGTCTACATATGAATCTTAATAGAAATGGACAATAAATCAGTGTAAGTACCTTATACAAGGTTAATGTTTATGGAAATACAGTATTTTGTGGTTACTAATAAATTATAATTATAAATTTTTAAAGAAACAAGAAAAACATCAGTGTAAACAAAATGAATATATATGCATAAAGGCCCCCCTAAAATAAATGTTCTCCTCCTGGTCAGTGGTCAGAGTTATTTATCAGTGGGGTGAGTTTCATCAGGTGTGACTATGTTATTTTTTATCCTTATGCTAATGTTATTTGGTTAAATTGTCCCCCTGCTATGTCAGGGATGTTTTGTTAGAGTCATTGCTGCTTCTGGTTAGAAATCACAAATTCAAGTCCCTTTCTGCTGTACAACCCTTGGACTAGTTGTGCACCCTGAACTGATTCAGTATAAATTATACAACTGTGTAAGGGGGTAAACAATTTTAATTTTGGTTACAATGTAAGTAGCTTTGAAAGCATTGACAATATAAATAAATTTTGTAAATGATTATATCATTTCCTTGAGGGTTGCCACTGCACTTTCAAGTGATCTCAAGTCCTCTGTTCATAGAAGGGAGCTCAGACCTGTCCAGAAGCATATATTTTTGTAGCCTTATTACCTTTTTTGGAAAAAAAAAAAAATCACAATTCTTTGTACAATTTTTTGGCATATGAGATTAAAATGGAGACATTACACAAACACATAGAAACAAAGCAAACATGAGACATGAAAGTTAAAGGATATTAGCAAAGTGCATCCCTTACATGCTGCCGTACTGCACAGTACTATGCCACAAGGCACTGTAGTACAGGAACAACCTAACATGGGCACTTTTAATTTCTTGATTTCATGTACACCAGTTTCCAGCACTGCTTTATGGCTCTGTGTTATAATAAGAGTGTCTATTTCACAAACAAGCTTATATGAAAATTTTAGCTTTAGTATAGGGAAATTGTGTATACTGGGGCTGTATATACCAGGGTTTACCTGTATTATGATGTATTCCACTGCCGTTTTGCTTTTGTTTCCCACTGAGGTAATGAATACCTGTTGCCTTTACTTTGGTGCTTGCAATTCTGTGTTCCCACACTAGGCATAGACTGGCATAAATAAAGTTTGTATCACACAGTTGGGTCTTTATTCTTGAAAGTTCAATAACAAAAACACAGAAAAGCCAACTTGATCTTGTCTTCACCTGTAAAGCAGTGTCTTTCTCACATATGGAGAAGAACTGGTGAAAGACGAAACATTATTAGATGTTTTCATGTAGTAACCCGTGAATATAACTCTAATTTGTTCCTTCTGATACTGAATTTTTCCGACACCCATTTCTCATTATTTTGTAGGGGGAAAAATAAATAAAAATTGTCTCCCAGCACATCCAAAAATACCTATACAACTATGAACCCATGATTTCAACACGATTAAACACTCTAAACAGCAGTTACCTATTTCAAAAACTCTTAATGTTGTCATTAGTTTGCATTTTTATAACTCATGGCACAGTATATACCATACAGGACAGTTCGCTTGTTAGTGCCGCCTGTGTCTCTGCGTCGCCCATAGGAGGTGAGAGGGCGCATGCGCAGGGTTTGGAGCCGGAGTTCAGCATTACGAGATGTCCGATAGAAAGAACCCCCCACGTTCGCGTCTTTGTACAACCGGAATTTAAATATAAAGATACAACACACATAGTTTTATTGGGGGAGGGATGAAATGCACAGTAAATGTAGTCAGACAGCGCAAAGTTTTCAAACAAATTTAAAGTAGTGGAAACAGCTGGTCAGACACCAGCACGGGTGTGCGCATGCGCGCGCATTCCAAAGGCGCTTCAGATATATTAGAGTATATAGTACAGTTTAGTGCAATAAATACCGTTTTTGATACGCCATTGTATTTATTTGTTGATTTTTAAATTTGTTTAGAATTCATAAACATTTGTTACAGCAAAAATGTCAGGATATAGCGAAAATTTTGATATAGCGAATTCGAATACCGAGGCACTACAGCAACTGATTTACAATACCTTGGAAAGGTACTCAGACCCCTTGAAAGTTATCAACATCGGCTGGATTAGAGGTTGTGATATTTTTCCAGTCACCATTTTTTATTGTGAGTTCATATGTTCTAATATTACATTTTCACAAACAAAATAAATCATTTGACTGTAGATATTTTTAAAGAAAATTGTCACAGCACTGGGCTGGTTCTTCTTTTTTCTTCTTCCCTCTCATTCCTGACTTGGAACTGGAACTGGACACATCTGAGCAAACAGAATAAAGAATTGCTGGTCTAGTTTCCTGTGTCAGTAAATAACCACCTAAGAGATTCTGGCTCATAGGAGTTTGTTTTCTGATTAGCTTTGCGATTCACTGGAGCGTGTAGTAGAAGACTTACTTTACAACTCTACTTCTGTGGTTGTAGGGTAGCTAGGTTTAGCTTTTTTCATGTGGGGCACCCTTTAGCATGACTCCATTATTAGCATAAACATTGACTACCAATAACTATCCCCACAATAAGCCATTTCCCAATTATCACTTGGTTTGTTTTTGGAGATCTTATTTGGACAGTAGGTATATTCAACATCTTTCTTTTTATCTTTTACATGTGGCCTTCTTGTCCCCTGGAAATTTAAAGGAGTTTAACACCTACAACAACAATTCCAAAAAAGTTAGGAAAAAATGAAAAATGCTCATAAAAACAAAAAGGATTGATTTTTTAAATTTACTTTTACTTGTATTCATACAAAAACAGTACAAATACAAGGTTTTTCATGTTTTTTCTTGGATCAGCTGCATTCTTTTTGAAGATACAGTATATGTTTATTATGAAATTGATGCCTACAACACATTCCAGAAAAGTTGGAACTGGGTAGTTTAGGACTAATGAAGATATTATAAGTTGAAATAACAAGGTAATGTGAAACAGATGATGCTAAACAGGTGACGAAATCGTGAAGCAGTATATAAGGAGCCTTCAAAAAAAAAAAAAAAAAGCCTAGTTCTTTGAGAGTAAGTCTGGATTAAGTCTTGCCATTTTGTTAACAGATGTGCTAACAGATGTGAATGATCCAACACTATAAATACAACTTTTCCTGAAGATAAATTGGTAAGGTTTTGGAATATTAGAAGGTGTCGTAATGTAAGCGGAGGGCTATCTAGGGATATGGTTATCTGAGAATGTTCCCTGTTGTGCTTTCTAGTTGATTTGGCTTATGCTTGGGTTTTTGTGATAGTATGTGAGATATTTCTGGTGTGAAAAAAACATGTTTTTCCTATGAAAGGAAAAATGTTTTAGTTGAACATTTGTAGAGTTTGGGTGCTTATGCTGTGTCTCCAGATGATGGTGGTGTGCAGCCCCCTGGTCCCAAAGCAGGTGTAAGTGCCAGGAGGAACATAGAAAGGTTACTTTCAGAGGCTTCCATCAGGACTGGCTTGCTGGGGTTTGAAGCTCTCCCTCTTCAGAGGTCAGCTCAAGAGTTGCAGAGGTTGCAGCTAGAGAAGGAACTGGGATAACCAGTTTTAGTCCTTAACCTACCTGCATCTGAGTACTGCCATCTGTCTTATTGCAGCTGATTCTGTTATGATGGCACCTGTGGTTAATATCACAATGCCTCTGCCATGCCTATATTTAGAGAGATGATGGTAAATTCCTACTTTTCTACCTTACAGTATGAACAAGTTACCACCAGTTAGGACAGTAATCTGGAGTGTCTTGTTCTAAAACATTCACAAAAGGGATATCTTGTGAGAGCAATCAAGTTGTGAAGATAAAAAATGTAATGTAGTGGATCCCATGTTGGCACTTTATCTTAAAAGGACGTGTGGCTATGGAAAAAGTCTGAAAATATGAAGGTGGTGATGCTGAAGGACATGGATTTGGACATTGTTACTCAGTGTTGTCACTTTGAATATGTTTTGTCAGAAATGTGTAAATGTTAGTTTACTGATACACTGGATATTTAACTACAGAGCTGGTGACATGGTATATAGAAGTAGTGAGTGTGTCTAAATCACTAACGGTAGATGGTTCAATATTATTAGGAATGGTCTAGTGGGTGGTAGAATCTTGCTTGCTGTAAAACTACTGTTTATCCTCAACACCAGTGCTGATGGTGGGAATGAAAATCTGCTCTCCATGAATTTTGAGCTCAGGATAAACAAGACTGTGATAGTGAATCTTACTGGGAAAACTAAAATATGCTGCTTGAATTTAAACCCCACACATTCTAGTCACCTTCTGCTGTAATTCCATGTACCAGCTTTGCCCACTGTTCAGAAGATGTTTTCCCTTTCATCTTAACGCATCTACATCAGCTTGTTTAAATTTTAAATCCTTGTGAACTTAAATTTTTAAACAGTTCTACAGATTCTCAATGGGAGTGAGGTCTGGACATTGATCGGGCCACAGTGTGGCATTCACATTTGTTTTTGAGTCACCTGAGTTTTGGCCTTGTGCTTGGGACCATTGTCCTGCTGAAAGGGGAACTTTCAAGTTTCAATCTGCTAAGGAACTTAAACAAGTTCTCTTGAAGTATTTTCCCAGTTGTATCCCCCATCACTGCTGATAAAGGGATCCCCAAAACATGACACTGCCACTACCATACTCCTCTGTAGGGATTGTTTCTCGAGAGATGAGCAGTGTGAGGATTGCACCACTAAGCTTTGCTTTTAGCCAAAAAGCTCAATCTTGGTCTCACCTGACCACAAAACCACAGATCATAGCAGATGCATCCACATGCTTTGAGTAATGGCTTCTTTCTTTCCACTCTCCCCTACAGGCCAGTTTTATGCTGTGTTCATGCTATTGTGAAATGGTGCATATTTTCTTCACTTTCAGCCATTGATCTCTATCTCCTTGGAAGTGAGGGAAGCCATAGGAAGGTCAATCACAAGTGTACATTTTGCTTGGATGTTAAGTTTTGAAGGACAGCCTTGTCTTAGGAGTGTCTATGTGTTGTGATGCAACTTCCACATCCTGATTATTGATCAAGCAGTGAACTGGAAAATCCAAACACTTGCTGGTTTTGCAAGCTTTCCTCATTTGTACAATTCTACAACCAACTCCTGTGAGCACATACATTAAATATGCTACAGTTTTCAGATTAACATTCTCACCACATATTCTTAAAACATGTTTTATATAGAAAATGTAGCTTACTGATTCACAGGTAAAAAAACAGTCATGCTCAATTAAGAGAACTGAGTCAGATTTTCATCTGTGCAAACTTGGAAGTTTCCAGAGCCCAGGGGTTTGAATATTAATAGTTTTCACTTTAAATAGCTGCAAAAAACTTGGGCTAGCATTAGTTCACAAATATACTGATTGGGAAAAAAAACATTGGCAAGTATAATTTGTAATTCAGCCAGTGTTAACTGTCAAGGGGTTAGAATATTTTTATAAGGTACTGCATATACATCTGTCAGTCATAAATCTAAGTCAGTAATGAAAATAACCAGCCAACACTTATTTGGTGTAATAGGTTTGTTAAAATTACAGCAACTACTATACATGTAGTGTAAGCACATTGCACATGTGGGTGCAAAATGTACATCAGATGTTAACTGATTTCAGAACAGATCACTATGGCAAAAAGTCCAGTTTATACCATTAACTGCATTGAGCATTTTTGCTCTATACTGTACAGCTTGACATGGCCACATCAACACTATTGGGACCACATTCTATATTCTCCATTTAGATAACTTTTTAAACATTTAGAATTTCAGAATGAATATCTTTCTATTAAAAATGTCAGCTTTGCTGGCCTTAATGAAAAGGTAGCTGTTGTCACCAAGGGCATTATTAAGAGATCATTACTACAGTGACACGAAGACAGTCAGCTTTATTCTCATGTTGCGTAATACAGATTCTCCCCAGCAGCAGCATCCCTCAGACAATACCTCCTGGTTCTCCTGACTGCTTGCCAATACACTTGGAGGAAATTTTACTGCAAGTTGTGCTGAACTGATGAAAAGTATTCGCTTAATGGCTTGCACAAATTCAAAAACGTAGCCTCCGATTTTGAACTTTTCAGTCGTCTTTGGGGAGGTATTCTTGGCAAGCCTGACTAGTGGCTCGATAGTGCAGGAGTTGTGGCCAAAGTTAGGTAATTGCTTCAGTGTTTGCAGATGTGCATTAATTACTTTAGCATAATTACATTTTAAGTAAATTATTACTTTGGAAAATGCATTATACAGTGGAAAAGAGAGATTTCAGATATATAAAGTTAGATATGATAAACAAATCCATCTCTGGATTTTGAAAAAATTATGTGAACAAGGATTCAAATGTACCTCCAAACATTTGACACTCTTCTCCACGGAAACTTGCAATGCTAAGCTATTCATAAGGATTTATCCGTTCGTCCAGCTGGGTAATTTTACTGCATCAGCGTAGGGTGAGTGTGGTTTGATGCTACAGAAGGTGTTGTCATTCAAACATGCAGGCTTGGAGCTCAAGGCAGCAACTGCAACCCCAACTGTAATGCCACCTGCTGCCCTCCAGGCATTTTGCTACTGCAGAAAGCAATTATGATAACTGTAATGTCTTAAACTTAAATAGATATTGAATTCCAGAACAAAGGCTATAAATGTAACTTTCAATTTTCTGTACACTTTAAGATTCTTTTCTCAAAATACATATAAAATGAAAAACTTGGTGCTGCACATTAAGAGACAGTAGTATGTAAGATAAGGGAAAGAGAAAATATACTACAGGATAAGACTGAGGAATAAAAACTTGTAGGATGCTTACTTTTACGACTCAAGACATTGATATCATCTGTTTTCTCCTAAATTTTTCTTGGTTCAGAACTACTCAACCATAAGTCAACATCATAGCTGTATTATAGCAGGATGATATGGTGTGATATTTTTTTGGGTTACTTGTGTGCCATGTTTAGTCAATTGAAAACATTAACATGCATATCTATACATTATACCTTTCTAACAAGTGCTCACATTTCAGACACATGCAAGAACATTTGATTTTGCTATAAATGTAATATAGAAAGAGCATCTATAAATGAATAAAAATACAGAGAGGGAGCTGCATTAACTGGCTTCTAAGGGATGACTCTGGGATGAATACTTGTAGTGGCCCCAGTTTCAGTTTTGGCATCACTTTCAGTGCAGAAGAATATTTATTGAAACTGAATACACAGATTCACACTTGTTGGAAGTAATGTAGCTGTTAAAAATAAATGCACTCAAATTTATTCATATTTTTTTCAACATTAAAATCTCATGTTGCAGCTGAATGTAAAACTTTTTTTTTGTGCAAAATATACAGCATGAAACATCAGTACAATGAGAAAGACTTTATATTCTTGCTACATGTGGTCTGTCTAAATGAGATATAGTAAAATCAATTTATACAATGCAATACAATTTAGTACATTTGTTTTCTGTGATTAAGTGAAATATTTTTAGGTACAGCCATACTATTTTCACTGTTATAATTTACTTTTTGTTTTTAATTTTGTCTCTGAGACAGTTTGAAATGAAGAAAGCTGCACGCAGCATTGTTTCATGCTGACCACTGAGACGATCAAAGTCATTTTAACCACAAAGATGAATGCAAAGGAAAAATGCTCATTTTTCATAGCATGCAGCTCGTCCTATTGTGAGCAATTTAAAATAGTATAACTACCAAAAAACAAAAAGTTTGTAATTATATTTAAATGTTCTGAGAGTGTTTTGGGCCCTCATCCAACTGCTTGTATTCTATGTCACACATAAACCTGCTTTATGGTCGCCTTTGTGTGTTATTTATGAGGTGGTGATTTCAGAATATGAAGGCATTCTCTGCTGGCACCTATTCCTGGAGCTCAGCTCTGCCAAATGGACATGGCAATTATCTCAGCTTCCGTTTCTGCAACATTTACACTCAACTTACTGACATTAACAATATTATCTCAAAGCAGTAATCTCCTCCCTGGCCAGAAAAATACTAACAGTCTGTTTCTTTTGTAACATTCTCATGCTGGCAAAGGGAGTGCTCCTCAATTGCATGATAAGTCTGGGTAACGTAACATACAAGCTTTCAATTAAAATGCTACCAACAGTCAACGTTATAAAAATGTCAAAGAATACAGGTAAATTTTACAAATATTTAAATACATTGAGAAATTGTCTATTTGGAAAATCAAATGTTGAAGTATATGCCATGCAGAACACCAACTGACTGGCACATGACAATGAGAAGCCCTTATATTAGCCTTTCTGGAGTTATTTTAACACATTTTTATTGTCTTGTACACTGTTTCACCTTCAGGTTACTAAATTAACAGGACCCACAAAACCAGCTAGGCTACCCTGCAGAGAGAAGCAAGAGAAACGCTGGGTGCAGCGTGCATTGACCATATGGGGCCCTGCAGACAACCTACAGCAAGTGGTGCTGACATGGGGAAGAAAGTTGAAAATCTTTGCATTCTAAAAACCCGGGACTTACTGAGCAAATGGAGTGAATTATCCACTGTCTATCTTCCGATGGGATACAATGGCTGGAGTTAGTCCTCCTGCCAAAGCTTTTTTCGCCATACCCAGCGATGAAAAGAATGGATCCCAGCCTGACTGTTGCTGATGTTATGTCTTAGATGAGGCATTCATGAAACGTACCGTTTAAAATGGCTGTAGTTACTGCATTACCACTTTTCTGTGCATCCTAAATATTGTGCCATTTTGAATTAGCACCCAAATTTACATTTTAAAATACAACTATCAAGTAGCACAAATGCAAACGCTAATACAAAATGTCAGTATATTAAATATTGTGAGACCAAGTAGAGAAGTACCTTCGGATCTTATTTGAAAGGGCAAATGCTTGCTTCTAACAAAAAACAATATGTCACAAAGACTATTGTTGCATGAAACAAGAGTTGGAAACATTTGTGAAACACAAATTTAAAAAAAGATTCTGTCTTTAATTTTCAGGATACTCAATAAAGAGTAAGGCTCTGTTTTTCTTGTGTTTTTATGCACTTAAATGCTATAATGAATGACAGGATCTTGCTGACACTTCGTGCTATGCTGTAACAGGTTTCGAAGCAGCTTGTTTTAAATGTTTGAATTCACAGCAGAGAGCAACGGTTAAACACAAAAATGTTGACAGTGACAAAGACGTTGAATACCGTGAATCTACTATGCTAACCTTTGCTTCGCAACAGTGTGTCGTGGTTCATGAGAGAATCCTACTGCAGCGATGAAGGTGGAACTAAACGCTCGGTGATGCAAGCCGGACCTGGGAGGCGCTGTGGAGCAGAACTAGCTTGCCTGTGTCAGAAGTAATCAAAACGGTGAGGCCAAACTATCGATGTGCAGAGCATTATGTCAAGATCTGGCTTGTGTGAGCATATGTGTGTGTGTGTGTGTTTGTGTGGCACTTTGGAAAGGCTGTGGGTGGGTGGATGACTGTGTGCGGGGGGTTGCTGGAAATGACTCACAAGAGTATTCAGCAGAGTCACATGACTGTAATGTCTTTGACAGACAGTGAAAGGGAGCTCGGCTTTCGAGACAAAATGCTGGAATGGTTCCTGGACAAAATTCCTGGCTTCCCCTGGCCTGTTTCGGAGCAGGAACTGCCACACCATAACTTGCATCTGTGCAGCAAAAAAAAAAGCAG
Source organism: Heterotis niloticus (assembly GCA_018136845.1). Taxonomy (NCBI): domain Eukaryota; kingdom Metazoa; phylum Chordata; class Actinopteri; order Osteoglossiformes; family Osteoglossidae; genus Heterotis; species Heterotis niloticus. Next base: position 11,669,296 of record CM030905.1, read on the forward strand.
ACTCTCTACTGTGGATCAGTATTAGTGTTTGGGAATGCATTAAGTCTGATTTCCTCTGATGGAAGCCAATTTTTTAGGCAGTTTTTTTTTTCCCCGTGTATCATCCACCTTGACAGATTTGTAGCTACTGATGTAGTGCACTGCAGTTTTTCCACATCTTTCTCCAGCTCAATTAATGGAAAATCCAGCTATATGCTATATGCTTCCAGAATAATACTTTGCATGTAGCTAATTTTGTGCATTGTGCAGTAGAAGAATGCCCAGCTGAACAATTGCAATAAATTGAAAAAGTCCATTTAAACGGTGGATGAATGTTCCTCGATTTTCAAAAGGAAGTTTAACTTTAGCAATTTAATAAGCCATTATTAAATGCATGTGGCAAAATCACATATGACTTCGGCTGGATCACAAATATGAGCTTGTCATGGTTTGCTAGTAGCCTACATATTAGCTTCGTTTTTTTGCCCTTGAAAGTATACATGAGTCAGTACCATCGCAGAAGATTTACACTTCCGCAATATTTTACTGCCTCCCTGGTACTGTCGCTTATACAAAACATTGCTATTTTTATGATATTCTGCCTCAAATGTGTTTTTAATTGGAGGCTTTAGTTTAGTTGATGTTTACAGTTTTTTTCTCTTCTATTCCCTTGTGAAATTTCTGGATGAATGGGATTGAGCATGTCATGTGACAAGGGTCGTAGACATTGTGGATCTGCAAAGTGCCTCAAAAACCATACCTCCCCCAAGAGGTTATAACATTTTATACAGTAATTACAGCAATAGACCCACTTTACTACAGCTCATGTCCTCATTATTTGTTAAAACGAAAACCTTCATCAAACTGATGAAATCTTATATGAATTAGGTACGTTTTACTATAACCATAACACGTGCTAGTGTTTCTTTTGCAGTTCCATTGGGTAAAGAGCTTGTACAGATTGAAATTGTAATAAATATGCAGTAGGAATTTTATCCATTATGGCTATTGCAGCATATATAACAATTTTCTTAATTTGGGTCATTATAGCACATGGTGAGAATGAACATGTCTATGCACATGCATTGTGATTATACCAAACAAAATGTTAAGAAATCCAGACAATTCAAATGGGACCAATATTGTTTCAGTATTGACAACAGATCGGCATTTACACAGGAGGTCCAACAGCAGCCCTCAAGTCAGGCTGCCTTATTCAGCAGTCCATACTTTCCCTCAACATGCAGCTGCAGCCAGAGTCTACACAGGTGTACGTAAGAGTACACGCGCCTGTAGTTGGGCTCCAGAGATATCAGGTGCTATAAATGTATAAGCTGAATTCTTCATTCCAGTACATCAGTTGGAATCAGGCACTGCGGTTATTATATTTAAATTTACTTGAGCAAGCAAACCTGTGTCTATCTCCCCAGTCAGCCTGATGACAAGTGAGTGGCAACAATAAAGAGGCTGATCTCAAACTCAAGGCAATACTATGCAGTAACATTTTTCCCCAATTTAGCATTACAATTGCCAGATAAAATTGTACTAATAACCTAGAATGGCTACCAAGATATTTACATGATTCCCATCAAAATAGCATTATGTAATATACCATTTACCCAATATGAATACTATCGCTGGAGAAAATTGTATTTTTTTAAAGCACAGGTGCAAGGATGGAAATTGCCTAAAACATGGCACAGCTTGAAAGGAACCTTACATCAGATTTAAAGCAACACGGATGCCGCTGATGGTTTCATTTGTGAGAGAATGGGTTCATTCAGGTGTTGTCGCGCAATATGGCCTATTTTGGTTTCCTCTTGACCTCTGATCTGACACTCATTGATAGGGAAATTGAAAAAAGCAAAACTCATAAACAACGTTTCAGAATCGCACACAAAATCTCAAATGCTCAAGTCAGTTATGAGACCAGATTTAGTAGCAGAAAAATATTCTGCACTGCAATAGTTTCTAGAATATTTATCACATAATGCAATGAAAGTACCAAAAGAGAAGTAATATCTCCAAAACTGTCTGTGTTATTTCTTTAAAAACAAAATAGCCCAGGTACAAAAACCATCAAGTTCGCATTATGGAGTGACAGGGGTTGCATAAACTATCAAGCTTATTTTTCCAGGACCATCAATTTTACGAACCTAATAAAGAACAAACAAACAAATATGTTTCAGTGGTGCTTCATGCATTGCTTCAAAGAGTGTCAGTCATCTGGCTGGAGAAGTTCAATACCTGACGATTTAATCTGAACCCCAGTTTGCAGACAGTAACTGGCTGGACAGAGACCGGTTTTGGAAGATGCACTAACAAACATCCATTTTGCTTTTGCAACCTCACGCATTCCCTACTGTTCCTGACAGACATGATGTTTGTCATGTGGCCACGGTCAAAGTGCTATAGCTGAATCTGAGACTGATGTCAAAGCATCTTGAAATAACGTAAATACACTATGTCCATAACCAAATATACCACATATTGTACTTTATTTCTGATATATTCCAAGACATTAGAAAGTATGGAGTCATTTAGGTACATTTTCTAAATTGTATGCAAGAGCCAGGAAAACATGCATAAACACTTGACAGACATTCAAGCTGTACAGGTGTTTACAAACACTGAGCATCTACAAAACTTCAATCTTCATCTGAAACGAGAGCCAGCTGAAAACAGACAAGGCCATTATATTACCTCTCAGGAGGAGCAGCTTAAATCTTTACACATCCACCACAAAAATAGATGACCAGCATTTCAAACGATATATCAGTCAGTTCTGGTGAATCTAAAAAACAGCTTTATATTACGGTAAACACTATTTGTGACCCTCTAGTCTTTTTCTGCACAAAATACATCATGTGGATTCAGCTCAAGACTGTTCAGAGTGCCCCTACAGTATCTTCGAGTGCTGAGATTGATGGGGGTGGAGGTTCAGGCATATGGATAAATAATAAAAACTTGGCTCTCAGCGTCCAATAACACCCCATTACACGAGCCCCACAAACTCACGTGGTATTTTAAAATACTTTCAAGTCAGCTCTAGGTTAAGCACAAGCACCCTGGATGACGTCTGTGCTACACACCTGTGTGGGTTTATGGCTCCTAATGACTTTCAGCAACACCTGTACAGAACGGATCTACTAAAGTACGTGTGTTATTAATCTGCTATCATATAAGCTACTGTATCGCTTGGATAATAACATATCATGTCAATAGGTTACCTTAATCTTTTATGTAATCCAGTTCAGTCCAGGGCTTCACTGATGCCAAAAAATCTTCATTCAGTAACTAATTACCAAAAAGGGGAAAACTTTTTCCCCCCTCTCTCTCTCCTGGTTCAATGCACAATATTAATAAGGTCAGTGATGATGTTAATTGGAAATCAGTTTTCCATAGCATATTTTTTTAATTAGTTTGGTATATTCACATTTAATCTACATTAAGTGCAAGCAAACTGTCTGAATGGCATAATAATGAAGTACTGCCATAAGTGGCTGGGAATTGCTACATGCTCCCTGTATATAAAGCCATACTTATAATATATACGACTTACAGAAGCAAATATTACGGATATAAGCACGTCTGCTAAGCAGTGTCCATCATTAATATTTAACTTTTTCTCTTAAACACAAGGCTCCCTTTGTCATTTTCAAAACAAATATTAGTAGCATTTCATAACTGTATGGCTAGTACACAAATATTCATTTTTTTTACTGTTGAACTCGCGTGTCACAGTTCAAAAGTATTTTTTTTACAGTATTACCATTTTCTGCCCGTTATTTAGCACATAAAACACATACATTAAAAATACCACTGAGAAGAATTAGTGACTAGATGAGAAATTTAATTTTAACATTTAAAAATACCTAATATGTCATTTAATTACGAATTAAATAATAAAAATAAAGCACTCAGTAGCAAATGTTATTATGCCAGTGCTCCAAGCGACTGCTGTAAGTCCAGATATCATCATTTATCATTCAGATGAGTGGCAATTAAAAGAACAGATGTCCACAAGCTGCTTTCTTCCATAAAATGTAAATATACCATTTCCCAGTGCAATAAGGTAAAAATTGCAGAGACAATAAAAATGCTCTTTTTTGCACTTTTCACCAAATCTAAACCGACGTAAATATACAGGGCAAGATTTGGCTTAACATTTGAAGGTGCAAATTTGCAATAAATGCACAAACTGTTTTTTTTTTTTTTTTTGTATATGCAGATGTCTGATCTTGTGTTTTGGAATTTGGTTCATACAGCAGACTGCTTGGCTTTTCGTGGTTTTTGGTGCTGCGAATGGATTTTTTTTTTTTTTTTTTTGTGCCAGTTTGTTGTGGTTATTTTCTATCGGCCGTGGGGTGAGCAAGGTGAGCAGCTTGACCCGGTGAGAAAGTGTAATCGGAACGACCCCACTTTAGCAAGATATCAAGAGGACTCTGCAAGACAGATCGCGTCGGCGCTTCCACAAATTTTCTGCGATCCGAACGGAACGGAACGTCAGAAGCCCCCAAACGAATGGGAGGAAGGTCGCGGAGTCATGTGGCTCGCATTGGTGAACGACGGCTCTCGAAGAAAGGTGGCTTCATATATATTTTTTTTAATTTATCTTTTTTTTTTTTTTTAATTTTTCACAAGCAAAAGCTTGCATTAACAGTCTTCTAATAAATTATCCATATGTGCCTGTCTCCCGTCCGCTCAATCGCTCTTTGTCTGAATTTGCCTAAAGGTAGCGAATGCTTAATTGTTTACGCGAAGAAAACGTTCTCGTTTAATCAATTTGCAGCAAACATTTTGATTTTAAAAATCCCGCTTTCGCCACACTTTGAAATAAAAGATCTTTCAAAGAGCCAACAGTTATTGAAAGGAGGGAAACAAAAAAAAAATTGGGCGATTTTTCATGACGTCAACAATTAAACTCCTAAGCAAACGCGCGAGATGAGCAACAATGTACTCCATTTATCAGAGATTTCAGACTCCATTTAATTTCGCAGAGAAACAGCCGATGGCTATATTGAAATACATAATTTACTGGGATGCGGTCCGGTTAGTTCACGTCTACTCCCAAAGCAAACGTCGCTGTAGTGTCACTTCACTTGTCACATTATTGTCACTGCTGTTGTGCGACGCATTTAATGACAAAACAAAAATGCTGTCATCGTGAAAGCCGCCGCTGACCCCGTCGAAACGGAGGTGCGCGCACACTCTGTCGCCAGGGTCGCACCCCGCGACGGTCTGTGAGCTGCCTGCTGCTGTGCGTGAGCTTTATTTTTAAGAATGGGGAAAAAGACCGAGGAAATAAGTTGAAAAGTTCATGTCAGATATCAGTTCATATCCCTTCTCGTTAGTTTCGTTAAAATGTTAACAAAAAAAAACCTTACTGTAGCTATGTACGCTGCAGTATGGAATTTCTTAATCTGTTACTAAGTCCAAAATTTAAAATTTATTTTGAAAATCCTTAAGGTTTCTAAAACGAGTTCGAACAACTCGAACGCTTCAAGGCGCTGTGACTGTTAGTCAAAAATTCTGATCGTTAAATTTCGACCGATTGTTTAATAATTTTCCCGTTGTAACTTCCGCATAGCGTTGTACTCAGCGCAACACTTATTGCTTATCTTCATGCTTTCTTCAGAAATAGGATTAAGAGGAAATTCGATTTTCTTGGATTATGGTTTATTAATTATTCTGCACAACAGTGCAAATAAAGGATGAGGAAAGAAATGGAGAGGTCGACCCACCCCCACGTTGGTATGTTCGGTTGGACTCGCAGCTCAGCTAGCTGTCAACTCATCTTCCATACATAAAATATTTTAAGTCTGTAGAGGGTACCGACGTTAAAATTTAGACACCGCAATGGTGCAGTACTTTATAAACCCAAACTCAGAATAAAGAAATTTAAAAAATAAATAAAAAAGTTTGCTTCAGGATGGCGACGTATGAAATTCTGTTTTGAATTAATGGACACGTCGATGTAGGATGAGGAGGATCTGGTAAATTTTAGAGCCGCCAGTTAGATCTACGTTAACCAGTTCTGTCTCATGAAGAAGGGGGGGGGGCTGTGGAAGTTTAAACTCCCCTGCAGTAGCACAAAACGCAGTTCCTTACGTTATGCCTGTATGTAAGATTAAATGCATTAACCAAAAGGCAAAGACATTCCTGGGGAAGGAAAAAAAAAACTGGATCCAGACCACAATAAAAGTGCTGGTAGTAAAAAGAGGCAACGACAGTTTGTTCGAAAGACTTTCATAAGACTGCAAATATTTCTGCACACTGACAAGTAAACTCAACTCAGTACACATGATACGATTTATACGTTAAAAAAGTCACATTGTATGTGAACGTCAGTTTTGTAAGTAAGGCAACGTTCAGCATCTTAAGTACATACTCGAAATATATTTTAAAAAAAGTTAAAATGCATTTGTTTTCGGAATTAGATTGGCACCTGTAAATTGAATTATTAAAATGAGCGTTTCAGAGCTCCGTTCTTTGGTTCTAGTCTTGTCAGGGTGGGGGGGAAAGGGGGGGAAAAAAAAAAAAAAAAAAGTGAAAACCGGTTACTTCCAGCACAGCCTGAGGTCTTTGCGCGTCGCACCGCAAACATGTTCGCCTTTAAGACACAAGGTGCACTTATAAGCAGCACTTAATATTTAACGGAGACTAAAACATTAAGGGGAGCACACACACACACACACACACACACACACACACTTGAAGCCATTGACGTGACCGTACGTTTTGTTTGTACGGTGACAGCGGCGCGCACGGTTGCGCAACAAAATAGAAACGCTCGGTAAACGTCAAAATATGGTGCGTACATTCTGTACAAATGTAAGTATAAAACGCCTTAAAAATTAATTCTGTCCAATATATCGGTGCAGACTATGCTGCTCTGTCGGAGAATACATGAAAGGATGTTGTGATTTTTTTTGTACAACAGCCCTCACACTCTGTTAAATAGAGCTGAACATTTCATAATGTTGGCGTCACTCACACATTTCCAAACATAATGACCCATGAAAGCCAAACATAAATATATTTATTCTGATGACTTACTTTAGAAATCTTATATTTTCCTATTCACCTACATTTTTTTTATTCTGCGTACAGAAGTGTGCGTCCACAGACCTCGGTATCCTAGAAGCGCGCACACACGCTTAAGAACGCTTAGAAGTGCAAATGAACTTGACTTTGTTTGGACTGCATAGAAGTCTGCAGTAAATAAAAGGAAATATAATTTTATAAACTTTCACTGTAAAATGTGAAGGTTGTACAAAATGGCGTCACCCGTGCAGCAATTTAAGTCATATTTGGCCTGAAAAGCTAAAATACGACACACAAAAAAATAAAAATAAAAAATGAACACAAAACTCTACGGTTGCCCAAAGTGTTCACATTTCTACACGTAAACACGACCAAAAACTTTAAAAAAAAAAAAAAAAAAAAAAAAAAGCTTTATACTCGCACTAAAAATGCCAAACACTGAACCAACTTAACGGGGTGCACGCAGCTCCTGCCCCCGGGGGGGGGGGGGGGTAAAGCTGGACGTATTTGTGGATTTAAGTCGTTTCGTTGCAAATCCTTCCAGCATCAGGAATCGAATTTGTTGGTATACTGACATTCAACTCTTTATTCCACAGAGGCCATTTAAAAAAACCCGTATCATTTAGTTTAGTCCATACAGTTCGAGGCAAGACGTCTTAATGTGGAGAATTAAAAAAAATTACAGCTTTAATTCTGGGAAACACGCATGGAAAAAAAATACTATACCTGTTTTTCCTCTCCAAGTTCATTTATCGTGATCAAAAAAATCCTTGTAAAATGTATGCACACTCCTAACAACGATGGCTTCTACATTTAAAAATAAAATCCTCGTCGTTTTCTGTAGCAAAAGATTTAAGTATTTTAGTGCTTTAATAGACTCGCATCGGGGAAATGCACTGAAATGATTAACAGTGAATAAAAACCATATGCAAATCTCCTAGAGATTTTTCCTCACTCGGATTCCTCAAAAAAAAAAAAAAATCCACACTGGGAGGAAATGCTCGTGGGGAAAAACGCTGAAGTCGTACTTCGTGTTTTTAAGTCTTTAATACCGTACGAAATGTAACCAAACATTGGTGTAAACCAAAAGTTTACACACGAACGCAATTCGCCATGAATATCGATCATGAACATGGAAATACCGGTCTTTTACATGCGGATAAATATGGAAAAATTGAGATATGTACATTTAGTCTTTCTTGCAGTAATCAAGGGAATAAACAGTTATATATACTTTTTTTTTGGTTTTTTTTTTTTTTTTTTAAATCACTGCTTACATAAACAGGTTGACACGGATTTCCAGGCTTCACTAAACGATTTATCGACATGACATTAAATTACAACACTTTACTGTGCTATTCAGACTGGACTCAAGACGAAATGGCTGCACTGTATACAAAAGCACATTAAAACTAACAGTCGGTTAGGTCGACATGTAGACTGCAGTAATACTGAATTCACATTTTAATACATTATCTATTACATCCTTATCAACACTAGCCATCGTATTATTCCTTAAAACCATCCTTTGCCATAAATCTAGGGACCACATTCCTTCCACACACTCCCTTAAAATGTAATAAGTATTTACAAAATAAAATACTACATTTTTAATCTAGTAAGTCTGTATGTACAAAATAGGCCACGGCATGCAGGTGGAAATCTTGGGCAGTCTCGATACAGTTGTCAGTCTTTTGTGGAGTCCATGCATCGCTCAAACTTACTTTTTAATACCTCTTTGCCAAAGATTTTTTTCCCTTTGTCTTTTCCCGGTCCTCGTTTTTTTTTTTACGTTTCTTACTGTATGTTTACTTCCTCGCAGTCCTATATCTGCAGTCTTTTTTTTTTTTGCCGTTACAAGGTTTAAACGTACCATTCGTTAAAATTTGACGACAGTGCGCCGTGGCCCGTCGTGTGGTGCACTGTGGGGGCTGCTGGTGATACTGAGCTGCTGCTCGGGTTCTCTGTGGACGGGGACACGATCGTGGGCGGCGTGGACGACTCGTACCCTGAGCTGGCCGCTGGAGACGGTTGTGACCCTTGCGTGGACGATTCGTGAACCTGTGTCAACAACAAACAAACGATTGGCCCTTCATTCGTGTGGCGCCCAGACCTCACTTTCAAGGAAAAGAAAAAACGCACATTTTTCCTATTTTAATTCTCCTCATACTGGTTACCAAAACACCAATATTTTGGCCGAACAGAAGGGCATTAAGACCAACTTATTTTTACAGACACCCATAAGTAAGGTTCACAAGCACAGCAGTGGGAACGCGTTTATTTAAAAAAAAAAAAAATACATTTCAGTTATTTAACGCGCGTAATGTATACGTGCGTGGAACTTAGGGCGAGAAAGATCAGCCGCGCTCGTAAAAGAAAGCAGTCAAAGGCATGCTTTACCTTCATGTGTTTTCTGAGGGAGCTGGGGTGTGTGTAGGATTTATCGCACATCTTGCACAGGTACGGTTTGTCGGACGTGTGCACATGCATGTGTTTCTTTCGGTCGCTGCTGTTGGCGAAGCGCCTGTCGCAGCCCTCGAACTCGCACTTAAATGGTTTCTCACCTGGCACACAGGATAAAACGGCACACTTTGAGCACATTCAAAACTCCGCAACAAACAATGCATTGCTTCCAGCATTACACTCCACGTGTTGACAATCTCACTTAACTGCAAATGGGAAGAACATTTGTTAGTTGCCTAAATGTTTAAGCATTCATTTAAAGAGTTTTTTTTTTTTAAACAGTTTATTTGCGGGGTCTACTGCAAAACACACTAACGCGGTACAAAACACCGCACAAGCCATGCAATGTATAAATATTAAAAAGTGCTAGATAAAATGAGCAACGATACAAGCGTACGCAGGAAGTGCCGTGCGATTCTTACCCGTGTGCGTCCTTTTATGGATTTTCAGGTTTTCCGACCTGGCGAACACTTTCCCACAGCCCGGGAAGGGACACGGGAAGGGCTTCTCCCCCGTGTGCACCCTAATGTGGTTCACCAGTTTGTACTTGGCTTTAAAAGGCTTCCCCTCCCGCGGACACTCTTCCCAAAAGCAGATGTGGTTCGACTGCTCGGGCCCCCCGACGTGCTCCACGGTGAGATGCGTGACCAGCTCGTGCATGGTGCTGAAAGTTTTGTTGCACGACTTTTTGGGGTTCGCCAGCTGCTCCGGCTCAATCCACTTGCAGATCAGTTCTTGCTTTATCGGCTGCCTCATGTACCGAAAGAAGGCCCCGGCCCCGTGATGCGCGGCCATGTTCATCGGGCTGTAGCCGTGCAGCTGCGTGGACGCGTAGTGCTCGGACCGGGGGCTCGTGACGTGGCCGTACTGCTCTGCCCGGCCATACATCTCCCCCGAAAAGCCCAGTCGCATCTGGCTGTTCACAACGTTGGAGGACGCGTGCGTGGCCGCCTGCTCATGCAGTCCCGGGAAGAGCAGGTGTCCCGTCGCGTCGGCTGCGTGGCCGTGGGTCCCAGCGAAGCCGCCGGCCGCTGTGGCGAACAAGCTGTGCTGCGCGCTCGCCGCGTCCCCGAAACCCCGGTTTCTGAACAGAAAGTCCCGCGTGGAGTTGAACGCTGCCGTGGAGTAGGAGCTCACGTGCGTGGGGTGGTGGTGGTGGTGTCCCAAGGCCGCCGCGTAGCCGGGCGTCTGCGAGGTGAACGCTGTCTGTCCAGATCCCAAGTCGTGGCTTCCGGGGTTGATTTTAAAAGCCCCCATCCCGTCGGCGAACGGATTTATCCCCAAAGCCACTTCTCTGTCGGTGACCTCGCCTGTTGAGTGGTGCCTGGAAGAGCCAAAAGTGGTCACTCCTATGGCAGGATACTGCGGTCCGGCGTCCAAGAGCATCTTCAGTGAGCTGCCGAAAGACCTGCGCGCAAAAGAGGTGAACTACCCGCAAACACACTCACCGCTGCCTTATGCTCGGAGAATCGCGTGACTTCCTCCTGCCCGAGCTCCCCCAAACTCCCCGATCCTTAAAATCTTTTCTATCTTTGATTGGGGGGGAAAACAATTTCACCCCACAGTCCCGCAAACCATGCGCAATACAGTCTTTTTTTTTTTTTTTTTTTTTTTTGCGGTTGATCTTCCTGCAGCGCAACTTTCACCTCCTCATCCGGCCGGTGAGCTCCAGACTGATAGTCGCAATCATTCCTGCAGATAAATGAATTGAAAGGACAACACCGTGCAGCCTTGATGAATGAGGGAGGAGGGGGGTGTTGGGGTGGGGGCGTCACGTGAGCCGCTGCCCGGGTGTTCATTCGAGACCTCCCCCCCCCCCACTCCCACGGACTCGCCAAATAACGGCGTGCTGGCTTCCAGCTTCGGCCTCATTGGTCCATCCTCATCATCAATCTCAGGTATTGTAAGCTTGTTCGCGGCGATTCCGCTTTATAGGGCTCGACTGCGGTGGGGAAGTTGTCAAAACGCGCGGGGTTCACACGCGTGAACCTCACGCAAAGCCAAGTTTTGATGTCATTTGCTGCTTGAGTCGATTGCTTGGTGCTTGCAAATCTTAAAATGTAAGTAGATGACTTAATTGGTGTAGCCTGATCAATAATGGACAACAGCTTGTCCAAAACGACTGTAAAGACGCGATTTCCCTCCGAGTTTCTGCCTGCTACGCAGCGCTATTTTGCCACCCTCAGAAGGTGCCTGGCTTCGGAGTGTTACGTTTGAAACGGAATCGTTGCGTATTCTGTTGCAAGAATGAACGATTCCGCAGGAAAAGCGGAAGCCCCGGCGCCTGTGCTTGAACACCGTCGTGGGAATTCGGGAAAACGAGCCAAAACAGCAGATCTGGAGCACTTCTTAAAAAATCGAAGGCTCCGACGACCGAATCCGAAATGGTCCAAGTGCGTCAAGGCAAAGTAGCAGAACGTATTTTCATCGCCAAGTTGTAAGCACGCACATTTACGGCGCGCCTGTTATCAAAGGCAAACGACAGGGAGGAAAAACGCAAGACGTAGTAGACGGAACTACAACCGAAAAGTTCTGTTCACAATAGACTGGAGCTTCCATTTAACCTCGCGTTTCCTCCTGGAGGCCATGTGCCTTATTCTCCATTAAGACGCAATGCATAAATCTATTATTAAACAATACACACTTTTTATAACCATTCAAGGGAAAGCAGGCGATATCCTCGTATGTGAAACAGACTGACACGTTTGGCACATGTGTGCCTCGGTGTCACGTAGTCATGTTCTAAGCCACCGCTACTGCTGCATTTTTTTGTAGTTATACAATATGGGGTAGAAAAACTTTATATCTATGAGTTTTCAAAGCTTGCGGGCCAAGTCCAGTAGTGCGTAATAACACAATTTTAGCATTCACACTTTTGTTATTGCCATTACTACGACTGGAGCTAACAACAATAATAAGGATTTTTACAGCATATTCTAATGTATTTTAGGTGAATTCTCGCAGGATATTTTTAGCCTTTTTCCAGTTTTGCACAAATGTCGGGGCTTTAATATTATTACTATTGATAATAATGACCGTGCGTAAATGACACACGTTAAAGTGAGCTGACCTAATATAAACACATACGTTAGTGGCTGTATTCCCCACTGGCCTGCGGTGTATTAAACATTAACCCACAGATTATACGTTTTATATGCTTTCCTGGGCACAGCCTGAACCCGTCATTTATAGTGGATAATAAATTTGAGGTAGGCTGAAATGCACTAGAGTTGTAAGCACGAAAACTGTGAGCTGCTGAAGTTATGCAGTGGGATTTGCGGCGCTCGGCAGGACACACAGCTGCTGCAGTTCAAAGCCACATGCACCGACGTGCCGTGCAACACATTAAAGGCTCCCTTCTGCCATGTGCATACATCCCCCAACCTGACTCCAGCCCTAAAGAAACGAAGAAATAACTGAATTGTTGTGTTCTGTCTTCTGCGTTCTGTAAGAGGCGTATAATGTGTCTAAATAGAAACGTGGACACCATCAACAGGTGGACGACGGTAAGTCTGACGTGTTGAATAAAGGCTGTATTTTAACCCTGGAAGCGGCTTAGACGTTACAGAAAATGGGCTAAAACGTAAAAAATGTGTTTCAGGTGCTTGGGCACACGATGGGTTTTATTCAGGGGCGCTGGTATTTGCTTGTGAAGTGAAGACTAATGTGAACATTAGTGATCATATGTTTGTTCAGTGAGGTTTGCTGAAGGAGAACCCACGAGTCTCGAAATAGAAGACCTTGAAAAACTCCTGTAAAACAGTGTTTCGGTATTACTTTAACTTTTCAGAGGGATTGGTGTAGAAACTGTTAGTTGTCGCGTGGGTGATCACAAATACAGTTAAAATGGGAGTGAGAGAACACAATGCATTATCTTAAATTTGGATTTCAAGCCCCTTCATCTCAGCAGCTTCGGAACCTACAAGTGTCCTCCACGCAGTCTGGGGAATTCGGCAGAGAAACCAAGACTTACTGTTTAGGGTCTGCGCCTTTTTTTATGCAACGGGGAGTTGATCTTAAACGCAAAGAACGAAAGTTGAACTTATTTTAGCAAAGACATTCCATGAATGTGCTTGCAAAATGCATCTGTGGGCACGAACGAGAGCCGAAAATCGTTTGCAGGACGTCTTCCTCCACCATCAGCTCTGACTTCCAGACGGTGTTGTTTCCAGACTCCTTTAGGTTAATCCAAACACTTTAATACGTCAGAGTTATGTAACGTTTTTCAGAAGAGCATATTTTAATACCAGATATATTAAAAAAGCCAGATTCAAATTATTGCGTAATTAATCTACGATGAATATTTTATTTAGTATTTATTGCAATATTTAAGCAACTCAACCCTTTACAGTTCTCTAATTCAATTCATGTTTATTGTATTATTGTAGAATTAGTATATTTTCCATTCATTTTTTATTTATTTTTTTTTTTTATTTTTCCAAGTTTTCTTTTTTTGCATGCCGTAAACAGTACCACTGAAACGCCGGGTAAATAATTTTATTCTTACGCTTTTTGAATTAATGTGAAGTTACAAATATGTGAAGTTGGACCGTGCAACTGCAAAATTAAGAAGGTTAAAAAGGGGGACCTCAAGCACAATCTTTAAGCTTTAATTTGTTTGGGGGATTTGGAAATAAATATTGATATGTGGTGAAGTACCATGAAATCAGACACAATGAGAGAGCACGCATCGACGTGAAAGTGAGGAGCATGTTGCACAGTGTGGCATTAAGCATCAGGTAGTAAAATAAGTGCTTGACATTCCTTCTTTGGGAATAACGGTTTTATTGCTCTCGTACTACACAATGTTCTCAGGGGCGAACAAATCCGTGATTGATTGCTATGAGCACGTCTATAATCCGCCCAGTGTCTTTGCACATTTTATTTGTAATATCTGACATGAACCTGATGGTGACGTTTTGACCCCCGTTTAGATCAGTTAACATAACCACTCGTGTTTGTCTCCAGGCAAAATCATTTAAGTTCGATGGTGGTGGACAAACGGTAAGGACGCTTTTATTAAGATATAACTCTCGTGCATTCTCCATCATGCATTATTTATATGTAATATGTGTCTTTTTGTATAAATATTAATGGACGTTCTTGTTAAATGTTTTGACAGTATGACAACGCGTTCACGGTTCACATACGATCGGTGAGACACTCATGAGACGTTTTCATGCAGAACAGAAACAAATTATTTTTGAGAAATAATATTTTTCAAGCTGAAAACATTTAACACTTGGAAATCTGTTGGCTGAAGTCACTATTTTAAAAAATTAGTTGTAAAGATGTTGAACACTTTTCATTTAAAGGCGATTTTCAGCTCGGGTCGATTAATAAAAAAAGTCTAAAGCTTAAATAAATTTTCTAAGATAATTATGAACTTCTCTGTGTATTTCCTGTAGTTTCCAACTGTCTGAAGACTTAAGTGACGACGTCTTGTGCACACATTGTTATGTTTTCGTATCTGACGCCTGAATATATGTTTACTGATCCCATGCTGATGGGGGGCATGGAGCGAAAGGGAGCAAACTTCATGAAAGCTGGTTATGATCATTTGAAGCAGACTAACGGATCTCAGCTAGACTTCAGACATGCGCAACTGAGAAGTTTTCAAGAATTGTTTTGACCAGTGTGTCTCTTTTATCTGACGACTCCCGGGGCACATAAAAATTAAATGCTTTTTAGGGGTTGGGCTGCGATTTCTGAACAAATTGCTTTTGGAGTATTTGTAACCTTTGGCTGGTTTCTTCTGTACTTTTACCGCTTCTATTCCCCATTTACAAGATGCCTTCCCTTGCGCCTTTGGGAAAATCCGAACCAGGGACTACAAACCGCAGGGCTTGTGAACAACAAAGGTCAGATCCTGACAGCAAAACCTCCACATTATTTATTCCAGGGACTATGGGGGGACATTAGCTCTGTTGACAAATATAGAGAAACTGATACCAGGAGAGAGTTAAAAAAAAAAAAAAAACATTGCGAAAACGGGGTGGAGACACCACGGGAGGGGCGTGGGAAGTCTATAGAGTTATCCCTTATGGCAGTCATATACTTGCAGTGATATTCTTATTACTTTTTTTGCGTTATCCAAAAACGTGTTCACACAATTTCGTTGGCCGCTTAACTGGCCTTTCTGATAATAATAGAGAACGAAACTCTCAGATAACCTAAAGTCACTTTCCAAACCCCGAGCACAGGTCCCCGAAGCAGTTTCAAGTTCCTATACGCAAAAATAATCAGCCGAACTTTTAATAAAGCTTTTAAACAAGCAAAACGATGAAAAAAAAACATATATATATATTTTTTTTTTCTGGTAGTGGCGCGAGGTCTGGCGCATGCGCGCTGGGTTCTGAACGTCTCCGGGACTCTGGGTCCGCGCTCTGGAAACTGTCAGAAGTGACGTCAATCATCGCGCTCCGACCAATTAAAACGCACGCCGATTGTTCGGCTCCACGGGCCGCGGCGCGCGCCGCGAATCCCTTTTCAGTGCATCAAAGCGTCCTGCTGCTGCCTCTCAAGCGAATGGGATTACACGCAGGCACCGAGATAAAATAAAAAAAAGAAAAAAAAAACTTCACAAAGTTTTATTTTTTGTGCTTTTTTTTGCTATATTTTTATTGCGATTAAAATATATTTGTCATCATCATTATTATTCTGCCCGCTGTCAAGCTATTCTAAAATTAGGCGTAATGAGCGTGGATGCTCTGGGAAGCCAAATGATGGACCCCGCGTTTCCCAAACGGAACACGGCGCTGAGATTAGTTGACTTGGCGGGGGCTCGCCACCATCACCATCATCACCAGCGTACCCCTCAGAGCGTGACAGGCTTCCCGGGGCTCGACAGCCACGCACACTCAATGGCTCACACGCACCCCGGGGAGATGACTACAGAACCCTGCCTGGGGCTGAGTCCATTCGGGCCAGAACACATGGGGCACTCCGCGGCCCTCAAAATCAGCCCAGCCCATTATTATCCCCACCACCATCACCACTACAACCATCATATGGCAGGCCACAGTGAAGTGGTCTCCAGTCAAACGGGAGCGTTCGATCCGGCGCAGCCTCCGGCCGCCCAGTACCCAAAGCCCTGTGCGAGCCAGGCTCTGTCTGCAGGTAGGGATCTCCTCCTTCGGAGAGACCTCACGGACCGCACGGCTGGCGCAGCTTCTCACCACGGAATGTTTGTCTCAACAACAGGTAGCTATCCTGGACACTATGCTCATCACCCGGACGCGGGACCTCATGCCCTCTTCCCTGGACTCCATCACGATCAGCCGTCTAGCGGAGCTCCAGGTGGCCACGCACTGAATGGACAGCTGAGGTTAGGGTTACCTGGAGAAATGTACGTGAGGTCTGGTCACTTGAGTCAGGTGGCAGCCTCGAGGGCAGACCCGTTCGCCGCGTCCCCGCTGCACGGCTACGGCGGCATCAGCCTGAACATGAGCGTGAGCGCGCACCACGGTCCCGGCGCCTTCTTCCGCTACATGAGGCAGCCCATCAAGCAAGAGCTCATCTGCAAGTGGATGGAGCCCGAGCAGAGCGCCAAAAGACTTTGCTCCAAGACCTACAGCACCATGCACGAGCTGGTCACGCATGTGACCGTGGAGCACGTCGGCGGACCGGAGCAGGCGAACCACATCTGCTTTTGGGAAGAGTGTCCCCGGGAAGGGAAATCGTTCAAAGCCAAGTACAAACTGGTGAACCACATCAGGGTGCACACGGGAGAGAAGCCCTTCCCGTGTCCTTTCCCGGGCTGTGGGAAAGTTTTCGCAAGATCGGAAAACCTTAAGATCCACAAGCGGACGCACACAGGTCAGTGTCTTTGCGCATGCTTTGGGAAACGTACACTTGGGCAACTGTTTCAGGTCTTCTCACTCTATTCGTGGTGCAGCACAATATTATACAGTAGCTCATACATTCGGTATATATATATATATATAACCACGAAGCTGTTGCTTACACGACGATTTCTAATCTAATTCAGATTAATTATTTATTATCATGTTATTTAACCCTATGAGAAATAACGATATTAAGTATAGCGTTAACTCTTTAATGATAATATCCCTTGCTTTATTCATTTGCCAAAGTCATCGTTCAGAACAGTGCTGAGGACCACCATCGTTTTTTTTTTAATTCCTCAGAATTAATCATCCAGTTTAACATTTCCATCCTGGCGAATGCTAGTTTATTTTCAAAGGAGTCAAATGTTGGAAAGTAAACTTTCTGGGCGAACTGTTGCGTTACGAATTCATCCGATATTGGCGCCGCTGCGTTTCTTGCTTGCTCAAGAAGTGTATTAGGCCTGGGACAAGTGACTGTCATAAAATATAGAGAATTAAAGAAAACTGGAGATCTGAATGCTTTACTTTTTCCTTTCACGACACTTTTCCCGCTTGGCTTTTTTCAGGGCATGTCTCTTTTTTAGCCATCCGAGTGTTTTCAATTGTGTAATTGCCGGCTAGATTTCAGAAATTGCCTTTCTTTGCCTGCAAGGAAGTGGTTAGTGCGAGATGAAATGAGGGGTATGAAAAGAGCACAACATTTGTTCCACTGTTTTTTTTTTTTTTTTTAACCACTGACTTAAATGTGTTTTGCACAAAATGCACACAACATCAGCATAAATGTCTGGCAAACGCACAACTGCGATTTTTAATTATCTTTATGTGTAATAAAACCAGTAATAATGAGTACTAATGGCTGTAAAATCGCTATCGTGCAGAACGGGTGTTGTTATCCTCGGTGTTATTAAGTGTACAAGCAGGAGTTCAGAACTTTACCCTGGTAAATCTTTACGTCAAAGTTAAGCAACAAGTTCATGCAAATACGCCACAGACAGGGGGAGCTATGATGGGGGGGGGGCTTCTACCTGGTTCCCTCCTCATACTTGTGCTTCACCTTGTGTGACAATCCTGAAAATAATGCATACATCCACTTGGGCAAAAGAGCCAGGCGAATAATAATAAAAAAAAATAGCAACACGTGTAAATAAACTGTACCTGTATTAAGCAATGCATCAAAATGTGATGGAATGTGGCCTTTGGTTGTTTGTGTAGCAGCGGCCTTTTAAAGATCTCCTTTGCAGAAAAACAAGATGCAAATGATTTTGAAATGATTTCTCAAATGAAAGCATGAATATTGCAAGATTGCATTTGCAGGCAAAGAAAGAGCCTTTAAGGCATTCGTTTTAACTTTCTTATTCAAGAAAGCTGCTTATTTTCCTCCATCATATTGGCCAAATGAGCACATTTCTGGTGTTTGTGAGAACTTGTCTCCAGGGGTCTCTGTGTCACCGGTGGTTTGTGAAGGCGACAGGCAGTTATAACGCGACCATGTGTGACATTCCACTGTTCCTAAAACCTAGAGATGATCATAATTGTAAATAAAAAGCCAAAGTATCATTTGGGCCCAAAAACTGGGGGTCCTTCACTGGCAGTCACGTGCCCCCGGAAGTTGGTCAAATGCTTGTGTTCTGTTACAGCTCCTTTCCTTCTGACCTGATGATCATGAGTTCGAATCCCACTCATACAGCCCAAGGCTAAGTGGCTGAGTCCTTGCAAGTCGCTTTAAACGGTTTTCTCAATTACAAACTAAATTTTTTTGCATTAACAAAAACACCGTGTTACAACTAACCTTTAACAATTCAATTCAATTTATTTGAAATAGAAGAAGTAAATTAAAAAAAGAAAAAAAGTGTTGTTACTGCTTTGGAGGAGAAGTTAACCCTAATGTAATTGTGCGCCTTTTTCCATTTTATTGAACCCTGGTTACTTGTCAGTCTGATCTGTTGTCAAAGATATAGACAAATGTATTCAACTTCTCTTCCACATTTTTATTGGTTCAAATTTAAGCGAAGTTTCAAAAGTACTGAGAGCGTTTTTGTGTATAAAACAAAAAAAAAACAGATACAATTTTATTAATCCATACATGCAAATTCAGACATGTGTTGTTGAACAGCTGGTACTGCGCAGTGGATTTTAGGAATGATACTAACAGCTGTTTTTCATTTGCCTCTTTAAAAACGGAAAACCTGCTTGGGATTTTCAACATTTCTGCTGCATAACCCGTTCTGTGTTCACTTATTTCAGGTGAGAAGCCTTTCAAGTGCGAGTTCGACGGCTGCGACCGACGTTTCGCGAACAGCAGCGACCGGAAGAAGCACTCGCACGTACACACCAGCGACAAGCCGTACAACTGCAAAGTGAGAGGGTGCGACAAGTCGTACACCCACCCCAGTTCCCTGAGGAAGCACATGAAGGTCCACTGCAAGTCTCCACCCCCGAGCTCGGGCTACGAGTCGTCCACCACCTCTCTGGTCTCCCCGTCGTCAGACTTGGGTCGAGACCCAGCCCCCTCCGCGCACTCCGAGCCCCTGTCTTCGTCTCAGGCCGCCAATTTGAGCGAGTGGTACGTTTGTCACAGCGCAGGAGCTGGTGGCAACCAGACGCCCCCCAGCAACTCGTCTTCACCTGACCCCCCGGATGGCCCTCCTTATCGACAGGCACAGGCCAGAGAGGCCTTCTAGCCGGCTCACCAGCCCGCAGAAATCCGAGAGAAAAGCCCAACCATCCATCAGATTTAATTTCCAACGCACTGCACTGCTTTACTACGTAAACAATCAACGGAAATGAATTAACATGCCTTAATAAAGACATATTATGTAATATGCCTTATGATTTTTCACCCTGACTTATGATAAGCATGTTTCTGAATTTTATGTGCTTCGTTTTCACAGTTGCTTAATTTATTTGTACATTTAATATGAAATATTTTGTATTATTGAACCAAAGTGGTTAAATTCAAAATGCCGTATATTTGTAAAAAAAATCGAAAAGTAAAGTTTCCACGTGTAAGTGTTGATAGAAAGTTGTTACGTTTAGTATTTGAGGAAATATTTTTATGGTTTGATACTAGTTTGTATATGGACAATTTCATACAGAGTGAAGTCAAAGCATTGTTACAGTAATTGGTACCATTACTTTCACTATTGCTGAAGTCAATGTGAACATTTTTTTTTTTGTTATTTTGTAAGGAATTTGTTAAATATTTTAAAATGATGGGCATTTAGACTACTCATGATGGAATGTGTACCAAATTGCCTTGTATTTGTCCGTACGTTGAATAAATTGTGTATGACTGTATTGTTAAAACAAGCCGTCTTACTGAAAAAAGCAAAATATCTGAAGTATAAGAAAAGATGAGGGAGGAAAAAAGGCATCCTTTTAAAGGAAAATTTATTTGCACCCAGACATTTATACATTTATTAAAGAATTTCACCGAAATAACTTAAATTAGAACTCAAGTTTTGAGACAACTACAAAACTAAAAGTGTGTGTGTGTGTGTGTGTGTGTGTGTGTGTGTGTGTGTGTATAAATGTGTGTCGGGGGAATTGTCTTTCCAGGCTAAAAAATAAACGCAGAATGCCTTTATGCTTATGTTTCATGGTAAGAATTAGTATAAATTGAACAAATGAATTAGAAAATATGACATATGAAACTATTTTAGACTTTCCTGTGCGCATTTCCTTTTCCTTGAATATTTTTGCATTTTTAAATCTACACACATGCAGACTCTAGGTTTTAAAAAAGTGTTCTGCTTTTTTCCCATAAAGCTCCCACATCCTTTAAAGGTAATCTGGGCAGAGACGGATAAAAGGCTTGGATATTCTCATGAAGACTTCAAAGATTATTTTACACAAAGAACTATTTTTTCTCACATCGGTGAATCTTCATGGTGATTTGGGATTTCAATGGCAATGGGCTAGTCAAACTCAAATAATAAGCGATTATTGAGTGCGAAAAGATTGAAGCCTTCTTAAAGGAATATCATTTTTTTTCGTATGCCAAAGGAAACGTTTTTATGTAGACTGAACGAGTCTTGTTTCAATTCTCCGTCAGCATGAATAAAGAAATAATTCTTGGGAACTCTCACCAGCCACAGAATTTTAATAACTACTAAAACAGAAAAATAAGTTACTTTAAAGTGTGTTCCAAAAAGCTTCGCGGTGCAAGGATGCTTCAGAAAAGCTCCAAGCAATGTGCGCACAGGCCTGCTTCCCAGTAGCTGGAAGTCATGCACAGGTTGGCCGCACAGAGATATTTTGCCCTTTGCAGCAAAAAACAGAAATATAAGACCGGTTTGAGAGTTCCTCCCAGTGAGTTCAGCTCCACGTTACATCCATACAAAGCTGTTAATAATTTTAAACACTGCATTTTAGTTTAGTTAAATGTTTAATTGCCTCTGAATGAAAAGCGGAGCAGCACTCAGTCTTGCACTGAATGGCAAAGGCCATTGATATATAAGGTAGTGGGTGGATACGGACTTTGTGGTTTGACACGTTTAAGGTTTGTCTGTAAGTAATTGTCTTGTTGTTTATTCTGTCCAAGTGCCCCAATGAATAGGAGAAAATAAACACGGCCAAAAAATAACCAAACAGCTGACTCCTCTTCAGTGCCAGTTCTTGTGGGTGAATGAAATGGATACTTGGGTCTCAATTGAAGCGAAGTCTCCTTTGAAGTGGGAGCCTCTATCTGAGGAATTCCTGCGTGTTGTCTGAACGACGTCGATGACATGGAAAGCCTCCTTTGTCGCCGATTTGTTCTCCTCTCCTTTGTTGAGATGTCACATGCTTTAACTTTCAACCGTTACTAAAGGGATAAAAGCTAAGAAATATTTAAAAATAAATAAAGAAAATATATTTTTTAAAGCAATTAAGAAAAATACATTTGGGAAATAACTAAATCGTACCACGGATGTAGACTGAGGCTGGACTAATTCTAATCTAGGGGAAGTAGTTCAATTCAAAAAGGTCTGCTTTTTGCTAACCTACAATGAAAACAAATAACGTGTGAGTAACGGGGGGAGAGAGAGAGAGAGAGAGAGAGAGAGAGAGAGAAAGAGAGAGAGTTGAAAGAGGGAAAGAACAATGTGCTATGCATTTCTGTACACTACCCGCAACCATTAATCCTTTAAAGGTGGTTATGTGAAGAACTAAAGACTGTAACTTTTATATGAAACATACAAAAACATGCAGCGTCTGTAACAACGGATGCGGTAAAATAACCAGACACTGGCCTGTGTTTACCATGTTTTGGCAGACACTGGCCGTCCTGGGAGCTTGGGTGCCGCTGGCCGCTGCGGTGGGACGGCCCAGCGGGCAGCCTGGGGAGAGAAGTGTGCCTGTCATTAGTGGCGCTTCTGGTGACACAAGCCTATCCTTATCTCTGGCACCATTTTGGTGGCACTCATCCTGGCACAACGGCTCCAAAAGGTGGACTAGTAGGAGAGACCTTGGAAAAGCCTTCTAAATTAAAATAAACGTGTAAATACAGTATGTAAAGGTTAAACACACACACACACACACACACACACACACACACACACACACACACAGGTGTGTCATATGATGCCCGTGTTGGCCCAGACATGTCGCTTATTTGTCCCCATCTCTCGCCTTAAAACAATTCAACTGAGAACAAACCTCGCCTGACAGATGCACTGTAACTTGAGTTAAAGTTACAAATAATGAATTTAACCGCGTGTTTTCATACATTTATTTCACGTTGCCTTTTAAATTATGGAACTGTTTTCTTTTTAAACCATCCCAACACATCTTTTTTCGTTTTTACGACAATGAGAAAACTCTTCCGTGCTCGTTTCCTGTTAGTCGAAGATTTTGTGCGGACAGTATCATATACATAATTTTTCGCTGTAAAAATAACCCAAAGAAGATGAAAGATTATTTTAGTGTTTTGCTTAAAGTGTCCCTATTTTATGCGCGGGCAGATAACTTTTAGGTGCAGCCTAGGGAAACACATGGTTCACACATGGTTCACATTAGCAACTTTTTCCATAATTTCTTACGAGGGCGTTCGCCCGTTGTGAGTTGTCTCACCAACAGACCCGCTCCCCCGTTTCATGCGAGCGTCGTACAACGGGGAGGGCCTGCCCGTTACTTTGTGTCTAACAGTTTCTAACACGGGGTCCTCCTTCTGACTGAGTTCTGGGGAACAAACAATGCAGCAAATTTCGCATCTTAAGCATTAAGGTCTACAATGTCTGTAATATCTTTTGATAACGCTTAAGGAAGGTGTTTAACTTGTCGCTGAAACTTTTCAAAATAAATGCACACTTAAGTGAATAAGAAAGAAGTTGCGGAATTGTTGTCACTTTTTCTCACGGAACTGTCTGCATTTTGCAAGAACCTTTTTTTTTCTCAAGTCCTTCGCAATTGAATTAAAGACGACTTCAAGTGGGATAATTTAGTTGCGACACAATAGAAAATAGACGAATTTTCCATTTTCTGCTACTGGAAACATAATGTCGCCCATTCAGCAGTTGGGAATACTAGGACTCATTTGACTGTGAAATATCATTTCATCGTAAAATAATGGAGGCAGTAATCCCACTTCCGGAAACTGTCTAGCATTATTTAACAAGGTCCTTTTTAATAGGGGATTAGCAGTTCCCAAGAAAAGCATTTATACAGCCTATTGAGGGATCTTTTATGTCATAATTACAAGACACGAACTTGCTTGAATTAGTATGCAAAGTCGACAGACAGGTGCTATTCCAAACAAATAAATATATTAATTAGCAATTGGTATTGCTGGAGAAAATGGGGGGGGGGGGGCGTTAACTGCTGAAAATTTTACCCTCTCCTACTGTCCAGGATGCCAGACATTACGTTTAGATTGTAGTGTAAGTCTAACTGTTACATATATATGTAATAGTTATATATAAATGTGTGAAAATATATATATATATATATATATTTCAAAGGAAAGTTTAAAAGTCGCAGGGCATACTGTGTTCTCTAGACAAACTTGTAACCATTAAGAAGCAGTCACACATTGCTGGTCATTATACAAAAAGTTAGTTTTATTATTTAACTGATTTCACCTCCAGAGGAATCCAAAGCGAGTAAATGGTCAAAATTAATAATTTTACCCAGTTACCAGACATGAACCTCTCTGGAAATTTTGCTCTTAACTAGCTAAACAATTGTCACATACGAAATATTTCGGCTGTGTTTTCTTTGGAGAGGATGTTGACTGGCTCAACACCTCCTGTGGGCTTGTTTTATGTCATATGAAAGATATTTATTAGCGTTCCTGCAAGGGAAGGAGCCCAGCTCGAGGGAGACAGTGGACTCATGTCGTGCGCAACAATTCCAGAACAAGGAAAGAAATAATACAAAATCACATATCATTAAAGAGGGAAAGATTACAGCCGAAACCCTAATGTATGGTTGCTGCTAAAATACTAACATGATAATATTGTGCCTAACAATTTTCAGCTAGAATAAACTGAATTGCCAGTAAACATGAAGGTTGATCACTGGCCTCAAAATGTAGGCGTGATGCGATCGAACGTAGCTCATTGCTTGGCATATGTACATGGGTTCAGTGTCCGGAAAGGTCCTATTGCCCTCCTGCTGGAGCCTCCTTGAACAACGAACCTACCCTAAAATGCAGCATTGACAAACTGCATATAAATATGTACATATTTTTCACAGTTACTTATCTGACATTCTATGACAAAAGTGTTAGCAAAATAAAGTCGGTTAAAATTCAACCCCTTACCCTTTTTCCTTGGAGAACTGGACATGCCACAAAAGTTCACCTTTTGTTGAAAAGTCTTTTAATTCTCCTACTTTATTTATGGGCAGATTCTAGCGAGGGGTATTATTATGCTCGTGCCTTTGCCCAAGGTGAGTTGCAACGTTGCGCAAAGCAGGAAGCGCTTACAGAATTTTACGATGCCAACCAGATGGTGAAAACCCAGGATGAAATACTACGCCGCTTCCAACAAAATATGAACTTAGAACTGCATCACGCACAGTTATTCAACGGAATGAATATCACACTCAGGGCGACTGGGGGATTATCGGAGCGCTCGTGTTTACAGTGAACAAGCATGATGTGTAACAGTAAATAAGTTTTTGGAAATATTCTGCAATCCGCAATGAAGTAAATCGGAGACACTGAGAAGCACTTTACAGCGTTTACACGACTTACAGCTTGTGTTGACACCATACACAGTTTCAGGCACTTTCTGTCAGAAATGGTTGACTGCGTGTGTCCTCAGATACCCGGGAGAGGGTTGGGGTCGCTCACCAGTGGCTCAGACGGCATGTTGTGAGTTCAGAACCCTCACTAACACACAGAGATGCATTTTATTAATATTTGTGCTTCCCCCCCCTCAAAAAAAAAAAAAAAAAAAAAAAAAGTTGGGTCACCTGTTAGGTCTGTGCTGGTCTAAATCAAACACCTAAGGTGCGACTTCACTCCATTATGAAAATGGTAATGCGGTATTTCGGCGCTATTTATTCCGCTATATTCTATTCGGCATTTTAATTTTATTCAAATTCAAAACTACGATGGGTTTCTAGTCCACAAAGTTTCTTCTGATCCGCAACCACAAAACGTGGCACAGGCAAAGCGAGATGTATTCACCATGACCATCAAAAGCGATACTTTTGGTCTGAATTATGGTTTAAATGCTGCTGTCGAATTTAAGATTTAGGTGCAGGACTTGTATTACTGTACAATCTAGGGACTGAAAATAAAATTATTAACTAGTCATGGGTGAGACTTTACCTTTACTAGTTTTGTCGACTAGTCGATTAGTTATCAATTAGTTTTTTATTAGACGAGCATACAGTGAAGGGAACTCAGGTGTGATGTTTGACGTTTCCAAGCAGATCTACAGGTGTCCTCACCTATGGAATATGGAAACACTTTTGGTGATCTTGCTAGTTTCACGATTATCCAGTCACTTCCCTCCGTTTTCCCTGGCCAAACCATCTCTGATACTAAGCGTTTCATTTTTTTTGCATTTTAATCGAGATGTATTTAATTTGTATTGATTTTGAGGCACTTTTGCTCAACAGGTAGCTCTTGGTTCAAATTGCACACCTTAGTTATAAAATCCTTGATCCAGGTATATCCACCACGGGTTATTCCAGTAAGAGTAAACTCGTAAAAATAAGAATAAACTGCCTACCCTCTATTACCGAATTTAGTCGGGATTGTCTAAGGTTATAAATCTCTTTAGTCTCAAACTAAATTCAGATTATTCATTCGAAGTTTATACGGTTCTCTTACAGCATACAGCAACAAAGTAGCGTCAGGCTGGCCGAGAAGTTTATTACATTTTCAAATATTGGCGTGTCCACAGTTAGTTTTCTTTAACCTGTAGTTTTTCGGAACTCTTTCTTTGAAATCATTCGAAGTAAAAACATTTTTTGAACCTAAATGTTCAGTGGTTGTAGTGCATTATAGAATAGCAGTCGTTTATGGACGAATACATAAATAAAAATGTGACTTCTGTGCAAACCATTCATTAGTTCTTTCTGAGTTGTTCATTTAACAAACACATCTTGGGTGGAAATGGCCACATTATTTATGGATGCGATTCCTGCTGGACACCAACGAGAGGTCAGAGGAGAGGATGGTGTACCACGGTAAGGATGTAATGTTATACGTGTTCGCATAAAAGAACTGTTAATGGTTTCAGCCTCCTGCTGGCTGAAGTCAGTGAGAACCTCCACTTTGACCTCACAAAACTTCAGCTGCAAAACCAAAAACTCGACTGTCTCAGGTGTCGAGCAGTCACTGACTCTACAGAGCAACTTCTCTCACATTACTTTGCCACGTTAAGCCATAATGGTGCCCACGGGAGCTGATCCGTGCCGTGGGACGTAGGTTTGCATCCGGCTCAGTCTGTATAGAGTTGGGATGTTCCTTCATGGTAGCCTTAGGTTTTTTCCGGGTGCTCCGGTTTCCTCCCACAGTCCAAAAACGTGTTTTCTGGGAGTTGATGACTCTCTCTCTCTCTCTCTCTGTGTGTGTGTGTGTGTGTGTGTGTGTGTGTGTGAACGAGTAGACCTATGTGTGTGTGATAGAAACGCCCCCGTGATAGGTTGAGACCCCGTCCACTGTGCCCTACCTTGTGCTACCGGGATAGACTCTGGATCGCTGTCACTGTTATACTGGGGGAAAGCAGGGGTGGAGGCGGACCTTACACTTTATTATACCACAACCGCGAAAAACAGAGATGCTACAAAAACCTGCAAAAACACTTAAGTGGCGTAAAGCAGAAACCCCCCAAATCCCAGAACACCACGCAGTCGCAAACACAAGCTCACGCAGTTTGCGAAATAACAGCCATCACGCATAGGCGTTGTGGTTCGAGGCTGAAGTTCAAGAGCATTAATACCAATTTTTTTCAGCAATACAGCACTACTTTATATAAAGATTATTCAAAAAAGCTGTATTAAAATTACTAAAATGTCCCCAGGCAGTAAATGGTCGCGTCATCTGTATTGCTTGATTTCTTTGCGTTTTGGAGTTGGAGGAAAATTTGCCTGCTGAGGTGTGCGTGTGTGTGCGTGGGTGCGCGCAGTGGAATAGTTGCTATGAAACAAAACCCCCATTTCTGAAAGGTGTGCGCGTTTGACTTTGGTTGGGGGGAGGGGGGTGCAGAGGACTTGTCCTTGTAAAGTAAAGGGCCAGGACTCCCCCCTCCCTCCGCACTGCAGGCGTCTGTGTCAAATTTTGTGCAGCATCAAGACATTTCGAAGTCTCGTATTCATTCCTGCCGGACACATCGTTCGAATGCGCTAACATGTGCATTTGTAACATGAAAAAGGCGCAAAAATGTTGCGTTTCCTTCGCATATGCGATTATTTTCATTCTGCGCATCTGCCGCTTAGTGAATCGGCTGGGCTGGGCATGCCAGCATATCAGCAGCACCGCTACTTGTTGAATAACGCGGAATATTCTGGATTGTTAGTCAAAGCCCTTGCAGGATAGAACGAATTGGCATGGGCGCATATAAAATAAAAATAATCACAAGGGTGTGTTGAAATAACAGCGTTAAATAACAGCAGGTAATAAAAATAGCAAATATTTACAACTTTTAATTTCTTTTTAATGTGTTGCACAAGTTAGCGCCAATGCATTCTTAATTTTTTTTTCCTTACTAAATAATTCACAAGATGTGAAGCTTTTGGAAATGCAAATGATGTGTCACAATATTAATTTATAATGTGCTGCTCTATCTGCACGGATAAAAAATGTTCAAAGGGAAATCGCAGTTTTGGATTATAAATAATTGTCGAGTTCAGCGTAGCGGAGACAAACAGTCTGGGTCATTTCTTCCTCTCCCGCAGAAAACACATTATGGCTCTCATATTTACACACTTTCCCGTGTTTGTCAAATATTTATAAATTGCAAATTAATGAAATGCTCGGCGTTAGTTGGACTTTGAGATTTATGTCTTCCATTCCATCACGCTCTGCGAAGTTCGGTGTCATTCAGTCGACTGTTACTGGAAATGAGAGCTTTGAGAGAGAATATCCCAGCTAAACTGTCATTTTTTTTCATTCTTGCTGTTTGTTTGTCCTGTGCTGGAACATTGCTGGCAATTCAGCATTTGCATCACCTGACAAATTGACTGTATTCTGGTGGGGACGTGCTGTAATATTGTTGTTTTTATTGTGAACAGCAGTACCGATGGAAATGTGTTGTTTAGAAGCCATTTTTGTATTGTTGGTTTATAATTTTTGGTAGATTTGTAGGGGCAGTGTATAAGGAACTAGGTGAAGCGTCCAAAGCGCTCCTGCATAAGGGTGGGGATTTTTCTCAAGAGAGCGTAGAACTGAGGTTCACATAAGACTTTCTTTCTTTCTTTCTTTCTTTCAACCTCAGATCAACTACTAAACGACTTTAGCTGCTTTTTGCTTTCTGTTTAATTTTCCAACTTGCATATTTATATGTATATTTACCCATCTCTTCGTCAGTCACAATGGACTCCATTGTTGAATTCAAGTCATTGAAATATTTCACGTTTACTATAAATTTGATTTTTTTTATTTTATTTGATTGCGATGTCTACTTTTTTGTTTTCAATCTTTTACTGTGTTCAGCTGTGGTCGTTGCTCAAGTCAGTGTGTTAACAGCATACTAGTTTTGAACAGATTTATTTGGAGAAGGGAAATTATTCTTATTATTATGAGTTGGTCACTCAGACCTGCAAATACACAGTAAAATGACAAGGAAGATCCTAGCCCTATGAAAGTACAGTTCAAGAATTGTTTTAAAAAGACATTAACAAACTTGCTGCAAATGCAAACTGTTGACTTGTTTAACATTTTCAATTCCTATGACATCTATAAAAACATTTTTTTTTTGCTACAAAGTTTTTATGAGTTCATCAATCAAAATTCAAAAATGTATACATATATTCTTTTCATGGAAAAAAGTCTACATAATAAGCCGCCCACCACTGTGACATTCTTTAGGCTTAGGCTATTTTTCATAATACTCTTTTGTGTGAGAGGAAAAGTCCACCGGCAAGGAACGATGAAGAGTCTGAGATTTTCCCCTTTATTTGAACTTTTCTCAGTCTGTTAACTTTGTTCGTTGAAATCTACAGGCACCTGTTTTCCCAGCTCATTTTAGAACATTTTTTTCTAATATATTTGTATAAAAACAATGAAGCTAATTACAAATGAATGCCTCTCAAAGGTAAGTTCTTTTATTATATTTCTTATTGTTGTATCTCATAAGTATTTCAGTAATGTTTTTACTAATGCACACGTACAGTATTTGTCTGTTATGCTATTTGCTTCATAAACACCTTAGTGTTTTTGTCACTACAGGAGATTTAAAAATATATTAATCATTAATCATATTATTAATAAAATCAATATTTTAAGGAGAAAGAAAAACAGTTGTTTCACCGTTAAGGTGGTGGTCGGGGTAACAAGCAGAAAGCAGAGGAGAAAAACCCAAGAGAAAAAGGTGGAAACGCGATGAGACCTGTTTGTTAGATCTGGGAATGAATTAATGTTCTTTGTTTTTGTTAAGTGTCTATTTGTATATAACCGATCCGTGCTGTCGAAGGGATGCAGCCCTAAAACTCAGCAGATGAAAGAAATGTCGGTGAAGTTAATCTTTTATTAACCCTGAACATGACTGCTCCTCGCTGCGGCGTTTTGCCAGTGTCCCTTATCGCAATTTATAATGTAAGTGCAGAAATAATCCATATTCATTCATAAGGGGCTGGTATAAAATGTGCAGACAGAGCGGACATTTGTCAAAACTGCCATAGTTCCTCCCCACTTTGCCCTGTTCGCCTCCTTCCCAGGCTGGCTTCTCCCATCCCCGCACAGATAATAAAGTGCTGTCCCGCGGACCCGTGCGTGAATCAGCACGCACTCGAACTGAAAGGGACTTGACCTTTGCCTTTATGTTGTCCTCCCATGTTTGCCTAAACCACAATCGGCCTTTATACAAGGCATGTACTAGTGTGACACGTCCTTTTCAACAGATAGATGTTTGCAGTCACACATAATACACTCTTAAAAAAAGGGTGCCAAACCTGCTTCTTGCAGCCATTGCGTTTCTGGCGCTGTTGAAAACCCCATATGGTAATTGCAAAGGAGAAGCCCTGTTTAAAATTAACCACGTGTGACATCATCCCCTTTAAAAGAAGTTAGCAGCTATTTTCAAACTTATCGGATTGTTCCTTGGGGCTATAAATATCTGCCCTTATAAGCTACATTCTCATAAAAGGTTCTGCGACAAGAACTTTTTATATGTACATGGAGGGATGAATATGCAGTTTATATATGTGTGTGTGTGTGTGTGTCTATCAATCATACGTTACAGATATTATAGTTAAGCTTTGTTTAGTTGACACCTTATTTCAAGGAATTTACAATGTTGGGTAAACAATTTGCAAAAATAATTATTCAGTAGGGTATTTTCTAGTAGTAATTCTTAGTGAATGCAGCAGTTGCATTTTTTCCCTTTTTTTTGGGATGTGGAAGCCTGATGACAAGTTTGATGCTGTGCCACTGCAGCCTTGTCACATGGTTTGGTGGCCACGTTTGTCGAAAAAAATGTCAAGTTCACCATAGCTGTTTAAACTGCTGACCCAGAGGTTATTTCACAAAACTGGTCACCATGGTGACATTTGGAAGAGGGAGGCTTAAGGAAGAATGCTGAGGAAATTAAAGAATTAATAGACAAAATTGCCACAGTTTAGTTTTCTGTCATCTTGTCATGTTTCAGTTTCTTTTTCATTTTTTGCTGTTTTCATTTTGGTCCTTGTCAATACTGTGCACTTTTTTAAAGCATAAAGGCATGTAAGTTACTGTCCTGTATACCTTGACAGTAAGAATTATGTGTATCACAGGTATATAAAATATGTTTCTGTTTTGGAACACCAATAGTTGTTTATATTTATGTAGCAATTATTTATTTCAAATAAAACTTAAAATGTAAATGCAAAATTGTATTCTGCACTTAGTTTTTTTCAGTGCCCATGAAACAGCATGCCAAAAGTAACCTTAAATGTTATACTGTATAATTTTACAGAAGCTTAGCAATTTCATAAAAAGCTGAAATTGCTAATATAAAACACCAGATGAAATTTCACATAGTTAAACAACTTGCTTGATTTTCTTTTCTATTTTTTTTTTTTTTTTTATTGTACCTGAATGGCACCACAACAGTATCTTTGGAGATTATCAGTTTAAATTGATCATATTACCACAATCATTTCAAAATGCCATAACTCAATCTCAGTTCCCAACAAATCCATTTAATTTTTTTTTAGAAATGAATTGTTACTCTCTTGAAAACTACGAGGAATAATGCAAAATAGGTAAGCCATTTCATATTTTTAAGAGGGAATCTATTTTATGATCTTTCAGCTGTGAAATGAAAACATTTCAACATTTACCTTTGCATGTGGAAGTTTTTTTTTTCTGCAAAAGACTGATATTAATCAGCAGTTATGTAGGTTTGCACACTATTGAAGAATATTTGGCGAAATGTAAAAGCCTATTATGCACGAAAGCTGCTTTGCCACAACTTTGTTCTTTTGATTTTATAGATCAAAGGCTCCCAAATTTGGAGACCCAAAGATGTACATTGTTGGCGTGACAAGGTGACAAAGCGGAAAGAAAACGCGCTCCATCGGAAATGTCAGCATGGCACAGGACAGGCAGAGAAACAGGGACAGCGCGGGGAAAGAGGCAAGGGAAGAGGGACAGGGAGAGGGGACTGAGCAGGACAGGAAGACAAGAACAGAGAGGGGGATGAAGTGAGAAAGGAAAGAAGTAAAAGAGACAGATGAGAGAGCGGGAATGGAAAACAGATACACAGGGGAAGAAGGGACAGAGTGTGGAAAGGAGGATGAAAATGAGAAGCAGGCAGAAAGAAATTTGTATGCATTTATTTGTCTACTTAGCAATTTTATGCCTTTTTGGGGTATTAATAACAAGTCACCTCCAGCAGTAATGGAATGATACAATTTAGCTCTAGAATGATTTGTATAAGAAAAGACAATTTGAATCAGCCAGGAGGAGACGAAAGAGGGAAAGAAAGTGTTCTCTTATAAAGGCGTCTTTCACACACAAAAATTCATTGTGTAAGATTAGTCCCATACAGTAGGGCTCCATGGCAGCACAACCTGCTGCTTTAACAAAGAGTTCAAGTTAAGAGGCAGCTGAAGTGACCAGAAGCAGGACAGCAGCAGAATAAACAATATTTTGATTCATTTGAGAAATGAGGCTTCTGGAAAAAAAAAAAGACAAAACGAAACAAAGCACAAAAAAACAGCCATGAATGCTGGCATTGTTCACGCTTTTGAGTTTTTTGATTCACCATATCATATCCCCTGCGAAGAAGAAAACATCAATATTCCGAAAGAACGGACATGTTTCTATGGAAAACCGAGGAATTTCGTGCACAACAGATCTGTTGCGGAGGAAAAAAAAAAAAAAATCAAAGAGATCAAAGGCGGCGCTCCCGGGAGTGTGGATGCGTCTGCGATTCAAAGATAGATGTTGACTTTTAAGTGTTTGGCAAGATTTTGTATTCGGGTCCCAGTGACGTTACAAGGGCAGCCCGCAACCGGTGACACTGTAAAGACAAATAGAGAGACCCAGCAAAACGCTGTATGTGTTTTCTTTAAAAAATAGGCACCGCTTTTTGCGCGGGATTGTGTGAATAGGTCAGATTAATGGTTAGAAGAAGAATAAGAAAGATGCTGGAAGGTAGGGCTGGCGGCAGACTGTGGAATTGCGTTTGTGTGTGTGTGTGTGTGTGTGTGTGTGTGGAGGCAGGAATACAGAAATAAAAATTTTAAAAAATCATCAGACAAACTAATCTCTTCCGTATTAGGTCGGCAGCAGCTTCCAACAACAGCTTTAGCGCACGAGTATGAAATAAAAACTTTGCGCTAGAGATTTTTTTTTGGCGCTAACACGGGGTCTGCGCGTCCGAACGGATGGTGGACGGAGCTCTACTCGCAGCGGTGGGGTCACAACCGGGCGACGGGCGTATAGGTGGCCACCGGAAACAGCGGCAAACAAGCAGCAGCACCGGCGGAGCAGCGCGATGAGAAATGGCCTTTGTGCGCACGGAGCAGCTGCGCACCCCCGCTTGCGCGCAATTGGAGCCACCGCATCCTCCGCGGCACCAGACACGCGGGGACGCGCTGCATGCGTGGCCGCCCAACACGGCCCGCCCCTCTAAGGCTGCCTGTTCACAAAGGCGCACTGTGGACTTTTTCCCCCGGCAGTTACAAAGCTGCTATAGAATCCCAGGCAATGACGGGAAGAAAAAGGAATTAAAGTGACAAAAAGGGCTGCAAGAATGTGGGCTGCACGCGAAACAATGAGATGGGAAGTAGACGGTGTTCAGCGGAAACGCGGGCTGTCTTCTTGCAGTTACACTTTTTACCAGGAATCTAGCAAATATCAAGAGAAACTGCAACCATGTAAATAGCACAAACGTTTTATATCCATTAGCACTGCTCTTTAGGGTGTTTAAAAAAAGTTGTGGAGTTGGGAGGCGTGACGTGAAAACCTTTTTTTTGGAAGGGGAGGTAACAATAATCTTTTACGAAGTGTCGGAACTTTTAAGACTGCACCTCCTGCAAATGAGACTGAAACTGGTGGCATGCAATAAATACCCGGGTGAAATGAAAGTGCGCAACGTGAACGATCTCAGATGATTTTGCCACATTTGCAGATGAAGTTTACTTTCATTGAGATGAGTCCGGTTAAACAGTGTTCAGAAAGGGGACGCAAACCTTTAAAATGCTGCGGTGGTGTAGTGGTCGAAGTCGGAGGACATGGGCTCGAATCCCCGTAGTAAATGCCTTTGATCAAGCTACTTGCTCTCAATTTCTCCAGCGATTGAAAAAACACAGCTAAACAGTCGTGCATACTGTTAGCAACTTAGTGTGTGCAAAGTAAGAATTGAAGCTATTTAATAATAACAACAAAAATAAAAATAAAACCTTACAGGTTACGGACGGGGTCCTGAGGCCACGGTTTAGATGCAACATGCGCCTTGGTATTAAACATCCTTATGAATTTTAGCCATTCTATTTTCTATATTCTCTTATCATCTATGACCTGTGGTGGTACAGAAAAACAACAGAAATGGAAACTGTTCAGAAATCAAACCTTTATTTATTAAATTTCATCACCTGACAAGAGTCATATCTGGAAGACAGGGCAGATACCAATGATGCAAACATTTTTAAATCCATAAATTTTCCAGATGCAGGGACACTAAAGTGGCGGTCCCTGATGCTGCCGTCAACACGATTTGGTGAAATGTTGCCCAAATAGCCATCCAGCTACTTCTTGCTCAGGTTTCAACAAAATGTTAGTATTCAGAATGTTCTACATTTAAAGTTTTGTCTCTAAATGCAAGATTAGATTAAAAAGCTCATTATCTATCTATCTATCTATCTATCTATCTATCTATCTATATAAAATGTCTGTACTTGTTGCACCTTTGTATGTAGCAGAGTTATGGAGCAGGTACAGCTGGGGCCTCACACTGTCTGGTTTGTGGTTTCAAATTTGGGGGTAGATCTCCATGAATTGCATATTCTCCTGGTGGGGTTTGTGGCTTCTGTTTCACACTCCAAAGATGTGCAGAAAACGGCAATGGTAAACCACTTCTCCTCCATCACTTGCGGTGAAAACCACAAGTGGTCACCACGAATTGATTTTGACAGAGCAACACTTACCCTATCTACTATTCTGCCTATAACTGGTAAGTAGCTTATAAAATGCTTACATATTATTTTATAGTTTTCGTGTCAGTACATCACTTAGGTTAGGCCATTATGAGTCACTGCGGGCACCCATCATTTTTACATATGATGGTGGACGAGAAAGCCCACATGAAGCAAGCATGAGAAAGCAAGAACATCTCATTTTGAAGGTTCATACTATTGGAGCCACACAAACAAACACAGAATAGAAATGAATAGAAATGATAGTGGGCATCTTGAAATATTCTGCTCTTGAAAATCACTCTGCAACACTTTGCAAACTGCATTAGATGTCAAAAGCAAAATATTCTGGAACAAATATTTGGGCCACTGCAGATTTTAAATTGCCCTGTACAAAATGGGAACTTTTCAACATTTGTCTGTTAAATCTTTGTAGTTGAAGATTATCAAAAATGTGTAAAAGAAGGGATGTTGCACCTTGTTTTAGATATGGAGATGGGGTGATGTGGGGGAAAGTTGGTGAATGCATGGGGCTGTAAAAGATCATGTTGCTGAGATGCTTGCTTTTCCCACCAGAGGAAGTATCACCGGACGAAAGGGTAGGGCATGTCAAGGCGCCATGCATGGCTCCCCTTGTAGTAGGTACACAAGCCCCTTGCAGTTTATACATGCTGCAAACATGTGTTGCCGCAAAGTCGCATCAAAGGCCAGTCAGCGGCACTTCAAAGTGGGAGATGAGACTGTAGCTGTTAAGTTTTATGGCAGGTGTGTGCAGGGGTTCCTGACCAACCCAGGGTGGTCTCAGTGGTTGGGGGTTACTGGTAGGAATGGTGGTGAGTTGCAGGGGGTTTGTAGGGCTGTCTGATCACACTGTCTGAAATGTCTTCATGCTACAGGAGACTTAGGAACCCTAAGACCAGAGAGGGCATCAAGAGTGGCTTGATGTCCACAAATTTCACTTCAAGCATCTCTTGTTTCAGACGACCACAGCGGGATGCAACAACAGACAGCACCGTTCCCTGGAAAAGAAACAATGCATGTGGACAAAGGCAGAGCCTAAAGATCTCTTTATGTGACTGCGGCACTCGCTGAAGTTTCCATTGCTGCTTACACAAAGTAAAAGCTGCTACGGACTTGTGTCAGTAGCAGGAAAGTAATGCCACTCCACTCCCATGCAGAGGTGGAGAAGCTGTGGTTTTCATTCAGTGTTTTCCATAATTATCTTTGAGGTGGGGGGAGACAAGATCCTCAGAAAGGGAACTGCATATTTAGGTAAGGAGGCTTTAGTCTGACAGCTATATTACATCTTCCTCTCCTCTGCTGGGTTAACGCTCCAAGTTCTTGTCATTTAGGCTATTAGAGGCTTAAATGATGCAGGTGTGTCAGCAGCGGTTCGCAGATGGTAAGGAATCTTAATGAGATGTCGGTGCCACAGAACTTCTAGTCCGGATGCCAAACACTACTGCGCACGTACATATTCAAGGTTGCACGCTCCGTGTTTGCAAACCACGCTAAGGTCACTAAGTTGGAGCTGCACATTTTCTTTGATACAGTTTCCCTTCAACTGGAATTTGTCCATAAGTAATTCTTAGACATTTTTGTTTTTGTGCATCTCTACTGTTTCTTACTCTGTAGAAACCGGTAGGCCCGAGTTGTGTGCCGATCATTCATAATGCCTCATTAAAACATTAGAATGCAACCGGCGAAAGGAAGCATTACCCTCAGAGAAGGTGAAGTTTCTCCGAATTGCAGCGCTGCTATACAGAAAGGCTCATACCGCTGCAAGATGATTAAAAGAATGCTACTTTGGCCTTAAGATTCTCCGAATTAACTATGTTAAATTGGTAGTTTTCTGTTTTGTGATTAATTGAGCATCTGAAACCACATTTCGGTGCGCTTTGTATTTCCCTCCGCCATTCCCGTCACCTCCTATTATTAAAGACAAATTCCGAATATCTCTCCTGGAGTCCAATTAAGGATTTGGATTGTGACAATATTTTTCACTTTAATTACTGCATAAAAAGTCAGGTTTTACTTGCTTCCTTATTCATCAAGCTATGGAGAGGTAGCCGAATTCATCAAGTAAACAGATAGCTGTAGCTGTAATTGCAGCTTGTTCCCAGCAACGCAGAGGAAATATGAACTTCTAAATGTCTTTATGGACAGCATAATAAACACTGGAGTAATTAAAGCTGTAGTGTAAATCATTTACATGTCAAATATTGGGAGACATGCTGTGGAACCTAGTCATTTAGGCACAAGGGTATCCATCTTTAAATTCACGTAAGTAAAAATCACAAGGTAAAAAAATGAACGAGTGGTAAATGCAGCGATACTTTAACAGGGTTATTGACACATGTGCACATATATTATACATCCAAGTTTATGCCTATTTCAGATTAATGTCAGCAAATTATTGTGGTGAATGATTAACTCTGAATGGAGGCAACCTGATCAAGGGATCTCTCCAAAAAGAAAGCTGTCCTTATACTGCGATCTTTTCCATATGGCCTTCGAACAGAATTTTACCCAAGAATTTGGCTCAAAATTCAAATTCATCCAGTTGTTGCTTCTGAATGATCAGCCTCCATTTAAACATATTTCCCCACGGAACGATGAAAAGGGAGTTCAATTAAAGAAGTCCGGTTTAGAAGAGTAGTGTAAAACACTTTCTCGGTTTTCATGAGGAATTTGGAACAGGTTCTGCACAGCTAAGGTTAAAGATTTCAACAGTTATTTTTAATGAACATTTTTTGTATTGCCATCCAGAGGACTTCGCAATAACGTTTGGACTGCAGTCGACGAAGAACTTTTAATATCCTCAGACTGCAAATGGCCTCAGTCTGCCACTATGCAGCAAGATGCATTTAACATTCCTCAAACGAAAAATTTACAAACAAAAAAATCATTATCTGTATTTTCATAATAGTGATATCCAACTCATTTCAGGGTTAAAAACATTATTTTAACATGGTTCAACACACTCTCTTAAGTGCCCCTTAAATGCGTTCATATTATCATTCCCACTTTAAATAACAATACGAGCATCATGTCCTAAAACCAAAAGAAAAGGTTCCTTATTAATTTCTTTTCAAATAAGATTTCACCACAGATGCTTGTAGAAAAAAGAATGTCTTACTAAATGTATATTGGGACACACCAGGACACAAATAAACATTTTCTTTCCTGAAAAACAGCAGAAGAACAAAGTGTGCAGTTCTCTGCTGCAGTATTATTGCAGATAACCAGCTGTTAAAAATAAAATTATTCCTTTATTTTGTCTTCTTTTTTTTTGCAGTAATCTTACTCCTATAGTGATGATGGCTCTGGGCAACAATGCCCTGCAGTACACGGGCCTCTCTGGGATCCTGCTGCCTTGCAGTGACGAGACACCATCAGGGCTTCTCTTTGGTCTCCTCTTCCAAACACCCCCAGGCAGCTTAATGACACAACAGGGCTTTTGCAGGTCCAAAAACCCTGGTTAATTTGCACTGCGTGAAATGTTAGCTATACCATCTCAGAGAGGAAAAATTATTATTAAATTTCAATTGTTTGGTTGTGTCATACAAAGGCTCACATCCACACGCTGTTGGCTGCGTAAGTGCGGCTCTTGTGTTTTTCCCCTCGCCTAGTGTTCTGTTGCTTCTGAATGACGGTGTCTGGTATAACTGTGACGGGGCTGCGGCGCAAAATTGAGCAGGATGGTACTTTTTCACCTTTCACTCTCCCCACATTTTTTAATCAGTGTCATTTATAAAGATCTTATGTGTCACTCTTCAGAGTAGAACGTATGTGCAAACTCAGAAGAGGTGAGCATAGATGCCTCTTACAGTGTGGACCATGGGTGCAGACTGCTTCTTCTCCCTCTGGTGGCTTTATATACAGTAATATGGTGCACATTTGGGAGAGTGGACCCACCTGCAAATCAAAGACGAGGACAGGACACCATCATCTCACCCATCTACAGCAAACCAGGCCATCTTCTTATCGCAGGGTCTCCTGGATACACTGTAATATTGCTGTGGGTACAACTCACATTGACACAATAACTACAGCTATGGACACTCCGCTATCAAAGATGGGCCATCTGGCTGAAGAACAAATACAATGTAAGGCAACGTCCACAGAGTCATCATAAGTTGACATCAACTTGACGTTACTTAATAACAACAACAACAACAACAACAACAACAACAACAACAACAAAACTCCCCTAGCATTTACTTAGCATACAATTTTCTCAAAAGTGATATACAATGATGACTAAGTATGGGTATCCACCTACTTATGGCCTAATGTGTTATTGGAAATTGGCTTGCACGGTGAATCCTTGTATGTTGGAGACGTAAGTTTGAAGATTGTTGTACCCTTGGCTCATGTTACTTATCTTCTTCTTCTTCTTCTTCTTCTTCTTCTTCTTCTTTCGGCTCCTCCTGTTAGGGGTCGCCACAGCGGATCAATTGTTTCCATTTCTTCCTGTCCTCTGCATCTTTCTCCGTCACACCCACCACCTGCATGTCCTCTTTCACCACATCCACAAATCTCCTCTTAGGCCTTCCTCTTTTCCTCTTGCCTGGCAGCTCCATCCCTAGCATCGTTCTCCCGAAATATATCCAGCCTTGGCTCATGTTACCTATAGGACCAAAAATCAGCCTCGTACTTTGTCATAACTCAGTGAGGAGTCTTAAATAATTTCACTTGTGTGAGAAAAACCTCAAAGTCAAAGAACTCAAGGAATATTTGTGCTGTTTAGCTGACACCTTTAGTCAGGCTAACACTAAACTTCACACAAGCATTTGGGCACCTGTACAACAAATGCACATGGCATACAAAAACGCACAGTTTAGATTCCCCAGTTAACCTAAAACATGTCTTTGCACTGTGGGAGGAAGCATGGAAAAAACCACATAAACACAAGGGGAATATACTAATGACACCGAGCAGGATTCGAACCGATGGCTGAAAAACAGCCAAGGAGCTGTAAGGCAGCAGCACTGATCACTGCCCCATTGTGCTGCCCAACTAATATGAGAAATCATTCCTTCCATCAGCAGATAAATTCAGCATCTCTCTCTGACCAGGTAAAGAAAGCCATGATAAGCTTTGGTGTTGCAGAAGTACGTTTACATAAATTGCAAGAGCACCAAATAAAAATAACAATTTAACTAAACTGATGGTGTCTATGAGTCCCTTTTTCCAGTGTACATACACTCACCCTTTTGATAGCTCTCTTACGTCTCGGAGAAAAGAAAGAACACTTTTTTTCTGGGGCGGCCTGGTGTTCCAGTCTGGCCTGTAGTGCATTTCCTCCAGTCCGCGCCGAGTTTCAGCAGGAGGCCGCCGCAGCGTGCCTCCCTGTGACATACGCTGCCATCCCCGTGGTGCATAATGGCATTGCCAGACGAGAGGTGTCCACTGGGCCTATTGAAGAGCGGCCCCTCCTGCTGGGGACCCGATTTCCCACCGGCACCGGTCGCGGCACTGTCCGTGGATTCTGACTTCTGTCACTTGGAGAAAAAGTGGGATGACTGAAAGGCAATCGTGTGCCAAAGGATGCCATACTGCAACTCGATTTTCCTTGTCACTATTAAATTAATTCGTTACCCCTACGCAAATTTGCCAGTGGAAAATACAGGGCACGGCACACTCAGCAACAGGCCAAACAGTTCTCCGAGTAAACTTGGCAACAGGAAGACCTCGCCGCAACATGCAGTCCCGTCTTCATAAAGGAAGCGCGTTTCTTATCTCAGACAGAAGGGCACATTCAAAGAAGGAATGTTTTTCATAACAGACAAATTCTCACCATGAAGCTGTTAGAAACACATCTTCTTTAGCTGGGAGGTTACAGGGTTGCACATGGAAGCCATTAGCTTCCCTTTTAACACTGAATAAGAAAGGAACAATAAATGTCAGGAATTCCAAAAACTAGATAACAGGACTAAATTATTCACACCAAGTCAGAAGGGCCAGTCCTTATATCAGCTTTAGTGTTCAGCCATTTACAAGGATTAGGTGGTATCCACTGCTTTTGTTTTAAGGCCGTGTTTGCCAGATTTCAAAGTGTCTAATTATCATTAAGGGGGCACTTGGATTTATATAACCAACACTTGGAGAACACATAAAACATCGAGTAAGTGTCCCCATTAACCTGAAAATGGGTATAAAAAACAGGTATGAATTTTAAACACATCTGACCAATCTTAGAGGAATCATTACAAGTAAATGGAGGAAATGCGCACCATCTGAATCGGACCAAAATAATAAAAAGCCTTTTTTTATAGTAAGTATAAAGTAATTCAATGTCTTAATTAGGGGATTATTTTTTCTGTTTTTTCCCGTGCTTTGTTGGACTTTGGAATGCAAGTTAATGTGGGCAAACCACAACGCAACATTACTTTGCTTTACTTGCACTTGGTCAGTGATAAAAGCACAACTGCTTATGAAAACCAGGTTGCTGCTTTTGTTTTTTTTTTGTTTTTTTTGTTTTTTTTAAAAAAAAAACATTTCTGCAGCTGAACACAAAAACCATGCATTGAGTTCTTTTCAGTGAACATAGATTTTATTTCTCCATGTAAAAAATACGTAATAATTAAATCCATACTCCACAAATAACAATGCTAGACTGTAAATAAACCAGAGATGTTATAATACCTTTATTCAGTATTCTGGAGGAATAATTTATGCTGTAAGGTTTTTAATTCTCTATTTGCAAACAGACCACTATCTTTTTTTTGTTTCACCTGTTATTCAAAACTTGGCTTGTGTGTGTTTTTCACCACTCTTCCACACAGACAACACAACATGCTGTATTTTTTTTTTACCTTTTTGTGGTACTTTTTCAGCCCAAAGGATCCGTTAGCACCACAAACAAGCTGATACCTGCACAACTTGAAGCGACAGCGCTAAACTCATACGAGTGCCAAACACAATTTCCTCACTACTCATCTGGGGAAAGAATGCAGACGGAACACCAAGCACAGAAATTGTCCTGCAAAGAAATAACTATTTACCTCGCTAGATATGTAGCTAGAAATGACAGCATTGCTAAAAGTATAAACGTTTGCTTTTTTTAACAGATGTAGATGACTTACTTGGCGTAGCTATAAGCGTTTATGCTTTGCTATTCTTTTTTCTGATTGCATATACTACATATTTAAAGAAGGTCAAGAAAGGAGCAAACAGAATGGCAGAGGAACAGAGCACGTTTTGCAGTTTTTGGAGGGATGCATAACAGGTGCGGTGTTTTTCATCATCAAAACCAATGCAGGTATTAATTATTAAAGAAACGTGCACAATTTTTATTATAGTGCAAACAAAGGTTGAAACCAGCAAAGGTCTTCTGATTCTTTGTCACTTTCTGTTCGGCGATGACCTTTTTTCCTTGCGCAGTGTGCTCTGAGTCTTGAGGAGGGGTTTAATTGTCAGAGTGAAATCATAGGTCTACAGATGTTTTCAAGATGCATTTCTGTCAGTAGCAGATTATCCCCTGTAGCAAAATCTCATTAAAGTGCAATTTACAAAGCTCTGTTGATGTTGCCATCAACCAAAATTAAAGGCATTAATTTTTCAAAGTTCACAGAAGTCCTCCCATAATGATGTAAGCAGTGCGGAAGGACGATTTGCCAAAGTATTATTTGCAAAATTAACTTGCATTAACAGTGCAAATGCGGCTAGGGGATTGGGTATAAGCTGCATAAGAAATATGCAAATGTGACCATTCTTCTGATGTTGTACTGTACAGAGATGTGTCTAATAAGGCACTCATGCTGAGAGATATGTGGAAGGAGAGGAATATGGCAGCAGAAGCAGGATTATGACAAGCACGTGGAGCAGTTCCATATGAGAGGTCAATGAGCCCGTGCACATTATTCCATTGTTTTCAATGGCTGGGAAGCAGAGCTGCATCACAATGTGGACAGTGGACGTTAATGAACAACATGAAAAACGGTCCAGCGGCTCACCGGGGAAATATTTGCTGTGTGCAGGACAGAACAGGCAAAATCTTCCTTTAAAATGTCCATTACTTCTTTTAAATTATTTCATGTCAAGTCTCAGACGTAATTAATAACCTAATTAACCCAAAACCTCAGGAACTGCGCCCCACACAGAGCAGACAGAAAAGGCGAATGCTGATTGGAAAATGTGCCTGGAAGCAGGTGGTCTTTTTCGCACTGTAAGCTGGTCAAGGATGAAGGGTCTCTTATTATTGCAAAGAATAAACATTGTCTTCATGGCTTTTCACATATGTGCACATAAGTAGAAGGTATGATCAAAAAAATGCTGCGAATTTCAAAACTGATCACGCCCCCTTTGCATATGTATTTACACAGTATATACATGCAAATCCAAAAGATACATTTAGTCATTTTAAAGCCATGCTTTGAATAGATTTATCATCACTCTTTATTATAACTTGTGTATATTTTTATTATGCTGTATACATTGTTTATCTTAAACGTTAAATGATATTTGGCCTTATATTTATGAGGTGTCCCCCCCCCCCCAAACAGAGAATTATGTGGCAAAAGTTGCTCTTTTGTGTGAATATGGCTTCTGATTGAAAGGTTATCAGGTCAAAGCCTAGACATGGACCGTTTTAGAAGAGAAAGGAGTCTGATTTTGAGTCTTTAGCTCAGTTGTGCACCTTTCATTACGCCCAGGGGCGCCCGAATAATTTTAATTTCCCTTTAATTATTTTGCACGTATTTCTTGCTCACAAATTTTTAACGCGAGTTGCACATTAAACGTTTGGGTCGAATAAATATATAAAAAGTGGGCTGATTTCTTATTTCTATTTCCTACGAACGACCCCCTGCATCCGGCGAAAAGTGACGACAGTGACAGTGAACTTTTCT
Source organism: Heterotis niloticus (assembly GCA_018136845.1). Classification (NCBI taxonomy): domain Eukaryota; kingdom Metazoa; phylum Chordata; class Actinopteri; order Osteoglossiformes; family Osteoglossidae; genus Heterotis; species Heterotis niloticus. The sequence continues at coordinate 11,713,706 of CM030905.1, forward strand.
GGACGCACCGTGATTTTTAAATACCGCATCGGGGATTTTGAAGACTAAATCCTGATGTTTATCGAAATACGCGCTGTTGTTACTTTTCGACTTAAAGTTATGTTTTAACTGCAACGGCTTTAAGCACTTGGTTAAAATAAACCGAATTCGCGCTCTTGAAGCGGCGGCCGCATTTCGCCGCGACACTGAAGTTATTAAGGGTTCACCTGGACGTCGACTGAGCCGTTGGGGGACCAAAAGCGACGGCTAGGGGACTAAACACAGAAGTGGACGAGATTCTTCTTGTGTTGGGTGTGTGTGTGTGTGTGTGTGTGGGGGGGGGGGGGGTGATCCACAAGTACCGATCGCGTTGGAACCACAAGTTTCGCAGGCTGCGCAGTTGCCGCGCAAGGGAAACCTCCGCGCACTTTCAGTGGAAACCACGTCATTCGCCTTCGTACCCGGTTCTGCCCCCGTGCACGTGCGCCGGCGGCCTTGTCGCCGTCTCATGTGCGAAACGAGAGGAGAAATGCGACAAGGACACCGGCGACGTGTTAGTGCGTTTGCCTGGAGCCCCCCTTCCCCTCACGTCGGTCCCTGAAGGAAGGCGGCTGCGAAAGATGAGCGGCGAGCGCTGGAGAGCAGGTGCCACCTGGCCGCAGCCATTGCTGGACGTTTACCACAGTATTTACCGTAGTACCTGAGTACAAATACACTGGCGTGCTGCGATGTTCCACGCTGGATGGGAAACGTGGAAAGAAAACGAGCACCCCGAAATGCCACCGTCCCTTTAGTGGCTTTCCGTAAAGCAGCGAGCACAGCGTACTGTGTTTTACTCTAGGAGCGAGAAGGTGACACGGGTGTTAATGACGCTGGAGGCTGTTGTCACCTCGCTGCTCGGTGGCTCCCATGAGCGCCCGCACTTCCTGCGGCGCGTCAATATTTACACTCCTTGTCAGAGGCTGCGAACGACAGCAGAAAAGACCGGGCGACACCTGACCGCTGGCGTGTTTAATACACCCCAAACGGCCATGAGGGTGTGGCACTGCATTCGGGTTGCAACCCATCAGCAATATTCGTTTGCAGAGGGAAACAAGAAGCCATTATTATTATTATTATTATTATTATTATTATTATTATTATTATTATTATTATTATTATTATTATTATTATTATTATTATTATCGCTACTACAACCACTAGTGCATTTGGTTTCGTTATGCTCTTATTTTTCTTTTTTTTTCCTGATTTTTTAACATTTTCTTTTTTATCATTTATTTATTTTTTAAACAAATTTGAAACAATTTAAAATTATGTTACAGTGGTGCAAAATACACCAAGAGTTACGGTAAAGCAAGTCAAAATTTGCGAAAATGTTGCGTTTCGTTTGTCACTTCGTCAAAGCGTATGGCAGGGTTAGTGTCCTTCCACATTAACTGTAAACGTGAGGAGCAAACACGCTTAATGGGGAATAAGACAGGGATGAGTAACAGTGCTGGTTTTAAATGAGTACAAAAATAAATTAATAAGCGGTAAAATTTAATAAAAATATTAGCGAGTGTGTGCTGGAAGCCTGTAGTGAGTCGCGGTGGCGGGAGCTCCTGGGAAAGCTGCACATGATTTAAAGTGTTGGCCAGATATTTCAGAACACATAAGGGACATAAAAAAATACCACCATAATAGTGTCACATGTATTCTTTTGATTTATGATGGCATTTATTATTAGGAAACGGCGCAGTTAACACGGGTGCCAACAGTAAAAAAAAAAAAAAAAAATATATATATATATATATATATATATATATATATATATATATATAACATTTAAAACGTAAAAAAGATTTGTATCAAGCAATGATGCAATTACGCGGTTACATTAACAGTTTTTTTTTCAACAAATAAAGAGCAAAAGAAATAATCGAAGCCTTTCACTTTCGAATGACGCCTGCATTCTATTTCTGCGCAACTTTCACCTCCGGTTGACTTTCCTTTGATGAGCTATAACTTTCGTTTACGTGAATAAACGCCTCAGTGGTGCGTGTTTGAAAACTTGGACGTATGGTGCGTTATTAAAGCATAACATTAAGGAGAATTAATTCGCCAGTGCTTGGTCTTTTCTTTTAATGTGGCGAGGATGTATGTTTTATTAAGTTAAGTTTAATAAAGTAGTGAAAAGAGGAAGGCGCAGCGTGACGCTGTCGAGGTGTCTGTCTGCTCGCCACAATGGAGGCTGCAGGGCCGGCGGATTCCGGCCGTCGCCGCTCCGCTCCCCCTCTCACCCAGGCTCTGCGCTGCACTTTTTTTTACTGGAAAAAAAAATAAATAAAACTAGCATTTGCGTTGATTTTAACATTAAAGATCGCTTCTCCGCCTTTTTTCTAAGATCAAAGTGTATTAATAAAAAAAAAAAAAAAAAACATTAAAGATAATGCGGCCACACACGGCTTGCAAAGTGCGATATTTATACAATTCTGAAGTTTGTGTGCCTATTTTTCTTTTCTTTTTTTTTTTTTTTTTTTTGGGGGGGGGGGGGTGGATTTTTACTGTGCGCAAGCCTTCCTGTTTGTTGTACAATAGCAGAATAGCCCAGGCCGGTTTGGTTATGTAAAGTGAGACTCGAGAAGATTTGCAAGTTTCCAGCCACATATTTGGATTTATAGTCGGCGTTTTTTTCACGAACACGGGATTTGGCGTTAGCGAAAGGCACACATGCTATGGCTTTGTTCAAAGCATCACCGGAAGACCGAGTGCTGGTGCAGTAACATATACCAATGTTCACGAAAGAAAGATTTTTTAGCAATGTATATCACAGTTTGAGGTTAAATGTAAATGTAATGAAAGGCTCAGTGTCACTTGTGTCTCTACAAGAGGTGTGTGGATGCAGTTTAAATGAAAGCCACTCGGATGATGCTGGAGATCCGGGCCCTTGGGGGTCTTTACTGGGTGCTGCATCGATGCCCTCACACCCAGTCATACCTGTTCAGCCCACACATGTGCTCAGTCTCTGTCTTCATGAACCTCACGCTCCTGCCAGCCTGCTTGTGCATCCTTGTCACATGCAGCCTATGCAGCTGAGGCCTTTGTCAAAGACAACTTTCAATGGCAAATTTTCACCTTTACTATGATTGAACTATTTCAAGAAATTGTTTTGTTTGAATAATTCTGGCTGAGGACTTGGAGCAACGGGTAATACCCTGCCTTCTGCTTCTTGGTTCAGTTTCTGGCAGAGGGACTAGAGCACTGTGATCCTGAAAGGGACAAAAGGCTTGTTGGGGGGGGGCTTTAAAAAATACAGCGCAAAGCAAATGTTTTACCAGCAGAAAGGATTTAAAAGAAGACAGAGAAAGTGAAGGAGCAAAAGGATGTAGAGTTGCCGCTTCCGCTCAACCTTTTGCGCGTTATCAGGAAAACACTGGTTTCTTACCAGCAGGTGGCGCCAGCGTGCCGTTTATGCAGCCCCACCCTGCCAGGTCCGAGTCAGGGGTCACTGTTAAGGTGGGCAGCAGGTCGAATGTACCTGGCTGTGCAGTGCGGGACACAATGACACACTTGTGACACCCAGCAGTAGTCCAGACCCCACAACATCACAGCATCAGCACTCATTAAATGTTTACTAAACTGCTAAAATAATGAAAAAAAATATTACAAAAGAGAGTATTTTGTTATTTAATGGCATTTTATTTATGTGAATGCATTTCATTGTTGCAACATTTCACCCAATTAATTGAAAAACAGACTGTGATCTATCTATCTATCTATCTATCTATCTGTCTATCTGTCTGTCTGTCTGTCTGTCTGTCTGTCTATCTGTCTAGCTATCCGGCTGTCTATCTATACACACGGCGGTGTGTTTAGTTCAGCTGAACAAATATTAATTCATTTCCGGATTATCCTGGGGCTTTTCAAAGCCAGTTTTTGGAAGCGATAGTGGTAAGTGACAATAAATGTGCTACATGCAAATGCTTTTTTTCTAACCGTAAGAAATATTGGGATTAAAGGGTGACTCTTTGTCTTCAGCCTGTCCTTTGTGATGACTCCTGAGTGCCCGTGTCTCTGGACGTGAGATGTAATTGCAAAGATGAATTGCACAATTGAATTTTTAATTTCCATAGGGTGGTTCCCAGTCCAAATCTCTGCAGGTCAGTTGGAAAAATAACATTCAGTGGCCTTTAACGTCAATTGTGTGATTAGTGTATAATTTAAAACATGATACATGATCATAATTACCGTCTCTGCATCAGAAGACAGACCAGATTGCCCCCCACTGATAAACTAGAGAAGTAAAAGCAAATGACTATTCATTTCAGAACAAAAAAATAAAAAAGCCATTTTAAAATATACGTAGGTGACATAATTTTATGTGCACTGGATTAGATGACAGTTGCTTGGTGAATTTACATGAGCTCCTTGAAGAGGGACAATGTTTGTTTTTATTTTTGTTTTGTTTTTTTTTTTTTGCTTCTGTTAAATGACCGGTTATGCATTAGCGTACATTTAGTGTTGTGGACAGCTTGTGTATTCCGAATACATTTGCTAGAACATGCGTACATGTGTGTCTGTAGTTGTTGTCCTTGAATTAATATTGCACGAATTCAGTGTAATTATTTAGAAAAGCTGAGGCCGGAGCGATGCACCATATTTAATTTTATTTGTTTTCATTTTAACATCCATCGATTGGCTCGTTCCCGTTTTTTAAACTCGCCTGTCCTATTTAATCCCATGAAGTCAGATATTTCACGGGACGATGCGGCTAAAAAATAGGATTCCGCGTCACTTCACGTAAAACTATTTTCAACAGCTTGCAGTGCTAAACAAAAATATTAAAAATTTATCATAAACAGCTGTGTTAATGTACTCCATTTCCATTATAATATTTTATTACCTGGCAACTAAAACCAGTTCACACAGAGTTAAGAAATAGCATCCAACTGTGTTTGGTAGCAGCTCGATTTCAGCATTCTTCACGTACAGGAAGGAGACAGATAGCAAACTTGAAAGCGGGGGGAGGAGGGGAAAAAAGGAAATAAGCAAAATGTAATAATGTGCCTGGCCACCCCCAGCGTGAGTGCAAGCATGGCATCTGTGTCAGATGTTGTTAATTAACGTCAGAATGCGGTTCCCTGGCACTTTCCCTTCCTCCTTCCACGCAGAGTTGGTCCCAGAACCACGGTGCAGGTGGGGAGATTGTGAGATGTGTGTGAGAGTGTGTGTGTTGTTGTGTGTGAGTGGAGGTTGGGGATGTACACAATAATCCCAATTATTATAGGGCCAGCCTGCAACTCGGTTGGTGGAGGGGTGGATATGGAGGCCTTCCATGGCACCTAATCAATATGTATTTCGTTTTGCTCTCTCCTCACACACTGACTTCCAAATGTTCACTGGCAGAGGCAAATCCCAGTGCATCATCTCTCCGTGTTAATGTGAAGACACCCCGAACCGCCTGAGAAGTGACTCTGAATATTAGCACGGCTGTTACAGTTCTGCCACGCGAGCCCGACCTAAGCCTGCAGATTGAAGTTTAATCACTATTTAAATACATTTAAGAGGAAATACGCATCTCCGCACGAATATTTTATCAAATGAAACATCACGTACGGTATATTTTTATTCGGTTTAATCATGCTAAGGCTGCTTATGTTCCAGGGTGATTTGTAGTTTCAGTTTGATTTTCTGCTAAAGTGAGACTACTGTGAATTTACTGTGTGTGGTTTAATACTTTTCATTTTTAACACTTGTTATCGGCGAAAGGTGTGAGATCTGGTGGACAACACATTCCGTAAAGTTTTAGTTAAAGGTTCAGTGCCAAATTTGTTCACGGTCACATTTAATGGTGAATTATTTATTTATATATAAAATATATAATATATAATATATAAAATTGGGAATCCCTTGAGAAGTTGACCAAGGATAGACAGCAGTGAGAATCCTTTGTTGCTTATATTGGGAACTTGAAAATGCATTGACTGTAGAAAATATGTATTTTGATTTTAATGATTTCCCATTTTCAATAACAAGTTCTCCTGTACATGGTCGTGGCAGTCATTGTGCAGCAGTGTCCTGGACGCACTGCCAGGCTATGACACACACACACACACACACACACACACACACACACACACACACACACGAAGTGCAGTTTAGAGCTGTGGCTCATTCAGGGTTTGCTGTCAGGCAGTGGGGACAAATTTGCTGACACTGCATGTCATTGGAAAAGTACATGAGCAGGAAAATTCCACGGAGACAGAACCAAACTTTTACCCCCTTGGACTTGGAGTTGACAAAGGTTGCCTGCAGTGTATAGCGCTCGAGGGCAAAACTCTGCAGAGACATGCAAAGAACCCAGAGGCAACCGTATAGCCAGGTTCTGAACCCGCAACACAGCAGACATGAGGTCAAAATGGTGCTGTGCTTAAGCCACACTGTTGTCCTGATGCTATGAACAAACAATAAAATGAAAATCAGCATTAGATTAGAATCTGAATATGCATGCATTGTACTGAAATCTCTTAATATCATATTTTGCTGAGATTCAACTGTACCATTGCTCTTTTCTGGTGACGGTTTGGACTCCTCCCTCCTCACCAGTACTCAAGTGCTTCTCTGTTTCAGTGTTTTTGCTTCACAGAACTAATTTTAGTTTTAAATATGATTTCGAAAGGCAACAACACATAAAATTAAGTTGTACGCTGTAAAAAGATCACTGTTACCTGCAACGTACATAAGAAAATGAAATACATAAAATACAATTACAAATATCTATATACAGTATAAATGAGCATTTTTATTGTGCTTTATATGTTATTAACGCAGTTAGTTCAGTGTTGGATGTGATTCTGTAAGCCTTTAGAAAAATGAATTTTGGCAGAGCGATGAGCCGAATGCACTGTTTCCTTTACTGCCCGGGTGGCTGTGAACACAGAACCTCTTAAAGCGTCAGGTGACCAGGTAGGTTGAGGTTAGAAGGAGTGAAGTGTGAGCTGTATGGGGGATGCAATAAAACCTTGAACTTCAGTTTCAATAGACGCTCAGCTCTCTGGACCACTGTGCGTGTGTCTGTGTGTGTGTGTGTTGTCATGCAGTAACCCTACACCATTCAACAGCAAGTCTTGGTGTTTGCTGTGGTTCACCAGGTGATCCGCGTTGACACGATTTGTCCTGTAGCATCCTACAGTAATGAACACTGCTTACCGTACAGACCTTCTCAACAAAATGCTCCAGCACGAGGCCACCTGAGTCCCACAAACCTGTGAGCATCACTTTCCTGCTCTTTTGGGCCCTGAGCGTGTTCTTGGCTGATGTGTGACTGCAAACACGTGCATCCACTGCTGCAGGTGACCGTAAGAAAAGTTAAAATATCATAGCGGGTATTTTACGACTTACCCCCATATAAGGCTGCATTAAATTGGCTGAGTGGCACAACAGTTTTTATGCTTCTCAAAATAATTGGTCATTTTATAGGTTAAATACCCCGCTGATGTCAATGATTGTATGTAAGCCAGTTGCTCATCCTTGTTGATTGGATCGTCGTAGTAATAGCTTGCCTGGTGTGTGACTGCTGACACAGAAAACTAAAAATCGTCTTTAAAAACTTACAGTGTGGATGGAAAGACTGCCTTAACCTATGAAAGCAATAGGGGTGCAGACAACACTGGAAGGAAGAGCCCATAAATGGAACAAATTGCTTTGTTCTAGAAAGAAGGATTCCTTCAACTGGGGGGGGGGGGGGGGGCAAAAAACGGGTAATGGTTGATCAGCGGCTTTTGGTTTCGCTTTAGATGCCGAACGCCCGAGACGCTGAGAAACGGTCCTGCCGTCTCCGAAGAACGATTGAACCAATGAAAGTGGATGGGACCTTGACGTCATTTGTCTGAATGGGCCTTGGAAAAGTATCCGCTGGGACTAATTTCAACGTCACGTGGCTCATAACAAAAGACGGAAGCAACCGTTAGCAGGCAGATGTTGGAGTTATCAGAACCATAAACGAGGGCCTGGAAGGCCATAAAAGAATGCGACGTGCGCGGCTGCGAGTGAAATTATGAGCCGCTCCTCCGGTTTTCCCTCTTTCGCCCTGTAATGGCAGCAACCCAGAGGCCTTTTGTGTACCGGGACAGACAACGGCCAAGGGCGGAGCGGAGGTGATCCATTCCAGGAGTGCTTGCCAAACTGGGCACTTTGCAGTCCGTGCCAGGGACCTCGGCACTGGAGCTTAGCACCTCCACACTAATTTTAGAGTGAGGGGTGTGCCATATGCGAGTGCAGTTTTGCCATGGCAACTGCAGGGGCGGAGGCGGTGGGGAGGCAGCAAGGAACTTGTACTACACACCGTGGGCCCCACAGCCAGCAGTCTGTCTGTTTGTGCTAAGACCCCAATATGAAAGGGTGCTCATTATGTGATTTGGCCACGTGCAATTGTCTGGCGGCTATTAGATGGAAAGCTGTCTGAGGGGAAATTGAGCGCAGGAGTTAAAATGGTCACCACTGCCATTGGTTACTTGGCCTCATTATGGTACCCTATTTACCTTAATGTCACAGAACAACAGGCTCGCCCCGATTACGGTCGAATTATAAATCCCGTACCGAACAGAAATAGAAAGAGACGTGTTTGAGATTTGCGGCGAGAGCTTAGACGTTTGTTTTTAGAAGAAAACCAGTTGGGTCTGTTAGAGTGGGATTTTGAAATGTAGGCCAAAGACACAATTCATTTGTGATTTTTTTCAATGACTTTTTTCATTCAGGCTAAAAACAGACAGTTAATTCATCTGCTTATGCAGGGTAATATTTTAACAAGCTGACTAGCTTCCTTCTTGGTCAAGGGTACGACAAAATGTGCTTCTTCTGCAACTTTAACAAGGTGGCTTCCACGCCGCTGTCGAAACCTAATGAAACATCCAAATAACAAAGACAAATAATGACGGATTAGGGTTTGAGACTAAAGAGTAATAAGCAGACAAAATGTAATCAGCACAAAGCAAAGTGTTCATTTCATTCTTTTCACAATTTCATTAAGCAGATGATAAATATGAGCCTGATGCTCACAACCCAGTGCCAAGTGGGCAATATTCCACAGTGCCCTGGTTGCTCCCTCTCCGCCCACCCCCCTTCGGGGAACCGCAGTTGGATCTTCAGACTTTCCTCCCTGCAGATGGTGCGTCGCAGTTCACAAAAGCCGCCCGCCTCACAGCGATGAGGCTGCGCGCGCCCTATTTGCGCACATGTGCATCTGATTCTTCCCTGTTTTTATTTTCCTCCACCTATTATGGAAAGAAAAAAAAAAAAAGTCCATTAAACGAGAGACATTCCGGAGAAAGGGAGCAAATTTGCCGGCTCCGCTGCTGAAATGAGGAACATTTTGATGTTAGAATACATAGCGTCTCAAAAGGAGAAAAAAAAGAAAAAGAAAAAGAAAAAAAAAACAAAAAGCAGAACACGATCTGATGGCGAAGATGAAAGAGAGCCGAGAGTGATAGTGTGAAGCAAATATAATACATTTTACATCAGGATGTAGACAATTTGTCACGACATTACATTCTATTCTGCAGATAGCGTGCGTAAATGCGTGCGGGTGTTTCCTCCTCATCAGTCTCCTCTATATTTTTAGACAGTCTTTATGCGAGTACAATGACTTCAATATCAAACATTTTAAATGATGCTTGAAATATCAGTCACTTGACTTTGATGTCACAGGCAATTAGATCCAACCCTTCCCTTCCCCGTTAATAACAGCAATCTCGCCAAGTCTAGTGCCTAATTAATGTGTGCTATTTGTCACTTTTCCATGACACATGAAAATTGAAGAGAAAAACACGCGTGTATACGTGTGTGGGTTCGGCCGGGAAGGGGGTGGGTAAGGTTTGCTTGGCGGTGAGGTGCGGCATCGATCTAATGGCTGACCTTCCTTGCGCAGCCCTGTTTCGGTGCAAGTTCCTCGGCCTCTCGGCGAGACGTGGCATACCATGCGGCCTGCTGGAACATCATGCTATTTGCTCGGTGTTTAGAGATAAGCAAGAAGAAGGGATGGAGGAAAAATGTTAACCTGCGATTTGCATTGTAGCCGTGCTTTTAAAGTGCTTTCTGCTGGAGGGGTGGGATTTGCGGACCGTTGTAATTGTCTCTGGGGGATGCGGCGGTGCAGCCGGGTAAGGTGGTGTTTCGGCTCCTGCGTTGCTTGTTTGATGTGGGGTTCAAGGCCTGCTCGGGTGCATGTGGAGTTTGCAGGCTCTCCTCTCTGTTTGCACCCCTCTGAGGGGAAAAGATATGCTGCAAGAAGGCAATGGCCAACCACTTCTGTTCCTTTTCGCTTTGAAAACCATGCCAGTCCGCATTGACTTGACGGCACTTTCCAATTCCAGTGTCTGTTCTTACCAAGCAAGGTGTGTAGGGTTTGGAAAAGACATCCTGCTTTGATGATTCAGTGACCTTTCTCCTCGAAGGAGGGTGGGAGACAAAGTCATGCCTGTTGGTGCGATATCAGGTGTGGCCATACAGTGATGACTGGGAGGAACTATTGTCGATATACAACTGTAAGGGTGTTCTTACAGCATTGAATTTGAAGCCATTTTTCTAACAAAGCATCATGCCTAGACTTTGGTTTTCCATTAGAAGACCACGATGAGGTTTTTTTTCCCGGTTTGTCTTTATGTAACCATTAATGAGAAAAGCACTGCACAACAGTGAGGTTTCTATCCAGAACCTGATTTGTGTTTGCAAAACATGTAAACTGCCGTTCACACAGCATCTTCATTCTCATTATCGTTCTTCCGTTTTTATGTTCTTCAGCTCCATTTCTGATTTATTTTCAGCTTTCTGTTGTTCTCTTAGAGGAAACCATTTCTGAGTATTAATTTTGCACAAAACAAGGAGCACCAGGACGCAGTGGGGAACCTCTCTATGGATGGATGGCGATACCTACTGCTGACTGAAATTCCCTCAGCTTAGTTTTAACCCAATGAACCTCATCTACTCAACTAGGCATTTGTATATCTTCAAACAATATATGGAAAACCACAGGGTTACAACAGTAGCCTGAAAAAGGGACAGAACATTACTACATGAAATGTTAAAATAAACCAAGAACAAGAAGTTAAAGCAGATAAAAATAAGCACAATCCCACTCCGGTCCATTTGTCATAAAATTTACAGAAGTTGAATAAATAAATACAATGTAATGCTATTTGTGGTTGTTACACTACAGGCAAAGTTTATGAATCACTGCATTGTATAGTTATTATCCTGTGTTATTTGTTGAACTTTCTAATCATTAATAAAGTAAGCAATGTGTTAACAAACAAATCTGATCAAATAAAACAGCATTTGACGTCATGCATGCACTTTGGGTGCCATCACAGCACTTCCTCTCTCAGCTGGGCTCCGTGCGTATAGCGCCGATCATTAAAGTCCCTTAAAATGACAGACAATTAAAAGGATGCATCATTAAGGACAGATGTTTCTGTGGACTCTAAATGCTGTGCAACCTGCAGCTCAGGGAGGTTTTCTGAGTGTCGCTTTAATCAGGGTTTCTCCTTTTCCTCAACACAAACTCAGCTGGGGGTTATTTGTGCAACATTCTCTGACTTTTTTAATTTTTTTTTATAAATCATTGTTTTGGTTTTTAAAAAAAGGTCACATGACACACGGAGAGGAGAAAGGAACAAAACGTCACACTCGAAAAAGATATTAATCGTACATTTCAATCAAAAATCAGACAATTCGTTCTCACCCGGTACACCTTCCCAACAAGCGAATGCAATTCGGATTCTCCCGTGCGCCAGATTTCTGCGTTTTTTTTTTTTCTTTTTTCTTTTTTTTTTTCCGCATTGCCTGGTGTGTAACTCTCGCAATGAGGTGAAATGAAATCGGAGAAACTTACACATCTGTTCGGAAAATAAATTCGTTTGCTCGAATCCTAGATTCGAGGATTCACTAGTAAAGAATGCTGTTTTTATTGGATGAACAGACTAATGTACCATGCAGTGTAGTGGCAGTACCATTTTATGCAACATTGAAAGAGCCAATTAATTTGCATAATTCAGAGAGCTGCTGCCGTGATGCGAAGGTAGGGTTTGCAGCTCCGTAGCCATGCCTGCATCACACGTTTTGATAAATTAATCACTCCCGCTGTACAATTAATTACACTTATGACAAACTGAGTCTTCTGACCACCCACGGGCTGTGCAATTTGATGGCCACGGTCTAATATTAATGCTTCCGAAAACCAAATGATTTAGAGCACCTTAACAGTGCAGGAGGCCTAAGGCTGAATAAAATTTATATTTTATTTCCCATCTGGAAGCCTCTGTAAAATTAATGAGGAGGGGAGCCCTGTAGCAAACAGAAGAGGGACCAGTCTGTGGGGTTTTAAGCAACTCTTTGCTTGAGGTTACTGTTGTTTTTCTAAAGTGCGGGGCACCGCTGTCACAATCCACTACTGATGCCAGAGAAACAAACAGCTCTGCAGTCCCACACGGACACCTGCAAGGATTTCGGGAATTTAGCATCGGTGAAACTGCTTTCATATTAACCCTTTTCTTGGGGTTCTATTCAGTCCTGAAGAACTAAGCCAAGCATTAAAGTGCCAGCAAATCAATTTTGTTTCTTAACTGAAATAATTGCTATGGCCCTATCTATCTATCTATCTATCTATCTATCTATCTATCTATCTATCTATCTATCTATCTATCTATCTATCTGTTTAAGGTTTTCTGTCTGTAATTTACAGTATGTATGTATGTATGTATGTATGTATGTATGTGCTTTGCAAAAAAAAAAAAAAAAAAAAAAAAAAAACAGGTGGAGAAGGCTCTAGCCAATCACAGTCCTTGCCGTTTTCTCCCTCAGTGTCTCCCACCTCTCCACACCACTCTGAAAAAGGTGGCCATTTTCCCTTTGAAGCATCACTTCAATTACGGGTTTTAACCCAATGGGTCACGCTTTGATTATTTACACAAAGCTTTGTCGTTCTGCTGGAAAACCACGCAGTAGCCATAATTACAAAGCACGCATCAGCTACGATGGAGTGAAATTCAGATGCCTTGGCGTGTGTTGCTGACCTACCCGGGATACAGTTAGACGTTATTTGAAAAGATGTGTTTTTTTTCATCTGCTTTCTTCCACCTGCAGTCCGCTGCCTTAAATAAAATGACAAATGACCATTTACCCAAAATTTGGTGCAGTTGTAAATGCAAGGTTGATATTTAATACTTTCCACGAGCTCGTGAATTATCCGCACATCATAAAACTGAACAAAAATGAATGTATGAAAAAACAACACAATGATTCATATATTTGGTCCAAACATATGGAAAGTCATATGCGCTTAGTATCACAGTGATTTCTCAAATGCAAAAAATATTTTATGGAGCAGAATAAAGTTTTTCAGCAAAACTGAAAAAGGATTCAAAATTATTGGCACCCCCCTGTAGTTAGTATTTTATGAAGCCTCCTCTGCAGAGGGTAGCAGCACTGAGCCTCTTGCTGTGAAGTGTGACAAGGTTGAGGCTGTTTCTTTGGGATTTTGGACCACTTGTCCATGCAGTACATTTCAAGATCCTTGATAGTCTCAGACTTATGCTTGTGGACTGTTCTCTTTAATTTGGACCACAGATGTTCAATAGGGTTGGGTTCCAATTCATTATGCCACTGAACTTTTTAAGAGCCCCTGGATGAATGCAGGTACAGAATAGATGCTTTTCCCTGTATGCTGGGTTCTTTCATTGCCAAATAGGCTGATAGCCAAAAAAAAGGAAAATTCTGGCCTCATCTGAGCACAACACATGATTCTAACTGCAATCTGAGTGATGCTTGGCAAAGTCCACCTGCTGCGGTTTGCTAGTTGGTTGCCTTCAGTAAGGAGAGGTTCTTCCAAACCCTTCCAGAGAGCTTGTTGGCATGGAGAGGGCATCTAAAAGCTGATTTTGAAATTTGATAGCCTAAACCATACAGTTCTGACATGGTGATCTTTTCTCTTTGTCTCCTTCATCATCTTGCTTACTGTGCATAGCAGTGAGAGGCACAGACATCCTCTTGTTGGCAAATTAACAACTGCTTCCGACTTCTTTTTCTTCCAGATAATTATTTTACTGGTATTATTTTATAAAGTGAAAGCAAATAAAATACAAGGACAGTAAAATTTGCAGTGACACAGGGAAAAAGACAAGGAAAAAAGGGAATTTCAGTTGTACATATCACATAATATTTTTAGTCTTCTTTTCAAGTTCTCATTAAAAAGACTAAATGAATGAAGTTATTTCATCATTATTCAAAGAAATAGTGAAAATAGTAATAACAACAACTGCAACAACTGCAACAATGGCAACAATAGTAATAGCTGTTACCGTTATTATTATTACCATTATTGGCATCATCACCACCACAATTAATTGTAAGTAGAAAATAAAACAAAATAAAGAACACCCAAGTATGTTCATTTTATTTACTCATAGCTAAAGTTGAATTAATATATTATGGCACTCATTACTCAATAAGGCTAAAGGCTTAAGAAGGGAATACCAGGTTCCATTACATTTGTAACACTGTTGCTTATGGGTTACTGGCCAAGTTTATTAGAATCCATTAAATGTCTGAGCTGATGTGAAACTGAGATCTTATTTTTCGATGACAGTTGATGACTGCGGTTTTCTTGGCAAGTTAGAACAACAAGTTCTGATGTAATAACTTTATCCAACTAAATAAACTAATAAATTAAAAATAGTTCCCTTTGTCTAATATTACATTTTATGTGACGATCCAAATCCATTCTGTGTGATAAATGTGCATGAATGCAGGAAATCACTAAGGGGTCAAATACTTTTTCAGAGCCCTGTCTATGTTATCCCGAAAATTACAAATCTACACCTACAGTCACTGATAGATATGTGTGATTCTGTCAATGTATTAATGACTTTTTAAATTTTCTACTGAGAATTTTACAATTCATACCACTTAACTAGAGGCACTGCAGATAATGTGAAGCTCTGAAGTTGTACATATTTATTTTGTATTTGACTTTAACATTATTGTCTCTAAAATTGTGGTGTAATTTTAACATTTCAATTTTTTTCCAATGCTGGAGGATGAATGGTTTCTTGTCTAGATTAAAACCAGATATATTTATGAGTTGGACTGTGGAGCTAGAAATAGAATTTACCTTCCACCAAGCTGTCAGAGTTGTAGCAATATTTATTTTATTGATCATTTTTAGCTGTTTTATAGGTTTACTAAGAAAGGGAAAGTCTTGGATCATAAGCTCACCATGTTGTGCTTGTTCAGTTTCAATCCCAGGTGTAGATATACTAGTGGTCAGGATTTGGCCAGTGTACACTATTTTGTAGTTGACTGCATAAACATTTGTATGGAAAGTTTGGGGCCCTGAGTCCTCCTCACTTTTTTCCTTTCTGCAAGGTTATATTTTCAATGCAGGGATGTTTATTCTCCTGCTAGAATTTGGTGATCAAGAAGTTCAATGTGCAAAACCATTTCTTACATAGTATGACTGGGATTATGGTGAATCGACAGTTCATTTATGGTAAGATGACTATTTTGACAGCACATTTTTGGTAAATATAGTGAGTACTAATTTCATCCAGCTATTAGGTCGACTTTGTTTTTTCTGTAACGGTGCATGAACACAGTTGGGAAAGCTACAACAGCTTGGTGGAAATGCTAATACCTAAAGTCTGAAATGTCAGCAAACTTGCTGAATTGTGTAACCTCTAGAAGGGAAAACTGTGAAAGGGATTGAGAGCTTTGTCTGTGTGAAGGTTTATTTTATGAAATGTTTGAATTTGTATACCATGAAAGCTATGCTACTGTGGCAAATAGTTTTATAAGAACTGTCGACAGCAGAGATAGCCTGGTGCCTGTATGCAAAGTGAAACTTTGTTAAGTTGCTTCAATACTAACAGCTGCTCCTCTGAGTGAATTTTTAACCTTTAATCCAATCCAACTAACATTTGATTCTCCAAAGCCAACTTTTCCTTCTTCTTCTTCTTTATCTTTCGGCTGCTTCCATTAGGGGTCGCCACAGCAGATCAACTGTTTCCAATACTTCCAGTCCTCTGCATCTTTCTGTCACACCCACTACCTGCATGTCCTCTTTCACCACATCCACAAATCTCATCTTAGGCCTTCCTCTTTTCCTCTTGCCTGGCAGCTCCATCCCTAGCATCCTTCTCCCGATATATCCAGCATCTCTCCTCTGCACACGTCCAAACCAACGCAATCTCGCCTCTCTAACTTTGTCTCTAAACCGTCTAACCTATGCTGCCCCTCTAATATACTCATTTCTAATCCTGTCCATCCTCGTCACACCCAATGCAAATCTTAACTTCTTTAACTCTGCCACCTCTAGCTCTGCTTCCTGTCTTTTGGTCAGTGCCACCGTCTCCAACCCATATAGCATAGCAGGTCTCACTACCGTCTTGTAGACCTTCCCTTTCACTCTTGCTGGTACCCTTCTGTCACAAATCACTCCTCTTCTCCTTCGGCTTCTTCTCCTTCTTCCACCAGCACCCTCTCGGCTAGCAGTACTGGTGGCAGTCGTTGTTAACCCGGGGCTCGACCGATCCGGTATGGAAATCTGTATTTTTCTTCACATATTAGATTTGGCAAATTTTTACGCTGGATGCCCTTCCTGACGTAACCCTCTCCATTTATCCGAGCTTGGGACCGGCATGAAAAAATACACTGGTTTGGGCATCCCCTTGTGGCTGGGTTCCAAAGCCAACTTTTCCTAATACGTTAAAAAGGAAAGTCCAGTTAACTCTATTAAACCTTTTCTCCACTCAAAAATAAACTGATAACAAAACCAAAGAGAGGGAGAGAAAATAGAAAGGAAAAGAGGGGAGAAAAGGGATGAACAACTGTCCATTCTGATTGTATTTGCATTAATAAGTTGGCCAATGGATTCAGAACAACCAAGTGATTTCATCCTTGTCACGCAATAGTTTGCAGTCTGTTCAACGCCTTCACCATGCGTTTGCATTTAGGATTTTTCGTTTTGTCCTTTTTAGCCCTTTAGCTTTACTCATAGTTCTAGTTTTGTACACATTCACACATGCGCGTGCACACGCACACACACACACACACACACACACACACAACCACACACACACACACACACACACACACACACACACATACACAATTCCCAAAGTTCAAAATTCCCGAGTAAAGGTCATAGTCTATTTTTTACATATTTCGCTGTTCTCGAAGGACTGTGATTTGATCCACCGTCTCTGGATGAACCTTCAGTGAGTCTGTTATGAGTTTATTACCAAGCTGTCATGCAATATTCAGCACTCTGACACCTATATGGTCTCTTTCATTATTTTACTCTCTTAGGTTATTTTGTCCACGGTGGCTGTGTGTGTGGGTTGTTTCATTCTAGGATGATATTGGTGCTCAGCACAGTGAGATGCTTCCCTGATTCAGTTTCTCCTTCTTTTTGTTGTGTTAATTATTCAATAAATCGCACTTGCCACAGTGAGTATTTTTGCAGGTGTTTTGATCTAAACACTGGGCATGGACTCCAGCAGGCTGCACTGCATATAATGAAACATTACTTTTGCCCCAGTGGACAGGAGCGTTTTATGATCTTTAAAGGTAAGGAGTGAAACTAAAAATAGATTCACTTCTGTTTCTGCACGTGCTTCTATTAGCAGGAAACTGACATATTGCTCTGTTCCTGGGATAACACTGACCCTGTTCCATCAAGTGGCATTTTCAGCTGTTTTCCTTAATTTTTCAGATCTCTCTTTCCTGATCTGTGCAGATAAGCATCCATCTGTCTCCTTTTAGTTGAAAGCTCTTGGGTTGCATTGCAAAGGGATTTTACCTGGGCGTGAGAAAGTGGAGATGAAGGCAGCTGCTTGCTAAAATGAAGCACTTTATGAGATTTTTATTCTGGGTTTAAGAAGGTACACAAGTTTTTAGTTTTTATTGTGCTCGGTTGTGTTATTACTAAACAGAGGAAAGTTAACTAGTGCATATAAGACCAAAGAGCTTTTATAACTTCACTGCACTCCAGCTTTGTCCTGCTTATTATATTCACACTCAAAAACCATACGCTAACCTCCGAGGCCGTAGCACCTTTATTTGTTAACAAATGAAATCCAAGGTAGCTTTGGCCTGAGATTCTGATTTAGTGAAACACTGGTCCATCTGTCATTAATTAATTTACTCTGATTCTAAAGAACAAGGAACATAAATGTTATATGGTAAACATATTTTGCATCATATAAAAATAATAAATATTTTCCTTTTTGAAAGAAGAACAAAAGAAAATAGCAGAGAAGAAAATACTAGGAACAGTATTATTAAAAAAAAAAAAAAAAACACAGAGGTTTTCTCATGTAATGGAAACAATATTAAGTTGATATTTACACCCCATCCTAACAAATCACACATTAAGATGTGCACTTAAATGAATCTATCAATGATAACACCCAGTGGGTTATATTTTTAATATTTGCACAAGGCTTGCTGGATAAATGCGCTCTCAACAGTCAAATAGCCTGAATAATAAACCATCGCTTTGACCTGGACGTGTTTATTTGGCCTTTCAATGCAGTTTTACATCTTTGCCCAGCTGGAGGTCCGTACCAGTTATTTATTATTTCTTATGAAGTTTAAACAAAACCAAGAATGGCAATTGGCCCCATGAAAAGAAAAGAGGGAAATGTTTGCTCATTCAAAATTGGAGCAAATCAACTTAAGCGTGAGGTATCGGTTCATAGTCTCAAAGTGGTCCGCATGGAGCACAGCTATAAAAGTTACACCTGGCAGCTCAGGTGGAAAGAATGTGAGAGCACAAAAAATGTATTCAATAAATAGAGAAGCCAGCATGTGGCTGCAAAGTATGTATGAGACACTGGTTTGGATATTGGAAAAATGGACCAGGAGGTAGATGGAGCATATGGGTGTACATTAAGCAGCAGTGTTCCTCGCTTGCGACATCAAACAATCCCCTGGGAATGTAACTCTTAAGTATCTTCATATTCTTTCAATTTTATGGAACAAGCACCTCCATTATAATTTGTGTTTGTGATGTGAGGACATGAATATTTAATCAAACAGAAAACCCGCACTGCATTTTGTAAATATAAAATAGTGACAACCTCTCATTTTGGTCTTTATTGTATTAAGCTAAAATATAAAATCACTGGTACATACTTTCTGCTAATGGCTAAAAGCTAGAATTTTTACATTGTTTAAAAATTTTAAAAAATGAAATGGCAACACAGTGGGATGAATAAAATTAGACAAGGATTATCAGTGTTAGAATTCTAAATTAGAATTTCAAAATTATTACAGAACACAAAAACAATAATTTAATGTTTAACAAATGAGCTGTATTTCTGTGATGGACTGGCATCCCATCTGGGTTTGTTTCACCCAGTGATTCTTGGAGCGGTTCCGGACTACCGTGACCCTGCTCAGAAGTACATGGTTAATTATGATGGATGGATGGATGGATGGAAGCGTAGTATTTGATAACTTATTTAGTTTAGGTAAAAACTGAAATGTATTAAAACAGATTAAAATATATATTATGTCAGTTTGTATAGCTGACACTTTTCTCAAAATTTATTTACAGTCAGGAACTGCTTTCAGTGATTTACCCATTTATGTAACAGATAAATATTTAAAGGCACAATATTAGAATAACTATCTTGAGCGAGGATTCTACAGCAGAAGGTGGGATCCAAATCTGGGGCCTGCAAGTGGAAGATGACATCTCTGACCATCACTCCACCTGCTGCCCCAAAATTTACATGTAGGGTTCATATAAAATCAAAAACCAGTTAACGGAAACTATCGTGCACTCACAAAGCGAAATAGTAAGGTAATGAGATGAGATGAAATGATAAAGGGGCTGATAGCGGAAATTCTGCATATGCTTGAAATGAATGATTCATTTATAAACGTTGAGTACAAGTCAAAAGTGTGAGTCAGATTTTGTTTGGTATGATGTGTTTGTCCAGCACTATTTCCTGGGTCTGAATGTCTGAGTAAAGGTTGTTTGGTCAAACCCCACTCCCACTTTGATGTAATAGCTTATCGCAAGCATATAAACTTCTACAGTAAAGATAATGAAAAAGGAGAAAATCTATTATTCCTTTTGGATTTAAGTAAGTAAAAATATGTCTCGCATTTCTGGCGAAGTACATTTAGCTCAGCAGTTAGTCTGTGCAAATGAAGGTCTGCTTAAGAGAAATTCTGGTAAATACGGTGTGTAAAACAAATTGAGTTTTAACTTTAGAGATTTTTTTTGGTTTCTTTCCTTCCTGATTTTAAAACCTGGAATATTCAACAGGCAGTTGTGTCTCTTTATACAAAAAATTTTGTGTCCCACTCAGATGATATTTACAGGGTAACTTCCTCCTGCTGTATTTGTCCAAATATCAGTGTTTTTACCTGCAGCGAGCTGTCCTTTATACTGTTTCATTTTCAGCGATTTCTTCTTTTAAATAAACTAAAATGTGCTAAATGCTCTGTATTTTGTAAGGAAGATTAATAATGTCGGCAGGATAGAGAGTCATGTCCTACTGGCAGCATTTGTTATACTGTTTGGAGGAACTTTTTTATAAATCAGCTACTTTTGCTTTATAACAAATCATCTGTGATTTTTTTTGTTTTTTTTTTTCCGTTTTGTATAAGCTTTTGAAATATATCTTTACGAGGTTATTATTAAAATGAGTTGCAAACTTGCAAAACGAAAATGGAAAAATGGAAGCGCTTAATATTTTATTGTCACTTTTGATTCAAGACATTGCTTCCACGCAGTGAAAGAAAAAAAAAAAAAAGGCACGGCGCTGCAGAAACTTCAATCTGTGGCTTTTTATTATTTATTTTGCAAATTCTGTTAACGTCCCATTACATGACAGGGTGAAACAATACCGAAAGTTTACATTACAAACATTGCAAACGCAGTCCCTCATTTTCGCAGCCATTTGTGCTTTTTGACCGATTATCATCGCCTCCCCTTGCGTTGCATTACTTTCCATCCCACGTTGTTGCACAGTCCGGCTCTTTCAGAGGGAAGGATGTAGAAAAGGGGATTTTTTTGTTCTATTAGAAACAATGGATGTTGGGTCTGTTGTTAGCATTTGTTCATCAGGGATCCTGGATCATCCTCAGCTAATTACCCTTCTCACCTTCTGTTGCTGCTGAAGAAGGGAGGCAGTCAGAGGCGCCGTTTGGCATCTGGTGGAAGTCGGTGCCCACCCTTACCCCCCTACAGACACACATATACCCTACCACTGTACCAGCACCCCTTCCCCGCATCTCTCCTCCTATTCATTGTTCTTCTTGCATCTTTTTGAACATCGGGCCTCACATGGTATCAGAGTGTAACAAATGTCATTAATAAGTATTGCCCCTTTCCTCTCGCGCCCACTGCGTCGCTGCACTTTTTTTTTTCCGCACGGCGACGATCGTCCGTCTGGTTCTGACAGATGTGTTTGGATTTTTCCGCATTTTACTGCCGAGCATTAAATCACCTTTGCGCGTCGCTTTGTTTTGCACAAGTCGTTTCTTAAAGACAAACGTGTTCAAGCAGACGTGACTAAACTTTCTGCTCAAAAGCCACAGTCAAGCAGATTTTTGCAAACATGCTTTGTTAAAAAAAAAAAAAAAAAAAAAAGAAACAATATTTTATACGGTATATCCAAAAAATTTTTTCTCTATCAATTCTCTATGCAGCTGCTGCTGTAAATGGATGCCGGGACCGAACGAACAACAGCTGCATCTGCGTTTGTGTATCACACACTTTTGTTTTCTCTTGTTTGTACACCGCTTTGCAGAAAAGAGCCTGCTCAATGCATAAAGGCAAATGTGCCATCAAACCCCTACCTGAAACACCCGGGGAGGTGACCACACAATTACCATCCAAGGCCAACTCGCAGAGACGCAGAATATAGATTCAGAGATTCATAGATGAGGGAATTAAATTATGTTTCAGACATATGTTTGTTTGTGTTCATTTGCACTATGTGCATTTGTGTGCATACTGTGCATGTTCTAATGCCACCAACTGGTGCACTTTGTGCCAGTTAATACGCTATTTCCATCAGGGCGGCTTGGGGAACACATTGCGACTCCTTCTGTTGCCCGCAGATAGAAAGGGCCGGGCATCTGTGTGTGGGATATTCATGCTTAAATCAGCATTGTTTCTACTGGCAAGAAGGAAGAGAAACAGCATCACTTTGGTTGCGGACGGAGAGAAGAGCGACTCCTTTTTCCCTTCGGATAGGATTGCTGTTAACCCAGCGTCCTTGCAGTGGGTCCACAAAGGCTAAGGTGTTCAAAAGCCAGTGTGTTTCAGATGTATTTGTCGGGCATTGGTTTATATTCCCTTATAGCACTGCTCAGGGGGAAATGGTGCCAAACTAGGTACAGTGGTGCTGTCGCCATATCTGACGTTGATGCTTTCTTTGAATAAAGTGACTTTTTTTGCCAAAAAGTTGTGCAGCTTTCGAGTGTCTACAGGATGTTACATTCAATTCTGTTGCCCAGGCATTTTTTTTTTTTTTAAATCTGGGTATAGCTGCGTGTGGTAGGTTAAATTTCAGTGCCATATGGCATTGGGCCTGTGTTTTGAACACAGTGCTGGCCCTGTTCCCAACTTTGGAGCAAAATTGCTGATGGAGTCTCTTCCATAAAAAAGTCACAGATATGCCAGTTAGTCATGGACACAAATCCTTTGCCTCAGTTCAAGGTCTTTGTTTTTTCTTTGCGTTTTTCCCTGTGCAGGTTTTATTACCTGCGAGGTGCCAGGTGGATAAGGACATTATAGCCAGTTTAAAACACTCACATATTTGTTTAAACTGTTAAACAGAAAAGCGTTGGGGTGCTGCAACAGAAAAAACAAAGACAGAAATAGAGAAACTGGAAATGCGCTTTCGCGGACACAAAACAAGGCCAAGAAATTTCAGAATTTCAAAGGTCTGATCGTGAGCCTGAGAGGGGCCAAAAGGTGCCCACATGTTACACAATTTCAACATTTTCATGCAGACCAAATCTCTGTGTCAGAAGAAATAAAGTTTAACATGTTTGTCCCGACCATAGTGCATTTATAAAGTGAACACTATTTCTTTTTCAGGTGCATTTGCTGAAACCACTGTGAGCTGTGTCCTTCTCTGCAGCTCCTCCTTTAGCCCATTTAGTTTTAACTGTGTGGGAAGTTCTTGGCATTGCGGGAACAACACTAGAGATTTGGCAGGTAGTGACTCTTTGCATTTATGATCAGGTTAAAAAGTTTTAATTGTGCAAAAAAAAACTCTAAATATACGCTTAATGTTAAGCGACAATCTATATATGTTTAAATACTTGTCACACCCTGCAAGGTGTGCGTCTACAAGCTATTATCTGCAAGCATCCAAAATTAAAATGTGAGTTTGGGGATTGCTTTTATGAGGCCACAGGTTCTCAGTGTCGTTTCTGCTTTTCGGTACTTGTTTATTTATTTATTTTTTAAAATGAAAACGATAACTACAGCCCTCACCATCTCTACAGAATTTACAGTGACATCAATCTGCTTTCAAATAAATAAGTCAAATATTATATTTGATGTAAACATACACAGCTTGGGATGGTTTGCATGATAAAATGTAACTTTTGCACCAGCTGACGTTTTAGGCAAAACGTGATCTAAATGCTTGTTCAGATGAGCCAATTGTCTAAAAAAACAAACATTTTTACCGTTATATGAAACAGACCAACTCCTTAGTTAAAGTGACAGTATTTCTCCGTTGGGTACATATTTTGCTGGAACAATTTGGGCTAAGCAGGCTGCTCAAGGAATTTGCAACAGGGCCACCGATAGGACTTGAAGGAACAAACAAGAAGTAAGAGCCCCGTGCCCCCAGCCACCACACACAGTCCACTTTAACCTTCCGCTGGTGTGTTTAGATGATAACAACCGAGAGAAAAGGTCGGCTAAAAGGATGGAACGTTCAGGTAAATGATTTCTTTCAGTGGAAAACAATTTGTGATTAAAAAAAGTGTTATTTTGCAGAATTGCTTTACACATTCGCATCACATTTCATTTTTTTTCTGGCAAAACAATGGCCTGGCATGAGGTTCTTCCGTTCATCTCAACGCATCTGTGCGCTGTGCCTCTGCTGAAGATGCATTCTTAGCGGAACGACTGTGCGCTCAATGGTAATGAGCAGTGCCTTCCGTCACAGCTCACAAATCCCACATCTTACTGCACCTTGCACAGATCATAAATTTTATTGTTTAAAAATCATTCTGCCTGCCATTAATTGACGTCATCTTCTCCCCATTGACCTAACTGCCCATGATAACCGGCACAGCCCTTGCTGCCCTCGGCCCTGCAGCAATTGCGTTCACAATGTGTGGACATTAGGGGAATGTATTTCATTTCTGCACTGGCCTCAACTTCAATTTCAGAGCAAATTGATGCTTCTCCAGAATAACCAGAACCCTCTTTTTTATTCCAGCGCAAATTTCTTTCGCAAATGTAAAATTCAACACGTTCATACATAAATAAACCATTTGGACCCCTTCGATATAGATACACATTTTCAAATGTATAATCAAACTACGTAATGGATGCAGGTCAAAATGAATGCCACCAAAAGGAGCACTGACATCAACAAACTTTTGCTGATACTATATCGATATTATTTGAACATATGCATTCCTGTCCAGAAAATCTATCTGAAGGAAATGTACTGCGTTAACTTCAGTCACAACTTTGGATGCCAGTAGAACCATTCAGTCATTGTTCACCCAGAACAAGTGTATACATTCGTCATTCTGTTCTTACAGTGAACGTTTACTCCAAATAAGTGAATTATGCTCAATTATATTTGCAGATAATTATATATAAAGTGTGTGTGTGTGTGTGTGTGTGTGTGTGTGTGTGTGTGTGTGTGTGTGTGTGTTATTTTCTTATTCATGGCAAGATTGGAAAAATCTAGAATGTTTGTTGATTGATAGACAGCACTGGGTTAGACCAGCACAGATTCAGATTTAGCACACAGTGAAATGCTAATTCATCGGCATAAATAAAAAAGGGAGAAAAGGTTGCAGCTCAGTGCAACTCCATACAAAAATGTGGTTCCAAAAGTGCCTCTAAATTCATGCTGAATAATTCATTTTTCTCTAGCAAAGATCTTGTCCGTCCACATGATGTTTTTAAGCTCAGATGAAGACTATAGAAATAAATTTCTTTGCCAACCAGGTAGGAGTAGCCAGGATCATCTCCGTAGGTTCAATGAAAAAGGTTCTGGTTTGGGGACAAAACAGAGGGCAACTTGTCAGAATTTTTATCACAGATTTTTCGAATTAGCTTTTTAGGTGAGGGTTTGAATCCTGTTCAGTCTGTGTGGAAGTCTGCGTGTTCTTTCCATGTCTGTGTTGTGGATGCTCCACTTTCCTCCCACAGTCCAAAGATGTGTTTCAGAAGTGGTCACTTTAAATTAACCATAGCATGTGAATATGTGTGAATGTGTATGTGTGGCCACCCTGCAACAAGCTGCAATCCCATCCAGGGTTTAGTTTCATAGCCTAGAGCCCAGTGATTCCAGGATAAAAAAGATAGGGATAAGTTAAATCAAATATAATGGATGTGTGGATTTTTTGAAGGACTGAGCAAACACTCTTTGAGTAAACGTACATGTTTTCAAAATGCATGCCAAAAAAGTGCCTAAAAAATTCAATTTTTAAAAAATATAGCAGCACTAGTTGAATTGCAGTGTTGACTGCATAAAAAGGAGATTAAGTTCTTTCCCATCTCAAGAGTCACATTGTGGATCTCACTAAACCGGACCCTCATAGGGGGTCCATTCTCCGGGACTTAGTGTAGTTGTTCACCATGTACTGAAGTTGCACACAGTGTTCTGCTGGAACTTCCTGACTTGAAGTTGCAGCCATCTAGGCTGGACTGTAACCCATGGCCTGCAGTTCAGGAAATGGGAACTTGACATCCCTATAAAAGGTGATGCTCCTCTTTGTGCCCCAGAAAATAGATTCCTTACCTACCAGCGCCTTGGAGAAACATCGTAATTTTCCTCTCCGTTTCCTTGTGAGAAGGCCAGCATGACCTTAAATCAGCCCCTGGAAGCCAAGCTGCTGTAAATCAGGAAGATTTTGTTTTTAATTCTGCAAGAGCCAGTGTGGTGGTCCGGCCCCCTGAGGACCCAGTGTGTTTGACAGTCCGGTGCCTCATATGTTCGCCATGTTTATGGTGTACAGCGTGTGGTCAGGACAGGTCTAAGGAGGGCAAACAATGTATCTAAGTGAAGTCAACTCAGCAGGTGGAGGATCAAACAGGTCCCAGGCCAGAGACACCTGGGGAGCCAGACTGGGATTAGACAGCAGCGGGAGGTTGGGGTTGCTGCCCTCAGTCTGACCTGCTGTAAAGCTTGCCTTTTCCACACCATTGGTGCTTACCCCCTAAGAATAACAGCGGCCAGGCCAGTTGTGGGGCAGGGGGGCAAACATTCAGACCAAACTCTGGTCACACAAACACCTATTTTCTCACTTATAGGTTTCGGAATAAATGTTAGGCAGCAAAAGGTTATGTGTGATGCTGAATGCAGGGAAAGACTGGAATGTAGAAGGAGCTGTGCATGTGTGTATGAATAAAAAAGAAGTTGAAGTCAAGCCTGTTTCTTTCAAGTGCAAGGCAAAAGCTCTGGCCACCTGCTGCCCACATTTTACTCTTTAATTTTACCACTTGCATGCGCTGTAAACACACGTAGTCCACATAGCTGTCGTAAAAGTTGTTTAAAGGCACTGACTGTTTGTGTCATAATGACATTTCCACCTGGGAAATTAAATCCCACACAACTGTTTTGCAAGGCCTGTGTCAAAAAGAGAAAAAAGGGTAAATTCCTGTTTTCTTTACAAGGCTGCCTTGGCCTGCAGTTTGGCTGAGACTTTCAGAAGACAGCCTCTTTTTTGGCACTTTTGAATTCCGGTCAAATGTAAAACCCATTCAGAACTTCTCTTTATTATAAATATGGTTTTTGTGATTTTATTTCCATTAAGCTTCATGACTTCCTCAACTCTTAGCATCTGAATGGGTTAAATTAATGGTCAATTGATGGTCAATTTCATTGACTTTTATGTGTTTTATGCACATCTTGTACATCACTGTGTTTTTGGTCACATTTAGCTGGACATGAGCAGGAAATGAACAGTATCCAAGATCAGATTCAGTGCTTTTGTTCACACACACACACACACACACACACACACACACACACACACACACACAAAAAGTGGTATTATTGCAGGTAAATAGGCTATACAGGCTGCAAAATTCAAAAAAGAACTGCATAACCTGTGATGACTGCAAGTGAAAAATTAAAACGGACTGCTCAAGGATAGAAAACTGTCTCATGCTGAGCAAAAGGGTTAAGTACCAGACACACATGCAAGGCATGTTTGCAGTATTCACATAGAAGGTTGGGTTGTGCAAACATGCCCATGACCAGGGGCCTCACAGTTCAGTAGCACCCACACACCCTAAGACCAGTTGCAGAAAACTAATAACTCACAAAGCCCAGACTCAAAAAAAAAAAAAAAGGATTTTCCTGAAATAAGGAGGATAATATAACATAAGGATAATATTGAAGGTTTTCATGGATGCTTGCACTGCTGCGTAACACGACATATGACAGAGAGACACACGGTGTGTTAAATGCAAGCCTGGTGGCGGAGCGGTTCAAGACCGTGCTGGCTTTGCCGGTCAACCCGAGTTCAGTTACGGTTCAGTAACACTCACAGGCATGAGACGGAGACAAACTATCAGAGGAATGTTCTTCCGTTGGGATTTTCTTTTTTTATGGACCCACGGTTTATTTGTTCACGCGAACGTGCAGTTTTGTTTCGTCTTTTTGATTTGCCCTTCATTAGTTGTGTGTGGGTAGATGCGATGCTATACGCTTCTTTGTGTGTTCGCATGAGTGCGCACTGTGCGTGTTTGTGGCACTCCCCTCAGTACGCGTGCTCGCGCTGGCGTGCGTGCGCATTCTGAGTGATGTTGTCGGTGGCAAAAGCTTAGGCCTGACGGCAAACAAATCAGAGGAATAACTGCCTACTGTGGCCTTTATCTTCCCGCAGTGGTGTGTCTGATTATTTTTAATGATGTAATGAAGGCTTCCAGAATCTTCCACCCAGCTTAACAATAAAGAATGTCCTGGTTGAAATTATAAAAAAAAAAAATAAAAATAAAAAAATAAAAAATTCTAATTCAATATTCTTGCAAAGGCAAGCAGTATTTACGTTTAATTGTGAGTCTCACAATGTGCCATTTTCTTAAAAGAAAGAAAAGTATTAAAAGGAAGACTCGCACATGAAAGGAGCCGAGCAAAGGCTATTATCAAAGAGCGAGCGACCGAGATCACAGAACGGAGAGCCAACTGTGATTCTCCGTTTCATCGAAATGGCGGGGAAAAAGAAAACAGGAACAACAAAAACACCTTGGCAAATTCTGATGATGACACGCTGGCACCTAATATAAATTTAGCAGTAGTTTTTAATAGGAAAAAAGAAAAGAAAAAAAAAAACAGAAAATGGGAAGGAAGAAGAATGGTTGCCCAAAGATGTGCGTAGAAGTGCTTCTGATTGTAATTGACAAGAATGCCGTGTCGCGGAGAGGTGGGGGTCGGGGCTGCGGGGCTGCGGGGCTGCA
This sequence comes from Heterotis niloticus, assembly GCA_018136845.1. Taxonomy (NCBI): domain Eukaryota; kingdom Metazoa; phylum Chordata; class Actinopteri; order Osteoglossiformes; family Osteoglossidae; genus Heterotis; species Heterotis niloticus. The sequence continues at coordinate 11,742,351 of CM030905.1, forward strand.
GGGCTGCGGGGCTGCGGGGGTGTATTTGATTGGGTGCTGATTATGCTGTGATTTGATTTGCCGATATGAACTTGAGATTGTTTTCGAGGAGCCCTTTCCCCCGGACAAAGGGGAGGCACTCTGCACAGAAACGGCTTCTTGTTGAAATCCCTCTCGCAGGTTTAGCTACCTGATTATGGGCTCCATCTCTATGGAGCCATTCATTTTGCAAGATGCGGGGACAGCAAGAGCCTGTGATGGTGATTGCCGGGGGGCAGGGGGGGAATCCCGGTCTCCTAACCTGGCGGCCGCGGACTACACGTTTGTAACTGTCATTATTCCCTATTCATCTCCAGAAAGCGCTCGTGTGACTCAGCTGATTACTCGGCGGCACGTGCGGCTGTCGGTCAGGGCAAGGAAGCGGCTCAGGGAACGGGCTTGCATTCGGCACCTTGATACCTGTGGGGTCCTTTTGGTTTTATGGCGATGAAAACCGCAGGTTCCTGCCTTAACGTCTCCGCCTTAGCAAAAAAGGAAAAGCAAAACGTATTAACTTTCTATTCCTTCCTAAATCAGATGAGTAATCTAACCTTCGGCTTAGCCTACTAATTTTTCACTTCGATCCGTCACGAATGTGGTTTCTTTCATCTGACTGCTGTAAGGCTTCACAAACTCCTCCACACTGTTTGAACACAAAATGAAAAATTAATTATAACTGGGTTCATTGAATTTTCCATGTTTATTCTCATCTTGTGATGTGTCTCACACACACACACACACACAAACAAACATTACATGAGTGGTATATTTTTAGCTGTTGGATTCTGCAGACAATACATTTCAAAATGATGTATAGAACTTGCGATGCGCGCTAGCAATACAAATGTTATACAACATTAAGTGATCGGTGACGTTTTATAATTTCTTTATAAATTATTTTACATATATTTTGCAGCCTAATTTTTGGTAGACTGGATGAGAAACAAAAAAGTCGAGGCTTTCTTTTATGTATTATGAATTAATTAATGAATTAATTGATGAATAAATAAATGAATAGCTAGCAGTACTTCAACATCTACCTTTAATTTTGACTGAGTTGCTGTGGCACCTGCAGAGCCACATCAAAGCATTTATTTATTATTATTTTTTTAATCCATCAGCTACAACAACAACAAAAAAAAAGACAACACTTCTATGTCAGAAGTTCTGGAAAAGTCTATCCTTGAACTTTGAGAAAGAGTATGGCTATTTAAGGCATTCAAGTAAAAAATGAAATACAAAAACTTGTGCTCGATAAACATCCATGAAGCATAGCTGAAAATTATTGAAATTTATGAAAACAAACAAGTGCTCCATGGACGTTACAGATAGCAAGCATTACATATATTGCATTCTTCAGGAGTCAGCCAGGCCAGTGGCCACAGGGAAATATGTTTTAATAAATCTTCCAGATTCAACTGCTAAGTGCTCCATGTTCCAAATTCCCTGTTTCCCAAAAATACCACTGCAGGCAAAGTGTTTCTGTGTTTCGCAAGTCTAACTCTTTTGCCAGGTCCTCTTGTGTTTGTACAGCAATCTGAAAACACCATCAGGACAAAGAAGGTAAAACAGATGATTTGAATGGTCAACATCAGAACAGTTCATCTGAGGTCACAGGTATTTGTCTAAAAGTAGACGCTTTTCTCCAATGCAACATACAATTATTAACTGGTATTAAATACACGGCACTAAAACTACTTTACTCTGCTGTATAAATCACAACATCGTAAACACACACATACTGTACACTCTAAGGAAAATTTAGAGTCAGCAAGTCACCTGATTTATTCTGAAAGACCTTAATCTCCTCTTAATGGAGTCAAGACCTCAGGCATGTGCTGCCATAGTGAAATGGAAAAAAAAAAAAAATCACATTTTACACCCTATTTTGGGAAAGCGTTTTATAAACTTGAAACAGTCTTTGTTCAATCATTAAAAAAAGAAAATGTCTATCCAATTTCCTAAACTGCTTTTTTGGTCAATGCTTAGCCCTGTCCTGGAATCACTGGCCACTTTGCTAAGAAATTAAAACCTGGACGTGATGCCAGTCCAGCAACACACGCGCAGTCACACACATGCACGCACTGTAGGCAATTTAGAGCGACCAATAAACTTGAAACACATATCTTTGGACCTAGAGGAACCCCACACAGACTTAAGGAGAACATGCAAACAATGCAGAATGAATTGGGAGCTCTACATCCAATCTCAGGAATCCGTGCTACTTCATTTATGCTGTTAGTCAATGAATTCCTTCATTACACATAATTGCCGTAATCGTCGAGAGCAAATCCAGCGATGTTTAGTGATTTAGACAGAAGATTAAAATGATTTAGAAGAATTTCTTAGATAATCACCATTAAACTAAACTTAAACAGGGCTTTTGCTAGTGCTCGCGTCCAAGGGGACCACACGCATTCTTTCCTTGGTGTTCGTAAGAGATGCAAATCACAGAAACTGTTTAACACCCTTTTAACTGACTTCAACACATTTTTCCAAAATATAAATGAAGTTCTCTTGCGTCTCCTTAGGCAGCGGCGTCCTCATATTCGCACACGTTATTCAACCTGTAGTGCTGTGAGGCTGCGGTAGCTGTCAGTATGGCAGAGGAGGATTTTGGAAATCTGCTTTTCTCAGATATTGTTGTGCAGGCTTGTCCTCAACAGTCCCCCTCCTGGGATCATCGTTCCTTGGTCGCACTGTTTGGCTGTTGCGCCCTCTAACGACTACAGATGGAACTGCAACAATTGCATCCTAACAGCGTGCTTTAAAACGGATGAAACTGTTACAATAAAAACATGATTTTTTTTTTTTTTAAAAAAACCTTCTCCTGCTATGAACAGTGTTAAGAAATTCACTCATGTTCATCCATTTTCACAAGTTATCATTTTTAAGAACTTTCCATTGCATGTTAAAGTTCACTTAAATTTGCCTGTTGTGCCAGAAGATATACTTTAAACCTTTATTTATGTAACTCTTGTCTGTGGAAACTTACATTTTTTTCACATCATACATCTTAAAAAATCCACTCAATAAACCCAAATTCAAAGCCAACAAATATATACAGCATGGTGGGTGCTTACATACCATATAGGATTATCAGCAAGTACTTCGATCATGCGTACAACAGGAGTGAGGGGCCAGGCTTGAGCCGAGGACATTCAGGATATGCATTTTATTGTACTGTATTTTTTTCAGTACATACATTTTGTTCAGTGTTAAAATCTAATATTTATTGAAATCATTCTGTTTTCTAGTAACAACATTGCACACCTAAGCTTTTCATTTACAACCAGAAGGACTTATGTGCAGACTTACGTGCAACAAAATGTTGTGCTCCGTGGTATCGGAGGCTGCAGTAAAATCTAAAAGGATAAGCGCTGCAAGAGAACCTCGTGAAATTCAGCTAACAGGAGGATGTGGCTGGTGTCTCTGACCAAGCCTGCTTGAGGGGTGAAAACTTGACTGAAATTCTTCAGACAGATTATCATTTGCTAGATACGAGTGGAGATGGTCCACAACAACCTTTTCTAGGTCTCTGTAAATGAATGCAAGATCATGGATATCAGTGGATATTGCGGACTCTGGTTTGCGAGGATTGTGATGGCATGTCTGGGTTCAGAAGTCTTATGGTCTATGGATAGAAGCTCCTCCTGAGTCTCTCTGTTCTGGCCATAATACTTCTGAAACGTTTTCCTGATTTCAGCAGGTTGAACAGATGGTTGCTGGGATGAGACAGGTCACCGATGATCCTAGTTGCTCTGGTCCTGCATCTCCTGTTAACTTAACACTTTGATGTGGTGGTTCAGTGGGGTATGCTGGTCCTTCAGCTCTTGGGCTGCTTAACTGATATGGGGTTCATGTCCATCTCAGGGGTGAGTGTGGAGTTTGCAGGCTCTCCTCTGTGTGTGCATCCCTCTAAGGAAAGAATATGCTGGAAGAAAGTAATGGCAAACTGTTTCTGCTCCTTCTTGCCTTAAAAACAACACCAATAGAAGTCAGCCATGTGATTTTTCATCAAAGGTATTCTGCAGTGATTCAAGCAGAGTTGTTGTCTAAAAACAGAGATCGTGATGATCCCAAGTCTACATTTTATTGACAAAGTAAAATGTGGAAAAAGTACAAAAAAGACACCCTTATAACAAGGACAACAATGAACTCAATGGGAATAGGAACGTGATGCCATTGGTGGATATGGGGACAGGGATGTACACATTAAACTGGGCTTTAGTTAGCTGCTGCATTGTGTGGAATCTCAGACTGTTGGGTCCTCATAAGTAGGAGGCAATGAAACCCATCTGCCTGCATGAAAGGAACCTCAACTACAAGACAGAAAATCCAATACTACGATGCCCACATGAGCTCTGACTTGAATGTCACAAAAATACTTCAGATAAGAAGTTTCTGTCAGGAAAGCAAAAAAAAAAAAATCTCTAAGAAAAATTTCTGAGCGGAAGTTTCTCTTTCCTGTTAGCCTTAAACCCCTTTGCAAGGCCTAATGGTCTTGAAAGTAAAATATCAAGCCTGCAAAGGTTATTTTTCGATAGATACTGTATTTCTTTTTGGCCCAATTAGTTTCGCACCAGATTGCAGGTGAACGATGTTGTTCTGGGGTTTGCCGGACAGAGCGTGATGGAAGAGGTCCGTGGCCAAGCAGGTTCTAAGAGGGGCAATTTTGTGGCCGATGAAATATCTGCACTTGCACAAAGGTTACCTCAATTTAACACGCGTGCGTCTCATCCGACAATGATCCCTCTGCGTCCCCGCGTTTATTCTCGCCTGCAGCAACACCTCGTGCCATTTCGGTGCCATTTGTGTGTCTGCGACCACACTGCTCACTCGCCATTCGCACAAGTACAGATTGACTCGCGGGCCGTGTTAAGAGGCTAAATCGATATTCAGAAGCGAAGCCCGCACTTCAACTTCGTATGACGTTACACCCAAAAAGGCGCCAGAGTAAAAGCCGGTGCTCCTGGTGACTCTCCGTGACATAAGCCGTAATGACTTGTCACTAATTAAACCAGTTGTGCCCTAGCGTGACACCCGATGGTCCCATGGTACCCATGTCAGGTTCACGTCCTTAATGATTCTCCCAAAAGAAATCAATAATGCCTCTTAAGGCGCATTTCCGGTGCCATTGTCAAGCTCTGCGAGTGACCTTTGCCGTTCGGAGAGCAAATGGGTCATTAAAGACGATGCAAACTAAGGCCCGCGAATGAATCTCCACGTTCAAGCAGCAGACCTCGATTCGCTGCCTTAGCCTCCGCTAAAGGTCTGCTGGGATTTCAAGCAATGAAGTAATGAAGGACATACATCACCTTTTGTTAAGTGAGGCGGAAAGTGAGTATATAAGCAGTATATAGAGCCCTGCGCAGGCTCGAGGTTTAGCATTCGGGGATCTCTGCGCTCTAAATTAGCATGCTGAGAAATGTCTTCGAAATCTTGCTCGGAAGTTCGGCAGACTTTGACTACCGAAGTCTGGGATGTTTCGGGCAGCACATTTAAACCCGGCTAAGACTTGCGCCATCGTACGAATACGAAGGGAGAATTTCTTCACCGTGTTTTGAAAGCGGCCAAGAAACGCAGTGGAAAGATATCGTTCGCTTCCAGTGCAGTGTTCATTTAAGCACACACAAGATTATATCGGCACATTAAATATTAAAATGTGCCACTTTTCCGTGGACTCGCTTACAGCCTTAGATGTTCGCGCTGTCTTTTTGTACTGTCAGCTTAACAATGAAACGCTGTGAGTAATGTAATGTTCATGCCACCATAGATCAACGGAAAAGGCGACGCCATGTGAGGAATTAAAGTCATGGATGAAAAGAAACAAATTAAACACAAATGAAAACTAAAATGTAAATGATTTTAATGCCTGAAAACAATAACTTGAAATGCATAACACATAAATAGTCTCAGAAGGCCACTGGTCTCTCCCAGCATTTTGGTCACCCCATCATTGTCCAAGGACAGAAGAATATAATTTCTCTGCTGAACGTCAGCACGAATGTTTCTTTAAGTGCTCCTGGTCGAGAGAAATCTTTCATCTATTCTTTACAAACTTAAGTGTGAACAATTAGAAACAAAAACATAGAAAAGTACTTGCCTCACCACAATTAATTTTTATTGCAAAACAAGGGGTGCTTAAAGTGTAACAGCACATCATGTGTACAGCTATACTTTCGATATCACTATGCCACTACATTTCACTTTCTGAAATTTCTTTCAGCAATAATCCAGCAAGCAGCTAACAATTTACCATGGAATTTAATCCTCTGTCTTTGTTGTATTGAAATTTCATGCATCAACCTTGTTTGTTGCTGCCTGGTTCTATCCTGTCTGAATCAATGTGCTACACAGAAGAATAGAAACAACAATAATATAAAATTACAGAGATAAATCTTGACAATTAAAATGAAAAGGGCAGAAAATGCAGTAAACTAACATATTATGGCCACCAGCATACAACATTGGTAAAATTACTGTATTTCTGTTTACAGCTTATTCTCTTACTGCAACAGTGATTTCGTGCTACAGTCAGTATTGTATCATGCACCTCTGCTTATGTGTCAGTCATGTATATCTCTTTAAATGCATTTGACATTTTAGAGCACTTTGGGATTTCTTTTTGAATTAAAACTTATTCAGCTGTACTTTTTTATTCTCTTCCTTTTTCCATATTTCTGTCACCCTCCAAATTTCAGCCAGGTCAGCAAAATGGGCAACAGGGAAAAGTTCTGACTGTCCGATTATATTTCTGGCACAGCTTCCATATTGCAAGACAGTGATGCTATCATATAAACATATAAATGGATTCAGAAGTGGTTTCATGACACCAGAAGAGAAGAAGCCTTTTTTCAATATTGCGATGCTCACAACTTGTATATTTCAAGAGGGAGTGAAACAGTTCTAAAGGCAAAGTGTGACCTTATTTTTTATCACATAAAATATTATATTATACTGTATGGGGCTTTCACTACTATATTGTCAATACGTTATGGCTATTTTTAATTTGAACAGCTACAATTAGACAAAATTATAAAATTTTATCATTTGGAACCCTGGAACATGGCACTCCATTAATTTATATTGTACTAGCAATATCTGTATATGTTGTGAAACTGAATTGGAAGCCCACGCTGAAAAGAAGAATACTGCAAAATTATTGACATGAAAGTGAGATATGCACGTGGTTTGTGGTTAACAAACCTTTGACTCATCGACGCTAGGCTTTCCCCTCTCTGTTCTGAAGCCTGCATTCTGCAGTCCAGTTCTGGACAGTTCCTGAAGCAGCATGAACCTGGGAGGTCCGGCTGGGTGGATAATGACATCAGATGCCTCTCGGCCACAACAGGTGCTTTGGCACAGAGGCCCTCTGCTTCCTCGCTGCGTCAGGGATATCAGCTCGGACCTAGTTTAATTACAAACTACACGTGCCCATTCTTGACCGCTCCGCCTTCTCCAGGAAGCACGGCAACTAGCGGTGGGGTCACCATGAGCAGAATTGAAATTATATCACATTTATTGTCGTGTTAAATGGAATATCTGGCATTCTCTTGCGGTAGTCTGTACCTGGAGATAAATAATCAGAATAAACTTTGAATTATTGTTGTTGTTATTATTATTATTATTATTATTATTATTATTATTATTATTATTATTGTTGTTGTTGTTGTTGTTGTTGTTGTTGTTGTTGTTGTTGTTCTTTTTATTCTTGTTGCTATTGTAACTATTAGTATTAAAATATAATACTAATTTGTGATATTTTTAATTATTACGCATTGACCTCCTCTGAATATAAGGAAAAATGAACGTATAAACTTAGTGATTTAGGTTTAAAATAGGTACATTGTAATCTTTCATCTCTCATTTTAATCTTTATTTTCAGAAAAAAAAACAAAAAAAAAGAATTTTTATTGGCCTTACTACAGTATTCAAAATTCTAAATTATGGACTAGCACCTGAACACATTTTTGTATGATGGAAATTCAGTGACTTTTACATGTTATTTTTACCAGTACCACAATATTCAGTATAAGGTAACGTATCATTTTTTCCCCATGCATGTTGCGCTCTGCATTTAATATTTTCTGCCTTGTTTCCATAACAACACAAAGTGATGCTGTGAAAGGGTGGGTCACTTGCTTGGTGGGAAGGAGTTTCATGGGGTCATTGTTAATGCTGCCTCCACAACTAGATCTCAAAAAATTGTTTATTTTTTGTGATTATTTTCTTTGAGATTCTTTTTTTATTCCAACCAGTTTGCTAGATGTTTTGAGCTATCTTTGAATCAAGTGAGGGGTATCTGCCCCCAGACTGTCCCCGCTGAGGGCCGCTAATCCCCTCAAAAAGCCCACTGCAGATGTTGCTCGGGTGTGGGGGGCACGGAGAGGGACGTAATTGCACAGCATTCACCATTATTTAATGGAGTGATGAAAAAGGACGAATGTAAGCAATTACAGTTACCCCTTTTCACATGCAAAAGCCTGGCGCAGGACCCAGCAACCAGCACAAGACTCAATACGGCAGGAAATTACGCTGACAGTACAGAGGTCACCTTTCTAAAGGTGCTGAAAACATAATTCAGCCTAAGATCTGCACATTAGGTTAATGGAAGTGGTTAACGTTCCACTTTCGCTTTAATGACTAGCCTTTTAAAAAATGTAGTCCTTTTTTCCATGTCTCAGACCTGTAAGCTTCTGAGCTTGCAGGACAAATCTTTTAATAAACATGGCGTGATTTTATTACAGGCCTTCATGAAGACACAAGGCCCGAGAACAAAGAAAGCTGGGCGTTTCATTATTTTGTTAAAGAAAAAAGCAACTCTGGTTAGAAATTTTTGAACAGATTTAGGTGCGGCATTTGGATGACCATATGGAACTCTTAGTGGCGCCAGGAGACCATGCAGCTTGGAAATCTGATCACTATCTCCCTGGTGACAGCTGGAGCCTTTACACCATCACAAAATCTGTAGACTCCTAATTTGTCATAGGCACCTCCTGTGGAAAAGAAATATGTTGTGGAATTAGATAAGCGAGGTCGAGAAATGTGCAGTGTGATGGTGGCAGCAGGCTAAGAGGAGCACTGAGGCCCATGGAGGTTGAACAGAAACACTGTGCACTTTAGGTTTTAGGACCTTTTCCTTGATAGACGGGAGGAAAATATATTTAAATATAGTTTACTCCACAAATGAATAGTGCGCTAATTTGACACCAAGCCCAGGAAACCCAGATAGACATGGAGAAAACAGACAAAAATCATGTAAACGCCACATAGGTAGAGTCAAACAGCCAGGCACTATGAGGCAGCAGTGCGACTTGCGGAGCCACTGTGCTGCCCTCCTTTTCAAATATTAAAAAAGCTATGAACTGTCCATACATCTGGTCATTCTTTATCCTTAACTGCACAATCCTGGTCAGGGTCATAGCTTTCCAGAGCCAAATCCAATCAATTGCAGCATATTTAGCAACTGATGCACAGCATAGCGTCAGTTATCCAACATAAACGGGGCCCACAGGTGGTCGGATAAAGCAGAATTGGTGAAAGATGTGGGATGCAAGTTGAAAGGAAGTCAAGTTTCATTTGAAATTCTGTATTGACACAGTAATCATTACACAGCTACTTGTACAGTAACAGCTATTTTTAGAGAAATAAATTCAGGACTATTTTTAAAGAAATAGATTCATTTAATTACTTTGTACAAGATGAATTACCAGCGCAGATCAAACAAGATCAAACATCTGGAGATGCTAAATGGACGTGTTGGGTAGACTGTTAAGCCAGGTGATGGAGAGTCGAAAAATGAGCGCTCGTATGTAAAAATCTTCCTTTTGAGAGCCACTGTGGACTGTTTAAGGTCGTAAAAATACTAATTTTCTACTATCAAGTAACAATTTCTGCAAATAGACATAATGAAAATATCATACACCCAAAACCCCAAGGACTTGTCATTTTCCAAGGGTGTAACATCACTGCCAAGTCCCTAGGGTGCATGCTGGTTCCAGTGACACTTAAAGAAATATTAAAGCTTCAGCCTGGTGGACTCATACAGCAAAATGTTTATTCGGTGTTTTGTTATGCAGACGAGTTGAAATTAAGAACAGTATAAAAAATAATAAATAATGCAGTCATTCTCCTTATTCTAAGTCCTTCCATCTGTCTGAGACCTCTACACAGATTTGACATTTCATACAGTACTGACAAAGTAATTTCTGCTTGAAGGAACTGCTCCTCTGTCACTGCCCAACACTTGGCTTTTAAAACCATTTGTAACAGAGTGGAGAACATCTTCCCAGTAGGACTATTAGTGATTTTTAAAATTACTTTGTATTATGTAACAATTAATAGATTTGCAAAGAAAAAACTTTAAAGGCAAACAGGTGCATTTATCTGGTCTTCCGGGCTTTTTGCTTCACTGTCTATCTGTAAAAATGATTAATTTATTACTTATTAGGTGTTTTGTCACATGTTTAGCAAGTTTTTATTCATGCGGGCCTCATATTCTTTGTTCATTGTGCTATGCCGTAAATCCATGTTTTCACAGAAAGAAAAAAAGAATCATATTTTTGCACGTAGAAGAATTAGGGACCACGCTGAGTCAGCATTCTTCTATAGCGACACAAAGGAACTGTTGTGTTTTTCTTGCAGGGATATGGTGCCTAGTGCCAACTGCAAAGTCTCTGCAGGACATTCTCAGGTGGGCCCTCCTGAGGTGTTTGCAGAATTAAGTGGGCTGGGCTTTGAGGTTTTCTGAAGTCCCTGAGGGCTGCTGGACTGCTTGTACCATGACTCTGCTGTGCAGGGAGTCCTCAGCAGTCCAAGATTGCCTTTAACAGAGAATAAAATTAAATTTGCTTTGTCAGAGAGGAGGGATGTGACATAGTCCATCAACTAAGCAAAAAAGGACCCTGGTAACATTTGTTAATATCAGTGTTGAGCTATCTGGAGAAATGAGGGCTGTTTCCTTCAGCTCCCCTTCATCATCATTTGTTTCATATGAAGGCATACATTAAAGAAAGTTACACATATTTTGATCCTGTCACTTTCAGCATATTTTAGCTTTGCGCCTTTTCGGTGCGAGGGGTCCGCTGCAGGTTTTGGATGTGCAAGGCAGGGACGCAGAGCACGGTGAGCGCAGTAAAATCAGTGGTGCTGTATCAACATTGGGAGAGCATATACGGTCACTGCCAGCTCCCCGCGGGGCTGATTTAACTCTCTCAGTTGATTTAGCGTTGCCACCGTCGACGTGTAGCTGCTGTAACAGAGCCCACCCTCATTATTTGTTCCCTGGTTCTTGAAGTACTGGTAAAGAAGGCTCAGCTTCTCAGTTACACATCCATCATTCCAGCCTCTTGGCAAAGGAAAAAGGGAAAGTGTGCAACAAAAAAATGAAAGGGAAGAGAAAAGGAAAAAAAAAAACATTGAAAATGCTTTCAAACCCCAGGCAAAACAATAAATAAATAAAGAAATAAAGGCCCACTTGACTGTAACTTAGATATGCAGTTGAGAAAGAAGTATGGATTTAATGTGCTTGCCGAAAAAGGTCACAGCTCCTTATACAAAGCTCCACATCAAAGTGTAAATCCACTGATTGCTGCAGCCAAGGATGGAGACAATGAGTCTCCCTTTGCGGGCACTTTCTATGGCCCAGTGTGTGTAAATCCCCACATGCACAACCCATAATGCCCAGGTTCTCCGACCGGGGCCCCACGATCAATGCACAGCCTGACCTTTTCCATTGTGCTCCGGGGTTGGCCCCGCGATGTTATGCGATCTATCTGGTGCTCCGCTTAACCGAGCAGGGGGTGGGGGAGCTTGTGTCTTGGGTCGTCCCCCCACTGGGATAAAGGACCGCAGAAAGGAGCACAACAAAATATTGTGAAATAACGTGCCAATGTATCCACCTGGAAAAAAAAACATTTCTCTAAAATCGCGGTTTGATTCAAAATGCATTTTGAGAGGCTGCAAGCTGAAAATTCATGCAATTTTCTTTTACATTTGCCTGAAAAAATCCCGTCCTTATGCAATGTATGTAACCCAGGATGCCCTACCCAATGCATGTCCCAGATTTGTCCTTAGGGCTGTTTCGTGGTGCAAAAATATTAACAAAATTAATCATTATTTTACCTCCCATAAATACTATCAATTTTATTGAATCACTTGATAATAAAAATACAGGTGGACACAGACTACAAAACACATTGTACCTAAATAAAATTCCATTTATATTTTTTTAAATCTAAACATTTAACATTCGGTATGTCACTTAACTATGATTTTTACAGGCCTTGGAACAAATCACTGTACTGACTGAGGCCCTTAGCCAAAAAATTTTGGATACCTCTAGACAACACAATAAATGACGTACCCATGCCATAAATTACTAATAATGAGACTTTATAATAACATCTCTTGCTGACTTCATAAATATATACAGAGGTACCACAGTACGGCATGCGATCGAATTTGCTGTGCCGATCCAAAAATTAAACTGGATTTATTTAATCGAAAAAAAAAGGTTGCTGTCAAGATGAAGATATTGCCACAAGTCGGGCTCACTTTGTTGAAGTTCAATGTTATGGAACAGAAGTTAAGGGGAAAGAAAGATACTCATTGTGATTCAAACTAAAAGGTCCCTTTTTGTGGAGGGGAGAGAGGATACCAGCTGGTAAGCTCTTCTTTCTTTACAAAAAAAGAGGACTTTCACAGAGTCGGGGAGTGCATTTCAATGGAAATCTAAAGAGGTGGGCGTGGACCATTTGTTTTGCCATGTTTGTGTTTGCTGTCAACATGCCTGTCTGTGTTGTGCGGCTGTCCCTTCGCCACACAAAGTAGTGGCCCCCTTCGCCCCTTCGGACATAATGGGGGGACTGCAGGAGAATGAGCCGGACGGGGAGCACGGTGGAGCCATCTTTGTGGGTGGCTTTGTCATGGCGACAGATGTTGTAATTGCCGCCTGACGGATGGGCTGTCCAAGAGGTCGCTGGGACATAAGAGCCCGGCAATGCCAGTAAAGCCAGTGACTGTGGGGATGTGGATAGAGATGTAATTCAATCATGATTCAGAGCCGAGATCTGGTTTTGGGTTCCCTTAATGAGAATCATTCTTGTCCTTTATCCCTAAAATTAAAAGGTACACATAAATATAAAACAAATGATTACAGATATACATGTACATTGTGAAGAAGGCAAAATAAAATTTTTATTTACAAATAATATTGATTTCTATGTAATTTTAATGACAAAATGTGATGGAGCACTGTTTGTTTAACCAGTTTGTTGGGAAAATGTTCCCAACAAATACATAATGTTTTAAGGCCCCTTGAAAAGTGATGATGCATCCTGTGATACTTCTATAATATACAAGGTTTCAGTTTTATAATGGAGTTGTTTCTTTTTATGAAGTGGGCCTTTTAATGATTTTTTTTGTCGATTAGGATTTATTTTTTGATTTTTGCAGCAAATTTTGGCACCCCCAAATTTCGGCACCCCTAGGCGATTGGCTAGCTTTGCCTATTTATAAAACTGGCCCTGATAGCGTTTCATTCATCAGGCTTGGATGAGGACCAGAGGGAGACAGTAGTGGAGGGGGTGGAGACACAGCAGGAGACATGGAAGTTAGTTTTGGTCTTGGAAGCACCTGAGCTCAAATAGAGTTGCTCTTCCTTTTCTTAGGATACTTCAGTGGTGGTTCTACTGTATCTGCAAATATGCCATTGAGCACTGAGAAAGCAGTTACACCACAGGGCATCAACTCCACGATGATTGTGGCTGCCGGTAGAACCTGCAGGTTCAAAATGGAAAATACAGTTCCTTCTGTTTCCTTATAGTTGGTTTGCAATGGCCGTGTTGTTTCATGAGGACTTGGGAGGCCTCTGAGGCCCAAGATGGCATCACCTGTCACATTGCTTCACTGATGTCACAACTCATGGCAGCACATAGCAAACATTTTAATCAAAATATTGTGTCCAGGGCATTTATTAATACTGACATTTCCTTCCCTTATCTGTTTCCAAAAAATTTCAGTCTGCCATGGAGTAAAACCCATGTTTTAGTTCCCCATTTGTTAAAAAAAAAAAAAAAAAAAAACACATTCAGATAGGACATGTGTGTGGTGTGGGGGGCAGCTGTGCAAACTGCCAATAATGCAGTGGTTAGAATGACTGCCTTGAAATTGAGAGACCGAAGTTCACTTCCCACCTCCTGCTGTTGTGAGGTACTTACCATGAACTAATATGGTCCAGTATGGTCAACATGACCTGGCAGTATCAATGGGCAAAATGTTTTGAGCAGCTTATAAAGTCATTTTGGAAAAAAGTGTCTGCTAAAGAAATGAATTTAATGTGTGTGAGTGCCTTGGTTTAAGCCACTTCGTTGTCTGTTAGGAACAATGAGACAAGGAACGTTTTACATGTTGTCAAATGGTCTTGAGTTTGTGGAGAAAAAGCTGTTTTAGTTTAAATGAACATTGATTCTGATGTGGTTTCAAATGAATGAAAATAAAAAAAATGCTATTTTTTCATGTGGCATTCAAGAATGCTCAAAGTGCATCTCTGTCTCCAAAATGAGATACAGCTCAGAGTAAATCAAAGTACAAATTGTAAGAATGAGCAGCCTCTATGCCTATAGTTAAGTTATGGCGAAAATTTATAAAGCAGTCAGGAGCCGAGCAGTGGAACTGGGATCCACAAGCATCTGGTAAGCATAGAAAAAAGGGAAATATATATTTAACACTTAGAGGTCATTTAGAAAAAAATATTTAAAAACCCAAAAAGAAATTGGAAAAAAAGTGAATGGTGGAGCAACAAAATCATCAGTTGGGGTTTCAAAGCATTATATGAATATGGCATTTGGCAGATATTTAACTGAAGACAAATATCTAAAACATGTAATGCTGTCATATTGATTTCATCTGGAGGTCTGTAAGTCACTTTGAAGGCTATGATGGATTTCACATAAGCCAAATTATCTATTAAATTTTGCCAGCCATATTATATGCATGTATAAGGAACTCCTGGCAGACTTAAGCCTCGGGAGAATACCTGTCAAGTGGGTTGGTGCCGCTCCTCCCGTGTAATGCTTTGTATATACAAACCATCTTACTTGTCCATCTACCACACATGCTTTAAAGTACACCTTTGAGCTTAACAAAGTAAATTTTCATTCATCTTTTAAATGCAAAAGGCAGAATTTTTAGTTTAATAAAATAATTTTGAGATTGTAAAGGAAGTAAAGTTTACTTTGACCTATGAAGAAGAGGAACATATTATCAGAATACCTGCATTTGAAAATGCCCCCGCCCAACGTGTAAATATATCAGAATATCAGTAATTTTGTGGCTAGATCAGCTATCAGTAGTGCTCATATGAGTGATTTTCATATCACAAAGGGGAACAGAGCAGTACAGGGAAAGTAAGATGAAGGGCGATGTCCTCTTTGCCTATTTTTTACTCTCCGTCTGCCCCTTTGGCATAAGACACTCTGTTTGCAGCCAATGTGCGCAGGCTCCTCCTGCTGTTTTCCCTCGGAAAATTATTCAAATGAGCGGTGCTTACCGTGCGCTTATTTAACAGCTCCACTTGAAGCCACGAGAATAACAAGTGCATGAAATTCTATGCGATACATCTTGAAATGACTTTAATCTGTAACACCTCCGAGCACCAGCGTCCGCGGCCATGCAGCACGGTCCTTGTTCGAATGCAAAGCATAAAATATAATCAGCCACCAGCGCGCGGCCTTCCACCGCCACGCTGGAGGTGCGGCACCAGCCCACTTGACAGGCGTCCTCCGGGGGCCCGAGCCTGTCAGGAGCTCCTAATGCATTTAACTCACTCCCGAGAAAGAAATTGCGTGTTTACATTCGAACCAGATTGCACTATTAGCTGTGCTCTGACGGCGTACAGCTGAAGAGCATCTATACGCAGCGCTGCTGTGCTTAACCATTAATGCTAGCAGTCTTGTTTAGCAACCGACTTCCGACGACTGTGTAAATCATTATTAAGAACAGCGGTTTGCATATGACTTTATTTCGCTATGACATGAGTCATGACATGAGCAGGATCAATTTTTCGCTCAATTTTTTTTTCCTTTTAATAGGAGTTATTTCGTTTTGAGCGCAGCAACTAATTCCTTCTAGAAAAGGAAGTACAAAAATATAAAAACTGCGCCACAGCCAAGAAAAGCAGCCACGCTTTCAAAGTAACAAGTAAAGTTTTTCCCCACAGAAAAAAGAAAACAACCTGACTGGTACTAAAGATTCCTTCCCACATGTTCGGTTGCACATCCCTCAACAACGATGAAGCCTCCAAACGTTTTTCGTATCCATCTTTGAGCTTCTCACAATTTTCTGCTGCTAGTTTCTCCTGCTCTTCAACTGCAGTTTGTTCTACGTCTTGAATGTTTGCAGGATTCCTTTTACAAATGACAAATTTCAGCTCTTTTTAAAGCTTTCAATCGGACTGAGATGAGGACTCATTGCTGGCCAGTTTAACACCGTCCATTCTTTTCCTTTTCAACCATTCTCTTGCGTTCTAGGATGTGTTTTAGGGTCATTGTCCTGCTGGAGGACCCACAATCTTCTACCCATACCTACTTTTCTAACATTGGGTGGCAAATTTCACTCTAAAATGCCTTGGAAATCATCTGATTTCATGATTCCGTTTAAAGGCTCAAGGCCTTCAGTGCCAGAAGCAGCGAAGCAGTCCAACAACATCATGGAACCTCCACCATATTTAACTGTAGGTAGGATGTCGTCCTTCTTATAAGCTCAGTTTTGTCACCTGTTGACAAATCCCTAGTTTTCTTTGTTCTTTGTTCTGTTTTTGTATCATAAAAGTCTGCAGAACATTTTCCCAGAAAGATGTTCTCTAGGTAGGTTTGGGCAAAGATCACTTGTGCCTTTCTATCTTTCTCTTTAAACAATGGGGTCCTCCTTGACTTTTGCCCATAAAGCCCTTCTTAGTTTAGTGTACAGTGTATGGAAAGGGTTCAAGCCTTCACTCCAGATCAGCTTTAAACTCTTTGGATGTTTTACTTGGTGCTTGTACCAATCTTCAATGGCTTTTTTGATCAGTTTTCCTCTTCCCACCACATCCTGGGAGGTTCTTGACAGCTAAGCTGCGAACTTCTTAATAACATTGCAAACTGTGAAAACAGGGATTCTG
This sequence comes from Heterotis niloticus, assembly GCA_018136845.1. Taxonomy (NCBI): domain Eukaryota; kingdom Metazoa; phylum Chordata; class Actinopteri; order Osteoglossiformes; family Osteoglossidae; genus Heterotis; species Heterotis niloticus. The sequence continues at coordinate 11,759,530 of CM030905.1, forward strand.
AGGTGCTGGAGATGGCCTTGTACCCTTTTGGCTTTTTATGTTTGGCGATAATAGTTTTTCTAATGGTCTGCGGCAGCTCTCCGGTCTTTAGTGCCAAAAAGGAACTGGGACTGAAAGCGATCTTTTTCAGCATTAAAGCCTTCATTCATTGGTTAATTCAGATCATGCAAGTTCTGCCAATTTATCACAGGTCAGTCTAATTTCATTGCAATGAGGCTCAAGTACTTAAACAGATCTTAATTGTTCAAAGGGGTGCCAATAATTGTATCATTTCAAATTTTTAGTTTTTACAGTATTTCCATATCTGTACTTTTTTAATTGTTATTGCTTTATCCTGTGCTGCTCTGTATCAAACTAATAGCTGTACATAGATCGAAAGCTGTTTCTTCACCCACTTGTTTTCAGAATATACTGTACATCATACACATGAAATACAAGGGTGTGAATAATTTTTTTTGTTTAATGACTTCATGAAGTTATTCTAAAAAATGCAATTTTGATTCCCGCCCCCCCGAAGAATGGATTCTGTGTTTAAATCGGGGGCACCTGTTACTTCTGCAACCTGAATTTGGATTCATTGCAAATTTATCTGCTGGGAAAAAAAAAAAAAAATTGGCTGCTCCGTAATTGGATGCACCTGCAGTTGCACATTTTGCCATTTTACTCTTCACTTGGCAAAATGAAAAAGGCTGAAATTGACACACGCTTATTCTCGCTCACTCTCACTCACTTCCACATGCGCTAGCCTGAATAAATACATGCCAGGAAGAAATTTAATAGCATATACCATTTTCAATAGATAACATACTAATTCAAATGTTTTAGCATTGCACATATCAATTATTTGCGGTGATGAATTAAATGCAGTGTTTGATGGAAATGTACAAGTTCATCTCTCCTGGTGGAAGGACCAAGTTTTTTTGTATACTCTTGGTGAGCCAGGGCATGCAAGGGATTGGTCAGGTGTCAGGTTCAGTGCAGTGGTGGAAATGCCCATTAGCAGGAATTAGGGGTTCTCTGTTTGGGTGATGCAAATTTGGAAAGGAAAGTGTCATGCTACTATTAGAATTGACAGTCGATTAACCCTGAATGTCTTCATAGAACTACTTTGCAATCATGCCTTATGCATCTGAAGGATGGTGACATGACCTCACTGACTTAAAAAGGAAAGTGGAATAATACCCTGTCCTTCATCCACACCCTCGTACTATGCAAGAAGTGAACTGAAGATAGTAGAAACTTGAGCTATTGTAGCCTTTGATGCAATATTACAAATGGACAGTACCTGATGCTTGGGATGTACCAACCTGGAGGCAGCCAACGAAACAGTGGGGTTGTGTGAGACGCCTAAGGCTGTTTAAGAGGCAACATCTTGAGGTCTGAAGATACACAAACCAAGAGTCAAATCATGTAGAGCCTTTCTAACTGCTTTAGCACCAGAGAAGGAATAATGAGACTTGCTTGTGGGCACAAACAAAAAAACCCTGATACCTTTGTGCTCAAAGCTCCTCAGATCTGCATGTGCAAACAAACATTTGAGCATGTTTAACTCCAGGGTTTGAAAGACAAGGAGATGTCTGGAATTTAAACCTCAACTAGCCAGGAACCGATACTAAAGAATCATGGCAGTCTGTTAGAACCTGGGAATTTGGTAGCAAAGTCAATATGCAGAAATTATCTTGAAATTATATTGAAGAATTTGTTGTTGTTATTATTATTATTATTATTATTATTATTATTGTTGTTGTTGTTGTTGTTGTTGTTGTTGTTGTTGTTGTTGTTTGCCTAGCCCTAGGTGTTTCCATCAATAAGCTCATTATTTTTAGGCAGCCATCTGTATGAACCCTGAATGAGAAAATTCATACGTCTTAGCAGCAATTGTTTACACTAAGTCAAAACCTTGGGTTCAAAGCATGTTTCTCTACTGCTGACCTCACTTCTCTTGCTCAACAGGAGGAAATCGAACAATTAACAGAGAGGAATAAAAGGGGGTGTCTTTTTCCTCCATCACTTGTAACATAGCAACTGTGGGCAAAAATGAATCTTTTGTCAGTCGTCAGAGGAACTTGGACCTTCGATGCCAGCTTCCCACTACCGCACACCACCATCATCTTTAAAAAAAGCATAATTTAAGATTATCAATCTGAACACCTTTTTGAAAATTAAACTTTTAACGTGAATAAAAACCTGTTGCTATTTAGTATGTTCAGCTGGAATTTTGTATTCATTTAGTCTAAGAAAAAATGGAATTGGGAAAGAAGTTGAAATTTACTAAAAAAAATACAGAATCCAGTAATGGCTGTGAAAGATTAAACTGATTTATCTGTGGAATCTGCCATTGTGTTTTGACTGCTATTGTTGGTTGATAACACTGCTGGGGTTCATGGGGGCATCCACAGTTATTCATGCAGTCATATAAAACTGTAAAATAAATAATAAATAAGAGCATAATTACCAGGTAAATAAGAACAACACAAACATTACGCTTACATTTAGTGGGCCTTGGAACTACTCTGCAAACAGATCAGTAATCTCCTGGAAAAACATCTCGGTCTTTGTGGAACTGGAGAACGCCATCCTGGAGGACATCAGTGTACAGTATTACTGTAAAAGTGCCGCTGTGCCCAGTAGTCAGCATCCCCACATAATGGTGCACAAGGCTTTTCCACACAGATGGAATGAAATCCTGGTTACAGGATGGATGCGTGAAGACACCTCTGTTGCATTTCCACGCTCAGTTTATACTGTTATTTTTTCATCATTATGGGGCAAAAGTGCTGCACTCAATTTGTGTCAAGAAAATATTTTGCGAAAATGTTTTTGCCAGCCTTTTTTATCAAAGCTGAAACTGTGGAAACACGTGTGTGCGTGCGTGCGTGTGTGCGCGCGCACCTTCGTTTTTTATGTTGTATTGGAAGTTTTAAAGTTTGAGAGTATTTTCTTCTTTTAAGAGACATGTTTCTGTTTATTTTCTCAAAAGCTTAAACAAGCTGAGTTTGAAAAAACAATTTAAAGGCAAAATATGAATTTGATATCCCATTGTTACTAAATTATGTTTTTTGTTAATTTAATGCAACTTTAATTCAGGTGTGTGGTCAAGTATTAAGGACAAGTCTCAGAGAGAGAAATAATTCTCCAGCATCAGGGATACCAGTAAAAGTCCTAAGCACTTTTTGCAAATATACATTTCATCCAGCTTATTAACATTTAACCAGACAGCTTCATTTCCACATTGCCAAAAGCCCTGCACACAATAGCTGAAATCGAAATTATGTCTTGCTATTATGCACTCTTGCAAGATTATTATTTTTATAAAATTAAAATTACTGTATATTATTTAATCTGGAATTTCATAGCAGATGTTCAAAATATTTCTAATGTGCCATAAGTAATTCATTTAATAAAATATAAGTTACTTAAATTTTAGTAAAATGTTCTGCCCCAAATTTTCTCACTATTAAATACACTATGTGAAATGGTCAAAGATGACATTTTAGATCTGATTTCTGACAGTTTTTTTACCTCTCTGCAGAAACTGGAGGTTCTCACTATTTTTAGGTGATTTTTGTAGTCATGCTCTATACATTTGGAACAAATACTACCATATCTTACAGTGTTATTCCTCTGCATGCATGCAAGCATGTGTGCGTGCGTGTGTGTGTGTGTGTGTGTGTGTGTGTGTGTGTGCGTGCGCGCGCCTGCACGCACATGCTTGTGAAAAGGTAGCTTTGGATGATCTTGCTATATGGCTTACAAGCATGGAAGTGGTGCTGGGACTTAGAAAACTGGTGTTGTAGGAGGTAGCTGAAGTTATATGAATGTTGTAGTAATAAAGTAAGACCTGTTTTCTGCCCGGAGCTCGATGGGAGGCTTACGAAAAGGCCCGCTGAGACAGGGTTAGCTGACTGTGACGAATGCACTGTGTTCTACTGCCCTCCATCGGCAGCCTGCCTGCACAAAGCGAAGCAGGACAAAGCCCACAGAGTCCAACTGGTTCGATGTACTGAATAAACTGATGGCGTTGAGTCCAGTGCCCCATTTTGTGGGCTTCTCTCTGCCGTCTTAGGTCCCACTTCTTGGTTCATACTTTGGTTTTAAACAAAAACGAATCAGAACACGAATTTCATTTCCTTTCATTTGTATTCATTAAACATTCTTCATCATGTTCATAAACTTAATTTCAAATACACTCCCGGTATCCATCAGATGCACACACACACAAAGTGAACTGAGGCCCAGATGGTTCCTTCACAATGGCGGGACTTCCTTTGATGGGTCTGAGTGATTGATTTTAGGCTCCAATGGAGTCACCTCAGGAGGCGTCTGCCAACCAGGGCTCTCTGCCAGAAGTTGGAGAGGCGGAGACGGGGGCGGACTGCAGGTCACGTGGTGCTCGGCCGCTTTTGCACGCAACCCTTGCAGCTACAGCGCCGGGCCCTCCTTACAGTCGTGCTGTGTCATTGTGTCTCGTAAACATGTATGACAAACTTAAGCATCTGAGTGTACATTTCAGCATCAAATGAAAATTAGATTACTTATTACTGTATTGTATAGACTACTGAATTTATTTTTCTTCCATTGCATTACTAACATTAACACTGTCTTTCAGTTAATAGATCAAAGCGACTACCTTGGGGTCCAACAGCAATTTCCTCTCTAGGATTTGAACCAACTACCTCAAGGGCACAAAATCTCTGCTCTCATCCCAGTTTGGAATCCCACCTTCCATCCTAGTACTCTTGGGCAAGGTGTTGCCCGAACTGCTGAAGTAAAAATTCCGCAGCTGTATAAATAGGTAAATCACTGTATGTAGGTTTGGAGAAAAGCTAAACGAACAAAAATAAGTCCTGCGCATGAAACTCCTTGCCTTGATGCCTTCTATTCCATTCCTCTACCTTTGCTGGTGAGCTACTCTGCTGGTGCCCTTACTGATCGTGACAACCACGTTTCCCCTGTGCGCTTCCGTAAAGTTGCTTCTAAACATGCTTGAAACTTGACCAGAACAAGACGACCAAGCCGAATTACCCCAAACTGCTGTAATGGTACCGGAACCAGAACTCCTGTCATCACAGAGGCCAAACTTCTCATATCGTTTCTAAAGTAAATCGTGAGTCAAAAGGAGTCAGTAAGACCTGTCGCCACGGTAATCGCAAGTGCGCAGGTTTTCCGAAGCTACTTATGTTTCCACTTGCGGATACACGGTTTAATGGCGAAAACGAATGAATTGCATGCAATCTCTCAATGGTGAGCGAACTGCTACCACAATATAACTGTATTTATGCATCACCAGGATGACATAAAACTCCGTGCAGGTACAGTTCAGCTCGCACCTTAATTTTAATAATTGACATCTTTAAAATGCTGCTCATTTTTTCCGTCCCCCCCCCGTCTGCTTTTCATTTCCAGCCTATTTACTCGCCAAACTTTGATCCATGCATAATTTATTAAGCAGTTTTGCACACATTTATTAAAAAAATATATCTCAAATCAAATTACAGCACCGCATTTATTTAAGCACTAAAATTTTTATGCGTCTTGCGATGTCTGAGACTGCTCACTGAAGTGACTCTCGATCTGGTCTTAGAGCCGGAGCACCCGGGGGTCAAATTCCTCAACTGCAGGGGACCGGCCGCTTCTCCAAGCTACAACCTACATGATAAGGAGCTCCAGGGTCAGAAAGATGACATGCGCTCACCCCTGCATTTCAAAATGATGATGATGCTCATTCCAGAATAGGTTGGAGGATTAAGGTGGGCACCAGCCTGTAAAGTTAAGCACGCACCCCTTAGACTTTTAAATTAGCAAGAAAAAGAGAAACTCTTGGATGCCCAGGAAAGCAAGCGATCAAAATCCTTGAATAGTGTGTATCTTTTTACTCTAAAATGTATACTGACCCTCTTCCGTTCCCCCTTTTACCAAACTATTTTGCATTTTCCAGAGAACTTGGTTTGTTTTCCATTCAGCCTTGCTCACGTTCTTCCCATCCAGGTTAAGTTTGAACTGAGCATTCTGCAATGTTCCCAACAAATAGAATAGTTTTGTTACATAAATGAGCATATATTAAGACGCCAGCAAGGACTAGGGGTCTAGCCAGGGCTAACCCAGCTAGCCAGGGTTTTTGGCAGAACTCAACCGGCAGCCTTTAGACATCCACTGCTAAATTAATTTAATTAGAAATAACCAACTTAATTCATTCTAAATTCAATTACGTGCACAAATATATGGCAAGAATATATTTTCTTTTATGTATAGATGCACTGATATAAAGACAAAGGGAAAACTAATTTTGAATTTATAAACTTAACAAATAGATGCACACCATTTACTGTGTGGAAACTGCCGATTTGTTTAACTGAAAATTTTCACCTAAAAGCGTCAGCATTTCTAAGACAAGGGGCAGCAATGCATCGTATTATGTTTACAAAATGTGTAAGCAGACAAATTGTCCTCTGTTTTCTAATAAATCTGGTTATTATTTAGTAAGGTTTTAATTTTTTTAATTAAAAATTGCAGTTTATGTATTGGTTTTAACAGCAAACTTAGCACTCTTGAATTTTAGCATCTTTGGACGATGACTAAAAAATCCTTATAAATCCAACCCTGTTCCCAACACAGTCTCATTTTTTCATACAGATGATTCCATCTTACTTTATTTAACTCTGTTCCCCAATGGACTGTAGAACTAAGATAATAAAAGGGTAGAACATATGAGGAAAAGCTCATACTCTTCAAAAACACACTCCTTTTTTCCAGTGTAATATTTGCCGCTTCCTCCCGTGAACACGGTAAACAGACACGAGCGTCGAGTGCTGTTCCACAGGGATCTCGGGCATGGTGGACGGATTCCGCAGTCCTTCTGCTTGTGTCAGGAGCAGCAGTCAAATGTATCTTCCCAAGGTGAGGCAAGAAACAGAGAAAGTTCAGCAGTCGGGCCTTCGCTTCAGCAGGTTCCTGTAACTCTATCCTGGTGCCCCAGGGGCACGCAACCCGTGGGTTACATCAGCTTCAGAACCGACAGCTTCCTTTTCCTGCGGGAAAACCTGCACGGCCTCCCTGCAGGTAGTCAACCCTGGAAGACCGAGAGAACATGTGTTTTCTTCCCTCTGCTGGGTCAGCGCAGGGTCGCTCATTCATCCAGGGTGATGTAGCACTCTCCTTCCAGGACACTTATCATACGCCTTGCAAGCTCAACAGATGGATACTGTGCACCCCAGTGCCTCAAATGTTTCTCATCAAAGCCACCTCTTAGTCATTTTTAATATTTTCTTAATGTGTTAAGAGCTGTCTTTGAACTCAATACTCTCCAAGAAAACAAATTTAGGGAAAATTTATTCCAAAAACACCCACACTAAAGCGCTGAACACTGAATGTGGATGCAGAGGGGCTCCCGCGCTAAGCATAGATGGAAAAATTCAAGCGCTAGAAACGGACGGAAATTTAACCAAAATGTAAAATTCAAATCGCAAAGTTTAAAAATTCAAATGCTTGTCTCAGACCACAGCGATTTATTTAAATTAGGTGCGGCTCTGTTTAGGCCATCTTTCAGAAACAGCCACAGAAAGGACCAGAGAGAGACCGTTCGGTCAGATGGCACACACGGCAGTGCCTCACACTGCGCGTTTTAACTAGACGCACAAACAAAGCAGATCCGAGGAACAAAACGCCTCCTGGAGATGTCGAACTTGTAGTAATCTGCGGTATGACACAGTGTCTCAGCAGCCACATAATGCGGAAACACGGCCGCAACACCACGGCAACGTTCACTTTGAAGTCTGTTCTGTTTCGTGCTCTTTTTGTCGGACATGCAAAAACTGGGCATCTGCGGCATCCAAATGTGCTTTTGTTCCTCACGTGACACCTGACATTCCCTATTACACACAAGTTTTTCAGGACTAATTTCTCCATAATGCAAAACAATAACACATTAAACTGTAGATTTATTGTGGATACAAGACGACCTCACGGATCTGCTCCACTCCTAATGTGGAAACATTTTACTGCGCTTTTTTTCATGTCTAAACCAGGATCGCCAGTTCCATATCTGCAAATTGTCGATTGAAAACAAAAATGAAATAATATTATCTGAACAGCTTGTAATGCCGCATGCAGGTTTGATATAGAACAGAATTATAACCGTAGCAAGACCTCCTGCGCTTTATCGTGTTTCATTTAATGATGAAAAAAAAAAGTTTGATGAAACGTGCAAGGAACTGGATTAATGTGTGAAAAAAGCCCTTCTCGCGCATCAGATAAACTACAATAAACACAAAAAGGGAGACAATGGCCCCTTTCAGCGCCTTCCCTGTGATTATGCTAACAAGCAGCTCACCAGGGAAGGGATTAGAGCTGATAGCCAATCGGAGGGAAGGTGGCGGGCGACGCCATGGCGCTCGGGCGACGATGGGGCTCAGTGGGTCTAAGCCCCAGAGATGAGGAATGATTAACTTGGCCTTCTGGGGGATGGGAAGAGGGGTGGGGTAGTGGGGCTGCCAAGGGGACCACTGAAGACCTGGTCCTGGGGGAGATAGGAGCATAGGCAATGCTTAGTCACCGTTACGTGCCTCACAATAGCTCCTTCCTGCACCTCTACGCTAAAGAAAAGACCCGCCGATGCCAAAAAAAAGAGTCTCTGGTGACAGGTACTACTTAATGTTTACCCGTCTGCGTATGGCGGCGGCGGCAGCTCTGCACTGAGTAAAATTCCCCGCGGGGGGCATCCTCTCGGCCTGCCAGCAGGACGCAGTTGCCTGCAGGTGCTGAAAAGGCAGGACGACACATTAGAGAGGCAATCCGCATCTCCTCAATAGCAAAACTATTGTCTATTTTTTCCTCAATAACAAAAAAGTACATACTAATGGAGCCCGCCACCTTAAAAGCACTTTGCTGTCCCTCTAACCGTAGCCACCCTGTATCTTGCGATTGTAGCCGGTCATTGATATGGGAGTCGGCAAAAGAGACGCACGGAACAGGAGAGGCGTTTAGGCGTCCATTGGCCGTACTGTGAAATGTGAGATAATGGGATGATTTTAAGCAAAGGATCCGGGTGCACGGCGCCTCGTAGAAGCCGCGTCCCTGGCCACACACCGGGAGGGCGTATTTATCAGCATAATAGCAGGTGCATCACGGGAGGTGTGCGGCAAAATCATAATCGCACTGAAGCTGATTATAGGTAGGCAACCCTCCCACCCAGGACCCGGTCAGTGGGATCGTGGCAAAGAGCCCAGGGCCCTGGAAGGGGTCCGGTCCAAATTCTGCTTCTTTTTCCTCTCACTGTGCTCAAGAAAATTCAGCAAATCTTTTTTTTTTTTCCTTTTCTGTTTTTTATTATTTTTTCCCTTTTCGCAGATTAGCACAGAGGCTGCCAAGAATGCAAATTGCAGAGAGGACCCTGAGCGCTGAAGCACCGAGAGCCGAGGCCTCATTAGTCTTGTGTGCTAACAACCTCAGGTGGACAGACAAGGGACAACGGGAGGCCGCTGTGCTAAAGAGCTGGACAGGCCCTTCAGGGGCCTTTGGCCTCCGTGAGCCACAAGCGAGGCCAAATAAAATAGTAAACCAGACCAAGGGGCTCAGCAGAGGGCCTTCCCTGCGAGCTGGGGTGCCGAGTCCCTCAGCTATGCCCACCATCACTGTGTCTTGCCCCTGGCCAAACCAGAGCTGGCGATGGCGTGAAGAAACAGCAGCAATTGCAATGGATGGCAACAAGCAGCCTTCCTCTGCTATGCTGCTGCGATTCAGTGTGTTGCTGGAAAGGAAAATGGCAAAATGTCATAAAAAACAGGCATGTTAACAAACTAATTTATGCAATATGGTGGTGTTAGAAACTGCTCACCTCCAAAAGTCTGATTTGAAATGTTCAATATTATAAATTAAATTTTATATCAAATATTCATGTGGCTTGCACATGGTATAGTAGTTTGCTGCTGCGTCTGGACTTGGGGACGCCAGGTTTGAAGCTCACCTCCTGATGTAATGCAGTGAGGTAGATAGATGGTTGGAAGTGCCATTGAGTCAGAGCCAACTCATACCAAACACCGGCATGGCTTCTGAGACAAGGGAAGGAATGGAAATGCTTCTTGAGTAAAGTATTTGCCCTAAAGTTGTTCCATCGGCCTGTAAAAATGGCTAAATTAATTCTGAATAGCTTAAAGCTGCAAGTCTCTTTGGAGAAAAGCGTCACGTAAAGACGTTCCCATTTTAGGAGTGTGAAATTTTATTCTAGCGTACATCATAAGGCATGTTGGGACCGTCACCGTAGCTGGTGGCACACAATTAGCTATTACAGTTGGAACGAATGCGATTCCGCAACACCGCCTCATGCATAAGTAATGCGTACCAGTCTGTTAGCGCAAGCGGCAGCATGTAAGCGTTCAGTCTGCTGAGCGTGTTTATTTGTGACCCGCCATTTTAAGTGTTAGCTATTAAAAATGAATAGGAATGATTAAAATCCTTTAAGCCCCGCCAACGGTGTGCTTAAATTTTAAGCTGTAAGTAATTGCACGGAAAGAAATATTCATCCCCATAGTTAAAGCAATTAGAAAAATTTCCATCAAGGGACTTCTCAGCTTGATTTTTGTTCTGAGCAATAGTGATTAACATTGCGGTTATTAATTGAAGTCATTTTCCAAGACTATGGGTGTTATTTTTTTTATTCCTTGAAGGAGAAGTGGGTGCTGGGGGGGGGGGGGCATGTGAAGTAGTAATAAGAAATATTCTGCACTTTTCCGCACTGATGGTCTGTTCTTCTTCTTGGCCGACGGTAACCGAACACGTCGGTCACTTTACACGCTGCACTCCTCAGGCACAGGTATATAAGACCGATATGCAACACAGCATGTAGGGCTGCTGATCAAGAGCTATGACTCTCCACATTTCTACATATGGAAATTACCACTGTAGTTAATCGGAAAAAAAAAAAAAAAAATCCTTCCGAAAATTTCATCAGGGCTGAATACTTTTACTTCCTATAATTAAGTCAATCTGAATAAATTACAGCTCATAAATTGAATCAAGAATATCAAAACATTTATTTATTTATTTATTTATTTATTTATTTATTTATTTATGGGCACTATTCCAGAAAACTCAGGATAACCCTTGTGACCCTTGTTTCAGTTGTGCTCATAGGGCTGGGATGCACTGGTATACCCGGTAAGTGCGTGCACATGCACACACACATGTATCTCGTATAAGTGCCTTGTAACAATAAGTACGTTTATAACTTTGGCAAATATCTTTTGTTACTCAGCAATAACAGCAACAACAAATGTTTCTCAGAAAAGTCGTGTACTACAGTCGTGTTCTTTAAAGTAAAAAAAGCAGAACCATACTTCTGCTTTGCAAAGTACTGTGGTTAACTATGAGACGACAGTAAAAAATAAGCACACAGGTCAATCGTCTAACATTCGTGCAGCTGCTAGTAAAGCAGCACTCACATCTGAAGGCAATATTATAGATGTCATAATTTTAGCAAACGTGGACGAGCTCCTTCGCAAAATGAAGAATTAATGGTAGCAGAGGGAAAATACTTGTGCAATAAGGTCTTATTTTCATGTAAATTTGATATATGTCAAAAAACTCTTTGAAAATGGTGATATGAAACAATGCTGTAAAATTATATGAATAAATATGAGGCACAAAAATGATTGGTCATTAACACTCCATGTACCAGCAGTAGGGTCACCAGGCCAGGACAGGATTTTATTCATGGCCACCACTAAAACAATAAGACACCAGAATGTCCAACTGGGCTTGATAGACTGATGTGTTTATAAGGAATAGGTGCAGTATGTGGATATAAGGAAGCATACATGCACGTGCGCACGCATGCGTGCGCACACACACACACACACACACACACACACACACACACACACACACACACACCCAGTATGCCAAGCAGCCTTTTGGGAAGTCCGCAAAGCATTTTAAAAGTCCAGATGGACAAAAGAATTAACCCAGCAGTTGTCCTTTCATTTAATGCCAATACAAGGGGAGGAGCAGGGCTCGATCAGCGCAGCGCAGTGATGTATGGAAGGCGCTTTGAAATGTGCACGCTCTCTTTTTTCCTAAATGTCACATATTGACCTTGGCGTTTCTGACAGCAACATCCATCACGCAAGTGCGAAAAAAAAACCCCTCCAACAAGTGTGAGCAGTCTATGCCGTGGCCAAATAAATTGGATTAAGGAATAACAAAAATAGACGGATGTTCTGTGCGTCTCAGTAGACAGATTGATCTGCCATGCGCTGCATTCTCCCATTTCCCACTTTCCTTGGAACCACAGGGTCATATTTCAGTACCGAGCACAGATGTGTGGCTGCTCCTTGGTTATTATGGGCTTGGATCGATATCAGTATGCTACGATGCCATCTATTGTGGCAAATTATCGAAAGCCTGTCTTTGAAATGAATTAACTTAAACATAGGTAATAAACATCTGACGTCTCAATCAAACTCGCTTTCTGAATTATTTACACAAATAGGTCTCCTCATTGATTTGTTTGATTTATGATCATCTTGCATTTTTCTGTGATTGGTGATAAAAAGATTTGGATGTGTGTTATGGTGGTTTTTCAACGACACACCAGTGGGAAATTAACCCATCTGCTTGGTGTGTTTAACACACTTGTCTGATTTCATAATTGTTCTTTAAGGATGCCGGGACCCTTGGGTGGGATAACAGGCCAAGGTATAGTACAGCACAGTACAGTACAGTACACCGGACAGATAAGTATGCCACCTTCTGTCCCTGGGAGCATAGAAGGTGGCATGGTGGTTACAGCTGCTGCTCCTCATTTGAGCAGTCCAGGTTTAAAACCCTCCATTTGCTATATACCATTAAGCAAGGTACTTAACCTGAATTGAGCCAAAATTATAGGAAAGAAAAAACAAAGCGTTCAAAGTTGCTGCAGGGCGTTTGAAATTTGGGGTTGTGGTATTAAATCTCTCCTTCCACATACACTTTTCATGCGATGCAAAAAAAGAAGCAGTGTGTGTGTCTCTCACTCTCTCTCTCTCTACACCTCCTCACTTCCAAGAGTTCAGCTTACACACCTCCACCTCATAGAGACACATGCAACACAGGCCCTTGCTCCCATACTAACAGGACCAGAGAGCACATGCTAACACACACACACACACACACACACACACACACACACACACACACACACATCAAGCTGTGAGAGAGCAAGTGAATCCAACCAGGTCCAAAACTGCAGACCCCACCAAACCATGAAGCTGTTACTTGCGAGTCCTGTATTAATGGTTATGTAAAGAAAGGCTTCAGTCCTTTTTAAAGAAATCAATTTTTGTAATATTTCTTATAACCCCTTTTATTTTGCTTTTTTATTTCTTTGCATAGTTCTCACATATAAAATTGTTTGCATATCAGAATTGTAAGAAAAAAACCAAGACAAACCATTTTCATGTAATTTCTTCAGTATTACATATTTCAGGTGTATGTGCAAAATTTTTCTTTTTAAGATCTATATTTTGAGAAACATTTTTTACATTTGTACTTAAAATGTTTTATGCTTCCTGTACCTGTGACTTGTCAATATGGGTTCAGTGGCTTGACTGAATAATTCAAATAAAATTAATTTTGACACTGCTTTGGCCTAATTGTGATGTAATAAACGTTAAATTAAATACATTAAATATTATTTTTATTAATTAAATCATACTGTTTACATTTAAATGTGAGTTTCTTTTGGAATCTTTATTCTTACCCTATACATTTTTTTCTCCATCTGTGAAGAAATAACATTTAAAAAGAGGATTTATGCAAGTAAAGCACATTTATACATATTATTAATTTACTTACCTTATTATTATTAATTTATTTTTTCAAGCTTTTTTCCCCAGGTAGCAACATAGGCCTAGGGTATTTTAGTGCAGAACTTTGAGACTGAAAGGTAACAATAGAATACTTAATGCTTTTAAACAAACTGTTCTAGTCAAAGTGAGTTACACCTTTAAAAATAAAACAGGGAAATGCAGCAGAGGTCAAAAATGAGCAAACGTGGTACAGATACAGTACCACAACACCGAGTTACCAGTACAACACTGAGCTGGTTATAAGGTCATCTTGGAGGATATGTGACTGTGTTAGTAGACCCGCATGACAAAGTGAAGAAGTACATCAACTGTACAATAACAAATACAGAAAATCAATATTTAGGTGCTAAGATGACAATTTAGCAACATTTATGATAATTTGTGTTAGTGTAGACAAACCAGTGGGATTTAAAATCCGAATATCAGAGACAAAATCTCAGGAGATGGGTTTCATATTTTCTTACATACTACAAAATAATTTAAAAAATACATAATGATACAAATAACATTTCCCTTTAAGTAATTTTGCAAAATAGAAATGCTACACATTTTAATTTTGCATAAAATTCAGTACAAGAAATAACAATTCCAGAAATGTTACAGATTTGCATTTGCAAATAAGCAATTGTTAAACAGTATAAAAAATGTATTTGATACTTATTCTGAAGATGTGTATTAAGGTAAAAATGTATCTCTTTCTATTTTTTTGAACACGATAAAAATCCAGAAATAGTTATTGAATCAGAATTTGAAAAAAAAGGTCCCTCATTACCACTTTAGAATGTTTTTTAAGAAAATGTTTGCATTATTATTTGTTTGATAATTTAATGTGTTATATTTCTCCCTAAAAGAGAATAATTAAGGATTAAATAGGGTGAAAGTGTAAATATTTAATTCACCCCCCTTTTAGCCATTTGAGCCTGTAATGACTTTCTTGACCAATTGTGTTGATTGATGGTGGTGTTGCCATGGTTTTTTAACCTACCTGCCATACCAGTTCATCACCAGTTAATATCACAGGTTGACCCAGACACTGAGTCAACATAACAGTTTCCAGGAGTGTGTAATATTGTTAGGAGTGCAATGCTGTTAGCTGTGTAAGGATTCCTTGTCACGTTTGGCGTAAAAATCACACTGCAGACTTCTGTCTTTCCGGCAAAGCTCTCATTTTGTAGTGCCAGCACTTTCCTTGTTCACCACCAACTAAAATGGAGATGGGCATTTTTTTCCCCATTGTTTTCTTTATTTTACAGCAGCTCGGAAACGTGGGCCTACAGTGCCCTCTGTCTGTAACGTCCATTCATCGCGCCCTCAGTCCTCCTTATAATGATTTTGCTCCTTGGGAATTTGAACAACAACGACGACGAAACATGTCTGAAGGTTTCATCAGCTGCAATGGGCCCCAGTCAGCAGTAACCCGTGTTAAACAGGCCACGGTTATGATGCCCTCAAAGAGGTGGTTCACAGGAGGACGAGACCCAGGGGGGAGGGTCCAGCCGTCCAGAAGTTTCCCACCATCCCGCAGACGTGGCAGGAGGCCGACAGTAGGCTTTGAAAAATTACACTTTTGTTATTCCAAGCACCAGGGATGACGTGTGGCCCGCAGATGGCCCCGAGCCTAAGATTGCCCTCCCCAAACACAGATGGAGGGACAGGGCTCTTTGAACTTCTCCTAAGGAGACCTCAGATGCTCCTCTATAGGCTTCCAATGCAGGAGAACAAGCCTATCCTTTGTGGGGACTTCAAACCTCCTGCCATGTCATGGTCAGGTGACCATCGTGGACAGTGGCATTCTTGTTTATTTTTTCTTGGTGTAGAGATGGACTGACATGTTATGACGATGAACACATTTGGGATAAAAACATCCTGTGGCAACAGCTATTAGTGTTCATAGCCTGGCTCAGCTTAGCAAGCAATCTGTCTGTTACCTGAACCAAACCAAGTTAATAATGTAAACACAATGTGACTCGCTGCTGATTTAAAGTCATGTCACAATAATGGCGGAAGCAGGGAGCCCAGAGGTTAAAAGTACCACCTTGCACTCAGACGACCCATATTTGAGTCCTATGAAGGAAGCAGAGTGCCACATAAAAAAAAAAAACAAACAAACAAGAAGTGCACTAGTTGTTAAACTGAGGGAGAAAAACTAATGCAAACAAGCAAAGTAATGTGCTGATTTGAAAAGAAAACTTTTATTAGCATGTAAATGTATTTTCACCTGGATTTATAAATTATTGAGGCAGTGATTATTTTCTAAAGAGTAATGCATTACTTGTTTGTTTCTTACATGGCACTACTCTTTCTCCATACAGTTGTATGCAAAATTTTGCGAGACCCCTTGCCAAATTACATGTTTTGTTGAAACGCAAAAGAACATGAACACAACCTCCGCATCAAAAAAACTTGAACATGACAGATTTCTGCTGATTTTAATGCACACTCAGAATTAACTTGATGAGTTTAACAGATTGAAAATGCTAGTATTAGTGATATTTTTCTCAAGTTCTCAGAACTTCATTGACCTGTTAGGCCTTAATCTAAGTCAGGTGATGACAGTTTCAGTGCCTGATAAATTCTCAGAGTCTTCAAACCTTTCAAGGTGATGTGATTGTGCTCAGCAACCATGAGGTCTTCTAGACAGTTTTCTGAGGATCAGAAAATAAAGATAATTTTCTGTCACAAAGCAGGGGGAGGCTATGTGAGGACATCTAAATGCTTCCTGCTTGCGATTTTCACAGTCTGAAATATCCTTAAAAAAATGGAAGTTAAGGTGACTGTTTAAGTCAAGGCAAGTTCTGAAAGACCAAGAAAAATCTCTCACAAAAACACTCAGGGACTGGTCAGGATGTCAAAGCAAAATCCCAGATCCCTGCAAAGGACCTGGTGGTGGCTTAGCAGAGATGGGCGTAGCAGTGCATCTACTAGGTTTGTATACATCCGTGCATGCAAGATTCAAGAAGAGTAACACAGTGACACAAAAATAAAATAAGTATGTGTTGCTTTCATGCAGAAAATAAATAAATAAACCATGGTGCAATGAGTAGTGTTACTGCCTCACATCACCTGGGTTGTTCAGGTATGTATCAACCTGTCTATGTGGACATTCTATGCCCCCCCATGTCTGTGTGGCTTTCTTACCACAGTCCAAAGGCATGTATTTCATGTGCTACTGTAACTGGTGACTGTAAACTGGGTGTGTATCTATGTGGATTGGCATCCCATCCAAGGTGAACCTGTTCAAGCTCAGCGACCAATGACTCCGGGTTAAGCTCTGGACCACCACAACCCTCACCAGGACAAGCAACTTGTTAAAGGAGGTTAGAATGAACTATAATGAGGATATGAATAATGAGGAAATGAAAAAAAAAAATAAAATAAAATATGTGCACAATTATTAATGCCCCCCCCCCCCAGTAAAGTACTGTGCATGTCCTATAATGTAAAATAGTTCACAGCACTGTTACAGTCTTGCATACAAACGGTAACACCAGCACATTGTGGCTGGTTTAGTTCCTCTGATATTGAAGTTCTAGCAAATTGTAAGTTTTACCACATCAATTAGACATGTACAGGATATTTATAGTGAAAATGATATGTGCATCATTTACAATCAAAATGATGTATGCATCATAATAAGTTCCTTTGTAAAAGCAAAATTTTGGCTTTTTTTAACTGTCGGAAAAACTTGAATAATGATAATAGTTATTTATCAGTTAAACATGCCTCTACTCTTGTATCACCATCTGAAATGCTTTCCTGTCTGAGGCACAAGCTTAATTTCTTGTCATAAGAGTATTCCTTAGAAATCCATAATTTTGTCCTACAGAATCATTTATTATTTAAATTATCCATAATAAGCCTTCTGCTGTCATTCTGAATGTGAATGTGATTCAATTCCATTTGCAATTTGACTCATTTTTAGACATTAATGCATTATTTTTGGGCCAAAAATTCTATTTGCATGCAAGATTTTTAATTTGATCTGTTTATACTCACGACACATAAACAAAAAATCAGCCATATTTCATGCTGCAAAGTTTTATATCTGGAATTTTCTGGTTTTGACTTTTTAAATTTATTTTTACAGTAATACTATTCATTGTACCTCTCAAATATGGCAGAGACAATGCACCCCGGATAATTATGCATTTTCAACTTCTGCTTGAGTTTATTCTTTATATTGTAAATTACATAAAAATTGCAGTAATTGTAACACTGGTCTACAGTAACATTGCATATGTCATGTAGAATATAATTATTTATATGTTTGCATAAATACCAATCCTTATAAATATAAAACATGACATTTTCAATATGCATAGTTTCAACTATAAAATCTTTGCTCTGTTTTGGAATGAAATAAGTATTATGGTTATAATATAATATTTGGTTATCCAACCAAACATCTTTCATTAAATCTTAATTCCCTTCTTCTGTTGTATTAAAAATACAGCCAAGAATTTCTGTTTACACTTGTAGAAATATACTGTAAGTCAGATACTGACAGAAGGAATGATATAAGTGTATTATTCAGTTCATTTAATGCAAATGTTTCACTCAGACCGATGTTATATTGAACTGCGATAAAGGAAAACAAAAGTTTGTTGAGTACTTGCAATTTTGCATAAACTTTTGACATTGGTCACAGATCAAAGCATTACAGTAAGTGAACATCAAAGTAAAGAAAACCTAAAATAAGCCATTTAGCTTACACAGAAAAAGCCCAGATAACTATTTCATTAAGACCAGCTAACATACACAGGTTTTGTTTGCAGTACTGGCAAATTAGCTTGAGGTACTTTGTAGTATTTTGGGTGTATCTGATATTAAACATCACATAGACTGTGTTTAGGCACAACATTAAATCTGCCTTGGTCTGTCTAGAATTTGCAGGTTTGCCTGGGTGGGTTTCTACTGGGTGCTCTGGTTTCCTCCTACAGTCCAAAGATATGTATTTCAGAATCTTTGTAGTAAATTGCCCAAAGGATGTGTATGCATGACTAATTGTGTGTGCAGCTATGGACCGGTGCCCAGGTCAGATTTTAGCCTCTTTTCCTAGCATCCCATGCTTTGGGGATAGGCATCTGACTACTGCCACTTGAGTGAGTGAGTGAGTGAGTGAGTGAATGAATCATCCACCTCTCTCTAGTGTAAAATGAGTCTATGATCACCAAAATCATTTACCAGCTTTGCTAGATGACTCTCTGAAGCCCAGAAGGAATTTTATTCTACTGGTTATTGCAGTGGCAATCTGGGAAGGCACAAGCTTTATAAATTTACTAAAAGACATTATGCTGATGTCTGTGAAAAACTTTAGTGGGGTAAATAGTTTTGTGTGTGTGTGTGTGTGGGCATGTTGAACTTTATATCTAGACTGATGTGTGTATTTATAATAAGCCGCACACTTACAGTAAACGACCCGTTATTTATCCGTCACCTGTTGTCACTTATTTTCGGAAGAAGTGCCTACTCAAGAAAGCAGCCAATGAAAATTCAGCAAGGCTGCGCCCTGACCAATAAGGTGAGAGCTGTGCTAATTGCTGGCGCGCACACACTGGACACTGACGGGCTGGTCGTAAGCCGATCGGTCCGCGCGCGAGCGCCTGGCATAATACGAATTTGGACCGCTTATTTTTCTTTTATTCATTTTCGTTGAACCATTAAACAATTTTGAATTCGCGTAACGGTTCCCCATTTGTCCAACTGCCTCCTGGTTCTTTTATAACTAAATACAAACTCGAACGGTCAAACGTCAGGGCAGGTTTCTGGCCAGAGTGTTACAGGCCGATAATCCGGGTATTACACGTCCTACACGCATCGCGATGACGAAGGACCAATGAGAACTCAGGATGTGTGCTGGCTCGAGCGCGTGGTCGGAACCTGCGAAGTAAGGTTCGGTAGAGGCTGGAGCGGCGGTCCGCTGTCCGTAACCGCCGAGCGCTGCTGACAACACCGGTGAGTGTCGTGGTGCGGCTCAGTGCGCGGCTCTAGGCCCCCCGTTTCTCCGCTTTTACGTGCTTCATAACTTATGGCTGGAAACGGCAGCGCGATTGCTTCAAATCGTCCTCGGTAATAACCAGGCGCTCCATCACCGTGGGCGGCTGGTGCCTCACAGCTGTGAGCTCAGTGCGTTTTATTGCACCGTAAACACGTTATTCCGTTTTCTCCATATGCGCAGATCATTATGTATATACATAGAATTATCAAACCGAAGCAGATTTATTTTGCGTGGGCCACAGCTCCGTGGTTTCCCGCAGATGTTTACAAACCCCCTTTAAATGACAGTGACTAAATAATAACTAATGTTAAATATTTAATGTTCATTTTCTTATCATTCATTCATAACGTTTCGCTAGGAGACCAGCATTTTAATTGTCCTTTAATGCTACAGTGTGGAGTCACTAACATTGTAACATTACTCCAGTGTTGTGACGTCACTGCAGGATACAGTATAGTTTATTATGTTATAGTACTTTGTACTGGAAACAGATTGGGGCCATGGCGACAGAGTCACGTATAAAACAAGTGGCAAACCTTTACGCACACGCTACATACAAAGGGCACAATATACTATAATAATAAATGCAGTTTAGAATAATAGGAGCTAGCGTCACTGTGATGTCAGTGACTTTAAAATAGTTTTACTCTTAGCATGACATCACTGTTACTATAGCATGACTCACTTTATTATGCCAGCACTAACATTAACATCACTGAAATTAGTATGACATCACCAATGTTACTGTGGCATCACTGCAACTTTTTTTTTTCCACATCAAGCCTTACGTCACTGTAAATTTACTATTCTCATCAACATTTACTACCACCGATTATATAGATTTTTACTACATTTACTCTGCTTTACTGTTAGAAAGGATCGACGTAGTTGCTTACAACCCTTCACTACATGAAGTAAAACTACTTTAGTTTGGACTAAACAGCACTATCCATTCAGTACCCTTAGCCACCTTATCCTGTTCAGGGTTTTAGCAGTCTGAAGCATATCATAGAATCTGTTGGTGCTAAGCTTGGACTCTACATCCTGGATGAGACGCAAGTCCATTATGCACAAACAGATGTACACACTATGGGAAATTTACAGCGAACAGCTAACCTGAAGCACATGTCTTTGGACTGTGGGAGGAAACCCACACAATCATGGGGAGAGCATACAAACTATACACATACTTAACTGGATTCAAACTTGTTCCCAAACAGCTCAGGTTATGCTTATGAAAAAAGTGCTCTGTAAATGTTCAAAAATACAGTTTCCTCTATAATAGTGGTCTCTCACCGTGCCTTTCCTGGGAGAATCATGAGTCACGTGGGCTGATTTAGCTCTTCAGCACAGTGGACATTTGGATCATTGAACATTGGTGTTCTTAAGTTCAGCAGAGTCAATGTCTGCTCATGGCAACTTTATTGATTTTTGTTCTGGGTTGTGTTTGGTCTTTGATAGAGGAGTGTTCATAGCTCCAGTTACTGTATCACAGTGCACTTATAGTATACTTATAATACTATCATAAGTCAATCACTGTTCATTTCAACTGTTTTGCCTTCTTTTTTGTCCTTGTAAAGCTAAAAAGCGAGTTGCAATGTAATTCAGCCTCACAAATGTAATTCATTTACATATGAATGATGGCTTGTAAAGTCAGTTCTCATAAGTTTAGCTCTGACTTGTGACTCATTTAAATGACAAAGAAGTGTTTTGGTGTCTATCCCACAAGCAGGGGGTGTGAGGCAGGTTACACCCTTAATAGGGAATGAGTACATTAGCGACATATTTGCTTGCTCTCTCTCTCTCTCTCACACACACACACACACACTCATCAGTGTATGTGAGCACATCTTTTGACTGTGGCAAGAAACTGGAACACTGGAAGGAAACTCATGAGAATGTGCAAATTTAAGACAGGCTGCACTGAGTTCAAACCTACATCTGTACTATCAACCCAGGAACTGTGAGCCACCTGCTGTCCCACTGTTTGTTTTTTCTCAATGGCCAGTAAACCAAATAACACAAAAACAATTTTATAATAATATTACCTTTCATGGTAGGTGATAGTATCCTTTGTCTTTTTGTCTTAGTTTTGTTTTATTTAAAACTTTATAGCTTTAGGACTCCTTGTATTGGCAGATGATGTATTATGCTGTGACAAAAGGTCTCAAGGTTTCTTAGAAGTGCCTGTGAGCTTGCACCTACCTGGAAGACACCTGAGATATACAGAGGAAGCCAGTCCGTGCTACTCATGGGGGACATGGCTTTCCAGCTTGTCTTGAGCTTGACTGTGCTTTATTTAAATAGACCCCCAAAATCCAGGGTGTAGGGCAGTTATTTTATTATCCCTGCTATGACTCTACAATAATTTGTATAATCAGCCAATTTTGTGCTGTCCCACATTTTCAGACATGAATATGTACATGGTGCCGAACCCTCCCATTCCGGGCTGCCCCCCGGGTCTGGAGTATCTGACACAGGTAGGTCCATCTGTATGGCAACTAACAACAGGTAACTTTATTGTAGAATTCAGTATTGCTAGTTACTATGAGGCCTCCTTTGTTGCCTTGGGTGTAAATAGTAATGATGACAAAGTCTTCGGGGGTATAAATGAGAGTTTTCCAAAACTCTCATTTAAGAAACTATTAGCTGATCTATTGGCATATACAGCATGTTAGCTATGCATACAAAGTCTGTTCAAAAGTATCTGGACTGATAACATTGCCACTAGATGGCGACGTGCTTTGGGATTGTGGTAAGGGTGGCTGGTCAAGGAACCTTTGCTTACTGTGTGTTATCAGTCACAAGCTTATTACATTTGGTCAGTATGAGTGACAAAGTTCCAGTCATTTGTCATTTGTTGTGTTAATGACGACCAAATAAATCAGTGCAGTGTGTTTGTATGCATCACAACTTGCCGTGCAACACTGTGATGTACTGGAATCCCAGCTTGGGTGGTGTAGTTTCATAGCGTAGCACCCAGGGATTCCAGGATAGATTTCAGACTGGCATGACTCTGTCTAGGATAATGATGACAGAAGGATGGATAACAACATCAGCTCAATCAGGTTCAGCACCCTTTTGCTTGGCATTGCCCCCTGTGTTTTTTCTTTTTCTAAAAAATCAGAATGGCGTTGAAAGGACAGCATTTTTTTTAAACTGCATTGAACTGTCTCGCTGTGTCACACTATGAAAAAGTATGACAGCATTATTAATTAATGTTGCAAAAAAGTCGCAGGGCTAATTTTGAGCGAATATAGAGGTGCCGAATCATCTGTTATGCTGCAGAAGGCAAAAGACAATGTTTTTGACAAAACTTGCAAACATATCAATCTGCTTTGATCTCATTGGAAATGAATCATACATAACTAACAACTCATTTTGACCAAATGCAAAATGTGCAGGAATGTTTGTGACTGGTCACACACACAAACATCAAAGGTTCATTGGCCATTCCATTAACTTTGAACAAACCCCAAACACAATAATATTTTAATAGGCTTTAATGGAAATATATTGCACTCTCTGCAAATGTTTGCATGACAACATTATTTGCAAGTGACAATTTTTAATTTATTATTTTTCTTTCTTTTTAGGTTGACCAGCTTCTCATAAAACAGAAGGTTGAACTTATAGAAGGTATTTTTGTAAACTAAAAAACAGCGTTCTGGTTGTTGAGGCACCTCTGATCACTGGAATGATTCTGCACATTTTTGGTTTCATAGGATAAAATTTCTGTGTTCCGTATTTTCCAGACTGTAAGGTACAAGAGTACAAGTACCCCCTAAAAATGCACATACTGGGTGAAAAAAATCAACTGATAAATGACAGCTGAGTGCAAGTTGCACATAAATTTTACCCGTAGGACCACAATACACTGAATGGGTACTCCAGGTCTCATTCGCGGTTTTTTCATTAAAAATGAATTACTGTGCGACACTCAGATATGTAACTTGTTCGGTAATATTTTTTCTTATTATTTATTCTTTTCTTACAGTTATTTATTTTGAATGTACTTTTTTTTTATTTTATACATTACACCAATGTCATACTAGTAAGGTGAGATTAAGAACTGTGATTTATAGTTTGGAAAATGCAATATTTATTCTTACAACATGCAAGCTGGAGAACTCTCCTCAAAAGAAAGTGTACCACAGACTAACAAAAAAAATTGTGTTATGTGTCCTCCTCGATGGTGTTTGCAGCGCTCGCAGGTTTTGAGAGCAACAACAAGTATGAGATTCGCAACTCGGTGGGGCAGAATGTGTTCTATGCTGTGGAGGAGAATGACTGTCTGAGCCGGCAGTGCTGTGGGCCGCTGCGCTCCTTCAACATCCGTGTATTGGACAACTTTGGCCACGAGGTCATCACTGTGACCCGCCCACTCAAGTGCATGTCCTGCTTTTTCCCTTGCTGTCTACAGGAGGTGCGATTCCCGGGGGGGGGTGTCTCTCATTTTGTTCAATGCACGTTATGTGTTGTGTAAATGGGGGCACTGAGGGCTGTCAGAAACCTGGGGCGAATACCTTAGTGGTTGCACATGATCACATATAACCTGAACAGTACAGCATAAGAATCGACTGTAGCGGGTAAGACACGGCAGTAACTACACAAAATGAACCATTAAAATTTGGATATTTTATGATTGGCTCCAGTTCTCCTGCTTATGGAGATGTGGGATCAATAAGTGATTTTGGGTTTTCTTAGTTCATTGTAGTCAGCTTACAGTATCAGTTTCAACCATTTTATTCATTTGTATTCATTGTATTCCTTTGTATTCAGACAGCCCTGACCAATTCGTTCCCAAAGAAAGGCCAGATAGCAAAGAACTGGACAACTGGAAAATATTTCCCATTATTTTAAATGAGAAAAAATAATGATGCGTTCACTGCACATCCGAAAACCCCAAACCGATATCGCTAAACCCCTGCAAAGCACATCGTACCACACAGAGCGAAGCATCGCAATACTAGATCCTCGGTGTATCACTTATACTTTGCGCTGCAATGGGGCCTGTCGCATGAATGGTGCATCGCGTGTACAGTGCGGCACCCCCCTCTGTTCACAGTCGATGAGGTGGAGAAGGAATGGGGTCTCCACATTTCAGAAACCCCTCTTGCAGTTCAAATTCCTCTTTTCCTGACTTTAAAAACAGAAAGCAGCGCATTTGTCACAGTTGCTAAGGAGTATCTTTGTAAGCAATAGTGCCCATATTTGTCAAAAATTAAGCAAAGTAGCCCACAGTATCTTGCTATTTTGATCAATTTCATGTAAGGCAGCACTATGAGTAGTACTGTATAATCAAAACACAACTTGTGGCTGATAAATGCTGTCAGTTTTGTTTCTGTTTTTTTTTTTTTTTTTGGAAGCATGAGAGCCCCAACTATGTAGGAAAAACAGCACTTACAGTATAAAAGAACATTGGCATTTTCAAGAAAAGGAATTGTTTCCCAGCCTGGAAGACTAGAGGTCTAAAGACTAAAAGTGGGCTGACTTGAACCACATGCACCTGACTTGGCCGACAAAGAATCAAGTTTTTTTTTTTTTTGGTATATCATTTCACATAGGAAATATAATTGGTAAACTTGTGAATAATGAATGGTTGTGTTATGTTTTTTGTTCCGGTGCGTTCCAAAAATATAAAAGTGGACGAATTGTTAAAAAAGATGATGAACACCTGTCCTGTCCACAACCATGTGCAAAAAATTAATCACCTGCGCGATAGGAGGTGTGGGGAAAAGTGGTTCCGAAAGAGACCTTTTGAGAACTTTATTTTACGAGAACAGATGAGCATCGCATTTCACACAGCATGTCCTGCACACATGGGCTCACACTCCTAACTGTGAATACTGCTTAGTGTGTTCGCAAACAATATTTCCTCTAAACCCAAATCTTATCTTTGTGTCTCCCCAACATGCAGCTGGAAGTGCAATCACCCCCTGGTAATACGGTGGGATACGTCCTCCAGCAGTGGCATCCTTTCTTCCCGCGGTTCATCATCGAGAACGAGAATCGGGAACCCGTGCTGAAACTGCACGGGCCCTTCTGTGGGTGGAGCTGCCTACCTGATGTGGACTTTGAGGTAAATCTGGCCCAACTGGTGACCCCCATGGGTCAGTCCAGGCATATATAACCTGAATACTGCCAGATCCAGTCCAACAGGGGCTTCTTTTTCTGTACTTTTGAACTAGGTGCTTCATGTGAATCATTGCGTTAAAATAATGTAATTATTATAATAAAATAATTATTTGGTTTTAATAAAGATTTTGTATGACATAATACAATATCATACAATTTATTCATCTATAACTGTTCTGAAGATGGAGCAGCTTCACAGTTTAGATTAAGCAAACAAAAAACACAAATTGCCATTTAAATTATCTGAAGTTTGCATAAAAAGTTTATCTGTGAATAATAAAAATGATATAAAATGTCTTTGTGAGATACCGTTGTACATTTAGAAATTCCAGAAAAGTCCATTGGGTTACACTGGTCCAGCAGGTGGCTATGTGGATCAGTAAATTATTTTCATGAATTTACTTTATTAATAATGTACTTATTAATTTACATTTCTATGTAAATCGCGCAACCGACAGATTATAACCATGGATGAAGTCAGCAAAATTGGGAAGATCAGTAAACAGTGGACAGGGCTTCTGAGAGAGGTCTTCACCGACACAGACAACTTTGGGATCCAGTTTCCTATGGACTTGGACGTGAGGATGAAGGCAGTGATGATCGGCGCTTGCTTCCTTATCGTGAGTCCGTTGGCGGTTTTTCGCCTTGTCGACATTTTGAGTCTTATCAGTTGTGCCTTTTTGCGTATCCATGTAATATGAATAAATACCGCAACAAGATATGTGAAGCAACTTGCTGTTGATGTCTGTGCAACTGACAGGTGCCCTTAAATTATCAGCATTTTTATTACAAATTGTCCTGTTGTACAGTTGAAAATGGTGGAGGTAAAGATTTAAGAACTATCAAAGTAGAACTGAATTGTGAAATTTTAAGAATTCCTAATTGAGTAATATCATGTCTTTTATGTTCATACATTTACGGCTCTGAAAAGTACATCTGACTGTCAGCTCTGTGTCATCCTTGTTAATATATGCCGTGCGATGTTTTCCTCCCATAGGATTTCATGTTTTTTGAGAACAACCAGTAGGAGCTGGACTGAGGCGTGAGATGAACTTGTCAGCGAGATGTTTGTCGATGCTCGGGATCCAGTCGAGATGCACCCACCCTGTTCTGTCTGACTTTTTTTGGTTTGGAAACAAGGACTTCTACCTGGACTCTATGCAGGAAGTAAAAGAACGGCAGCTCTGCAGCTGGTGACAGAGGTGGGGACAGAGTGCCAGCCAGCTTTGCTCCCGCCTCTGTTCCAGGTGTGCATGGTGTGAGATGTGAGAGGAACTTGTACCGTTGCACATGTTTACACAGCAGAGAAACCTGTTCTGTTGTTCAGCCAGTGTCACTGAGGGGCTGAGATGGTTCTGAATTAATTTTACTTGGCTTTAATCGGTCAGATCAGTTCGAACTAATATGTGTAATGGAAAGGGTTTAGCTGCTTACCAGACAATCAGCTTCGAGTGGGATGGAGACCCACACAGCTTTGGCCTGTTCAGGCAGTAGTTGCCACCTCTAAGTGACCAATTTCTAACCATAGGCCATCCATATATGGGACACTAAAATCAGCATGAATCACTGTATTAATTTGTATTGTTTTTGATTTTGTTTTTAATAATCACTTGCAAGAACGTACACTTTCCCAGGAACATTTTATGTAATTGTAGATATTGGCATTTTTACAAAGCCTTTTCTAATATTACAAACCATCTATATAATATTTATTTGTTTATTTAAATTAGTTTATATTTTGTGTTGTATTGTTTTTCTGGCACGTACTGGTTAGTATGGTTTTCATTAAGATGTATCCACAAGGAGGCAGTGTTTATCTATACTCCAGATTTCAGAAGTCAGTGCAGCTTTTGTATGGCTGTAGTTCGATACAGCGGATCAGTGTGAACGAGTAGCTCTTGCCAAAACATGCTTCTATGCTACACATTAAAAACGCAGATCGTAGACTGTATCTGCTGTTTAGGTAACACCGCAATGTAAATTGCTGGTCCTAAACTGCACTTTAGTTCCAGTGTTTGCATTAGAATACTCAAAACCTGATAGCTGCACTTCTCAATGTAATATTTAATATAAACAACTGGTTTTTGAAAACCCTCTCAAATAGCTGCAGTTAAGCTTATTTTGATACTCTGAAACTGCCATTATGTAAGATAGTAAATGGTAAAATGGATGCTTTATCCAGTGTGTAGCATATACTGAATATTATCAGTAAACTTGTAACCTAAACATCAGAATAAGCAGCTACTATTGGACATGCATTGATGTGTACGGTGGAACAACATGCACTATTTTACCGTTTATTACCATATTAATTTCTTACTGTAATAAGTCAGACTGTTGGTAACATTGATCTTGTTGGTCTGTGTGTGCGTGACAGAAATAATTATATTTGAATGTTGTGAACAATTGTGAACTGACCTCAAATCCTGGAATGCATTCAGGAACATACATAGGTAAAAATGCAGATTGCTTGGAATTGGTTTTTGCGTTGCTAATGTGAAGAGCACTGCTCATGTATAAATGTGTTGAATAAGTTTAGCATATCTTAAATTATTGTATGCCTAGGCTGACAGACATGGCCAGTGTTGACCTCTAAAAAGACGTTTTTCCTATCAGACTTAACAGTCAAGAGTTCTGCATATAATTCTGCATATAAATGCAAAGATTTCTTTTGTTGTTTTAGTGAGATAACCCAGCGGCTTTAGAGGAACAGCAGCATCATAAACACAGGGAATACAGTATTTTCTTCAAAATAAAGCATGCCACAGTGTAATAAAATACTTTTAAGTATTACTCAATGCACTAAAAGTTCTGCAAGTAGAAAAATGCTGAGCATCTGCAGGAAGGAAATGTGTTGCAAAGGCGGTGACAACTATGAGTTTAGACTTTCTGAGCTTTTAACCATCCTGATTTAAAGCTCTCTGTTGTCTACCTACATTTTTAAAGAAAAACATCTGATCAACATACTAATGTAATTTAGCCCATTGCTATATGTGCTTTAAGGCAAAATAAAAACAACTAAAGTGGCAAATTCTTTTCATACTTTCAAAACATCATTATGTCACCTTTATTACTTTATACTTGGTAGAAAAAATATATAACGTCTAAGACTGGCTGCTGTGGTTGTAAGCTGTAATGGTATAGCAGCTCCATCACATCCATAGTAGCGTGGTGCAGCAGCCATTCTTAAAACTTACTGACTGCAACACACACCTTTTTTGGCACATCCTCAAAGTCTTTTTTATACTACAGCCAACACCGATGACAGATGGTTGGAGAAGTTAAGCTGTGCATGACTGCGGCACAATGACTTTATGTGTTAGATTTTGAATTATGCTCTTCTTTAACACGGTGGATCTGTGATGGTGTTCT
Source organism: Heterotis niloticus (assembly GCA_018136845.1). NCBI lineage: Eukaryota > Metazoa > Chordata > Actinopteri > Osteoglossiformes > Osteoglossidae > Heterotis > Heterotis niloticus. Next base: position 11,788,879 of record CM030905.1, read on the forward strand.
GAGTTGTGCGGATATATGAATTTGTAAAGGGGGAACGTGAGACCTGCTGCTCTGTGTCTGATTTTTAAACAACACAAAGATCACGTTAGAACATTATGTTGCCACAGTCTTGAAAACAAGAAGATACGGAGAAGGTTGCAGCCCCATCTTTTTATTATTTGTATAAGCTATTAGTTTTCACAGAACTCCAGTAAGAATCCAGATACTTTCACACTTTGGTTTTAAAATCTGGACTAGTGTATGTGGCACCTTTTGCTCAAAGGTGACAAGAGTAATGGTAATCAGATCAATTCTTGACAGTTTTACATTAATTCCTTTCAGTGCCGATCTTCTCCTTACAACAGTTTGCCCATTGATACTGTACACACAGTTCAGGAAAAGTTCCTGCATCACCATAGGAGGAGACTGGATTCAAACCTGTATCCTTGAAGTAGAAAGCAGCCTCTGCAACCATTGCAGTACTCAAAGTGGATGGTCTCTCTATGGCCATAGTCCATGACAGCATATACAATAGCTGTGGATACAGCAGGCACAGGAAGTCACCACTCCCTTTGGAAATGTTTACCTTCTGTTGCCCTAAAGTCCAAAAAAAAAAAAAAATCTTGACTTTTTCCAGCTTTATACTTTGCACCATCTGTGTGAAAAGAGTTCTGGAAGAAAAAAAGCAAAGGTATTACAAAAATCTGAATTTTTTGTAAAAGAAAAAAATGATTTAAATGAGCTCACAGAATTGCCAAAGCTCAGAAGTCCTCAGCAATCGGAAAGGATTTCTTCCTGTCTGCCGTGAAAGACCTGTATTTACTATATTATCACTACTGGGTAATAATTGATTCCAACGGTCTGCAAAAAACATGCGGTCTGCAGCACAGAAAGGTTGAGAGCCACTGGTCTATGAGGTTAGGAAGAGAAGGAAAAAAGTCTGCCTTTGTGACCTTAAACTTTTAGGTAAACTTTGACATTAGGGCACAGTGGAGTTTTTTTTTTCTTCTTACCTTAAGCTTTAGTTACTTGACCATGAAACTTGTGTTTAAGTTAAACCAGCGCTTTTTTTTGTGTTTGCACATTTGACTGATGGTTACCATAGGCAAATAAGCAAAATTCTGTTTAATTTTAACACATGAAGAGTGAGAGGAAATGGTGGAATGGTGGTAAAAATGTAAGCACAGCTGCCAAGTGCTTTTTCAGTAACTGATTTCAGAGTTTCTGAGAAAAAGGCAAGAATTTGAAGAATTCCCATGTTTTGTGCAAAAGCACTTTTTCCAACCATCTGGTCTGGACCTCTAAGATATCTCTCAGGAGCATAGTGTTTTTTTTTTTTTAAATTTTTTTAACAGATTACTTATATTCTTCAAATCTCTGGACTTCAACATCACAGATGTTAAGGAAGAGCAGCAGTGCTGAGGGTCACATGTTCCTGTACAAGATGTCTGTCGGGTGTGAGTAGCACCAGATTTCTTCCAAGGGAAATAAGATAGGAAGAGACGCCATGAAATTCCATGTGGTTCGACAGTATATGTCGAGTTGTTATTTTTTAAAATAATTTGTTCAGGGGAAATTAGGCAATGACAATGATGTGCGCCATTTGAAATTGCAAAAGATGCATCTCTTTCCTGGCTTTGAGATGTGCTGCAGCAGAAAATGCCAGGGGCCCAGTCCATGTGCTGTGTTTACATTGTTGTAGCGCTACACACTAAAATATGTCTCACTGTGTAAACTCAGCCTGACCGATGAGTCCAAGTAAAGTATACAGAAAGGCCCAGCTGGGAACATCGGCTGCAGAATGACAACGCAACACCACAAAGTTTGCCTGCTAAAAGATCTCATCCTTGGAAAATAAAATGGCAGAGCAACACACCCGTGCTGTTCACCAGCTTATTTCCATGTGGACCACAGCATCCGGTGGACTAGCAGCTCCCTCAAGTTTTATTGAGGAAAGGAAAGGAACAGTCTTTTATTTTTAACAGCTTTATCCTGGTTGGGGTCACAGCAGTCCAGAGCCTTAGGAAAGGAACCAATATATAAATGTATTTTTCATTTCATGGACACTTTGTCCAAAGAGAACATTTTAACCATAGTGGAGTTGGATGAAGAAAATCTTGTCCAAAGGCAGGGGCACAATAGTCCAGAGTCTATACTGGGTCCCCCCTGAACTCAACACCAGCCCATTGCTGGGTAGGCGCGCGCGCGCGCACACACACACACACACACACACACACACACACACACACACACACACAGAGAGAGAGAGAGTAAAACTTAACAGGAAATTTATAGTCACCAAAACACCTGAAACACATCTTTGGACTGCAGGAGAAAACCCACACATGTCCAAACTAGAGACAAACTGGAGGGGGTTTAAACCTCACTTGATCATACAGTCCAGGTGCTGCTACCTGTTGCCCCACCATACCACCCACAACTGGAAGTTCTTACTGTACTGTACATGTTCAGGTTAAGACCCAGACAAATCCACATTCCTGTCACTATCCATAATATTTTCTACTGCGCTGACACTGCTAGGAACTGATTTTCTACCGGAACAGCTTAATTTAAATATGAGGTTGTGTGAAATTATAGAGGGTTAAAAAACACATGGCTAAAAGAATGTAATAAACAACCGAATATTATAAAAAACAACAGCAGGCACAGCAGCACATAGCAAGTAATGGTTTGTTATGCACATTTTTGCAATTTCCTCTGGCTTTTCTAAACATTTGTGCAAATGCAGCCTAAAAGGACCCTATATTTTGGCGGTGAGGGAATGGGGTGGGGACTGTGGGGTTTGTAGGGGTACAGGGCTGAACTTACAGTGGACTTTCCAGAAACCCCTTCCCTCCCAATAAAAGCAAAGATAGATTATAACTATGAAAGAGATGGAAATACTGTTTGTATGCTGACATCCAAGTAGCTTTAGACCACACATCCCACTTTTACAAAGCATGCAATTGACTATTATTGTCCTGCTTACAATGCACATTCCATGACAAAGCAGCAAATATGGCTTTTGTGATACAAATTACGCAAAAAAATGTTTTGAGGGTCTCTACCTTAACATTCTGCATTATGCTCATGAAAGATGAGTTGTGAATTTTGTCCTATGTAGTTTTAAGAAGCAACCCAAAAATGTCCTGTAGAATTTCTCCCTTAAGGTCGTAAAATTGTCCAAAGTCTGGAAATGTTGCGCAGGATCCTCTGGAGGTTTGAACGTGTTAAAAGCAGCATTTCATTTAAACTCTTAAGCAAACTGGTTCACCAGAACTTTTTTTGAGTGTTGTGTTATTGTTCATTTTAACCAGCACTGTGGTCCTGTTGAAAAGCTGAATAAATGAGGTGTTGGAGAAATGTTTCTAACCTCACACACTTTTCCAGAAGGCAAACACAGTGTTGGTATCTGCACTGACTCCCATTCGTCCATTACCATTAACATCAGTGGCAGCAGTCTGGATCCAAACCTGGAATCACTAGAAGCTAAGCTAGGACACTTTGTCCAAAGCGAATGTTTTAGAGTGACCAGTTAACCTAACACATATCTTTGGACTGCTGGAGGAAACCTACGCAGACATGGGAAGAACATGCAAACTCCACACAGACTGAGTTCGATTCAAACCCAAGATCAAACACCCCAGGTGCTGTGAGATTCACCGTGCCACTCTGTCTGGTACTTTATTTTATATAAATAGATATAAAAATGATGTGGGGTTCTTTTAAATCCTAACAGGCTTTGACCATGCAATAAGAACTCAACATGAACCTCTTCGTAGCATCTTCTTTTTTATGTCTTTATTAGTTGTCTAAGCGGCACCGCTTGGATGGCGGGTCAGGAAAAAAAGATGAAGGATGAACTATAAAGGAAAAATGTAGAAAGAAGGAGGAAAAAGGGAAAGGAGTGTCCTCCAACGGCTAAAGCTAGTAATTAAACTGGGGGAGGATGATTAAAGGAGTCCATTTAAACAAGAAATTAAAAAAAGAAACCTATTTTTAGGAGCTATGAGGCAATTATGGTGGAGTCTCTGTCGGGCCCGGGGAAACCTTAAGGAGTCTCCGTCAGGCTTGAGGAAACCTGGAATCATGCAAGAGTGACTCACTATTGTAATTGAGAAACCAAATGTGGCTGCTGGCCTAGGTACCACTTATGGATGAGGAACATCCTGAGACAGATATGGAGACAAACTGAAATGAATCACGTTTCAAGATTTACCCCATTTTTGGTATGGATTAGCAGTAAATATTACTGCTGTAAAGAATACATATTTACTGGGTTTTTTACTCAGACACAATAACACTTTTATGTTTGTACTTATTAATTTACTTTAAACATACTCAGAGCCACATTGCCCCAGGTCCTGGATGCTGGCATTTTAGAAAATTAAATTAATATGGTATAATTGTGTATTTATTATTTTGTGTAATTTTAAATAGTAATCTTTAATAGTAAACTAAATTTGATCATTTGATTTCTTTTATTTAGGCTGTCACAATAATTTAGAATCCAAACTATTGTTTGGCTTTTGTCTATTTTTTGTTTTTGAGTAGCCCAGATATCTAATATGGAAACACTGGTTTACAAAGTTCTATACCTTTTCCTTACCTTTTCTTACCTTTTTACTAATGTTTTTTTTTTTTTTTAGGAATAAGAAACATCTAATTCATGTTTTTTTTACATATATTTTGACTGATTTCAACAAAATGTCAGCTTCTAACTGCAAAAGTAAACAAAACAAACCAATGAACCAAAGGAATACAAACAGACAGATTAACAAAGATTTTTTCCCTGGCAGTTTTTGAGTCAGAATACTTTTATAGCTATTGTAGGGTTATGTCTTCATCTGGATTTCATATGCTGCACAGACAGTCCAAGTCATTCACAAACCATAAGTGGACAAGGGTGTGTGATAGAGCAGTTGCTCCATACATGTAGAAATGTGTTTATAGTAATATTTAGTGTGTAAGTAAGATGTATACATTAATATACTGTATATTATGTCACTGTGATACTGTTGTGTTACAAAACATGAATATTTTAACTGTGATGTTTTATAGAAATGGGCTCTTTACAGGCAGAGCAACTCACCTTACACTATGTATATGGAATCTGAATGCCATAGTTTTTAAGTAATAATTGAGAGAATCAGTTTGAAAATGAATGGGAGGATTAAATACAGTTTCATGCTGTTTGAATTAAGTGGAAGAAATGGGAAATACTTAATAAAATATTATGCTATTAAACAGTAACTCTGTTGTATGTCATGAATGGCAGATGTTTCTTTATTCGAACTGTGAATGGAATGGATTGAGGTTGGAGTCCATCGCATAAAATTGCTCATTTCAAAGAGAAACCAAATACAAAAAGGAGGAAAAGGGTTGCTGTCAAGAACTTTTAAGTGGACCGATTCACCCGAAACACCTGCAGAGATGGAAAGAATATGCAAACTCCACAGAGATTGAGATGGGTTTGATTCTATGCCCAAAGAAGCCAGGTGAAATAAGGCAGCAGCGCTACCCACTGCGTTGTTGTCTGATGTCACCCTAGAACAGCAGTATGCAAGTTTAATTCCTAAAATTGATGCCAAATTGACCAGGCACATTTTTACAAGGAATTTATATATTTCATGGAAAATCATTATTTATTGCTAAGGTCAAAAAAGTATTGTAGTGGAAAGATAAAAAGAAATAATGCATTATATCATCACCAAACTTTTTTCCTTTTAAAAGGTTGCATTTGGTACATAAGTAATGTTAGTGGTGTCAAACACCAGGTGAACACCAGAGAGAGTGACATAGTAAGTGGAAAGGAAAAAAGAGCAAAATATATATCACAAACTGCATCACTCTTACATCACAGATGTCTGTAGTGCTGTGTGCGTGTCCTATAATTTTATTAAGATTTTGCATTTTCATTTGCTTACTGTGGATAAACAGCTGCTGATCATTTGGTCAAAAACCAATCTTAGTGATGGCACTAAGACTGACGTATTTGCTGGCCACAGTGAAATGCACACAATAGTAGCAGTTGCATAGCACACAACTTTATTGCCTTTCAATTTCTTGAATTTAACATGTATGTGCATGTGTGTGTGCAAGGCTTGTTTGGCATGTGCAGACAGGAATATGAAATTTCATTTTGTGTGTGTGAGCAAGAAAGTATATATTGATGCCCGACTTAGTATCCGATTTGAGATATCCCAGCATAGCCACTTTTATCTGAAAAAAGCCGAGCCATACTGGAGAAATATTTGAAACTGGCGCAAGTACGAGTGGGAAGCTACGTGGCAGCATTGCGCCTGGCACCTACATTCTCAGGCTTTGTCTGTGTATCTTGTGTTGAAGCACAGTTTGTGTGTTCCTGATTTCATTCCCTTCTGTTCTGTCAGCTAATATCCCAGTATCAGTAGTTACAGAAAAAGCCCACTACCTTATATAAATTGTATTTTCTGTTTCATATTGTTGTAATTTCTTTGTTTTTTAAATCCAAATTTGACAATACTTATTGCTATTATAAGAAAATAACTAAATGTATTATATTAAATAAAAAGTAACTGTATGTAAATACACGTCTATTATTTACCTCATAAACTGTTTGGTAATTAGGCAGTTAGTGTTTAAAGTGTTCTGTATCATGCTGAAAAAAATATTTTACAGTGTGTAGGTTATTTTGAGGATATTACCTGGGGTTTCCTGAACAGGAAACAAATTCTCCTCATAATCCTCATAATTGCCCTCCTAGAAATAGTGGGGAAATTCCTAATTTTTGAGTTTGATGTATTAAGGCAATTTCTTTGGGCCAGTTACACTCAGATTTGTGGGTTTGGTAAGTTGATGGAAATTGATGATGGAAAACCCTCTTTTAGAGTGAATAGTGCCTTTGTGACAAATTTTGAATCTGTGGCTCAAATCCGTGAATGAAGAGAAACAGAGACTGAGCTTTACAGATATACAGACTAGCTGAGTTGCCCAGCATGGCCTGGGTCAGAAAGTGGAACTGTAAATAATAATAACAAATCACTGTATATGATCACCAAACTATATTACCCGTAAGGGGTTTGCATTTAGTATGTCAGTTATTGTTAGTATTGTCAAACAGGCGAAAGACCCAAACAGTTACACAGTGGTCTCTGTCAGCTGGGAAGATTGAGAGGAGAAAAGTAATAATAAAATATCTGTGACCAAACTTTATGTTGTGATCAAGATTCAAAGGTTTATTTGTCATGGGTGAACAACACAGCATAGCAGTGTTGTCCCCATGAAAAGTTTTGTTTCCGGGCATCCTCAGTAGTGCAAATATGGACATAAATATGTAAAGTATAAATAAGTAAGGTACAGGATAGTCGGGAGAGGAAAACAAATAAATAATAATAAATAAGAGAGTAAACAAACGGTTAATAAATAGGAATAGGTATGTGTGGAAAAAGATATGCATTGGGGATTGGCGGAGGGGGGGGGGGAAGACACAGCAGCCAAACCAACAGCACGCAGCAACCAAACCTACAACCACAGACTAAACCTACAACAACAAAAAGTACCAGAAAAATGCTTGTGAAACAGACGGGTTTCCACAATGGGTGGGACAGGCATACAGACAGACAGACAGACAGATAGACAGACAGACAAACCCCGATTGACTGTTCCCACTGTTCAGGGAGGGGTCAGTGGTTTAGCAGTCTTACGGTGTGGGGGAAAAAACTGTTCCGGAACCTTTTTGTCCTTGTCCGAACGCTTCTAAAGCATCTTCCGGATGGGAGCAAGGAGAATAGTTTGTGGCTGGGGTGACTGCTGTCCCTCTGGATGTTAAGTGCCTTCTTCTTGCAGCACTGGGTGTGGAGGTCCTGCAGGGCTGGCAGATCAGTCCTGGTGATGGTCTGTGCTGTCTTGACCAGTCTTTGCAGAGCTTTATGGTCTGACGCACTGCAGCTGCTATGCGAGGCAATGAAACAGCCAGTCAGGATACTTTCAATCGTAGATCTGTAGAAGTTGACAAGTATCCTGTTGTCCATGCCGAACCTCCTCAGCCGACGGAGGAAGAAGAGGCGTTGTGTTGCCGTCTTGATGACGACGCTGGTGTGCCGTGACCAGGACAGGTCCTCAGTGATGTTAACTCCAAGGAACCTGAAGCTGTTCACTCTCTCCACTGGAGCGCCGGCTATAGAGATGGGCGCATGGCCATTCCCCTGGTGTCTCCTGAAGTCCACAATCAGCTCCTTTGTTTTGCTGATGTTGAGATGGAGGTCATTGTCCTGACACCATGAGGTCAAGGTTCTCACCTCCTCTCTATAGGCCTGTTCATCGTTGTCAGTGATCAGGCCGATGACCGTGGTGTCATCAGCAAACTTGACTATGATGTTGGAGCTGAGCGAGGCGACGCAGTCGTGCGTGAACAGGGAGTACAGGGGGTTAAGCATGCAGCCCTGGGGGTCCCCGTGCTGAGAGTCAGCGCTGAGGAGATGATGTTCCCCAATCTCACCACCTGGGACCTACCCATCAGGAAGTCCATGACCCAACCGCACAGTCGGGTTAAGTCCTAGGTTCCTGAGTTTGGCGACCAGCTTAGAGGGCATGATGGTGTTGAATGCTGAGCTGTAATCGATAAAGAGCATTCGCACATACGTGTTCCTCTGTTGCAGGTGGGAGAGAGCCTTGTGGAGAGTGAAGGCGATGGCGTCGTCAGTAGACCTGTTTGGCCTGTAGGCGAACTAAAGTGGGTCCGGTGTGTCTGGCAGAGAGGCAACAATGTGTGACCTGACTAACCGCTCAAAGCACTTCATGATGAGTAAGTGCTACAGGGCGGTAGTCATTTAGGCGGAGGACTCGGGGTTTCTTGGGTACAGGAACAATGATGGTTGACTTGAAACATGTGGGGACAACAGACTTCAGCAGGGAAATGTTGAAGATGTCGGTGAATACACCCGCCAGCTGGTCCGCACAAGCCTTAAGAACCCTACCAGGGATGTTATTTGGTCCAGGAGCTTTGTGCATGTTTATCCTTTTAAAGGATTTACATACATCTGCCCTGGACACCTGCAGTGAGCAAGCATCCTGGTTCAGGTCCATGGCCAGGCGTGGGCGGTTCTTCTCAAACCGTGCATAGAAGGTGTTCAGCTCCTCAGCGAGGGGAGCAGATGCTTCTACGACACCGCTGCCTTTCCCTTTATAGTCCGTGATTGTTCTAAGCCCTCTCCACATGTTTCTGATGTTGGAGCCCCGGTAGAGAGACTCCACTTTGTCCCTGTACTGCCTTTTAGCGGATTTTATCGCTCTTCTGAGGTAGTAACGAGAACGCCTGTAACCCTCCAAATCACCGGAGTTAAAGGCTGACGTCCGCGCTTTGAGTAAAGCACGGATTTCACCATTCACCCATGGTTTTTGGTTCGGGAAAGTCCGTACAGTGACTCTCGGAACGACATCGTCGATGCATTTCGCGATGAAACCCGTAACTGTTTCCTCCACCCGGTTTTCTGCCGCCTCCCGGAACATCAGCCAGTCCGTCTCGCTGAAGCAATGATGTAGAGCCTCGTCGGATTCGTCCGTCCAGCGCTGGATGGTCCTCGTCACGGGTTTTTCCTGCTTAAGCCTCTGCCTATAGGCGGGCAGTAGCAGGATGGAGGCGTGGTCAGACGTGCCGAAGGCAGGACGGGGGAGAGCCTTATATCCACCCCGGAACGGAGTGTAAACATGATCCAGCGTGTTTCCACCACGTGTCGGGAAGCTGATGTGCTGGTGAAGTCTCGGCATGGCTTTCCTCAGATTGGTGCTGTTGAAATCGCCAACCACAATCACAGCAGCCTCCGGGTGTAAAGCCTCCGACTGCTCGACAACACTATACAGTTCATCGATCGCCCTTGCGGTGTCGGCTTGTGGTGGAATGTACACGGCTGTTAGAATGACCGATGTAAATTCCCGGGGCAGGTAGTAGGGTCGGCATCTGATTGTGAGGTGCTCGAGCTTAGGGGAACATCCAGAGGAGATATTCTCCACATTTGAGCACCACAAGTTGTTCACCATGAAGCAGACACCTCCCCCTCTCACCTTCCCTGACTCCGTTGTCCTGTCCTGCCAGTATGTTGTGAGACCCCGGGGTGTAATGGCGAAGTCCGGTATCGAGGGGTCCAGCCAAGTCTCCGTGAAAACCAGCACATTGCAGTCCTTGATGTCCCGGTGGAAGGCCAGCCTGCTTCTCAGTTCATCTAGCTTGTTGTCCAGTGACTGAACATTCGCTAGAAGAATACTGGGAAGAGGTGGGCGGTTTGCATGTCGTCTCAGCTTGACCAGAACACCAGCTCTTTTCCCTTGCTTTGTCCTCCAGCGCCGTTTGCCAGGTACGCCAGGTAGCCTGAACAAAGAGCAGTCCATTGAGGTCGCCGTGTCCGCTGAACTTCGCTCGCCCGTGAAAAGCGAGCACGTTGCGTTTTCGATGTCGATCAGAGCCTGTCTGTCGTAGGTGATGATAGCGTTTGTAAATATAGTCTTATTGTGTAGAGTTAGTGCCAGTAGGATAACAAAGAGGTAAAATGTAAGAGGAGCCTGGAAGACGACAGCCATCCTCGTCGGCGCCATCTTGTGTTTATGTTTATGTATGTTTGTATTGGTAAGGTGTCTAGTCTTACACGTATGCATTATGAATATTTTTTTTCTGCTCCCTGTAGCCAGTTAGGGTCTTTTCTTCAGCACCTCCTTCTTCTATAAAACCCAAACTAATGCGCTCACCTGGTGTTCACTGTTTCTCATTCATTCATTCATTCATTCATTCATCGTCAAAAACCGCTGGTCAGATTCATGGTTGAGGTGATCCAGAGTCTAGCCTGGAAGCACAGGATATGAGTCAGGGTACCCACAGTACTCCACTGCAGGGTATTGCCTCATTCTGTGGCACACACTGAATAGTTTAGAGTCACCAGTTCACCTGTAATGTGTCTGTAGATGGAAACAGACACTAACACAGAGAGAAAAAACAAACTACATCCAGACTACTGAGACTGATTCAAACCCACATCCAAACACACAGCCCAGGGTCTGTGGGAGCCTAGTGAAACTGCCTGTATAACCTTGGTGTGAACCTTGAGTTACTGTACATTAGACACAGTAAAAATGCAGAAATGTACGACAATATTAGAAAGTGTTACGCTTTTCTAGATTTTAACTCAGTCCTGGTTTTAGTGTCTCTGCGTTTATAGTGTTTATAAGTGACTTCCGTAGGATGGCTGCTGCGAAATCTGACTTTTGCTTTTTTATTTTAATTAAACACAGCTCAGTTGCACCTGTTTCATAAAGTCATTTTCTGGGGGGGTGTACATGGTTCTGTGTTTGAAAACCACAAGAAAATGTAGCTCTTATTTCCTTGCTATGTAATAATAGTAATTTATTACACTTGTAACTTTATATTTTGCATTGGCTTAAAGGATATAAAACAGTTGGACTGTAATAGATATTTCAAGCACATTAATGGTTTGCATCCCAGTTATTTGGGTGTTTTATTGTGACTACATTGTTCCCCCGGTAATAATATGTGTACATCCATTGTGTAATGGAATATTGGTACAGTAATGTGTTATTAAAATGTCTAAAAACTAAAGTAAAAAATCTGCTTATTTGTCCTGGAGTACTCAGGGAGTTTGAGAAGAGAACTGTAAACCAGGACTGTAAACAGTGTGAGTGGTATGTCTGTGCCTGGGTGTGTCTGTCTGCATATCTGTGTTTGGGCGAGGGGGTCGAGGGGGTGTATGGGTGTATTTTGTCATGGGTGGGCCCTGGTGGTCGTCAAGTGTGTGCCTTAATGGAAAGTGTCGTGTGACTGGGGATTGGGAGGTGGGGGAGTTGGTGGTGGTTTGTGTGCGTGTCCTTTGCTAGTGGGGGTTGGTGGAAAGTGTGTGGATTTATGGGTGTTTGCTTGCGGGGTTTTGAGGGGTGTTAGAATGTGTGTGTGTGGGGGGGGGGGGTTAAGCAGTGTGTGTGTGTTGGGGTGGCCGTCCCACACAGCTGTTGTTGTTCATTCACACTTTTTTTATTCTCTCGCTGTCGTTTCTGCATCTCACACACCTGCTGTTTACATGCGCGTTGCGGTGGCTCTCTGTGCGTTTTCTGTGTTTGCGGGATATGCTCCATTTGAGGGGGAGGACGACGGGGTGGTTGGGGTTGGGGTTTGGGAGGGGGGGTCTGAGCCCCGCCCTGCGCTCCCTGTGCTGGAACCGCGCTCCTTATTGACCATCCCGGGACGCGCGCCCCGCTCACACACGGGCGCTCAGGGCTGTGTCCACCGCACTTGCGAAGCGTCTCGCTGCCCAGGTCCGGCGGGGTTCTGTTCAGACGGTCAGCAAGCAGCGGCCGGAGTGCCATGGGGATCCTGCGCTTCCTGCCGCTCTTCATCTCCTCCGTGGCGCACATGTGCGCTCGGGGCGCCGCCGAGGGAGGCCAGGAGCCGCCTCCCGCAGGTAAGATCATTTTGGGGGCGACACCTGGGCGCTGAGGGTGTGCGTGTGAGCCGCGGGTTCGAGCAACTTGTGAGCTCTTCGTACAACCTCGAATATCCCCGCAGAACAATGGAGCACGGAGGAAAGTCACGTTAGTGGCCCCTCGACGTTTATTCACTCCCCGGGGAATGCTGTACGTTTTAAAAGATGGGGGGGGCGAAAAGACTTGGAAGTCAGCATCACTGAAGCAGTCTTTTTCAGAATGGAGTCTGTGTGGAAGCTCTTGATCCCCGCTTGCTTACAGCCCTGAAACCCCGTGAAACGCTTCTTTTCTTCTCCGACTGACAAATCTTCCGAACAATAAACGCGTTTGTTTAAAAAAAAAAATTATTGCAGCCTTTTTAAAGAGGCTTTCCTCAGCTAAAAACAATTATGAAGAAAGGCGTTACTATATATCCCTCAATGTAATCCGTTGCACTTCACTAACATTCATTTTCTTGTTAAAATTTAAGTTTATTATGTAAATCATTTTATAGTTTGTCTTGTTCCTTTATTGCTTCTCAACCGCTAATAAGAAGTGCATTTCTGTCTATATATTGCACAATAAATGGTTTCTGAAGATTACAGTCATTTGTTATTTGCAATTTTTTTTGTATTTGTGCCTTTTATTGCCGTAATATGGATACATTTTCATAGGTAACTTAAAATGGGCCGCCAGGGTTTGGCAAGGGAGTTTTTGGTGGGTGGGTCAACCTTCAGCTTGAGTCCAGAACTACACTACCTGCCTTCTCTTCATGCTGCAGTTGAACACGGTTTGAGAGACATAAATATAAATAAGGGGCGAAATGCCTGTGAACTAATGTATTCCTGGAGACCACAGAGTTGGGAGAGGAACAAGTGTTGGTTTAAAAATGGAACATGGCAGGATGTAAGGAGCTTCTCTTCTTCCTTCAGCTGTGAGAAACCTGCCCCGTGCATGCAGCTGGCTGCTAAAATTCGGCTGCTAAATTGTAAGCCATCGATTTGTACGGCCTATACAGAAATCTGTTCCAGCAATGCCAACAAGTAGACTACAACTTTATGGACCGGTGTGCTAAATCCTTCCTGGATAAACACATGAGCATCAAAAAATTGGACTCCAAATCTTTTCTGTAAAACACAACACATATGGCTTCTTGTAAAGCCCTTTGCCAAAGGCTGTAAGTAGGACCATGTGTAGTGTCCAGGGGTTGTGCTTTCTGTCCTTGACTCCTGTCTGTGTAAATTAAATGTTTGTTAGGTTGAGCTGCAGTGCATTTTCCCTTCTAAAATTTATGATATTTCCACATAAAACATATCCTGTCTTTAACTGCTTTATCCTATACTGGGTTGCGGTAGTTCAGAACCTATTTAAGCATTTCAAGGGTTCGCATCATGAAACTACATCCTGGACAGGAGGCCAGTCCCATCTCAAACAAGTTTATGAAATATTATAAGAACCTTTTAGTTAAAACAAACAAAAACTGTAGATTCTTAAAATATTTTGTCATGTACAGTAAATGTTTCATGTAATGCTTGTAAGACAACAATTTCACTGCGTCCAATAATAGCCTGCACTTTTTATATAAGGTAAATGATATAAATAGTGTAAATATTTATGTTGTCAAACAAAAGCTGTAGTTAGAGACTGCCGATGTCCTATTGTGAGATGCTTATTGGGTATTTTAATAGCTGTATAATTTCAAATTAAAACTTTTTAACAGCATTTTACAGACTTCAGAACACTGGTGTCAACTGTCTCATAAGAGACAATTATTTATAAATCAAAAACATCATCACTTTTTCCCTTCAAATTATAGGAAGTGTAGAGGCAAGTAATGTTTTTACATTGCATATTATCGAGAAAAAAAACTCCCATAGTAAAAATTGGGCCCCTCTCCCTCCATTTTTGTCCTTCAAAATGTCTGTGGCTAGTTTTTCATTTTATTAATTGGATGGAGAGACAGTGTGATGGTCATCCACTCCTGCTCATTTTGACCATTTTAGAACACACTTTGGTAGATCGATTGCTGTCTCAATAAATATATCTGCGTCTGCTTCAATATATCTGGTTTACAAACCTTGTATCAAGAACGCCAACATGACCTGGGATTCTTATACATTGGAGTTGAAGCCTTCTGCCCTGGGTCAAGTGGTTATATTTTCGGGGGTCAAAAGGCTGAATTCAATGCTTAAGGGATGAGAGCTCACACATGCCTGCACTTGTTAGCGGTGGTTGTTGGCTCACTATGGGAAAGATCACAAGCCAGGTTATTTGAGGATAACTTGTTTAGTTTCAGTGTTTATGAAATGGTTAGTCTTTACTGTATGGTTTAAAATTGTGATTCAGATTTTTTTGCTCATACTTGTCTGAGAATTTGCAGTGAATGTTATATTTATGACCATTTTTTCTATAAACCGTGTAACACAAAACATCCAGGATCAGGGTGCAGGCCAGACTGTGTGATGTTAAAAAATAACAAATATTAATAGTTAATATAATCAAAATGTCAAGTTGGCATAATAAAAGGTCTCAGAGAAAGCAGAGGCTTCATCTTTGCTGATTCTTTCCTGTGTGTAGGAGCTCTCAGTGAAAATGCAGTTTAATGACAGGGCTGCTGAGTTTGACCTGCCAAGGATACAAAGTTTGGGCTGGTGCTCTGTATGTGGTTGTCCTTCTTTTCTTTCTTTGTTTTGCTTGGTGTTGATTTAAAGTCATCCTGTTAATATGTTGAACATATGTTGGTTTGCAAATCCCTAAAGAGAGCCATGAAGTAACCCACATCCGCGTACACGCACACTGCAGAGTCGTGGGACAGCCTTTCTCATGGACGGCTTCGCATGGCATTTTCATGAGGTTTAGCTGCTCTCCAGTGAGCCGCAGGAGGCTGAGCACTGGACAAACACACATCCAGTGTGTGAGTTGACAGCCTTTGGAGCAGGATCAACTGTAATGCTAACAACTGAGCTTAGAAGCCCTTTCGCTTTTTAATCACTTTATTGTCGCTTTATCGGCTTTCTGCCCTTATACAGATGTAGAATAGGGCTTAAAATGTAGTTTCTCCCAGACGATGGCACACAGTGCACTAAACCCTAACCTGTAATTTACTCCTTAAAAATGGCAAAACGTGCCAAATTCACAGACTGTCCTGGTAAACAAAGTTGTGAATATTTTAATTAAATCCACAGTTTTTTTGGATTTTTAAATTTATTTATTTATTTATTTATTTATTTTTATTCAGTTAACAAATGATGCCACATAGTGACAGCGCAACTGATCAAAACTAAGCTTTGCACTGCTACCAAGACTTTAAACTCCGTTTCCCCATTTATTTATTTATTTATTTTTTCACATTGGTCACCAGACTGAGGGAGTCTGAAGTTTAAACAGCAAAGTCATGAGATTTCAGCAACAATTAGGTAGAGGGTTGAGCAAGATTGTTGGCGGGGGATGTAGAGCGCTTTGTGTTTGCCAGACCTCTGCTGGAATTCTGCACAGTTTGCACGGCGTGAAGCCCACTTATCCAGCTGTGTTTTCTTAATCAAAGTAGCTTGAAAGGCCTTCATTAAAGGGTGTGAAAGCCATGTTTGTCCCTCCTGGAGAACGAACCCTTTGTGAACCTTCTCGAAATGAGGGGCAGGGCAGGTTTGTTAAGGCCGTTTCACCCTTAATGTTACCTTTCATTGTGACTTGACCACCCATTAGCAAATCACCCACCCACTCCCTTCTAACCTCCTTTATTTTCTCCCCATCTGGCTGCCCAGGATACGCAAATGTGACTTTTCCTTGTATTTTCCCATTGCGGTTAGTGTGATGTCATCCATATCTGGACCATACGTGCTGCGTTACATCTGCTGTTAGCCTCGTCTTCCAGTGGATGTAATGCTTAGCTCCTGGCATCTTTTGTCTAAGGCCCAAATCTAAGACACGAGGTTAAACATACACAGATCATTATATGGCCAATGGTGGACGGCCAGTTGTGGCGAAATGAAATGATGCGGTTTAAAAGTCAACAAATGTAAGAACCCTGAGGCACGGATTGCGAAGAAGAGCAGCTTTGAATTTTCGCGAACGAAAAGCCTCTTCTAGTTTGTTTAATGACTTTTAATGCGTATGCAATAAATGAAGTTACTGGCAGTCATAAATCATGGTCAATCCATCGACGCTGCCAAGATCAGGTCTTCTGTAACTGAATACAACTGTTTTTATTTGTTTTTTCTTTTTTTTTAAAAATTCTGCAGGATTTTTTTTTCCATTATAGGAAAAGTAGGTAAAACTGAGTTGTCTGGCTCGGACAGAAGAGCGGACTGAAGTTATTGCATAAGCAGATGCTGATGATGTCAGTCGGCATGCTGAGGTAGGGCACTTTATGGCTGAAAAGTTAATTGTAGTGTGACTCAAAGCCCAGCCCTCTGCAAATGTTCTGCAGGACTTCTAGATGACAGCATCACAATGTTTTACCCATAATGGAAGTTTTTACTGCCACAAGAAACAAATTTCTATTTTAGTTGTGGGTAGCTTAAATAATGTCTATCTCCAGTCAGACATCCTTGTTTTCTTTCCCTGTTCCTTTTTTCTGACGACCAAGGTCTGAATTAGGTTACTGGGGCTAACTGGAAACACATGAGACAGTCACACAGGTAGAGACTGGGTTATTTATTCTGTCAGACGGAATGTCTGTAAGTGTACTTTCCTCACTCTGAGGTAACACTATGCAATCCGCTAAGGCTGTCTTGCAGGCACATTAAAATTCCACGATTTAATACCGCGGAAATTTTGTAATGGTGGGGTTGAGGTGGCTTTCGGGTGGGTCGGTGACGGCGCGAGTATGATCGTGTGCTTTTGAGATCAGGGCCGGGGGCTTCCTGTAAACGTGACTGTTTGGATCTCAGACAGCAGTGTGCCTGCTCGGCACTGTGCTCACATTTTCCGCAATGGCTGTACCCCACACAGCATAAAGGAAAACGGACCCAGTTTCCTGTCGCTCTGCTCCAGCCCAGTTATGGAGGGATTTTTAAGCTTACGGAGAACAGTTTGTGTTGCTGACTTACCAGAAACAAAATTGTTTTACTGGATTTTTCCATGTACTTTTTCAACTCATAATCCCGTTACAGTGTAGGAAAGTTTTAGATTTTCCTGGGGTCTGTAAACCATTAACATCCTCAACATACAGAACATACTGTATAGTGGGTTAACCCAGTGCTTTGCAGTTCCCTGGCTGCTCACCAGGTATGGGTTTGAGTCCATTGCATGCTGTGTGGACTATTTGTAAAACCTGACCGCGTCAAACATGGCCGGAAGAGGAGAATGACAACCCACCTCTCTTCCTCCTGGCCTCGGAAACCCCACTGGTGGTCACCTGAGTCCGATGTGACTCGAAGGCACTTCCACACATAAGCTTAACGTCTTTAGATAACAGAGTAATCACGTCTGCAGTCTTAATACTTTAACGCTCAGGCTGAATGAGCATTTAGGTTTACACAGGATAACCGGCACAAGGATTTCGGGGTATCTGGTTTAGCCTGTGACTAAAATGGTTGAAATTTTCTGTTAGCATATTTTAAAAGCTTATTTAAAAAAAAGTAAAACAGTGCAACCATACGGTACATCACCATATGGAGGAATAAAAGTAGAACCCTCAAAGCCTTTCTCAGCTGTTTTTTGATATCTGTAAGCATGTGGAATAAAGGCAAATAAATAAAGAGTGTTGTATTTTGTACTGTTACCCTCTGTGTTAGCTTATCAGTGCGAAAGGAAAATGAGGGGATGTTCTGGAAAAGCTTTTTTTTTTTTTTTTTTCCATTTTCCTCGAAATGCATAATGCGTTGAACTGGCAAGAAAGCCTGGAAGTATAATAAAAGTAGACGTTAACAGAGATTTCTCTCAGCTAAAAGGACATGGGTAGCTTTCCATACCTGACAAATTTGTTTTATGGCTTCAAATTTGTGAAGCAGCTGTTTTTACTTTTCGGAAAGTCCAGCTGGAAAGACATGACTCCTGGTTACCAGAATGCGAAAATGTGCCGAGACAAACTTGCACTGGATGTCACATATTAGGAGGGGAGAACGCAGACGAGGATTGGTCTGCATGTTCTCAGGTCAGAAGCCAGTCGCACGGAAGATGGGGACTGTTTGCCGGGAACTGTCAGAAGGTTTGACCAATGGTTCCTCTGACACAAACTCCATCTTTAAACTCCTGTCTCCGCATAAATAGTTTGAGATGCACTTTGTAGATACATTAGTGATGATCTGTCGTCGGCTCCAAAGGGAAACTGATGAAGTTAAGTGCCCTGTTATGGTTTTTCTGCTATAGGAATAATTTTATTTGAATGTATAATTCACAGAATTGGACGTGGAATGTGAAATGCTCTGTTGATTTTGCTCAGATGCTATGCACCTCCAGCCAGGAGGTGTTTGAATGTAAGGATGTTAGAACTTGAGTTTCTCTGGTATCATTTAACAGATCACTCACCTGCTATCTGTGCAAAAGACAACATGGAATATGCTGTGAAAGTATAACAGCTGATTTGATATTTCACAAATTGTGTACTCTCAGAGCAGAATATAATCTTTGGCCTTTGGATTTAAAGGGTCCAAGTTTGAAAGATGCGTAATTCTGTAGAACCTTTGAGTAAAGTTGCTAAGCTAATTTTTCCAACTTTGTAAATGGGAAATCCACTTTAGGGAGCTTAATGCTCTCACTTGCTTTGGAGAATTATAAATGAATATGCTGTATTGATCTTGACTGATGTTGGCATGTCTTGCACAAAGGAGAACAAGGAATGTGCAATTTTTTTTTTCCAGCATTTTCTCAGAAATGTAAAAGAGCTAAGGGAGCCAAAGAAAATCATCAGGTCGGGGACTGCAGGCCCGGGTGGCTACTACAGAAGAAATGGCTGTTTGTGCTTCTGTTTTTGCTTCTTGTTGTTCCAGTCCAGAGTTGGTACCACAGACAAAAGACATACCTTGTAAAACGAATGTCATGTCTGAACAAATGAGCGGTGTCAAAGTGAAGTTGGCTGCTGTTTTTGCTTTTGTCCTCTGTTGTGGCTATAGGAGCAAAACTTCCCAACTATTGTATAAAAAAGCAAATAAAAGGAGAAATACTGAGTTACAGGAAAGAAGCAGTGTGAAAACCTCAGTAACTTCCCAAAATCCTAATATTAGCCAAATACCAACCGTATCGGGCCGACTACGGACACCAACTAAAAACAAAACGTGAATATTCTACCATTTCAGTTTAACTCTCATCAAGTAGGCCACCCAAGTGTCTGTAGCTTTTCTCCATCAGGACACATGCAGCCCCTGGACTGGTTATATTTCTGGTGGCAAACTTTCCACTCCGTACTTAGTGCATCCAAATATGACATTGACAAAAGTATTCTCAGTTGAGGGCATGCGTATATTCTATGTCTACTGGGATCTCTAGACTTCTACTTTTGGAATAGCAGCCATTAGCCATCCAGGCTTACTCCTCCTCCCCCTGGGGTCCAGAGAGACAGTGCCAACTCGCCAAAAAAAGCACTTCCAGCTGTGGTTCATCTAAGGCTACCGTGTGTTTACTCGAAGGCCCTGAAACCCTGGCAACCAGACTGTTTGCTAGGAATTCCACTAGATTCTGTGAATCACCCACTTGTGATACAAGGAATAAAAGTGGCTCTTCACAATTGCACAAAGGTGGCATTATATACAGTATAAACTGTGCGCAGAGTGTGCAGTAGGTAGCCAGTTGTAGGCAATTCTGAAAGTTCCTTTAAATGCTACTCAGGGTCCTGCAAATATCTGCCTGCTTCTTCAGCGTGAATTTCCAAAGTCTCCAAAGAAGCACCGATGGTAAAATATTGCTTGGTTCAGTCTTACTGGGGGTCTTGGGAGTCCCCAAAACTCAACAGTGCCTCAGACTGTGGTGTAATGGGTCTGGAATGTCCTGACTTGTGTTACCATGTTTTTATTAATGTGAAAATACCTATACAGCAAGAACTAACAGATTCAGTTCATACTGAAATAAAAAAACACATGTGCATACTAATAATGAAATGTTTCCTTTTCACTTTGGCTCCTTTTCAAACTTTCGTTGAAGTGCTTGTTTATTTGGGCCTAAGCACCGCTGGTTTTCGTCACTGCTGAAACAGTGAAGTTGTGACAGATTTTACATCAGATACAGTATGCCTGACATTAGCGCTTTAAATTCACAGTGCCTGGGTTGCTTGGGGGTCAAGTCAGATCCAACTCTGTGGAGTTTGCATTCTTCCCACGTCTGTGTGAGTTTCCTCCCAATGCTCTGGTGGCCTTTCACAGTCCAAAAGATGTGTTTCAGGTTAACTTGGTTGCTCTAAGTTGGCCACTGTGTGTGCATGTATGTGTAAATGGGGTGTGTGGCCATCCGGTAATGGCTTGCTGACCATTTCTTGGGGCAATAGCCTTGCGCCAATGACTCTGGGATAGGATTAGGACTGCTGTCACCCTGCTTAGGATAAGCAATTAATAAACAAAGAATGGATAGATGAAAAAATTAACTAATCCCAGAATTTGCCTATACATATCCCAAAATGTTTCATAGAACGGCAGGGAGTGGGAGCTTTTCATTGCAGTCTCTGTGCACATGTAGCCCCAGAGGTGCAGTTCATAAATAAAATGCTGTGTTTAAGGTATATCCTCTTTCAAAGGATACAGCTGTTCCTCATTGCTGTTTTTAAATGATCTTTCCAGATGTTGGTGATTCCAGACCACCCAACCCCCCTTGCTCCAGCTCCTCTGTCCTTCTCAAATGAAACACTTGTAGTGCTGGAATGAGAGTATGTTGGGAAACACCTGACACTATTTTATATCCAGCATTCTGTTGGCCGTGTTACTGCACAACCATGGCTGACAGGCAGGGCTAATGCCTGTTCAGGGACTCTGCATTTCTGTTATAAAACTGCATGCACTCACAAGTAAATTAGAGAAGAAACACTGCAGAAACAGGTAAATGTGATAGAAAGGCAAAGCAACAGAAACAGGAAACTGATGCCATTATCATTCTGGGGAAATTGATCTAGATGTTTTGAGAACTTTGCCCTGAGAATCCCCTGAACTGGGGGACAAATGGTGCTTTGATTTTTGAGAAGTCACAGTTTGCTGGTGCATTTTAAGTCGAAAAGGAGCTTCACTAAAGCTAAAGGAGCTTGAGCTTCAGGTACAGCACAGCTTTTTCATATGACAAACCATATAGAAAAAAACCAAGACAAATTGCTTTACCTTATTAGAAATTATATACATAAATTGTACTGTCTTGCTGGTTTGCTTAAGCTTTTGTGGTACCAATTCCCAGACCCAAAATGACATTTGCTTTTGCGTGGCCCTGCAAAGTGTTTGTTCACTTTAGTCCTGTGCTGGCAAGGCCTGGCTTAGACTACAGTGGAAAAGTAGCAGCAGTGTGAGAAATACAAGAATTCATTCAGAAAATGTAAGGGCTTGAGGAGACTTTTAGTCTAAAAAGATGAATAAAAATTGTCATTTTGGATGACTGTTACCTGTATACCTATAATTTTTGTATTCTTAGTAAGTCTGGTTCTGTATGATACTGAGGGATGTCGAGGGATTGCTGTATATTGCTTTTGTTTAATTTAATTTACTCTGAAATGAGTGTATTCTTGCTCTATTTTATACTCCAGTACTTAAGACCTCCATTCCGATCCTGATGGAATAGGAACCTGCATTTCTTTTTGTCACATCTAATCTCTTTTTGTCTTTCAGACAAACTGCTCATCCTCACTGTCGCTACCCAGGAGACCGATGGCTTCCTACGCTTCATGCAGTCTGCAGAGTATTTTAACTACACTGTGAAGGTATGGCTAAAATTAACTTCTTTGTTACAACAGTTTATGTTGTGCACATTAGCATTGTTAGGCCCAGCCGGGGAATATATGTCAATACAGCGGCGTGCCTCACATCCTGAGCATGTAAATGCCATGCAGAAGATGAAGCAAGGTTGTCCTCAGTAGCAAGATGTCTAAGCATTAGCTCTCCTCAGTCCATAGAATAAGTAGAACTTGGCATTAACAGGACCAGGTTGGTTAACCTGCTGTAGTCACACCAGGAGAGCAGTTATATTAGTTATTTGATGGATAAATAAACAGTAAATTAAGATAAAACATTAAGAGATTTGATGTAAAGTGAAAAACCATTTGACATTTACAATTTTGTCTTCTGCATTTTCATTTTGGAATTGGTTTCTCGCTACAAAACAGCCAAATTAGTCCAAATGAAGCGAAACAGCTGCAACTACTTTAGGAACTTTTATATGAGGGTTGTATTCAGTTATACTAAATATATTTTTATAGAGCGCTCTTCTCACACAGTGACAGCGCATTGAAAAAAAGATCAATACATGGCAGAAGCAAATGTATCATAGTAGTAGGCCTATAAATAAAAGTTTAGCTATGAATTTAATAACTTTAATAACTATGCTAACTAATAAAGATATTATGCAAATCTGCTGGCAACTGACGACAGGGAAAAAAATCTTCCTGACCAAAAAGTAAGAATAATAAATCTCTGCGAGGAGTGTGGCTGCCCACCCCTCCTGGGCCTTCAGGGTAGAAAAGAGAGCCAGTTGGCAAATGCTAACTGAGGAAAGATTATACAACTATTTATGACATTAAATTAATTTAAAAACTATTTATGAGAATTAACTTTATGCCCAGGTTCAGGTATGCTTGTCTCATTTGTCAGGCATGTGAAGGGTGACTGACACTGGTTGTAGCAAGATATAGTTGACAAGGTTTTTGGAACAGGAGGAGCAAAGCAAGATGGGAAACTTAAGAAAAATGAAAGAAAAGGAAAGAACAACAAATTAAAATGCCAAAGAACATGCATTTATTCATGCAACAAATAATTTCCTGGCCTGAAAGACTGTAAAATGTGTACAACATGCACCTAACTTGGCTGACTAGTTATTATTATTTTTTTAATAAACAGCTTGTGCATTGTATTGAATAGAAAATATAATTGGTAAACTTCTGAACAGTAAATGGGCTGAGTTCCCAGCCCAGTTATAGATATTTTAAGTAATTTTTCATTAATTTATTTTTGACATCCAATATGTGGACAGGTGGAGAATTAAAATGTAAACTGTAGCTTCTCCTGTGAGCAGCCAAAATTTAATGGAAGAGGTCTCGAAGCAACTGCTGTCTTCTACACTATTCACTTTCCAGGTGCTCGGGATGGGTGAGGAATGGAAAGGAGGAAACGTCGGGGACAGTGTTGGCGGGGGTCAGAAGGTGCGCTTGCTGAAGGAAGTCATGGAGACACTGGCAGACCAGGAGGACCTGGTGGTCTTGTCAGTGGACAGGTGGGACATCTGACATTAAGGCACAACTGTGCAGCAGCTGGAGCAGAAAGATTTAAGAAGAAGGTATTGGTCTAGTCGTAGGAGGCCTGGTCCACAGACATCACTACTAGTTGTATTGTTTTATATATGCACCAACAAAATGGATGTTGTTTCACACGCACAACATGTTCCTTATCTAAGCAAAAATGTTTTATTAAGGAAATATTTTCTTGTGTATTTTACTGAGCCCAAGCCCGTTCCTTGTGTCAAGAATGTTCCAACCTCAAATTTTGAAGCGCACAAACATTTCCATCTGCTCAGTAGTATTAACAGCTACTTCAAGCCAATGTTGCCCAAAATCAGGAGCCTCTCCTGAAAGCACAGAGGCTAAGTAGGAAACATGTCAGAAAGGATGCCAGTTCACTGCAGGGCAAATATTTTCCACCTTTTTATTTGTTCCTATTTTCATTTCATTACTGCTCTATTCTAAAATTTCTGAAAAAGGCATTTCTGGGTCGGCAGGAAAGCATACCCAAAATTAATGAAAACGCTGCAATAAAATGTAGTCACCTGAACGTTACCCGTGTCTCCGAATTGCTCAGCGTTGTATTGTGAACGTTCAGATAAATCATCTGCAATAAATCAAAGGTCATCACACCATATACAAACATTTATGTGTTTTTTAAAAACTGACAGGAAATGGAGGCTTTCCAAAATCCGGGTCCACCACATGTTGGTGTTTTGGTCCATTTAGGTAATTCAACATAATAAACGGTTGCTCGCTTAAAGCAGATATTCCAGGTAAATTGCAGGATGTCTATTTATAATGGACGAATTAAGCAGTACTGCTGTCAAAGAGAGGTTAATATTACAGACTGCGAATAGAAGGAGCCGTGCATTTTCAGACTGCAGACTACGTTTACCGAGGTTCCTCTTAAATGCATGCATGAAACCATCTCCCCAATTCCGGAGTCATTACTGAGCGTAGTCGTGGATTTGTCGACAAAACCGTTTCATTAAAAAGACATAAATGTTTTTAATTCATGCCTGAACACGGTAGTTGCAGTTATGCTCACACTTAGTGTACAGGAAATCTTATCAGTCTCCTTGGGTTTCAGTTTATCAGAGATTTTCTGACTTTCTCTCTTCAACGAGTTTGTGTTTAGAGTTTTTAGAAGTATTTGTAAGTTTTTTTGTTTAGATAGTTCCTTTATTTTGCATTTATGGAAAGTATGGTTATTGTTTGAAGTTATCTGCCAATTAAAGTTATCTGCCAGTGTACATGAAACCCACATGTGAGTTTGCTCTGTTAAACTCCATTACCATGGCGGGCAACATTGATGGCCATTGTTGTTTTTTGCCTGCAACTAAATTCACTCTTGAACATTTGGCAGGAGAGTTGCTGTTTCACATTTTCAGCTACTTTTATTATATTTGTACGCCTTTTGGTGCAGAGCAATTTCCAGCAGCGTTTAAAAACATTAAATGCATTTATCTGTATAACCGATAGCATTACTAAAAACATCAGCTTCATTGTAAGTTCTGTTCTTCCCAGCAGGTTTGGAGCTGTTTGTCTTAGTTGGTAGGAGCAGTCATAAATGCCTCCTAAAGTGCAAGGAATGCTGGAGTAACTGAAGATCTTTATCTGTATGGGGCAAGTGACAGCCCATTTTTCTTCTTATGCTCAATAGGTGCCATTTTTGAGAAGTCAGTGGTGCGTGAATGCTGAAGAAATTGATGGGAAAAGTTTGTTAAAGTCGACAGTAATTTGTGGTAGTGTCTGTCTTTCATGTGGGAAACAATGCATTGTCTTTTTCAGTTATGATCTCATTTTTGCTGGGGGACCAGAGGAGCTATTGAAGAAGTTCCACCAGTCAAACCACAAAGTGATGTTTGGAGCTGAGGGGCTCATCTGGCCAGACAAGCGGCTGGCAGACAAGTACCCCTCTGTCCGCAGCGGCAAGCGCTTCCTTAACTCAGGAGGTGGGTTTCAGGAGGTGTGAGCAGGAGGATAGCATTGCTTATGCCATTGTCTGATTCCACACAGTCAAATGTGAAATGGAAACTAATTCTTCGAACAGTAAATGAAGTGCTAGAATCTATGGCGTGATCTCCTACACTGTGTCAAGTTCCCCCCTTCACTTGAGACTATGCAATTGTATCATACACAGCCACACACTGCCTTAAGCACCTCTGCAATGCACACTGCAGACCTCCCAAGTCTGACCCTGATGGCTAGATATCTCTCAGAGGACAAGATAGCAGCCAAAGAATCCCAGTTCAGCAGCAGGTCAGAACAGATTTCCCGTCATGTTAAGGGAGGAGTGACTCAGATGCTTGGTCTTGGATTCTCAGTACACTTTGTATAGAATTTTGGCTAAGAAAATAAACGAAGTTTATCTATGTCTTCCAGGAAAACAATAATTTTCTGAAATGTACTATATATTTTACTTTACCAAAATGCAAGCCACTCACTGGTCATGCAGTTTTATTTCCTGGAAAGAAGAACAGAAGAGCGGTCTATTTGTTTCCCTGGATTAGGTCAAGGGTTTGCCCTTATAGGAGCTGTTAATTCATTGAGTGTTTTCAATTCTTCTGCCATAAAATTCAGCAGGAGACAATTACATTAAAACCAATGCATTCATTAACCCACGGTCATTGCTATTCCAAATCATACAGTTATTATCTTGCTTGCTATTTTTAACAGCTGAATTGCTTTGTTTGTTGCTTCTGCGGTTCTTTTCCCTGTGTGGTCAGGACTGGGTTCTGACAGTCCTAGAAGGGAATCGGTGTCATTAACATTGCATGTTTATTTCTCTTTTTGTTCCTCTTTGGTGCTGTGTGCAAATAAATCCAAACAGAAAGGCTTTTCTTGGTAGGGGCCATGAGGATGGATAATTGTGTTGCTTGGATTTCCAATGATGCGTCAAAGAGAGTTTGTCCTGCCAGTATTTTGTGCTGTCAGCGAGGATGGACCCATGGCAGAGAACCATACTGTACCAAGAGGCAGGAAGGGTCAGTGCAGGAGACAGAGGATTTGTTTAAAAGCAACAAAAAGCCCAGGATGCGAACCACATGTTGAATCTCTTCTCACTTCTGTTTAACTGTGATTTTTATTCTATAGCATTCACTTATTACTAGTCATTGTTGCACAAAAAAAAAAAAAAAATCAGTTTTTGAAAGGAAAGGGAAAAGATTTTTATCAGGCAGGTTTTTCTGTTGCATTTTTCTAAATTGAAATTTAGTTCCTTTTGGTAGCTCTTATAGTCGCTTGCATCACCAGTTTCTCACTTAGTGCCGCGTTAATTGGAAAACCTGTCTATGCCAATAGTGAGGTGCCCTCCACTTTTTCCTTGTTACTGTAAATGTTTTCTTTAAAGATGACCTTAAGGATAGACTTGCTTTAAGCTTTTAGTCTTTATTTACAAATAAAGTCTCTATTTATAAATCAAAGGAAAACAGAAGATGAGCTGTTATGTCATATCTTCCTTCTTTTTGGCTATATTTAAAAGCATAGCTGCTTATTTCATGGGAACTGGTGGGTGCATTTTAAATAAGTGGTCAAGAGTACATAAAATGTTCTCAAATGTTCTCTTTTAATAGAAGTAAATTTCCCACTTTAAGGAATACTCATCTTCATCAAAAGACTGCCATTTTGGAGCGAACCGCTCTCAATAACGCCGTTTCATAAACCTGAAGCACTGGACATATAATCTTAATGATTTCTGCAATCTTTCAGTCACCATCCCCCGTTCAGTTCTATTTAGCCAATAAATGTCCTTTGGGCTGCGCTTCCAATGTCTGATGGCTTCCAGTTGGTGGCAGTCAAAATTGAACCAAGACCAACAACATGGTCCAACCCTGCAATCTTCCTCTGCGGTCAATTTTCTGAAGAGAGCAAAGAAAAAACAGTGGTCACCATAGCAACTTTAAAGCCTACACATGGTTTAAAAGTCCTAACCCTTCCTCTTAGGAGTGAGACTATGAGGCTGCCAAGCTCTATCATATCCCTCTTAGTCGTGGTTTCTTGGTTAGAAAACTTTTCCGCCCAACACTTGTGTATTTTTGTTTCTTGCCAGATGTCTCACCCTGTGTTAGATTGTTGACCATATGCCATGTTTAGAGAAAGACTGGTTCATTTGGGTGCAAGCACTCGCAGCAGCTTAGATAGATCACTCATTCAGGCTAATTGAATTTATACACTTCTGACACACTTGCCTAAGAAAAATAAATAACTTGGGCATCTGGAGTTTGTGAATTTATGTTTGAGGTTTGTGACTTTGTGTTTATTTCAGTCCATTTACCCATTTTAGCCTTGTACTATGGATTCTGTTTACAGGTATCATTGGGTATGCCCCATATGTCAACAAGATTGTACAGCAGTGGAACCTGCATGACAATGATGATGATCAATTATTTTACACCAAAATATACCTGGATCCGTTGCAGAGAGTGAGTAAGAAAATAGATTTAATTCTTAACATGGTAAGAATGCTGCAGAAGATAGGAAAATATGGCAGATGTTCCAAATGTATTATGTTGTACCAGTGACGATGCAAGTCATTTTGAGCCAAGATGCCAGCAATGATCGGACAGGCATAGATAGAGATAAACAGAGGGACAGGATGTTGTGATAGTGTCTGTGTTTCATGTACGAGGTAAAAAGCTTTTAAAGCATCTTCTGAAAAAATCTTTTGTAGGAACGTCTGAACATGACTCTGGATCACAAGTGCCAGATTTTCCAGAATCTGAAAGGAGCCATTGGTGAGCAAACCTCAGTCGCTGAATGAAAGTCAAGGATCTCAGGAAAAGCATTCAGAATCACACTGATATTTTCTCTCTGTTTTTTGTTTTAGATGAAGTGCTGCTGAAATTTGGTAATGAAAGGGTGCGGGTCAGGAATACTGTCTATGACACACTTCCTGTAGTTATTCATGGAAACGGAAACACCAAAGTGAGTCTGGTTTTTTCCAAAAAATTTGTTGGGGTACATCAGAATAAGAGCGGGAATAAGATTCCAATTCGTATATCCAATGCCTCATGGAAAAGTGAAACTTTAAATATAGATGAATAATGATAGCTGGGATGCATGGTGCCTCATTTATATGACATTTCCCAAGAAGAAAATGGATTATGTAGTATCTCAGTAGGGGATCAACTGCATACAGTGTAGAATTTAGCTGGTGATTTAGTTTAGGAGGATTTCCTTGCCAGAAAACAGCAGTGTAGCATCACTGTCACTAACTTTGACTCTGAGTAGGAATGTAATTCCAGAGGATATCTACATATACAGTAAGGGCTGGTCAAACACACCCAGGACCATGGAGTCACTTTCCTTGGATCCTCATCGTCTGTTGTATCATAGTTATGTGTTAAGATCCCCAGCTGTATAAGGGTATGATGGGGTGTAGCATAAACTATATTGTTATTTGTATATTTGTACATAAAACGTGCAGTATTTATTTGTATATTTGTTATAAGGAATTACAGGTGACTGGGATATGTCGGGTGCTTTGGAATGACAGGACAAGTAGTGTGTAACAAAACTAGCACATATATTTAACTGTATTAGTACATAATAAACCCTGAGGTAAAAATTAAAGTGAACAAACAAGGCCAAAAAACAAAAATGTACAAAACCCAAACCAAAGCCTTCCACAGCTTCATTAACTACTCACCTGTGTACTAACTGCAAAACACACTGACAAACAGACAGCACACCAGCAACAACTAAGAATAAAGAGCAAAAAGGCCAAGCCAAAATGGCAACTCAAAGCAGGATAGTCCTCTGAAGTTTCACATAGGAAGTGCTTAAATCTTGATCCCACTTTTTCAGGTTTTTCAGCCAGGCTTGTGCAACTTCTTGGGTCAGCGATAATAGACAGAGCTCTTGTTCATTCACTAGGAAAAACAAAACAGCCGAGTAGACATAACAATGTTGGTTATATATAGTAAAGGAGTAAATTTCCGCTATCGGGACAAGCAGGACCTCACGTGGGTGTACTTTGGACTCATTAGGCACATTGCCTATAGGTGGCAAGTTTTTGTTGTTTTTAAGTGCCGTTGAGTCGGTGTCGACTCATGGCAACTCTATGGATAGCTGTCCTGAAAAGCATCCTGTCTTCAGCAAGTCAGCTAGGAGTTGACAAAGGGGCATCCATGGCTTTGGTGTCCATCTACCGCGTTGCAGGTCCTCCCCTTTTGCGTTGACCTTCCTCTTTGCTGAGCATGATATCCTTTTTGAGTGACTAGGTGGCAAGAGACAATGAAAATGCCACCCCACCACCGTGACCTGTTAGGCACTTGAATTGGGGTTAACGGTTTATTTTGCAAAGCTCACAGATGTCACTTTTCAACTTTTTGAACCGACAGGAATCAGAAATTTATTTTTGATTTTGCTGCATATGGAAATCATCTTTGTTGTGGCTTGAAGTAAAGGGATTCCCCCTCTACAAGACATAGCTTGTAGTAATGAGAAACAGAGCAGTGTTATTCCACTGACTTCCCTCCCAGGAGGCCTGTAACTGCCACTCATCTAAGCATGAAATCCAAAGCAGGAGAAATTACATCCTGAGTCCAGTCTGCTTCTTTTTCAGTGCTTTTTCAGTGCCAGAAGGGTGTGCACCTGCTACCATGTTGCACATGATATACTCTTATTTATTTTGCTGTTTCTGTCACCTTTTAGTGTTTTGAGACACATTCTGAGAGTAACAAAAGAATATAAACACCTGGTAATGTGCCAGGGATAAATGAATTGGGATGTCCTCCTGTAATTCATGCAGATGAGCTGTTTGTCAAACAGCCTCTCAAACCACATTTTCCTTAGCCAATTCCCTGGAACGTTATCAGTCAAGTCCACTTAAATGGACAGCAGAATAGTAGATAGTTTCTTTAAATTGATATTGTTTCTCTGGTACTGTTTTTGGTCCTATTCACATCTAATGGAAACAACTTTGGATAAGTGAATAACTGATATTTGGATAATTCACTTAAGTGGATTCAGTTCTCAGTCCCGTAGCCCATATTCCTATGATGATAACATTTGTTAAGTGGATATGCTCTGTTTGTCCCTTTGGAGATTGTAAATCAGTTAAATCAACACACCGCCACCAGTGTGACTTACGAACCACAGCATGTAACAACAAGAATGATGACCGGAACTTTACCACATAAACCACGGCCCACAAACTGTGGTCTGATAAGAAAAAGTTGTAAATCTGTTCCATGTTAATATTGTTTAGGGTTTTAGTAATTAAAAAAAAAAAAAAAAAAAAACTATTCCAAAAAAGTTCCTGGTTCATGGCTTCCTGGTTACTTCAGAGGACATGGATGATGGTGCACTACGAGCATTGAACATCCTGCTTCATTTTTGGGAAGAAAACAGCTGCACCTCTTGTGAACTTTTATACAAACTTCAAAATGAGGCAATTCAATTATTAAATTAGGACTAGTACATGTACATAAATGACACACCTACAGGTTAAGGGAATATCCTGCATAACTGGATACTGTAGGTCTGGTCCCAAGTCTGCACGCAAAAGTTGACTCAATTGCATTTGAAATGTGACAAAAATTTCATGTCTTCGTTCTCTTCTTTATCTGAATGACTCTCTGGCTTTCTTTTGCAGTTGTACTTGAACTACTTGGGTAACTACATCCCCAACACTTGGAACTACGAGCATGGCTGTTCCATCTGTGATAAGGACATGCTGGATTTATCACTTTTCACTGTGAGTCTGCCTTTGGCTTTTCTTGGGGGGATTCAGCCATAAAAGTACACACGGTCCCCAGCTTACACTGGGGTTACATTCCAACAAACCCATCATAAGTTGAAAATGCATGTAATAGACTTAACCTACTGTCACGCCTGTGGCCGCTTCAGCAACAGATCATAGGCGGTCTCTCCACCCCCATCTTCAGACTGGGAATTGATTGGCATAGGAACCAATTGTGGATGAAATTTAGTTCCTACCTGAACTTCCTGTCAGTACTCAGTCCTCCTTGTGAACTGTCCTGCAACCACTGTCTTGCTAACACCTTGTGCAGTATTTAATTTATTTTGAATTTTGGCATCTTCCGTTTTTGTTTACTGCCAATCGCCAATGTTTAGTGCTAGCCCCCAGCTAATGGCAACATTCTTTGTTGGAAACAAAACTCAGTAAAGAGTTTAATGTAATTTAAAGTTATTACCGTGATGTCTTGGTCTCCAAAAAATTGCTGGCAACACAGAACACTGTAAAGTATCAGTTGTATACACTAGCGACCACGTGGCAGACTGAGAGATGCAGATCACTGCTGTTGCCCAGCATCATGAGTATTGTACTGCATATGTCTTGTCCCGGGAAAAAAAAAAAAAAAAAAAAAAAATCAAAATTCAAAGTACGATTTCTATTGAATGCATATCATAATTGCACCATTATAAAGTCAAAAAATTGTAAGTCGGAGCATCATAACTCGGGAACCATCTGTAATAAACTTCAAACCTTCTGACTGACACGTGTGAGAATGGGTTGCTGAATTATGGTTGCAGCTGTATCTTTAAGAGGATTTGATGCAACATTTACAATTACATTTATTCACTGAGGAGATCCTTTTATTCAAAGCAATGTACAAGTCAAGAGTAAACAACAATGCATTTCACAAGTACAGGTCACACTGGCTGAAGCTGGCAATTTGTCTAAGACCTCTGTTTTTGGGGTCATGCATTACACAAGTAGCTGCATAAGGAATTGACTGAAATGCAAAGGTAACTGTGACAGATGATACAATGCAAGTTGATGGAGGAAAGTATACATGGTTCTCTTGTATGATGAGGTCCTGTACAATGAAAAATTGCTGAAAAGTGCTGTGAACATTTACGTTTTAATACAACAGGCCTAAATTCAGCATAACTAATGTGGTAACTTCATGTCCACAACAGGGACATGACTATTCACTGACTACATAGAAAAAAACACGCTATGCTTCTTTCCTGACATGAATGCCGTATTTATCTCCTTCTTCATTACCTTACTGTCCAATTCATAGTTTCAACCAATCACTGAATTATTAAAGAAAAAAAAATAAAAAATTCACAGCTGAACCGAAAGTTCAGTACTTACTTTTAGAAATGAACTGTACAGAATGTTAAGTATTAAATCAATTATTTCTGTTATATAATCTGTTTTTGTAACAACCTGCGATGGACTGATGCCCCATCCAGGAGTAGTTTCATAGCCCAGTGCCTTACGACTGTTGCAGGCCACTGCAGCCCTCAGGTTTACGCTATTAACAATGGTGGAGATATTAATGGATAGATCAAGACTCAAGGCTCAAGAAATCTTTGTTTTCAGCCCATCTATATACGAGTATTCAGTAGGGTTTAAATACTATTTCTCGTTACACAAGGGGCAACATAAAGTCCAGGAAGTGACGTCACTGTGCAAACAATAACAATAAATACAAAATTACACAACGCAAAGCTCAAGATAGTAGCTGAGATAGTTTATGTGCAAACTAGATGCATGTTTTTATAACACCATTACCCTTAAGCCATAGGAAAGTCAGAAGGTGACTGACATTCCAAAAAATTTGTCACTCTCCTACATAATTAATTGTCCAGAAACTGCAAAAACCAGTTTGTTAATAAAGTTTCTTTATTTTTTTGGTATATTCTGTGTAATAAGCGCCATTTTTCCATACTTTTTAGTGTAGCATTCCAAAATGCTGACTGGTTCTGTAGCATTTCAGCTGGCACCACTGATGGTTTTTAAAGAATTTTTTTTGCTAATGTTGGTAGCACAAGGCCACTGAGGATGGACAAGGATGAGAAGGTGCATGGTCCAACAATAACAGACAAGACCCAGCATCGCTGAGACATAGAGCAGTCATTAAAAGCACATAAATGTGCCAAGGTCCCAGGAACGGTAGGAATTCGTGACAGGGAGCACCACAGGAAATGGCTTTTGGGTTTTCGGAACCTTTCACTTAAACGGGTGCCGCTGTCGATGCGGCATGTTTTGCAGAGGGCTCCTCCATGCAGATTCTATCTGACCAAACCAAGTTTCAGTGGTTGCCCAGAAAATTTGTTTCAGGACTCAAGCCAGCACGGGTCGACTGTTGAACGTGGGCTTTTTTCTATCTTTCCTCTCCACATTAGGGCGTATGCATCGAGCATACCGGGAGAATGCCGAAATATATTTGGCATAAGATGAAGTGGTAAACATCCAGAGGAATATAAACTTTGTTTTTCTTCCCTTGATTTGCAACTTCATCATAATCTTCATCAAATATCTCCTTTAATAATAACAAGCTTTTCTATTTTTCTGTTTTTCTATCTTTCTGTTTTTTCTAGTTTTTCTATTTTTCTATGAGATAATTCTTAATTCATATGTGTAGACTCATTTCTCACATAACTGATTAATTTGGCTGTGAAATCTTGCTGTTTGGAGAATTATTGTTCTAAGTGGGGTTGACTTAATATTAGTTTTTGGAAAAAATACAGATCCCAGTGAATGAGTAAAAATCACTATCTTTCCCTCCACGAAGCATACAGCCACTATGCAGTTAGTAGTGCAGTATAACATTATTAGCAAATATCTCATCTCTGCTTCTCTGTAGTACCACTGTACCCTGTATTTACCCCAAATTGTTCCAAAAACTGCCCTGATTTATTAATGTGTAAAAACTTAACAATGTAAGTTGCTTTGGATAAAAGCATTAGCTAAAAAAAAAAAATAATAATAATAATAAACCTCCTTTTTTCGCTCATGATAAACCATGCACATTAATCAATGGTTACGACTGAGGATGTGGACATCAAATGAATTGAAATGCATAAAACATTAAGATGCCACTGTTATTAAGTGGCAATTATTATTATTTTTTTTATATGGGGTTCCTTTTAATAAAGGTTCAGAGGCTAATCTCTCTATGACAATTCAGAAATTGTTATAAATTGTAGGATAGGATAAGATGGTTTTATCTTCCCAAGAGCAGAAACAAAATAACAAAAAAACTATAAATAACAGTAATAAATACAGTTGTTGTTGGGTCCTTGAGGAATTATGGAAGTGGATGACTGTCCCCTTAAAAGTACCATAGTGCTCCTAATTTGAATAACCCAGTACCTTTTCGCCCCATGGTGATAGCTTCATTTAAGGAATGTGAGCCATTGTCCATGATGGACTGTAGTTTCCTCCTCATCCTGGCATTTGCCATGGCTTTCACCAAATCGTTGTTCTGACCCATAACAGAACCTGCTTTCTTGAAAAGTTTGTTGAGTCTGCACCTCTCACCAAGAGTGATGTTTCCATCCAGCACACAAATAACTGCAGCTGCAGATTGGCAGAACATCAATAGGCATCACAAATTAAATGAATGTAACCGAATGAATGTTGTTGAAATTATTTAACAGACTTTCTTTGTCTTCAAAACAGGAATATCCTAGCGTGACCATTGGTGTATTTATTGAACAGCCAACACCCTTCCTGCCAGAATTTTTTGAACGACTTCTGTCTCTCGATTACCCTAAAGACAAACTTTCCATTTTCATCCACAATAGCGTGAGTATTCCTTTAATTTAGTAAAAAATTTTTGCTACATGTTCTGTTGCATTTGCTGACTTATCACCCCCTTTGCAGGAAGTTTACCATGAGAAACACCTCCAAAGGTTCTGGAAAGGAAACAAGAACGTCTTCAAGAGCTTCAAGGTTGTAGGCCCTGAGGAGAACCTGAGCCAAGGAGAGGCCAGAAACATGGGAATGTATGTATGTCCGATACACTGGGTTTTTGTAAATTCTTTTACACACTGTAATAATGTAATGGAAAAAATAAATATTGTTTAACAACCCTTAACTGCAACATGCAAATGCTTCCTTCTGCTGTAAATGAATCTGATTTATAGCCCTTAATGTTAACTGAGGATCTGTTGCCACAGTGATCCACACACAGTTTTTTTCCCTGTTATTAACTCTGGGGTCCAAGTAAACAGAATGTATGCTGTGTTCAGTACCAGTCTCTTAACAGTCTAGCACTTAACATCAAATTCCTCTAATGTCTGTTATTTTGTCTCTGGCGCCTGAGTCTAGGCCACTGGAGTAGTAAGGGATTCAAGTAAACTCCTCTGTAGCAGCAATGCATTACATAAGATGCCAACAGCAGTTTGGTGCCCGTAATTCCCTGCTGCGGGGCACAGTGCACAAAGCTAGACTCCACACTGTTTTGCATCCTAAAGGATCTCTTTCTTTCATCTCTGACATGCTATGATTTATTATATGAGATATGAAACATCTACAGAACTGAGTTATTAACTGAGTATATCGGTTCTTATCGAATTATGGACAATATTGCACAGTGGTCACGGTGATACTGGCCGAAATCAGCTGTGATTTTGGTATTATCCTCAAATCATAACCAAAAGATAAATGTATTTTTAGACATTTAGGTGACATATCTTTCAATCACAGAAGTATTCAGAAAAAACCTTTGATGAAAGGGATATAATTCAGGACTTTGCTTATTTTTTTCTAGGGATTTCTGCCGGACAGATGAAGCCTGTGACTTCTACCTCAGCATCGATGCAGATGTTGTGCTCAGCAACAGGCAAACCCTGAAACTTCTCATAGAGCAGAACAGGTATTCACTTGACTCAATCTCACCTGTTCCTCACCTGTTCGATCACTTTTTTTTAGCTCCAGTTATCTCCACCAGAGCACAGTGAGTCCATTAGTTTCACAGAAAAGGGAAGCTGCCCTGCTGTGCGCTTTCCTAAGCGGTGTAGTGATTTGTCGTCAGAGGTTAACATACCACTTCAGGTTATACAAAAACAAACAAGCCCTTTTCTGACTTTAGAAGGATATGTAAAACAGATGTCTTTGTGGTAGTCGCACAGCTTGTGTGACAGTTCTTGACAGCTATGTCTTCTGGAAGAAGCTATGGTGATATTTAAAGAAGCCATGGGAATTTTTGTGATTTGGGTGCTGTGGTGAAAAAATTGAGATCTTTTTTTCCTTTTGCATTTCAGTGTTTGTGTTGTTTTATTCTATGAATTCTATATGGACGCTGTAATTTGTCATAATATATTTTTGTTTATATGCTTCCCTCACGAAAGCGTTATGCTTTGTGGTTCCAGTGGTGCACCGATTATTGTTGCTCTTATTGTCAAAAGCCAGACTATGCATGCACTAGCCATAGTCTGTAACTGCACACTTACTCTTAAAAATACATTATTTTATTATATAAATACAACGAACATTATTTTAATAATGAGAAATCTATTCACTGGCCACTTTATTAGCTACATTTAAAAAGTAGAGGATTGGATCCTCTTTGATGCAAAGCATAGAATGAATTCAGAGTTTTTGCTCCATGTTGGACTGACAGTTTCACAATTTCTGAAGTTTTTTTTGGCAGCCCATTTGGCTAACACCCCTGCTTTATTCCAAAGGTGGTCTCCTAGCCTGAGAGGTGGGGACTGTGCATGTCATCGGGGTAAAGTCATGTTTGTGGAATTATTTGGAAATACTGTGTGTTTTTTCCACAATGCACATTTTCCTCCTGGAAATATCAGTCTGAAAAGGCCAAACTGGCCATGATGGACCTGCTCAGTGTCAGTGGTACAATAGTGCTCTCAAATAGTGATACTCTGATGATGCTAAAACTCCTAAAAAAGTGAAAACCTATTTTGTGCCAAGAATTCCTCACCCCATTACGCTACCACCACTGACCAAGTGTACCTAATAAACTGGCTGGTGAGTGTATACTTATGCACTTATGTCTTTTTTATAGGTAGTACACTAACATTTGGCATAGCACTTAAATTGAACCGGCAGTCAGTAAATTCCTTGTTGATGTCCTAAGAAGTTTAATTTAACATTAAACAAACAAAAATGTGTGTTGTTGTAAGAAAGAATTGGTGAAAACATCTTACCTTACTAACATGGATTGGTGGCGCTGCAAAGTCTATACATAAAATGACAGGTGATCACTCTGCTGCACCAGCACCGCTTCTTCTTCCAAAAAAGTTCACCTGCTGTTATTTTCTCAATCCATAATGCAACAGGAATTTGTTGCATCTTGGTCAATTGCTGCAAAAGAAGACTGGAATAACTCTTAAGAAGCCTTAACCCTACAATGACCATATTTATGTTATTGAAGGGCTATAGCTCAGACAGCAAAAGTGTGTTGTTGGTGGGTCATTTCTGTCTTTGACCTCCCTGAAGCTCAGTCCTCCAGGTTCTCACGTTATTTCTCCCAACCCTTTCTCTGTTTCTCCGCACACAGGAAAATAATCGGCCCCCTTGTGAGCCGTCACGGCAAACTGTGGTCAAACTTCTGGGGAGCCCTGAGTTTGGATGGGTATTACGCACGATCTGAAGACTACATCGACATCGTGCAGGACAAGCGCGTGTAAGTCAGACTGTGTTAAACTTCTCTTATAGGTTTTGTGCACCAGGATGGAGCACAAAACAGAACTTAACTGTGTGGGCACATATTTTAGTTCACAGTGAGTTTCAGCACTCATTGCATCACTCACTGCATCGCCATTTTAATCACTCATGCATGGGCAGTAAATCAGGATGAGGATGATGTTGGTATGAACAAATTTCACCACAGATACTAAAATGGCTAAATGTTGAACATTTTTCATCAACTTTTCAGAGTGCAGTCAATATTTTTCAGAGGAACGCTGATCTGAATTACTTATTATAATTAATATGGCTGTCATGCTGTGCACATTGAAATTTTATTGCTTCCAACTGTAACGCAGAGCTTCAAACCATCCCTTTACAATGTTCTGTTGTTTTCTCCTACAGTGGTGTCTGGAACATTCCATACATGGCCCACATTTACCTTATAAAGGGAGAAACTCTGAGACGTGAACTGAAGGAGAGAAACTATTTTGTTCTGGAGAAACTGGACTCTGATATGGCACTCTGCAGAAATGCAAGGGACTTGGTAACACATTTTTTTTTCTATGAGTAATAATGTTATCACAAGTTAATAATAATAATAATAATAGTAATAATAATAATAATAATAATAATAATAATAATAATACTTTTTCAACTGAGTCTGCACTGTTTAACAATACTTTAAAATGTGAATATTTGTGTTCAGGTGTTTTTATATGCAATATATAGATAGAAGCACCATACTGTGCAAAATTATGTAAATTGCACAAAGACGTATAAGGCAGGCTGTCAGTGTGTGGATGCAATGTTTTCTTCACACTAAAATAATCTCCAGTTCAACTGAACCAAGAGAAAAATTGGCAAGTATGTACATGTACTGTTTGTCTTCATGGCATGACTTGTATTTATGGTGGTCTCCGTGCTGCCTTCAAGGTTTCCCGCTCCAGTTGTGACCCATTACCCTTCTTCTTCTTTGTCTGTTTCTTCTCCTTCTTCTCTGTTGTGTTACGGGACCAAATTTGTCTAATCGTATTATATCCCTGCCTATTGATCATTTCTCTGTCCCTAATGTCGTGTCTACCTGTTTGCTCCATGCTGTTGAGATGTCACCATAGCTAACATGAAGATTGGGGCTGATCTTGAGCTCTGTGCAAATATGCTCTTTGACTCTTATTTCCCGGCATGCACCTTATTTACGGGACATATATCTGGAAAATACAGTATATACAGGCTTTCACGAAAATCTTGCTTGGGCGCAGCTTTTATTCTGCCAAAGTGCGTTTGTATCTGGTGTCCACATGTACATTTATCTCTCTCTTTCTCTTCATAAATTAATGATACACCACTTAATACGGTGCTTTTCCTTCATTTTAGAGTGTACAAAGAGAAAAAGGCGCACCTTCTCCGGAAACATTCCATATGCTCAGACCCCCAAAGGTTTAGTCTTGTTTTTGATTATTCTCTCTTGTCCATTTATCGGCTTGAAGAACAGCACAAAACACAGAACTGCACCATTTTCTAAGGGGTTAGCAGTTTCCCAGCCCTTCTGGAGTTGTTAAGGTCTTTAATAAGGCAGTTAAAACAGCTCAGAGTTAAAAACAGCCAGGGTGTTCTTTTCCAAAGGGGTTTGTTTTCATAAACTTTGCATTTTAAAGTCCAAGCCATATTAATGCTAAGCCATTATAGTACTTAAATAAAAAATGCCCCATTTTTATGATCTCATATTGTGAAATTTAACCAATATTTTTAAATATAGATATAAAACATAGTTTATTTATATTCTTTTATACTTTCCATTTAAATGTATTAACCAATGTTACATTCTGTTAAACTTATTGGAAACATGGCACTGATGGCCTTTGAAAGAGAAAAAATGTATTTTCATCTAAACCAGAAAAAAAACTGGTGATACGAATTTTCAACTCATAGAAAAAGATCAAACGTCAAAGTAGATCAAAGGGCATCAGTCATCATATTAGCATCCCGAAGTTATCTGCCATAACCCAGCTGCTTTGTTTAAAGGCAAAAGTCAGAGCACCTGTGTAACAAGCTTGTCTCCACACACCCCATCCTTTTTCAGCCTAATCCAATACATGAATGCAAATATTTCCTTTTGGCCTTTGTGACCATTTTTATTCCAAAATCCAAGTCAGTTGATATCAGTTTAACTGGTCAGTCTCCTTTTTTCTAACTGAAATCACATCAATGCATTGTCAAGTTCCAGAAAAGAATTCATTTCACAGAAGGAATTGAATTTGTTTCATTGGTTCGCCTCGATGTATAGCACCTTGAAACCAATTCAAAGTCTTAGGCTGAAAATGTGTTGCCCCCACACCAGCTCCCTGTTCCTCTTCAGTGCTGCCCCTGCCAGTAGCCAAACAGAAGCCCTAAAGGCTGGAGCTGTTCTCACCTGAGCTTCACAGCACATCCAAAACCCCCCGCTCTCCTTCCCAACTTCCAATCCCTCGCAACCCTCAACGCTCCATAAATAATCCAGGGTTATTTTTCTTTGTTCCTTTTTCTTTTTTTCAGGAATGGTTTTCTTAAGCATTAAACTGACTCTTGGGACACTGGTTTAGCAATTAGCTTTAGCTATAATTTTCCCACAAGTGATGCTCCACATAAAAATGTTAAAATATCACTTTGTCATTCAGACGTTATTGCTGCATGTATATTTGATGTTTTATTTTTTGGGTTGTCTAGTTGTCTCATGGTGTTTATTCTCTTATGCACTGACAGAATGACATTCTGAAAAAACTGATCTCTCATTTTTTTTGTCACTGTAGGGTGTTTTCATGTACATTACAAACCGCCATGAGTTTGGACGGCTAATTTCCACTGCTAACTACAACACATCGCATTATAACAATGACTTGTGGCAAATGTTTGAGAATCCAGTGGTAAGTCAACCGTCCACAAGGCTGTGCTCATTTTGCTTTTTTAAGACCTGTAAGTCTTGCACAAGGATATCAAGAAATTAAAACAACAAATAAAATAGCAAAGTAGCATTTAGCACATTCTGTTGCATGTATTGAACAGCTAAATGCAGGTTTGTGCCGCTATGTGGTATGGTGTTTCTCTTGTTATTTGGTTTAGATATCAATCCATTAACCTGGTGTTTTGTTACAGGACTGGAAGGAGAAGTACATTCACCCAAACTATACACGGATCTTCACTGAAAATCTCACAGAGCAGGTGTGTAGAAAGTGCGTTTGCATCTAGCGGAGTCTTACTATTTAGTTATATCACAACCCTTTACAAAAAAATACATATTTGCGGACAGCATGCACTACTTACAGCCTTTGCTTTATTATTTTTTTATGTTCTGAATATTAAGTCTGTATGAGTGGAATGTTGTGATTTGGTAGAGTAAGAAGTGTAAGGTTTCAAGAAGGAGGTTCGCGACTGAACAGTGTATTGCTAACAGGAGTATTGCGATTTCAGTTAAAAGCAAGGTTTTGGGTTAGTTTATCACTTGAAATTGCTTATAGTGACTGTGCACATGTGTGACCACCTTGCGATGAACTGGTCTCCCATCCTGGGTGAAGTTTCGCATATTGGTGCTCAGTGATTCCTGGATTTATCAGAGGATAAAACGATCAATGATCACAGATGGATGGATGGATGGATGGATGATGGGCATTATCATTGAAAGGCACGATTTGGGGAATATTCATATGAATACTTCAGCATAGCTAAGAAGATTTGCCAGCAATTGTGGAATCACGGCTGCGCACAGCCACAAGCGTGGCAAGGACAAGTGGTTAATGAAAATGTCCAGCTCAGGGGTCTGTGTGGAGATTGCAGGTTCTCCTCTGTGTTTATACCTCTCTAAGGACAAAATATATTGGAAGAAGGCAAGGCCAAGCCACTTCCGCTCCTCCTTGCCTTGAAAACCACATCAGTGGTCACCCAGGAATCAGACTTGACTCAGTGGAGCTTTCCAGTTCCAAATATTGACTACTTTTGCTATATCGAGGAAGAATGTAAGTAAATAAGTAAAGTTATTTGCTCTTTTTTTTTCTAACCTCAGTCTACTATCACAAATTGATATTTTGCAGCCCTGCCCTGATGTGTTCTGGTTCCCTGTGTTTTCTGAAAAAGCCTGTGATGAACTGATTGAGGAAATGGAGAATTATGGCTTATGGTCTGGTGGAAGACACAAGGTGGGTTAAAACAATGTTCCACTTGGCAGCAGTCAAAAGGCAAATAAATAAACAAATACAAGCAAGCAAGCAAGCAAGCAAGCAAGAAAGCTCAGCTGAAGGTTATTATGTTATTATAGCCTGAAAGCTTTTCTTAAGAAATGCTTATTAAGAAGTACTGCTGAAGTGTACGAATACTGTGGAAGTGAGTCTGGTTAACAGTTGTTAAGTCTCTTATTTCAATGTTTAGCTGGAAAAAGCCTTTAAATAGAGAGGATGGGAATTAAAAACAAATGCATCCATTTGTAAGCAGACAGAGGTGTTATGTCTTTCCTGTGTCAGTTGTTCCATTTTGTCAGTAGACATTTCCCATTTGTTTCTGCAGGACAAACGCATTGCTGGTGGTTATGAAAGTGTTCCAACAGATGACATTCACATGTCTCAGATAAACTATGAAAAGGAATGGCTGCACTTCATTCGAGAGTTCATCTCACCCGTAACGCTGAAGGTCTTTTCTGGCTACTACACAAAGGTAATGGTGACAAAACCAAAGCAGCACGCAGATCTTTGCCAAATATTTTTGAGATCAGTGGAAATGATTATGTTTATTCTCTAAAATAGGATCACCTTAAATTATAATTTGGTTCTTGATATCATTTTATTAAGTTTTTAATGATTTATTTGTGATGATTCCAGAGAAGTACCATAAAGTCTCAAGACAGTACTTGTCTTATTTTGCATTTCCCGTTTTGCACTTTTTCACGGTGGCGTAAGTACATTCCTAACCATCTCATCGGTGTCTGAGGAACCTCGAAGAAAACACGTTTTTGCACATTTATTCCCACCTCAGGGCTATGCATTGCTAAACTTTGTGGTCAAGTACAGTCCAGAAAGGCAGCCTGCCCTCAGGCCGCACCACGATACCTCCACGTTCACCATCAACATTGCACTGAATGACAAAGGCAAGGACTTTCAGGTGAGATTTTTGTAACACTCCCATTATAATACTATAATAGTATATTTGTAATACTTATTTATCATTTGCCTAAAATTCCATTGTGTTGTAAATTTTAAGTGAATAGCATTTTTGCTTTACCATCACAGCTTTGAGGTTTTTGAACCTGGTGTTCTACTTGTGGTCAGATGGGTTTTCCTTTGGTACTCTGGTTTCTACCCAATGGCAAGCAGATGCTGCTTAGGTATCCTAGCAACTGCAAACTGGCCCTTCATGTTTCATGTGTCTACATTTGTAAAAAACCAACAGAAACTTTAAAGAGAAGATGTAGACCTCTAGTTTCAAACTGTCAAAAATAATCTACCTATGATCAATAGGAGTCTTATCTCTTTGGCTTAATTGACACCATACAATACCATTTTTTCAGTATGCAGGATGTGTGTCATTTTAAGTTCTTTAGAATTAGTACTATTTAAAAAATAAAATTGTAATTCAAAGTTTACTGGACAAAAAAAATCTGAAGTTGCTCCACAAGAACACTTAAGAGAGTCTATAAAATATTACAGTAAAGAGTTGAAAAAAAAATCAAGTATTAAAGGTGGAATTTAAAATTTAATCTTTATGTCATAATTTTTCTGTTGTACTACTAATGGTGGATATCTGTGAGATGAAGGAAGAACTTAATAAACTTTTTTATTATTATATAAGGTTTGTTGACTTTGCAAAATGAAGGGGAAGCAAGATATTAATTTCTTTTCTTGCTTTATTCATACGGACCAAAAAGTTTAGCAAAAAACATATTTACTTAGAGGTATCCGCAGTGTTAGAGATTCATATTTCTGTGTTTTTCTTATCATTGTTAAATGTTCACATTCTGGGAAAATGCTCAACTGAGGGATCTGTGTCTACTTTTGTTCAGGGAGGAGGTTGCCGGTTCCACAGGTACAACTGCTCCATCGAATCTCCACGCAAGG
Organism: Heterotis niloticus; assembly: GCA_018136845.1. NCBI lineage: Eukaryota > Metazoa > Chordata > Actinopteri > Osteoglossiformes > Osteoglossidae > Heterotis > Heterotis niloticus. Next base: position 11,833,073 of record CM030905.1, read on the forward strand.
GGTGGAGCTTCATGCACCCAGGTAGACTGACCCACCTACACGAAGGTCTGCCCACGACCAAAGGCATCAGATACATTGCAGTGTCTTTCATTGACCCTTGAACTTCTCTGCCCACTTAGGATTCGTTCTTTGTTTTATTTTAGTCTGTTTTTTATTTGTTGTGTTCTGAACATTTGCACCAAGTTCCCTTTTTTACAGTCCAAACTAAGGTTGATGGTACAGCAAAGCAATTGTAGAAAACAGTTAATAATAAGGCTATTTTGATGTACAAACTGACTATAATTGTTAAATCATTTGGGAATGCGAAACAAGGGTTGGTAAAATGGATGCCTGTAGGTGTTATTTTTTGTTCCACTGGACCTCTTGGTTACATTTCTGTGATGGGCCTGTTAGTTCACAGTAAACAGTATGTGTTTGTTGAGAATTTGCTATACTTGTTCAGTCATTCAGTCAGGGAAATTTTAGAAAACGGATACACCTGAATTTGTGCTAAGAATTTACCCCCCCCCCCCAGCCCCCAAGTGGTATGTCTGGAAGAGTGTGGTTCCTCCTCCTGCTTTCCTTAGAATCAAGAAAACTAGAGAATTACCTATATATACATACACAGCCTGCAACAAACTAGTACCCGAAGACTGGTACCCCCTTTTTATCATCGTTGTGTGTTGAGAAGTTTTATGAATGCATGCATTTGTTGAGCTGACACTTTTCTCCCAGCTTGCAATGTCAAGCTATTTACACTGATTTACACAGTTGGGTGTTTTTTCTGGAGCACCTTCAAAGTTAAGCAGTTTGTTCAAGGGCATGACAGGATGGGGTGGGAACCAGAACATTCATGTTGCAAAGGCTGTGCCTCTTACCACTCAGCTACCCTGCTGCCCATTAAACACAGTATGATGCATGAATACACTGGAATGTTATTTATTTTGTCAATTTGACTTCTTCAGCCTGGGTACAGCAGGTGCTGTAGTGGTTAAGGTTGTCACCTTGTATTCTGAATGTGATTGGTACACATCCCACCTCCTGCTGTAGTGTCCTTGACCATGGTACTTGCGCTGAGTAACTCCAGTATGCTTACCATGCTGCGTAAATCTGTACATCATAGGACACAGCATGGATAACATTACGACTCAGGTCATCTTAGAGAAAGGCTTTGGCTAAATAAATGCTACTGAACTGGAGTGCAAGTTAACTAATAAGTCAATTTTTATTTGATTTGTGTGATGCATTCAATGCCAGTAAAGGAAAATGAAAGTGTGACTCTTAGGACCGAAGTAAGAATTTTAAGAAGAATCTGGAGCATTGATTAATAGTCTGGTTGTATTTGTCAAAAAAGGAAAACATTTCCTGTTATGTTTCATATTTGTTGTGCATTGCTGTTAGTTGTTCTTGATAAGTATTTTTTTTTTTTTTGTTTGCAAAACTCACATTCTGTCATTCTGTTGGAGATCCTGCCGTTTAAAGCAAGGTCCCGCTGTCCAGTCATGTTAACTTAAATGGTTAAGCGAGCAAATGGTTTAAAAATTTTTAATGTTTAAAGAACTACAAGAAAAATCCCAGTGTTTACTTGAACAGTTTTCCACAGAAAAGACAAAAAGAGTTTCATTAGCTAATAACATTTTGAGTATACAAACAAGTACTGTCTTTGAGAGTTGTTTTTTGAACCTTGAACCTCAGCCAAGGCAAATGTTTAACTTATTGTGAATCTGTTGGTCAAATAATAAATGAAAATTTTAAACTGGAACTGAGTTTTTCTGCGTATTCAGTATAGCATGTCACTGGGAGGATACGCCTGCCAACATACTTTGTAGAAAAAGAGGAAAACTTATAACTTATATTTGCTATTAATTGTTTATATACAGTAAGTGTGGATAATTATTTAATGCTATCAAGGTTTTATATAGGGAAGATTTTAGAGAAAACAGGACCATCTATGGTAGAACCAGTCAATGTGAAATAATGTTCCCATCAATGCTAGACATGATTTCATTTCCTATTATGCTGTTATAAACCCACATGCTGGATTCCACAAGCTGAGTAATGCTGGTTTCTGTGAAGAAAATATACAGTCGCTCCTATCCACTAGACAAGATACGCTGAAGCATGTGACAGTGTTTTTATTTTGCAGAAACAATGTTCCAGCTACTGTACGGTTTGCTGCAAGGAGGAGAAATCTGTGGGCTCCTCAAAGTATTACAAAAAGTGTAGGGAAGGCATAATGGCCTAAAATCTTCAAAGATTCAAAGAGATTTATTTGTCACATACATGGTAACCAGGTATGCCATACAGTGAAATGCACACTTCCTGATGCTACTGTGCCGCAGAAGAGAATTCAGTAAAAAAAATAGCAAGAAATAATAATATGTAAAACATGTTTTATCTTAAAATTTTAATGCATGCCCTGTGATTGACTGACATCCCATCCAAAGTGTGTTTTTGGCCAATAATTCTGGGATAGACTCCAAACTGCCATGACCCTGACCAGGATACAGCAGTTAATAATAAATTACTGTATCTGAATGGATGGATGGATGGATGCTATAGATGCAACAGATAGCAGAGGACCTAACTGTCTTTGAACATAGAAAAACCAATTCTGAATCCCTCCTGTGGCTCTAGTATATTTGATGAAGGTACTGTACCTGGATTAACAGGCAAGATAAAATTTGCCCTGAAAAAAAACAGGTAAAATTGCAAGTTTCATTGGCATGAAGTAACATATAAATAAATAGAAAGACAAAATTACTGGCAAACAGTATTTGGTCATGTACAGTATATTTATCAGTTGAAATATTCATTTTTAAAAAATTAATTGTCTTTTGTAACAACTGACTTCCACCCTCCATTCCAGCATGCTGTTGTATTTTGTGTCATGTCTGCCGGTGTGACTGCAAACTAATTGCTTAATAGATTGTTTTATTCTCTTTAAGTGAAGCAGTTAGCATTTATTCGGTCAACTTTTACAACCAGCACTAAGAAGCTTATGTGTCTTTCATAATCATTAAATGCAAGAGTGATAACCTGCAAAAGCACTCATTGGTGAATTGTTTGTTTTTACTATGTTTTTAATTGTATGTACATATCTGCATATCACACACTTGTGCTGTCTTCTTTACATGGAAGGTGCAGATGATCCGTATGAATAACACCTAAAGTTTCCAGGTAACATAAGGTGACCCCATACTTGAAAATCGCTGAATGGTACACTTTTTTCAACTTTTTTTCCTTTTAGTGTTGCTCTATTTCCTACAGATGCTGAAACTTCTGCATTTCTAAAAAAGGATCAAATACCTTTTACAGAAGTACACTACTGCTGTGTCTGTGTTCATGAATGTGTTGCAGAATGAAAATGGCCAGAGGTCCTAGAGTTCAGTACGTGCGTGCAAACACATATGCTAAGCTTAAAGTGTGTAGGAGGGTATAGAACTGGATCGAGCAGAAGAGACGATAAGCAGTCATACCACAGGATGATGTAAGCTACATGCCATGCGGAGGCCTAAGCCCAGGATCTAGAACGGAGAGAAAAACAGCCAAAAGAAATTCAAACAGTGATGATGGGAAACAGTGAATGTGTTCTAGAAAGTAAATGCATTACTCATATTCACTTGGGTGTAACAGTAAGGCATGGCCCACAATGCAGGGGTCATGTAGAGATTCCTGGGGAATGTGCAGCTCATTTTTCAGTATTTCATAGGAAAAGCTCCATGGTGAGGACTACTCCCTCAGTTCTCTGTCCCATGAGCCTTTTCATTCAGCTTTCAGAGAGCTGCTGTTTTTTTTTTTTTTTTTTTTTTTTTTGAGGGGGGGGGGTTCCAGGTCAAAGCTGTCTTTGTAAATGATAACTCTCCTTCCCCCTCCTCATCCCGCCACATCAACCTCTACCTCCGACCCCCCCCGAAGCTCCCCATCTCTCCTGAGCTTAGTGCTGAAAGCTAACATTGATCTGTCCTGTCCCTCTGGGAGCCCAAGTTCACATACAGGCTAACAAGTTACTGACAAATTGTATGAGAAAATGAGGATTTTGGAAACTTTCCCCACTGTTGAGCAAGCTACAGTATATCTAAAGTATGACATTATTCCAGGCCTGACTTGTTTCATATTTTCTGAGAATGCACAAATCTGTTTAGTTGAATATTATTTTTTTTTTCTTTTTTCAATGAGCACTGAAGAAAATATAATGCAATACCATTCCTAGTTGCATCTGACTACACACCCTTTATCTGATCCTTTTTATCAATTATTGAATAATATTCAGTGCCTATTTGCAATCATTCAGCCCCTCTGTCGCTATTATACACCAAACAATTTACAAATCCTCATAAACAAAACATAGATTTGATACTCAGTGTTTGCATGCATGTTATAGCAATAATTGTTGATGGGGTAAAGAAATATGCAGTAGTGGATGTGTAATGGCCCAAGGTTAGGCTATGTGGTGGTGTCTCTTCCCTGTTTTCCAGTGAGGTCAGTGGGGGCTCCAAATGGACATCATCTGTGCCCTTTACTCTCAAATTGGTGGCCCTGTGCTTATAAGAATCCCACATAAGAAGAGGTTAGAAGGAATTTGGAGTGGTATAGTGGCTGCTGCTGCTGTCTTGTGAGGAGCAGTGTGGTGGCCATAGCCACCGCCACCGCATACAGTATGTGTTTTCCTCAGTGTAGTCACCCAGGCATGGAAGACTTTGTTTTGGCTTTGCCCCTTTTTCTTTCCTGGGTTAAGATAGACTGTTGCTCTTCAAACAGAGCAGAATACTTAATTTACACTTGACACCTTTGAGCACATCACTATTAAATATTCACTATAAATCACTAACCTTTCTCCCAATAAAATCCCTCCACAAATATCCCTTGGTTTGGTATCTGGTGTGTTATCTGGACAATAAACCCTTTAAACCCCTTTTCCCATTTGTGTGCGGCCCTGTTAACCCCTAGCATTTTTCAGAGTCTAATTGAAGGGGTGGTAACAGTTACCATAATGCAGAGTTTAAATACAGGTAGCAAAAAAAGTACAGTCAGAAATACAGCACTCCCCTTTCATCCTGATGAACCCCCTTCCTCTAGCAAGACTAGTACCCCAATCCAGCATAGCTGATACTAGAGTGATGCCCACTGCAGAGCCAACACAGCTAAATGCGATTCCATACCAGCACAGAAAAGACAAAATAAATCTGAAAATGGCGCAGATGAATTCATGCTCACCAAACAAGCTGGCATTAATTGATAAGCCTAAATGGGGACAATGATTCCCGACATAACTCGTGAAATGGTTATGAAATTTGAAAACTTGGAATACCATGTATTAGAATTTAACTGAAAAGAAGGCCACATGATGACTCTATGCACATTTGCAGGGAGTCTTCAATAAAAACAGATAAATATTTTATAAATTGAAGTAGGTGTGTGAAATGTAACCATAATGAAACTGTTTGCAATATGTATATAGTTTCCTCTTTAGCATTTGGGCATGAGCAATAGTGATGCTATGGACTGCCAGTACAGGCCAAGATAGCATTTAAGGTCAGATCACTACTGGGTAAAACAGACATGAAACATTAGACTATAGTTAACGTGATTTATACAATCCCTCTAACTGCAGGGTACCCAGTAGTAGACAGTGATTACCCATAGTTTGGCATGTAGTTGAGTAGAAAACCACGCCGCATTTTCACCAGCAAGAGTGTTTACAGCCCAGTGTCGGCCTGAGAATAAACAGATGTGGGGCCTGGTAGTGGATATGGACCCTGGGCCTCACCCTGCTTGTTTTCCCTTCTCTGGGTGGTGCCGTTCTGTTTACTGCCTTGCTGACTCTGGGTACCATACTTATCTAATTTTGTATATACAGTACCATAAGCTCCGGGCAAAACTGTTAACTGCATAGCTAGGGCTGTAACCTTGGCATCTAAGTGGCAAAATGATGCTATGATATTAATCAGGTGCTGGACAGATTTAAAGGAAGCCATGTGATTTTGTTGCCAGTCATATGGACGGCCTTCATTTACTCCATGTAAAGAAAGTGCCAATGAAATGCTTTGGACTGCGGTCGCACCGGTTTCAGTGAATAGAATGCGTGTTGGGTTTATAATTATAGTTTTTTTTTCCTGCTTTTATGCATTTTATTACACTCCTCATAGTAATCACTGTACAGTCCTACGCTCTGCCTTCCAGTGCCAGTACTTCTAAACTAGATGTTCTCAACCCAGAATCCTTGGACCATGTGAGGTTCAACAGATGTGCAATAGGGGATCCGTGAAGCACAGGCTTGCTTTAAAAACTCAACTGAATAAAAATAAATATAAAAAAGCAAATACATTCCTCACTATATGAACTGACATGACAAATACATCCCTTGCTACATGAATTTTCAAAATAACAAACTGCAAAAACTTTTCCCCAAAATTCACTGCTTGAATTGGCAATCCTCTACAATGAGTCTATGTCCCAAAATTTCAAAATAGTGAGCTAGTAAAAATGTTTAACTTGGTCAGGGCAAGAGGATGTAAAGAGCACTGCAGTCATATCTCAGCACTTTCTCCAATAGAACTGTCTTCTGTTCATATTATTGTGTATTATTGTTGCCATCTTTCCTACACTGTTAGGTGACAGATAAACTCATTATGTATCCGTAACATATTGTTCTGTTGTTCATTGACAGCACAGTACATGCCTGTGGCAATGTAAGATGAAAGAGAGCCTGGAGAACTTTAGGACGATCGCAAGGATTTTATCGAATCTCAGGAACGCTGTTGGCAAAGGTGAACAAACACGACTCAGTGAAGGCCTGCATCTGCTAGCTTTTTTATTCAATTGCATTATAAGTTGCATACAACACATGAAAACAGAATGCTGTTCTAGAATGCTGCATACATAAATACTGCATCTGCTCCTGGAAAATGTTAAGAGTTTTTCTTTTTTGTCTAGTTCAGTGAGTCAGCCTTGAAGAAGTGCTAAAAAGGTTCTGAAAGCTATTTTAAAAAAGTGAAACCCAGTTACTCCACAACAGACATAATAAAACATACATGACAAAAATAACAATGCACTAGAAATTTGCATCAGAAGCACACTTGAGCTTTCCAGGATTTTCTTAAGCTGACAGAAAGAGAGTTCAGTTTACATCTTTATATTTGTCTAACCTTTACCCTTTGCATATGCAAACAGCCCTGCCCAGACCAAAGCCCGCAACAAAGTTGTGCTACAGTGAAGAAATGAATTAACGCACATTTACCAATAAAAGGCGTAAAACAGTACGTAGCTGGAACTCGGCAGTTACGTGAAGTCATTGTCACGGATCCTTGCAACCCACATTGTGTGGATTACAGGGATGCTGTTGCAGCGGGCGCTCCCCACCCAGAGCACCCAGGTAAAATATAGCGGAGGAGCGCTCAAATTATAACCTGGTTACGTTTTGCGAATTGAAGCTGTAATTGTACTTGAAAATGGTCATTTTTAGTTCAGTACCACAAAACCTATGAGGGCATTATGAAATAAAAGGGCTGCGAATGATGTAGCAATGAACGGCTAGATGGCTCCTTGCTGCTGAGTTCCAGAATATAGGAGCAGGCCATACAAGAGCAGTTTTATTTCTCTTATATGTAAGAATGCTGGCCAGAAGATGTTATTTGTTGTTTGAACGGCTGATTGTTTATTCTGCTTATGTAATATTTCAGTCCAAGGTAAATTTTCCCTACCTTTTCAGGTATGCATAGTATTTTACCAGAGCAGTTCAGGTTCTGTAGCTGCTACAAGAAGGAGCGCATTCTTGCTAAATGCACTTCAGGTTTAAAATCTGGCCCTCGTCTACTTCACTGCTAATAGGTTCAGTCAAAAAGTGCACTTCAAAATGCTCTGGCATTTTATTATGATATTCAACGTAGAGACATCCTAAAAATGCACATAGGACCAAAACAGGTTTCTTTCCATTTTTTTTTTCTTTTTAATTCTGTATGCGTCAGCTGAAAAGTGTACACCAAGGCTGGCAGAAAGATCATAATACATCCTTTTCATTATTAAAATGGTCAACAGTAACAACATTACTGTATGTACACAGTGTCCACACTGTCATCACCTGGTGGAGTCTGGACCAAAATGAAGACTTCTTTCAGCTTTGACAGAATTAAAATCGGTGAACTCCTTCATAATAACTTGGCTTTATTCCATATAGCGCTGCGCTTATATTACGGCTGCAAAAACTATCATTCATTGGAAGATTTGGAGAAGAAGAGGGAGGAGTAATTTAACCCCCTCCACCTCGCAACCAAAATAGTTTTGCAGTGTTTACTTTGAAAGGAAAGTGAAGGAAGGGCCCCCCTCCAGGCTCACCTGTCTTTCCAGGTGGGCGAAAGAGAAAACTGCAATCACAGTTACTTGCATGTGAAAGATGCATGGTGTTTGTTTCTCAGACAAGGACTGTGCACTCTTTCACTGCCAAACAAAAGTGCATACCGTTTTGCCAAATTACACAGCAGCAAGTTGTAAAAACAATGACAAACTGGACGCCACAGCTGTTTATACAGACTATTGATTCATGGGTAGACAAATGAGGCTCTTTTTGAGGTTTTCACTGTTACTCTGGGCTTAGTGGAAAAGCACAGTTGTGGCTGGATTCCATTTTTTTGCCTTTCTGAACTTTACTTATGGGCCTAGTTTCCAGAAAAAATGGTTTAACTGCAAGATTGCAGCCTCAGGATGCGTGCGTCTGTGTTGGGGGGGCCATTTATGATGTTAAAGTTGGTCTGAATAGGGAGCGGAGGTGTTAACAGGACTGCAGCCAGCCAGACTGAGAGCCAGGAATGTTCGCATAAGGGGAGCAGAGCTAAGGAGGGAGCAGAGACCTTTGTATCTGGGTTGGCATGCGTAATAAAGCCATCAGAAATGGTTGCTGATTTCCTCCTTGTTTTTTGTGGAAACAGTTGGAGTTTTGCAGTGATTTGGAGTAAGAGGAGAACCATGAGAAGGGATTTGTTTCAATATGCATAGCTTGCTAGTATTGCTGTGTTTAACTATTTTAAGTATTCCTCAAAAATACCCAGAAATGGGAAATTATGTTGTCTCACACACACAGGCACACACACACACACACACACACACACACACACACACACACACACTTTGACCCTTAAAATCTCTTTCTGGTGATCGGCATGAAAAAATCCTAATGGTATTTTGTTTTGTACGTGTAAGGAAATGTTTCTCCCACACAACAGGAGGCGTAGGAGGAGAGAAATGGGAGTAAAGGGAGAAGAGAGTGAGTGGAAGTATAAAAAGAGTGATGAAATGTATAGTGGTATCATCTGAATGTATGTCTGAGGATGTGAATATTTATGTGTGCTGTTATTTTGTTTTTCCATATTTATTAATTCAGAAGTGAAGGGTAGATTTTTTTAAAAATTTGTTTTACATTTTAGAGGAATTGTATGAAGTCACAGGCTTCTGAGTAATGTAAGTTTAGGCAGTCCTGTTCCTTTGAAAGTAGAATGAGGCCTTGTTTTCTGGCTCAGGCAGTTGCTCCCGCTGGAAAATGTGTTTCTGATGTTTTGCATCACTAATAAACCAGGCAATTTGTCGTCTAGTCTTCAAGCTCCAGGCTAAACTATGAGCGCTGTGTAAGGCCACAAGATTTAAAACAACCTTTAAAGATGTTATGCATGGTAACAATCTCAATAAGAAATAAAAAGGCAAAGACAACATCTTATCTATCTATCTATCTATCTATCTATCTATCTATCTATATATATATATAGATAAGATGTTGTCTGTGCCTCCTATATGTCAATCATGGGTTTGCCTTTGATTCTACTTATTCAATTCCAAATTAAACATATCACATTTCTGAAACAATGAAGTAAGGGCTTGTAATCCCAAAGTGTGATTTTGGACTACTTGTGTAAATCTGCTAATCCAGCCCTGCCAGTCCATACAAAGCATACTTTCATCAATTGTTCTGCTCCATCTGCATGTCATTTGTTTTTCATGCAAATATTCTGCAATCCCGAGATACTGCAAACCTGCAAAACCCTGAACAGCTGTGACAACAATCTGACGTTCTGGATTTGTATAATACCAAGAAACAGCTGCACTGGACGTAATAGGACCTTTTGGATGAGGAGACATTAAACAGAGGCTACATTTATTTCTGTGTCTGTAAAGTCCAGTCTCTGTTTGTCTGTCTGTCTCTTTGTCTATATGTGACACTGACGGATTTTCCCGTTCCATCTGCAAGCACACACACACACACACACACACACACACACACACACACACACACACACACACACACACAGACACACACACACACACACACACACACACACACACACACACACAGAGGACCCGGTAGCTATTAAATGTGACAAAATGAAAATGTAAAAATTTATAAGAAAATATGCATCACACATGACCCTGCTTGTATTAGTAATGTAAGAATAATAACATAAAGTAAAAGAGTTTGGTAATATAGATGTTTTTTTTCTTTCCACTTCACTCTGACTGGCACACACATCACCATGGTGTTCGCCTGCCAAGAGCTAATAATACTAATGTTTTAAATATAACCACCTTTAATGGTAAAACAGTTTGGTGATTGTATAATGATACACTGCCTGGCCAAAAAAAAAGTCACATGCCCTAATACTTCATTGGACCGCCTTTAGCTTGGATTACAGCACGCATTCACCGTGGCATTGTTTCGATAAACTTATGCAATGTCAGAACATTTATTTCCATCCAGAGTTGCATTCATTTCTCGCCAAGATCTTGTATTGATGATGGGAGAGCCAAACCTCTGCATAAAGTCTTGTCCGGCACATCCCAAAGATTCTCAATGGGGTTAAGGTCTGGACTCTGTGGTGGCCGATCTATGCGTGAAAATGATGTCTCTTTCATGCTCCCTGAAGCACTCTTTCACAATTTGAGCCCAATGAATCCTGGCATTGTCATCTTGGAAGAAAAAAATCCATTGATGGAAAAATCTGGTCACTCAGTATATTCAGGTAGTCAGTTGAGCTCATTTTTGGGCATATAACATTGCTGAACCTAGACGTGACCAACTGAAGCAACCCCAGATCATAACACTAAGTTAAATTATTATGGGTTGTGCCTGTTTTGGCCATCAGAACAACATGAATTTGTCTGGACATGGATGGTGCAAGATGCGAGCTGTGTTATGTATGAATCTTGTTCCATGTGGAAATGACTGAGTTGCATAGTTGCTGAGAGTTGGATAGCTGTACCTTCTGGCTGAGAATGGGGATTATGACAGTATTATTGGCAGTGAAAATAGACGTGCAGTGTCATATGTGTGCTGTAAAATGATAGCTTGAGCACTAGAACAAAACACACTAAACGCTATACAGTGCAGCTAAGGGGTGTACTGCTATAGTTTATATACATGATTTAAAAAATTTCAAGAAGTAAGGTTTCAAGAAGGAGGTTCGTGACTGAACAGTGTATTGCTAACAGGAGTATTGCGATTTCTGTTAAAAGCAGGGTTTTGGGTTAGTTTATCACTTGAAATTGCTTATAGTGACTGTGCACATGTGTGACCACCTTGCGATGAACTGGTCTCCCATCCTGGGTGAAGTTTCACATCTTGGTGCTCAGTGATTCCTGGATTTATCAGAGGATAAAACGATCAATGATCACAGATGGATAGATGGATAGATGGATGGATGGATGGATGGATGATGGGCATTATCATTGAAAAGCACGATTTGGGGAATATTCATATGAATAGTTCAGCATAGCTAAGAAGATTTGCCAGCAATTGTGGAATCACGGCTGCGCACAGCCACAAGCGTGGCAAGGACAAGTGGTTAATGAAAATGTCCAGCTCAGGGGTCTGTGTGGAGATTGCAGGTTCTCCTCTGTGTTTATACCTCTCTAAGGACAAAATATATTGGAAGAAGGCAAGGCCAAGCCACTTCCGCTCCTCCTTGCCTTGAAAACCACATCAGTGGTCACCCAGGAATCAGACTTGACTCAGTGGAGCTTTCCAGTTCCAAATATTGACTACTTTTGCTATATCGAGGAAGAATGTAAGTAAATAAGTAAAGTTATTTGCTCTTTTTTTTTCTAACCTCAGTCTACTATCACAAATTGATATTTTGCAGCCCTGCCCTGATGTGTTCTGGTTCCCTGTGTTTTCTGAAAAAGCCTGTGATGAACTGATTGAGGAAATGGAGAATTATGGCTTATGGTCTGGTGGAAGACACAAGGTGGGTTAAAACAATGTTCCACTTGGCAGCAGTCAAAAGGCAAATAAATAAACAAATACAAGCAAGCAAGCAAGCAAGCAAGAAAGCTCAGCTGAAGGTTATTATGTTATTATAGCCTGAAAGCTTTTCTTAAGAAATGCTTATTAAGAAGTACTGCTGAAGTGTACGAATACTGTGGAAGTGAGTCTGGTTAACAGTTGTTAAGTCTCTTATTTCAATGTTTAGCTGGAAAAAGCCTTTAAATAGAGAGGATGGGAATTAAAAACAAATGCATCCATTTGTAAGCAGACAGAGGTGTTATGTCTTTCCTGTGTCAGTTGTTCCATTTTGTCAGTAGACATTTCCCATTTGTTTCTGCAGGACAAACGCATTGCTGGTGGTTATGAAAGTGTTCCAACAGATGACATTCACATGTCTCAGATAAACTATGAAAAGGAATGGCTGCACTTCATTCGAGAGTTCATCTCACCCGTAACGCTGAAGGTCTTTTCTGGCTACTACACAAAGGTAATGGTGACAAAACCAAAGCAGCACGCAGATCTTTGCCAAATATTTTTGAGATCAGTGGAAATGATTATGTTTATTCTCTAAAATAGGATCACCTTAAATTATAATTTGGTTCTTGATATCATTTTATTAAGTTTTTAATGATTTATTTGTGATGATTCCAGAGAAGTACCATAAAGTCTCAAGACAGTACTTGTCTTATTTTGCATTTCCCGTTTTGCACTTTTTCACGGTGGCGTAAGTACATTCCTAACCATCTCATCGGTGTCTGAGGAACCTCGAAGAAAACACGTTTTTGCACATTTATTCCCACCTCAGGGCTATGCATTGCTAAACTTTGTGGTCAAGTACAGTCCAGAAAGGCAGCCTACCCTCAGGCCGCACCACGATACCTCCACGTTCACCATCAACATTGCACTGAATGACAAAGGCAAGGACTTTCAGGTGAGATTTTTGTAACACTCCCATTATAATACTATAATAGTATATTTGTAATACTTATTTATCATTTGCCTGTGTGCTATAAAATGATAGCTTGAGCACTAGAACAAAACACACTAAACGCTATACAGTGTAGCTAAGGGGTGTACCATGCATAACATGTTTATATACATGATTTTAAAAAATTTCTCCCAGACGATATGCATTTATTCCACTATTCTCATCACTTTTAGAGACCGTTACATGCAGTCACCTAATTCTCTATTATTATTATTATTATTATTATTATTATTATTATTATTATTATTATTATTATTATTATTATTATTATGAGTGATTGAAATGTAATGTCACCTTATTGACAATGAAATGACAGTGACAATTGACAAATATTTTTCAATTGGTCTTCCAGTTACTATGAAAAGGAAAAAGTAAAAAATGTTTTAATTTATTTATTTTTCTTTCTTAGACATCCAGAAATAACCTGCCTAGTACACACAAAACAGTATGTGATTCATATAAGTACTAGTAATAATACTCCTGTAGTACAATAATAATGACCGCTTTTGATCATGCTGTCAGTAGCATTAAGAAAACAAGGCTAAGGAGAGTTGATTTTTGGAAAACAAATTTTTATTTCTCTTGTTTGTTTAAACAGCAACAATCCAAGAGCACAATAACAGGCTCATCATCAAACTCTCGAATACAGTGCACACAGAGGGGGTCACCAATCCCATAACCACGCAACATTTAGACACATCTACAAATATCCAGCAGCAGTGCATTATGGGAGAGCCACTGCTCCTCCCACTGTCGCTGTAATACTGATGGAAGCATCTACCCAAACATTCATTGTCTTCCCTACATTTGTTGATTTCAGAAAATAGTAGCACAAGAAAGGAAGACGCTCATAGTATCTCCACATTTTTCTTTTCACCCAAAAACCTTTTTCCAAATATGAATGTTGAAAAAGAGAGGGGGTTGTCTTATAACCAGGGTCGTCTTATATTCATACCTGTTTTTAGAGCAATGTCTTGCGTTTTTTGTAAAGTTTTGTGTTTGTGTATGTATTTGTTCTTAAACGGTCTTGATGTGTGGGGATACTGCTTTTGGGCTGAAGATAGTTACTTTGTACTGAGTGACAATAGGGGTATCTTGTTTGATTGACTTTTTTGTGATGTGTCCTTATTGGCTGGTTTGTGTTATTGTTTTGGGTTAAGTTTTTTCCTTTGGTGGTTTTTGAATTTTACTGCATTGTATTATGTTAAATAAAGTATGGAAAAAAATATTCAAGCCAATACTGTATTTATTTTGTGTCTTTACTTAGAAGACAGAGCAGGACAGATGCTTGTGTGTGTCAGCTGGCAGCTGAAAAAGGAAAGGGAAAGAAAGAGGCTGATACAGTAAGAATGCAGCAAGCTGTTTTGTTTCACACAGGAATATTCCATTTATCCCAAATGTTTCTTCTCCGTATGGCCCGCTGCCGTCCGTCCGAGTGCATGTCCTCCCTCCAAACATAATGATTACATGCCCGTCTTAAATGCGGCTCTTGTCGGATTTGTACTTAGCACTTCTGGCAGCCCTGCTGCATGCGTGGAGGGGCCTTCTGTATGCCAGGCCCATATCCAAAACTGCCATGTGAACCTGCTGGCCCTCTGCAGCCCACAGGCCTCCTGCGGTCACTGTCCTAATCACCGCACCTCTCTGGCTGCAGATTAAACATCCAGACCACAAGGCATTGCTTTCCTGGCTTCTGTTTGAATGCACACACAAAATATCACCATTGTGAATTCGTGGCTGGGATAGGAAGTTCTGCCAGCAGGAGCCTTGTGTAGTTTTTCAGGGCACTCCCTCCCCTATGTTTTGTGTCCCTTTTTCTGCCTCTTTACTTCCAGAATAATGCACTTGGTAGTACACATATAACTGTCTGCTTTTGTGATGATCAAGATAGCTCTGTGGCAAAAAAAGTACTTTCCCATGCTTCCACCGTTTATGGTCATTGGACTCCAGTGCCAAATCTTTGGAAAGACCTGAAAGCCAGAAACAAGGGGGCCTTATGGTCCTCCGCCAGGTTCAGTAGATAAAGGAAGAGAATGGACAGCTACCGGTGAGACATTCCTACAAAATGACCACATAAAATAAAGCCAATGGGAAAGTCTGGCCGGCAGTCAGACTAAATAAAGAGAGGATCCCGCTATGAGAACGCCAGCCAGACAAGCCAATTTTTTTGGTTAGGATTTTTGCTTCCTAAGTTCAGGACAACCAAGAATGTTGAGGGGAGACTGGTGCTACCTTGCCTTCACCTGAAACAGTTCCCAAATTATTATTTTTTTTCCTTTTCACGTCCCTTTTTCACCATTAGGGTTCATGACATCCTCCACACAGGCATCTGGACAGATGAATTGCATGATCACTATTTAATTGATTTCAGTGTTACAGCCTGATGGTGAGACTGCAGTTAAGATCCAGTTCAGGAGTTCACTCAGATACACACACACACACGCACACACACACACACACACACACACACACACACACACACACACACACACACACAAGTAGTATCATTTCAGATAACAGACCATTCTTAAAAAATAAGGACGAGGTTCTGATTATGAAGTTGACTGAAAGGTGTAACGTAATATTAGGTTATCATTCATTTTTTATTACTTTATAAACAGTTATAATGAGTCGATAGGTCTTTGACTGAAAAAAATAGACAGCTGTCTTGAACACAGCCCAGAGTTTAAAGGAAGATGAAGTGATGCTGGGGGCATTTTGGCAGGAAGTTTTGTCCACTCTTTTTTTATCAGAAAAGTAAACATCTGCTCCATGGCGGCATTACAGCACTGGTGAGGAATTTCCTCTCAAATATGTCTGAAATAAGGCTTAACCCCAGTGAGAAGGCCTGCAATTTCTGTGAAGTAGAGGAGAATGCACCTGATGCAGATACTTATTTTACTTGCCACAGCCGTTTAGATAAATATTTCTGAAAATTGCATTTGTCACAAATAACATTTTTTTCACAATGTTATTGCTCAGACGCACTTAACAGGTAGTGTTTTGCATAGAGAGAGGTTGATAGCCGGGCTGCACAGAAACTGTATGACCTATCCAGGGCTGGGGTAAAATTAGAAGCTGAAGGTCAGGTTCATAGACCTCCTCCCTCTAAACAGCTGTCATTTTCTTGAGCTGAATATACACACAAACACAAAAACACACTCTCACGTGCACAAAATGAAAGGGAGTGAAACTGCAAAGTTTTAAAAAAAGACACAAGACCTCCTGGGAGGTTTTAGCTTATGGGGCTGGAGCAAAGTCTCAGACTGGTTGTCAAGGTCAAATGCGAGGCAGCACCACACGCAAACGTGCATACATGCAGAGGCATGGAGCGAGGGTGAGAGGTTCTGCCCATCATCTGGTTGCACTCATTTCATTATGATTTCATGAAGAAAAACATTCTGGCCCAATAGCCACAACAATATTGACAAAATTATTTTTAAAAGCTCTCTTTTATTGTTTTCAAAAGCAATGGAAAGTACAGTGAAAAACAATAATGTAGTGTAGGATGCTATGGCTAAGCACTCCTATTGGTCAGTGTCGGTATCGCATATGTGAATAGTTATTTAGGTCTAACTATGGATGGGGTGTTGTGTTGTGTTGTGTTGTGTTGTTGGAGTTTGCCCTGTTATGCTGTGTTGGTAGAAAGGGGCTGGGGTGGTTAACCAGCCTTGGTGTGGGTACCAAGAGAGTGGCTATTCTATTGCCCTGTCTGATGCCCCCAATAAAAGACTGTTATAGAGATTTGTATGATGTCCTCAATCCCTCTTTCGGAGCCCAGACTACCACTCATTACAATAATATAGCAAAAGCTACAATATATATCTATCTGAGCTCAAACTGGTTCTTGTTACATTGGTGTTAGCAGTGGGATAGAGACAAAGTATGAGGAGCTGCATCATACAGCAGCTTATAGCAAAAGAGGAAGAAGAAGGCAGCAGAAAGAAAGCAGCGGAACAATGAGGGATGGCGGAGCAGCATTGGCTAAGTGGAGCTGAGGTGGCCGAGAAACCGCCAATTGCAAGGAAGACAGCGGGACCTGGAGAGAGGACATGTTGCGAAAAACAGTGAGCGGAAGCTGCGGGGCGCTGTGGCCTGGGCAGGAGGAGACATGTGGTTTTCCTGAACCCAGAAAGGCGACACGGGTGAGCAGCAAGTCGTCCGAAAATGTGGCGGTCCAGGATGGTTCTGGTGTAGTGTGTGCTCCTTTGGTGGTGGAATGAGGCTACAAGATGCTGCAAAGTGAGGGTGGAGCAGTAGGTGCGATGCTCCACGAAACCGGATGTGTGCCATGGTGTGACTGCGACCAAGAGCTAGAGAGCGCCGCTGATGAGATGGGAAAGTCCCCAGATGCCCAGTTCTCCGACCCACCAGTGGACTATGACTGTGGTACCGCAAAGCAGTGCATTCTCCCAGTTACAGCCCCATACAAGCCACCATGAGAGAAAGCATGGTGCAAAGAAGATAGCACATTGTGGCCAGAAATGTGCAGTATTGCGAGTTGCGCCCAAGGTCCACTCTTCCTGGGGCTGTGTGGGTCAAGGATGGCATGCAACGAAATGGCTCGTGCAGACCCACTAAGGCGAGATGACCAAACAACGGGAGGCAGCGCAAGACATCCGAGCACAGGAGAGGAAAGTTGTTTGTGAGCACTGCTGCAAATGGGTGAGCGAGCGGGGAGCACATCGACAGCACGCGACCCTTACACAGAATCGTGTTTGTGTGCCGTGGGGAGACAACGACCGCCTCGGCCTCCATTGCCGCCACCATTGCTGCCTGTGCCCACAACTCATCCCATCAGAAGAGTGCCTGGGGAACATCGCTAGATCTGGGACTGTTGGGGACGGGTGGGCCATGGCGATGTGGCCACTTTCTTTAACAGGGGGCTATATAGTGTCGGAGGCTACGGCTCAGCATCCCTAGTGGTCGGTGTCATTATCGCGTATGTGAATGGTTAATTAGGTCCAACCGTGGATGGGATGTTGTGCTGTGTTTTTGGATTTCGTTCTATTCCATTGTGTTGGTAGAAGGGAGCCTGGGTGGTTAATCAATTGCAGTATGGGTGCTAAAAAAAGCAGCTATTCCTTTGCACTGCCTGGTTGTTACCTTCCTCTGATGCCTTGTGTTTAATAATAAGCTATGTTATGGAGGTTGGCATGATGTCCTCATTCCCTCCATCTGAGCCCAGACTACCACTCATTACAATAATGTAGCAAAAGTAGTTATAATATTATAGCTTGCTAGTCTTCCAAATGCAGTACTCATCTGGTCCAAGCAAAACAGGAAAATTTTTTGGTCATAATTTTAGAAAACACAAACCAGTTGCTGTTGAAAATGTGTATAAATAGATGATAAAATCAAGATTTTTTTGTAATGGATGAAGGGCACTTTGAATTGATGGGAAAACATTCAGCAGCCTTGCCAGCCATGAGCAATATTCGCTTTACCTGGGTCAGGGTTATGTCAGTTTGAATCACTGCGCACTTGGCTCTGAAACTACACCCTGTCCATTGCAGGGTGGCCATTTTAAATTGTAGGCAATTTAAAGTGCCCGATTGACCTAAAATGTCTTCAGACTATGGGAGGAAACCCACAAAGACACAGAGAGAAGATGCAAACCAAGAGTCTACACAGACTCAACTAGAATCAAAGCCACACACAAGCAGTCCATGCTCTGTAAGGAGGTGCTAGTCGCGGTGCCCCTACCCAACAGAAAATATTCAGTTTAATTAATCCATTTTTACTTTTTGTGTAATGCAAGGTTCTGGTGGTCCTGAGTCTATCCCAGAAACACAAGGTGTGAGGTCCATATTTCCTACTTAACTAAGAACCTGGAGAACACTTTGGTGTTATGCATGTTTCCCCACCTAATTTACTGTCACCCTGCATTATACATTGATTTACCCCAAAGTTTCTTATTGTAATATTGTTTAGCTGTCTACCTACAAAAGCCCTTTTCTCTCCGAAAAAGGTTTGCAAGGACATCCACTTTTCCACCTCCATTGACTCATTATTCCCCTTTCTTTAGGAGTCTTAACACCTAAAGTCTGAACACTTGTCTTCATATTTTCTATTTTGGTACCACCCAAGTTCATTTCTCATTACAATTTCAGCATCACCAGGTATTTTCTTTGAAATCACTTTCATGTTCAGGGCAAATATGTGACAGAATGACAGAATTTATCCCTGTCAAGTGCAGCAGCACAAGTGACCAACAGAGGTCCTTGCAGTGGAAACCTAGCACATTTCAGCACAACCAATCCCAGTCATTCGATGATTCAATTGCCCCCCCAGCCCCCAGTCAGTCAACATATTGCAGATTCTGAAGCAGTTAATGCAACAGTGTTGGACCAAGTTACTCTGCCTCAGTGTTTCCTGTGTTTTCCACCAAGCATCCAGACCTTTGTTCTCCCTCCCTTGTTCTTTCAGTCTTTCTGTTCTTGTCTTCCAGTCTTCAAATCCCTATTGTTTCTGAGAACTCCTGCCCTTGTGTTCTTCAAGTCTCTGGATCTCTGTTTCCTCATCCTCTGGTCTTCACAAATGCATGTCACAGAATTACCTCCAAGCACCTACTGCCCTTGTATCTACCACCTGAAAATAAACTTTGCACTTGAGTCCGTGACTGTAAAGGAGGCCGAGCTGTCATAATTATACCCATCAGTCTTATACTTAATTCTGAAAAGGGTTGCAAATTTGGTGATGTTTATAAGGTCATCCCCTTATTAATATCATGTATCCAACTACTGAGTTCTGCCTGCTTGTGGCTTCTGAGCTGCTGATGTAACTTGCAGTCACCTCCATCATCTGAGTTTCAACCTTTCTTTCATTTTCGGGGGGCACACTGTTGATTTTCTGACCTCCCTGGTGTGTTCTCTTTGTACTTTAATAATTTTATTCTTATTTATTCTTCTTTTATGCAAAAAAATACACATATACACACCTGAACCCAGCCCAGGAGCAATGAGGCAGCAGCACTACCTGCTGTGCCACTTCACCACTGTCAGTTTTTTGTGCTCTTCTCAACAAGATGAATACACAAGATGTACTGTATTTGTCAAAGTTCATAACAGGCATCTTTCCACAGATAGTATCACATGCAAGTTTCTTTCCTAAAATTCATTCATGCTGATAAATCTAACCATTTCATACACTTGCAACTACATAGTGAATAAACTAGGATTCAACTGTTTTGGTAAACTGTCAGCAGTCCCCAGGGATATCAGAGTACTACATGGGCGGCGCTCTTGGCACTTTAAAGTGTCACTGGCTTCTTCTTAAAGAACGACCGACTGCAGCTGTTTGCTGTAAAATATTAACATGAAAAACAAACGAACTGTTTTATAAGTAACTTTAGAAGTCCCATTTATATAGACGCTTGGCTCCTATGTGTAAAAAAAACACCAAATGGATGAGAAGGAAGGTAGTAAAACAAGTCCGGTGCATTTTAGCACCAAGCCAAGACAGAAGTGAGTGGACAAAAATTGTTAAAAACTGAATTCTTATGACCAGTTCTTTTGAGGAGAGGAAGAGAGTAAAAAAAGGATGCAGCTTAATACAATGTGTAAGACTATGAAATAAATCTGTTAGGACTAATTTCACGGAATTTAAAGCATAACAAATAAAACTACAAGCAAGGCCTGCAGTTGAAGTTTCAGGAATGGCAATTTAAAATGAGGGGAAGGTTTTATATACACAGTATTGAAGGAGAAAAGGCAGTGATGGAAAAAAAAAGTTTCTATGCAAAACCACAAGGGCAGAAACTTCAGAAACATCAAATTAGTCTAATCCACCCAAGGTTAAACGCAAAGCCTTGTGGGAGCCACAGAGTCTGAAACTAGGAGATAACTCAACGAACAGAGCAGCAAGATGAAATATGAACCTTAAGCACCAAATATTGCTGGAATATAGATTTTTATGGGGAAAGTGAGAAACATCTGCTTTCCAGTGGGAGAGGAATCATGCACTTCCCCTGATTCATCACACGTCAGAACCCCCTGCTGGCCCACCTTGCGCTGCAGCTGCTGGTCTTCTGGTTTCCAGCTTGGTTTCTCTTCCTGGCAGCAGCCCCGGGTTTGGTGTGCCGAAACCAGCGGCGGACTTCCTATGGAAATGTCCATTTAAAGGCATTTCCTTCAGCGACAGAACCACAATTACTTACTTCACCTACACACAAGGGTGTGCTTCTTACAGAAGAAATTAAAGTGAATAAATATAAACAAAGAAAGTTTTCTGATGTATAACAGCAGTAATAAATGCAGGTATGTGAGTCCAAGTTGGAATTTTGGGCAGTTAAAAATATGTAAAATAACTTTGGCAAAAAAATAATAAACTTATAAAAGGTGTAAGGCATGGTTTATTTAAATAATCCGTTTCAGTTTAACGTGGTTCGGCCCTGAAGACGTATTGTAATGAAAACAAGGGAAGCGGTGCCGAATTTTAAAAAGTTTATTCATCCTTTGCTGAAAATATTTCATAATTTGTCCGTGTATTTTTTGACTAATGGATTCTATCATAAAACATATTTCTCTTCCCTGCCACTTTTTCAGCGTTTAACCAATGTAGCCTTTAATAAAGCAATTTACACCTTTACACTACTAAATATATTTCTTATCAATACAGTAGTTAACTGAGCACATGAACAAAGAAATAAATAATAAATAAGTTTCAGCAGCACTTCCAGGGACTGAAACTGAAAATAAGAACTTTAAGAGCCTTTAACCATTATGCTGTGTTCTACAGAAACATGCCGAGTGTTGATGCATATCGAACATGAATTTGTGAAAAGGAGTAAGAATTATTCAACATGGGCTACAACCAGACGGAAGCATTATGAATGCAGCCGTCATTGCCCTCTGGCTTTAGCTGTAAAAAAGTGTAAACCTGCATATTACATTGGTATATATAGAAAATATTAATTTACAAATTCAGCATCAAATGATGTTTTAGAAGTCACTTCAAGTTAACAGTGATCAATATAGTGTGGACTGTGAGCAGGGGCCTGGCCGACGGGGTGAATGGTGATAACATTTTTGGAGACCCAGACCTGGGGAGGTTCTACAAAGGAAATCATTTGTTTTGTTTAAAGGGGGGGAGGGCAATTTTCTTTGAAGGGGGACAGAATTCCCAAGTATGACCTTGATGATTACAGCAAAACGTTTCTCAGAAAAGCTTGGAAACATTTCTAATAAAAGAGGTTGAGGAGACAGAAAGACAAATGACCACAAAATGAAATGGGCTTTAATGAATGGCCTTTATTGTAGCCCACAGCTGGAAATTATTACTGTGAATAAAGAAAAAAAATCCATTGCAGAATGTAGGCTGATACAGATGTTCTGATTTTGCTGTTAGCTTTAGGGTCTGCATGCTAATTGTGCTGGTCTACACGAGACACATTTATTAATATTAACCACTAGCATCTCTGACCCATCTACTCCCAAAGTGACTGAACTGCGCTGTCCTGTTCTGTGCTGTCCTCTGCTGGGATGAAACAACCTGAGATGAAATGAGAGTTTGCCCCCTTGTGAGCAGAAAGATGTGACACCTTATAAAGCCAGACCTAAAACATAACCTGTCAGCAAGATTTTATTTGTTTATCCACAACAGCAAAATATTGCAGGAACTGGACAGCTTCATGCTGAACTGTAATGAGTCCAAAATTTGTGGTTGCGAACATGCCACAAAAAAAGAAGTTTATGTAGAAGACAAAGTTTAAACATCCATCACACACATATTTAAAGCCTGTCATTCTGTCATTTTTTTTTTAACCTTATAATTTGGGATTTTAAATACAGTCGAGTACATTATGAGAACACAGTATGCATTTCCTTGGAAAAGCAGCAATGTACTGAAAAATAGAATATTTTATTCCTGCCGTGTTGTCTGTTTTTCCTAGGATTGCCATAACAATTTTGTGTACTTAAATAGATATTATATACACTTTGTCACATTGAAGCATTGTCATTGTATAAATATTTTTTAAGTTACAGCCTTTATTTGTGTATTTTATTGTAGGCTGGAAAAATGCGTCCTCTGCTGTTACATAGGGGAGCGCAGGACAAAAGTGACAGATGTTTAAGCATTTTCTGTTTCATTAAAAGAGAAATAAAAGCCAGGAATAAACTGTACTATAAAGGAAATGTTGCAGATGGCGATTATTAGCACTCCTTTATCTGTCTTGAATGTATTTACACTTGAATGTCATTTCACTTTGTCAACACTTGTGGGCAACACAGAGCTGCATTAAAGATACATTGGAAAGCATCTGGAGCCGTGGAAAAAACGGTGACTGAAGACTGTATCTCCGCAAACAACTGTCTGTCAGTGTAGGCAAAATGACAGATGTTGAAAATGTTCATCACAATCAAAGTTTTATAAGCTTAATGCATTGAAAAGCACCTCCACAACCATTTCTAGCAATAGGCTGTGACAGATATTGCAGAAAACTCGGTTATTCCGTGAGGATAGGGAGATGGGCGTGAGCTAATGGTCTTTAAGGAGTTAGCAGAAAATGCAGTAGGTTAAGAAATTAAACATATAAATATAACATGTGTAACCTTATCGGAAATTATGAAGGAATTCCCTTAGCAGTTACAGAGAGGGCAAAATAAACCGGCAGCGGTGCACTTTTTTTTTTTTTTTATTAAAAAAAAAAAAACATTTCTTACACAGAACTGTTGAATTTAAAAATATTTTCACATCCAAATTCATATCCCTTTGTTTTGCACTGAAAAAAGCAAAAAAGCTGCATCATTGATTAATTATTGATTTTTTATCTTGATCCCACGTTGATTTTTATTATTATTATTATTGATTGATTATTCCACAGAAAATCCTAAAATGCATGGATAATATGACTTGCACCTTCCACATGTATTTTGAAATATTTAGGCAGGTGATTCTGCTTTATTCTGGAACAGAACTCACCTGGAGTGCACAACAAGCACCTGCAACGTTTAAGTCGCTCATTTACGTATCCGGTTTAAATAGAGAAAGGACTTCCGTTGTCCATCTTGTGTTACTGTCTGCACCTTAACGTGCACAGAGAAAATTTAAGAAAAAGAGAAAAGAAAATGCTAGAACTACAGCAAAAATCAGTCTCAAAGCCAAAAGTTCATCTCCAGACATCTTGATGTTTCCATTAAAAAATATTAATTACACTTTTTGGAGTTTAATGATGTTGACTATCCAAAAAAAAGTCATTGTGTGAAAAGTACCTTTGTGGCAAATTTCAAGTTTTTGGCTTGAAAAAACAGCCATGAAAATTAACAGACAAAGAAACAAGCAAACTGAGCTCAAACTTTATAGATATGTATAAAGATTGTGAGTTATTTGCAAAAAAGTGTAATATTTTTGGTCATGACTGTTTATGACTATAGAAAGCCTTTAAAAAAGCTACTTTTCTTTATGTAGAGTATATAAGCATAGGGTGTGAGACAGGGCACAACAATCTGCTGTCCCCTACCACCACCACCCCCCTCCCCAAGTCCAAAAACCTTGTTTCTAGCCACTACCTCACCTGCTGTTCTGACCACCACACAGTGTGGTATTCACATAGTGTAAAGCACCCCCTCCAGCTGACCCACTAATACCTGCAGTCAGTGGTTGACAATCAGAAAAATGGAGCATGCAGTGTTTCAGGAGAACATCCTGGAGGATGATGCTAAGCTGTACTGGAGCTCTCTCCCCATCCGCTGCACGCATGAAATATGCATGAAGCCGTGAAACCAAAAGTGTCAGTGATACTCCTCCACAGCTTTGAGGGAAACGGCATGGATGTTATTGGCAGGTGTCCACAGAGGCCCATGGCTGGAGTCAGCAGCTTTCCCTCCAGGATGCCGACTTTTCTTCACTTATAGAACGTCCGCTGTATTTACAATTTCCTTTGGCAAGACAGCAATCTTGTGGGGCAGGAGGAGCAAGCAAACAGTGAATTTTCACATTTTCATCAATAATAGATGACTCATTTGCATGGCAAAGCTCCACAGAGGGGAGCAGAGGAGCACAACAAGCATCATTAGTCATCGTTCACCCCACCCTTACATACACACGTTCCTTGACCCCATCAGCACAGGACTAGGACGCCAGGCAGGCAACCTTCTACATCCTTTTAAAATTGTTCCTACGATTTTACACCTATTACTTGTATTCAGACTACATTTAATAGCAAATATTTCTTGGTCTTAAACACTTTTGTACATTTTAAGAGAATGACAGTAATACAGCATACATTGGGACTAGAACTGGGGTTATGGAGCCACCAAGATACCAGCCACGCTTTCGGTGAATTCTGCTGCTCATGGTTTCCTGCTTTGATTTTTGGTGGTACACAGCTAGTAACTGGACTGCATTCATCTGCATAGCAAACTATATGCTAACACATTCTAAATGTCAGCAGCACAAAACACTGTTTTATCTGTGGAAGAATGTTTTAAATTTTGGAGTTACTTGTACAGTGAGGCATTGTGCAGCAGGCTGCACAGAAAAATGTATAAAATATGATCCATTTTATTACCTACGTCTGCTGTACCCATGCTATTAACGTATTAGCCCGAATATAAGACGGCATTTTTCTGGGAATTACATCAAAGAAATGATTTGGTCATCTTATATTCCTATAAAGGTCATGTACCCTATAACACCAGTAGGTGGCGTCACTTATCCACTGGCGTCAATTATCCACAGAAATGATCACCTGAAACTAGTGAGTATAAAAGCTGGCGAAATCTTGAGATGGGGAAAAAAGTAGCTCAAAGTTTATGCCAAATGAACCAAGGACTGAGGAGGAGTTATGATGCCAATTTTTAGATAGTGGTGACCACTCAGGCTGAGCTATCAAACAACTCAAGTAGCCAAGAAATATAAAAAGGTACAAAATGATGTGTTCAAAGATGGTGGGCCCAAAAAGGCCATCTTAAAAATACAATTATGGTAAATATGAATAAATATGATGTTTCTTTCTAAAGATTAGACATGATGCTCCAAAAATCTTTTTTCATAAAATGAGTGTTGAAAAAGAGGGGGTTCTCTTATAATCGGAATTGTTTTATATTCGAGCCAATACTTGACTTTTTCTGCATAACATACGCACAGCACGTTCATTTAACGGCACGAACACTGAATCCTCCATGAGGTGTGCGTGTTCATTTATTATTAGAATATAAACTTTATACACAGATCTGTGAATAGACTTTGAAAAAATGGAATTTGTATTGAATCCAGGTGTCGTTGTTTAGGTCCGCCTTGCTGATTCCCAACAGGAGACTATGTTACTGTTAGAAGATAAATTTTGTGAAAAAAAAAAAATCCATTTTTATATGAAGTGCATGGATTAGGACACTTTTACAAAAATTAAGCAAGATGAGCAGCAGTCTTGTAAAATGCTAGCTAACTGGCCTCTTTTTTACATATTTATTACTGCGTACACTTTAACTGATGCAATGTGGAAATGATCAGAAATGACCAGTTATATGAAGAAAAACTGACTAAACACAGTAAGAAGGCAAAAAGACAGTAAACTATTTCTCACAACATTTTTTCTCAGTACTGCTATAAAAAAAATAATAAATTGTACAGTGGCTTCTGGTTATTCCAGAAAAAGCAGACAGGTGCGTAATGAGTAACAAGGAAATAATCTTGCACTTCCTTTGAAAATGTCTGTATTGCACAGTACTGGACAAACAGTCACTGAAAGGGATTATTATTATTATTATTATTATTATTATTATTATTATTGAGACACTGTCCAACAAAGCTTATGCTGTTAGGACTGTGTAGTCTGGAAGTGCTTACAATGGAATAGATTTTTAATCATACGGTGAAATCTCATGTTGTCGTTGACACACAGTCAGTGCATGGGTTGACAGGGTCAAAGGCACAAAATCAAATGTAATCTAAGAGCAAACTGATATTAATGTGCTGCATGGTATCCGCTGACACCATGCAGCAGAGGCTAGACAGTTCCGAGGAGATGAGTGAAGAGATTAGACGGAAGGTGATGGAGAGTCAGGAGACAGTGAGCAGACCTGATATGAAGTGGGAGCTTATTGAACAGCTTGGCAGCTTGTGGGGAATGAAGAGAACAGGCGCAGGAAGGCCTGAACGGGGTTTTCACGGTGGATGAAAGGAGAAGATGAGAGTCTGAAGGTGGTGCAGGGCTGCGCCATGTAGTTAGCTGTAGTTTGGGATGAGTGTTTTAAATCGGCTCCTCCTCGGTTCAGGAGGATCCTGGTTCATACATTTCAAAAAGGTTTTGCAGACGGAATTTTTAAAAAGAGGACAACACACTGCATGACCAATACATTTGACTCAGGGAAGCCACAGCTGTAAATGGACTAAGATTAAATGCAAATAAAACAACATTTTTCAGTATGAGGCAACACATGCTAAAATATTGTGTTTCATGGGGGAAAGCTGATGTCTTAAATCACTTGTAAAGCAACTTGTAAGGTATCGGGAGGCTGAAAAATATTTGCAGGGGAACTGAACTGAGTTATGGAGTTAGGCACAAATAGGAGGGGGGACTTATTAAATATTAAGCTTGCTTTAATATCATTCTCCCCTTCTCATGCCTAAGCTTTTAAAAATTCAAAAATGTTGCACGCTCTAAATCTACAACCTGTTATAATAATGCTGGAATAATATTCTAATTGAAGTCAAACAGAGTCAAAGTGCTCAAGTACAGACTTTTTTTATGTGATAAACTTTCTTAATGCGATAATAAGCTGTGGCGAAGGGCAAGGAATAAAAGGAGCAAAGTCCTAAATTTTCTTATTTGTTGAAAAGGATCAATTTTCATACAATAAAAGGAATAAGTAGATAGTGGACCAAGATTGAGCATCCATTTAAAACAATGGACCTTATTTATTTATACTCGAAGGTGTCTAAAATACATAAAAAAGCAAAACTGCGCCATCCCTTTGCTATATTGTATGCGGGTTTGTAGGTGGCTAACATTAGATATTAAGAAGACACAAACCATTGCATAGTGGCTAAATAGGTAAGCTGTGGGTCTGACTGTGGGGTTGCCATAGTGTTTACAAGTTAGAAAGATAAGACTGAAGGTTAGGATAAAGATTAGGGTGTGGGATCCCCTTTGAAGTGCTAGTCCTTTTGTTAGCACTTTGTGTTTGATATTATTATTATTATTATTATTATTATTATTATTATTATTGTTGTTGTTGTTGTTGTTGTTGTTGAATTTACTGCTCAGTGAGTTTGGTATTAGAACATATGCAAAGTAAATCAGTATTTAGTAGTATTTAGCATGCATGAAGAAATGTAGCTTAAATCTTTGTTCTCTTTAACTGTGAAGGAAACAATTAGACAGTGAACAATTACATCATTAGAATATGCATCAATAATTTCATGAAATGGGACAAAGGTGGAAAGTGTGTCCAAGTGTATGTTTATTTCTTAATCATGAATGTTGAATAGATGTGAAACTTAACTTTAAGTGGGGAAAAACACTGTATGGTCAGTAGGAGCGGACTGACATTGTTGCAAGCAAGGTTTTCAGTTTACCGCAGTAAAGCAGAGATATGCTGTTTGCAAAAGGCTAGTGCGACTAATGGAGCAAATTAAGAGTAAACCATACAAGTTTGTCTAGTGAGCTGATGTGGCCTCAGAAAACCCCCAGAACCATCGTGAGACAGCAGAGTTAGGTTTAGACTGTGCCCTATGAGGTCAGTCTGGAATTAACAATGGAACCCATAGAGGGTTGTTAATGGCGAAGTAGTAATGGAACTCAGCTAGTTACTGTCACCCAAGGGAACACAAAATTGCTAACCTCAAGTTACAACATTAGCTGGACCCCACATGACAGAAAGTCACAATCAGCATGGGAAGCATCTCATAGCTGAAGGCCAATGTTCCCACAATGTACTGTGGGAAAAGTCTGTATAATTGTGGCGCTCCAGACAGCCTCCGGGCTTTATCTGCTTGTAACAGAACAACAGTCCCGCAGGGAGATTCCATGAGCACAGTACCAGGATATTGACAAATGGACAAGCCAATCCCTCCAAGTTTGTTGCCTGAGCACCTGAGATAAGGGTTTCACACAAACGCTGAAAGTGTGCAGCATCATACAAGCCAGTTCATATCAGGAGGAATAGCCTTCATAAGTGGAACCCACACCCACAGGAACCCACACAGGAGTTAACGGTGATAAATCCTTCGCTGAAATAATACCAGCATGTCATCTTAATCATGTGCTCCTTCAAGGAGATCACGCCATGTGTTTCTCTGTTAAATTTTAAACATTTTTGCAGTGGATGTTCTGGGTTATTTGTTGAACTATATTTTGCAGTGGTTTCACATGGTCATTAAACTCTAAAGTGGTCCCACAAGTGTATAGAAATGAGTAAAGGAGATAAAGGAAACTGTACTACAACAGAAAAAAGAAAAACAATATTAGAAACTTCACACTTCAAGCAGCACTCCAAAAGTTCTTGAAAACATCCAGCAGGGAATCTTTTGACATCTTGAGCTTTTTTCTTCTCTTCATCAGATGAAAATTTCCTGCCCTGTAAAATTCAGTTTGTGCTGGATCTGCTCAAGTTAACATTCAAGAGCTTCTTCACCATGTTTACCAAGCTTCATACAAGATTCAGCAGCACATCTTTGCACACAGTTGAAGAAAAAACTGGATAAACTACAGACTGTCCTCTACTTATGGCTGGGTTAGGGACCAATGATTAGGTCATATGTTGTACCGGTGGTAAGTCGGCTCGTGCTCATGAAAGTGATCATTTTTAAGTTTAGTCATACGTACAGTTGATGGTTTTTGCCTATTTTGTTTTATTTCTGATAATATGGTAGTATATTATTCATTCCATTATTAAATACAGTGATTTAGTACTGCATTAACTGTATTATTTTCCAGTGTCTTTTTAAAACGTACAGTATGTTTTTCAACATTTTTAAAATGCTTCAATATTCTGTGAAACACGACAGCGAGATGTAGTAAGGTGATGTAACCTCTTGTGTCTGTTGCACTAAGTGGATGCTATAGAGGACACTGGAGGTTGTTGGAAGAGTTTAATACTTGTAGTCATATCTGTATGCAGTGCCAATTATTCAGTGACATAGTCATGTGGGGTTGGGATATGCAGACAAAAGAGGCACTTCCATGACGTTTTTGGTGTGAGTTCAGTAAGACTTGTGGCAAATTAACCACATCTTTGTGTGATGTATTAGTGAGAAGAGTTAACACTGGATTAGATGCAAAAAGAAGATTTGTGGCTATGCATGGGTGGGGGTTCTGCCATTGTGTCATAGCACACAGTCTCATACGACCCTCTGTCATACTTATGCTATGATGTGTCACATGTACTGTTACAATACTGTGTGTTATGTACAATACAAAATGGTCATGTATACATATTTTAATCACCTGTAAGATGCTTATTCTTCTACTAGAATTTCTGAAAATCATTAAAAATTTTTTTTGACAATTTTCATTCAACTTCATGTTTTAATAATTACTATTATTTATTATTATTGATTGTCATAAGTGCAAATCTGTCATATGCAGAGCATGCCATATGTTGAGAACAATCTGCATTAGGTTTAACTCCGGAGGACTAAATAGAAACCGGTCCTACTATTTGTTTACAAGCACAAACCTTTGACCTTGACTCTTCCACCACCATACAAACACAAGCATATAGGACTCAGTGTAGTACAGGCAGTCTCAAATCTTTTCAGTCAACCTTCAGATTACTGAAAACTCTACAGTCTAGAACAGGAGGTACAAGTATGACCATTGCTTGGGAAGTTGTTTGCGTTAAAAGTTAAAAATTCATCTGCTGTCAAGCTGCAGCCATTTTAGCTGCTGTATCTGTCAAGGAGACGAGCTCTGTAGAAATGCCAAGATTTTTGTGATTGACTCTCTTATGAATACAGCATGTGACAAAACACTTTGTCTATTACAAGGTGGTATACAGCTGGTCTATTCTCTACTGGTCATCTGCAAAACCAAGCATAACCATCAATCCTAACAGCATAATCATGAATAACTTCATAATCAAATCGCAGTCATACATGACCCACACTCATAGACCTATAGTTATCTTAGTTCCATAATCATAGATCCCATGGACTGGCTTTTGTCCTTAGGAGACAACCCATATTACACTATTAAGTTTATTAAACCACCAGAGAGACCTCAGTTACAGCCATTATACAGTGTGGATAAACTGTAAAATAAATTTAAATAAAATGGTCTGCATGTTAAAACTTGCATTACCTTGTATTCCTGACAGTAAGATGAAAGATGGAACTTGCCACAGTCCTACTGGTACTTCAGGTAAACCTAAGCTGCAGGTCACTACAGATCACTTACCTCAGAGAAAGTGAAGGAAAGTGTCTAATGTCTGTCTTCGGTAGATTTTTGATGCACCAGGCTTATTAAACATTAACTTCTCCTTAGAATGATAGGGCAGTAAGCTTGGCAAATGAGTTGTGGGGACAAAAAATAATCCTGTAAGCAACCTCATCTGACTTTGGCTAAGGTCAAAAGGCTAGCAGACAGCACTGCAGCTTGACTTGAGCTGCAGATCAACTCTTCAAAACGCATCTTTTGGATCCACTTTGCTCCAAACCTTTGACAGTATCTGCTTTTAAACACCACTCTACATTATATATAACATTGTACATTGTACATGATACAAAAACTTTGAACTTGGTATGAATTCTGTACATAGTTACTGGTGTATGCCGGCAAACACTGCGGCATTAAACTAACTGATCGTACTTTGAGAACAGCGTGTCTGCATCTGTATCTCCGTCTGTTCGTGAAATTCCTTGAGTTTTTTTCAACTGTACATTGGTGTGGAGAAAAGCAGCTAGTAAATGGATAAAACTGAATGTAAATAATCCTGACACTGCATATCCTTACCTCCAGTTATGAGAGTGACACAAAGAAAGAGTAATGGCGGCTTGGATGTGACCCTAAGTAAAAATTTCTGCATACTTGGAGGACAATTTGATGATAAGTGGGCTACTGGAACCAAGTATAAATGGACAAGGAGAATATGACAGACAGATGTGATTAGAGATTGTACAGTAGTCTGCCAATCATAGCTCCACAACCAGTAAAAATATCAAAAATGGTCTTCTATTGAACTATTTTGACATTTGAACCAAGGGTGTGGCCACATGATCCCCTTTCCGTATGGAATTACTGATTTGAATTCAAGATGGTTGCCTTCAAGATGGCAGAGAGTTGTTCACACACCTTGCAGATACACTGTATGGCCAAAAGTATGTGGACACCTGAGCATCACACCCATTTGTGCTTGTTGAAGCTCCCATTCCAAAGTCATGGGTATTAAAATGGAGTTGTTCCCCCCTTTGCTGCTATAACAGTGTCCATCTTCTGGGAAGGTTTTCTGCCAGATTTTAAGCTAAGGGTGTAGGAATTTGTGTCCAATTTGTGCCACAAGAACATCAATGAGGTCCGTGAGAAGGCCTGGCTCGCAGTTGGCAGTCCAGTTTGTCCCAAAGGTGTTCAGTGGGGTTGAGGTCAGGACTTTGTGCAGCCACTCAAGTTCTTTCACACCAACATGGGCAAACCATGTGTTTATGGAGCTGGCTTTGTGCATGGGGGCACAGTCATGCTGGAACAGGAAAGGAGCTTCACCCCCAAACTGTGGCCACAAAGCTGGAAGCACACAATTATCTAAAATGCGTTTGTATGTTGTGTGGGTGCAGCTGCAACAGCTCAACTCAGTCACTAGCAGGGGGATCCACATACTTTTGGTAATAGAGTGTAGATCCATTGGTCATATGCAAAACATTATTATTAGATCAGTGATTCCCAACCTGGTGGTCATAACCCCAAAATATTTCCTCATGGGTCACCTAACCATCTTAATTTGAGGGGTGTTAAAAGTAAATCTGTAGAAAAAGTATTTGTTTTTTACAAGTCACTTTTCAAAATAAGAAATTTGTGAACAACTCTTCTTCTTCTTCTTTCGGCCGCTCCCGTTAGGGGTCGCCACAGCGGATCAAAAGCTTCCACTTCCTCCTGTCCTCTGCATCTCTCTCCGTCACCCCCACCACCTGCATGTCCTCCTTCACCACATCCATAAATCTCCTCTTAGGCCTTCCTCTCTTCCTCTTGCCTGGCAGCTCCATCCCTAGCATCCTTCTCCCGATATATCCAGAATCTCTCCTCTGCACATGTCCAAACCAACGCAATCTCGCCTCTCTGACTTTGTCTCCAAACCGTCTAACCTGTGCTGCCCCTCTAATATACTCATTTCTATTTGTGCAAATTTGTGAACAACTCAACGATATATAAAACACATTAATATATTAAATTGTTAAAATTTCAATGTAAACACATTGAATAGATTACAGTTTCACTATTATAGCATAGCTGTTAACATAGTTATTAGTATAAAACTGCTGACTAGCTGCGTGAAAAGATAAGTAGCTAAAAAGTAAAAACAAGCGATTGCTGAGCACCAGGCAGAATGCACCTCTGTGTCTGACAAAAAGAAAATGAAAGTTTACCTGGAGAGTTATACTTTGGGTTCATATTAGCGATGGAGATGATTTGACCTTACTGTATTTTCTGTGGTGAGAGGATGCTGCAGTGTGGGGTAAGTTAGCAGCTCACAGCTGTTGGGTTGCTTGGTTGAGGTGGGTGTCAAGTCCAGCTCAGGGATGTGGGTGGAGTTTTCAGGTTCTGCTCTGTGTTTGCACCCCTCTGAGGGGAAAAGATAGGCTGGAAGAAGACAATGGCAAACCAATTCTATTATTCCCTGCCTTGAAAACCATGCCAGTGGTCACCTACCGTTGATTCAATACCACTTTCTGTTCCATTTGTGGTGAAAAGCTGAAAAATGAAAGAACAAAACCAATCCGTACTGAGAAGACAACATGATGCTAAAAACATCCTGAAACAATGGTTTAACAGTTTAGCTAATAATAGAAACTAATAGTTTTTTGTCAGAAGGCTAGAACTTCTGATGACAAAAAGGCCACAGATTAAAAACGTTTATGCAAGAGCTGGAATTACCACAAGTAGAACACTTTTGTAGCTTCCAGCACACCAGTGCTACAAAATTCAAGAATGTGGATGGGTTTATGCTCAAAGTTGAATTCAGAAGAACAAAGTGGAGAAGAAGGATCTACTGAAATGTCCAGCTGAAGGCTGAAACAGCCTGAGGAAAAGTTGCATTTGTGCATTTTACCTCCCGCATGGACCGGCTATGGGGAAAATGAAATCACTGTTCTCCGATGTCGATAAATATGTCACAAAGGACTCATGGGTGATGGACCCGTTTCTCGAAAAAGAAGAAAATGTGGAGTCCAAAGGTGCTGAGGGGGAGCCCTTAGACATTCAGTAAAATTCCGTTAAAGAGAGAGGACCAGAAAATGCTGCAAGGCCAGTATGTCATGCAGCAACTAGAGTAAATCTGCAGCAATAAACTTGAAGTGTGCAGTGGCTTTTGTTTTGCAGTCACTAAAATCGCTTCAACAACATTTTACTCCTTGCTGGAGAGATACAGGCCCAGAGCTCCAATTGAAAATGAAATGGCACAAAGTCACATAATCCCAGTATAATTAGGAAGGTTATGACACAAACAACTAAAAATAACAAATTTCTTTTCAGCTTTGACTTTGTTTTTGTATGATATATGATACTATATGTACAGAAAGTGATGGATTCACAAAAATCAGCCAGATTTACACCTGATTTACACAAATAGTCTTCTATTAACTGCATTTTATAATTTGAAATGCATAAATGCTTGTGCTTGTATTTTTCTCTTGTGGTGGGAGGAGGGGGAATTGAAATTATTCACAAGGTTGCGAACCACTTGGTTGAATAAATAAATTATTAACTTATAATTAAATAAATTATCATTTTAATTACATATACAGTATGTGCTTATATAAACCGATCAACATCTATAATTATAGATATTCTCATTTCTAATGGATCCGATCATTTTCATGGCAGATTTTTATTAATCTATAAAAGACATTTTGCCACTTGCCTGATCGGCTTATTCTTTTGCAGCTTTAGCTTAAGTTTACAAATTAGTAGCAAAAGACCTGTACCACAGTCAGCTCCCAGTTTTGTCTTTGCTGATGTTATTTAACTTTTCCACCTTCTGCTGACGCACATATAATTGATCTGATTTCTGTAAAAATCATTGAGCGAGGTCCACACGCACAGTTATCTCTTGTCCTCCAGGAAGAAATTGTTTGAAACAAACACATTGTTCATCTTTCAGAATTTGATCAAACATTGTCCCGTTTTCCCATTCTCTTGCACTTGCATATATATATATATATATATATATATATATATATATATATATATATATATATATAAAAATTGAATACATATTATTATATAATACATATACACATTGCACTATTCAGCTTTTTTGTCATGTTCACAGAAGAAAAGCCATTCATCTGCCATTTTGCTGATTTTTTTGTGTGCTCAAAAAGAATGAAACCAAAAAAATGGAAACATCTTTTCAATGTATTATTGAAAAGCCATAACCAGACGAGATGCTCCAAGGGGGGCATATAAATATTTCCTAAGAAGCAGGATCCCAAATCTAGGGTGCTGCTATCAACTGTCTGCCAAGCATTTCAATTAGGATAAAGAAGGTAGGGATTTAAAGCCACTAGGTTTAAGTGTGATGGAGGACACACTGCAGTAAGGGTAGGACTGTAGTTGGTCCTCTGTCTTTCAGCTTCTCACTTCAGTTGTTGTTGCATATAGTCCAAATAACTTGCTTACATTTTTTTCAGGCTGCCAAGGGCATTCTCAAACCATGTGTCTTTTCAGCTCTGTCTCTCCCCTGAGATTTTTATTCTGCAGAAAGAAAGACAGATGCGGCTACATAAATGGAGCTAAAGAAATACTTAACTTGCTCCTTCAGTGGCTCCTTTCAGCTGACTTGTTGAAATAACAACAAGCATGAGCCCATTTGAAAAGGCCTTCACATGTTTGAGAAAATGCATTATGTTCTGAATACATTTATTGGAATGGCAGAAAGTTTGCCATGTCAGATTGTGCACCAGATATTTATTTCAGTCTATAATGATGTGTTTATGAAATTCATTTTCATGCTCATATGCAGCTGGGGCTGTTACAAACCACCAAAAGATGAAGATCTGACAAGAGCAGTCTATAAAAAGTGCTATCAGGGTGGTGCATATCCTAGAAATATGATAATCTGTCAAAAAAATGTATCAGCTTGGCTGCAGTAATTCGCTCAGGCTGCGTCTCTGTCATTTCGCCAAATGTTTTGAATTATTTTCTCTTCAGCTTTTAAACAGACTGTGTTTCATTTCCAGGGCAGTCTATTATTGTGTCCCAAATTCATACAGTAGGATATCACACTCGGGAAAATTAACCTTGATAATCTTTATTTTTATATATGTCTTACACACACACACACACACACACACGGTTCGCAACCTTGTGAATAATTTCAAGTTCCCCTCCCCCCAACACTAGGAAAAAACTGAAACAAATACAAGCATTTATATAATTCAACTTGCATAATCCATGGCTTTTCAATAATACACTGAAAAGATGCTTGCAGATCTAATATCTTTTAAATTTATTTTTTGCTCTATAATTTTCTCTTATTAAGACTTGTATTCATTTAATTCAGCACTTTTAGAGCTTTACATTTGTTGCTACAGTCAGGTTTCTACTGGCCATTTACATGACATAATATTCATTTTAATACTGTATAGTCATTGAGCAGATGCTTTTCGCCAAGACAACGTAAACTTAGACAAAAGTACAAAAGTGCATTTAACCACCAAACAAAGAGATACAGATGCTGAAATGCAGTCAGTTTGTCCAATATTACTGCTTTGACTGCCATGTATTCCATGAAAAGCTACAGAAGTGATAGGAAATACAAAAATATATGTTGTAGTTAATTTAGTACAAAATATTTTGATGCAAATAGGAGATCAGGAGAAAACTGGATCCAAAAGAAATGGGTTTTAAATACCTTCTTGAATTTTACGAGGGATTCAGCAGCACCAAGGGAGAGATAGAGTTCATTCCACCAGCATGGAGGCAAAAACAAGAACCTTTGAATTTTTGATTCCTGTGAGTAGAACCACCAAGCAGCAGAGTGCACAGTACTTTTGCTGGTGTGTAGGAAGCGATCAGGTCCTGAGGGTAAGTGTCCGTGTTCTTGTAGGCCATAACCGCAAAGTCGATCTTTACCTGGGCGACTATAGAAAGCCAAGGGAGGGAGCTGAGAGAAGATACACTTAGATGTAATTTATATTTAGTAATAAAGTTGGTCCTCGGTGTATGAAATTAATTAGAGATACAAAGTTGGTTCATTACAGAAAAAGTTTTTAAGTCAAATGTGTCACGGAGGACCATCAATTTTAAACGCAGTTGCCGCTGTAAAGTGTGCTGGCAGTGTGTGCTGCTTCTCTAAGTCCGCTGGTGAAATACACTTTTGTTGAGTTGTACGATGCTTTGAAGAAAAGCGTGCGCTAAATGTAATAAAGGTGATGTAAAGGTTAGCAAATCTGACAGCTCCACGGGTGAGAGGCGTCAGCAGGACTTCATACAAATGCTCTAATATAAATATAATGGGACATGTGAGCACAATGACAGGAAATTTAAAAGGAATGAAAGTTGTTTGTTATTTACCCTGAAAGGTGGGCAAGAGCTGCGCATCAGCTCAGAGCTGGAGGTGTTCACCTGGAGGTGCGGGATGATGCAGAGGCAGCGCTTCACTGGCCGTTTGGAACTGGTACTGTAGATGCGGAGGCTTGCACAGCTTCCCTTTGTTTCTTTTCGACCTTATCCACACTTTTTTAAAAGCTTAGGGCAGCATTTATTGTTCCAAGTGGGCAGAGGTTAGCACACTGGGGGAAACTGATGCATAACATCTGCTGTGTTTTATAAATAAATAACAAGAGCTGCTCAGAAAAGTTACGAAGTTGGGGACCAATTGAAATTAATACCTTGCATTGCTTTGGAAGAGGCCTAGATATAACAGGCGACAGATAATGTCTGGAATTTTCCAGAACACTCTAGCGGTATCTACAGGTGTCTAGCTCTGAGGTTAGTGCTTGGTGTCTTTTGATAACTTTATATAGAAAAAGATTCAATGATAAAAATAACTGATGAGTATAACAAGGTTCTGAATATATATTTCTCAGTCATGACTACACGATTTCTTCAACTATTAAATCTTCAGTCTCTGACTTAGGACAACCTGTGGACAAACGTGTTGCGAATTTACCGTACCAATGCAAACACCCTTGTGTAAGGTCAAACAATACAGATTTTAAACCAAATGTATTTAACACACAAGGGCACTTCTAAGAACTTCATTTTTCATAGTTTTTTTTTTTTTTTGATAGAAATAAAGACTTGATTTTTGCAGTATATATTAGCTCGTATGATTCCATACAAAATCAGGCCAGTTTGTGAAACGTTTGTCACCCTGCATCAACGGTAAAATTTTAAACCGTGGCAGGAATCGGTTGTAAAATAATGGTGACCTTTTCAGATGGATCGTCCGAATAATCTCACAAAATGTACAACCGGAGACACGGCAGCAATTACTGTTGGGCTAAGAGGAGATGGTAAGTGCTAAAACTCCCAGCAGAAACTGTATTAAAGCTATTTTTTATTTTGGATTACAAGCGAGCAGGTTGGCAAATAACTCCTGGGCTGGTTTTAGGGAACTGCGAGCGACAGATCAAATTTAATTACACTCCGTTTTTGTCTTGAGCTGTAGGATCCACTCATAGAAATGTGACATATAATATGAATATATTAACAGCAATATCCTCGCTACTGAAATTTTAACAACAGGATTGTGTCTCCCAAGACAAAGACGGAGTGACAGCATTTTCAAGAGGGATTTGACTATTTGAGAAATCACTATGCATTTTATACAGTTGACTTTTTTTGTAAAAAATGATTTGGATCCAGATTTGACACCATTCAGTCGCTTGTCACAACATCAACAAACAACAGAAATACAATACAGAGAAAAAAATCAACTTAAAATGTATTTCAACAATTTTGAATTGACCTGCTCCTTTGTAGGTATAGAACCTGTCAATAAGGATACCAAGACTTTGCTGGTTCCGGTCCCTCGTTGTCAGGGACAAGGTAGGGGACCCAAGTGCGGAGATGACACAAGAGGATGGATTACGTTAGACATGTTAATTGTCACATACAAGGAAGCGCAGGGATAACATGCAGGTAACCAAGAGAAGCTACGGATGAGATCCCGTGCTGGAGCTGTCCGGCCCTGCGGCTTTTATCTCTGATTTAAGGTTCTAAGCTCACCAAAGCCCATCTGGTGCAGCTGCGATGGATAGGCGTGCCACCCCTAGCCGGTTCTTGACACTCGTCTGGTTAAAATTAAAGATTTGTCTGTATATTTTTGCAAGTAACTTCTCAGACCATGGACCACCTGCCTCTTATTAGCTACTGCTCATCCGGCCGCTCATCCACTCCGCTATCTTGATGCCCACTAGACCTCTTCTCTCTTTCCCTGCCCTGTGGCTGTCCTGCAACATCTGTCCATCTCAAATGAGAAAATCAGAAAGATGAACTCCAGACACTTCCAAAGGGAACGGGAGAAGTTGGTTGACAGACATAAAGTCAACACAGACAGGTGCATCAGGTCAGGATGACAGCATCGCACCGTGCACCAGCTGGGCTTTGGTGAGCTTAGAACCCTGTACACTTATCTCTTTCAGAACATTCATTGTACACTGCCTGGCCAAAAAAAGTTACACACTCTAATATTTTGTTGGCCATGGTATCATTTCAATAAGCTTATGCAATGCCACAACATTTATTTCCATCCAGAATTGCATTAATTTTTTGGCAAGCTCTTGTATTGATGGAAGAGTCGGAACA
The DNA here is from genome assembly GCA_018136845.1 of Heterotis niloticus. Lineage (NCBI taxonomy): Eukaryota > Metazoa > Chordata > Actinopteri > Osteoglossiformes > Osteoglossidae > Heterotis > Heterotis niloticus. Next base: position 11,873,192 of record CM030905.1, read on the forward strand.
CTGCATAAAGTCTTCTCCAGCACATCCCAAAGATTCTCAGTAGGGTTAAAGTCTGGACTCTGGTGGCCAATCCATGTGTGAAAATGATGTCTCATCCTCCCTGAAGCACTCTTTCACAATTTCAGCCCGATGAATCCTGGCATTGTCATCTTGGAAGAAAAAATCCATTGATGGAACAACCTGGTCATTCAGTATATTCAGGTAGTTAGCTGAGCTCATTTTTTGGGCACATAACGTTGCTGAACTTAGACCTGACCAACTGAATCAACCCCACATCATAACACTAAGTTAAATCCAGCTGGTGACTTTTTTTTTGCCGGGCAGTGTATAGTAGCAATGATAGGTAGTAATAGTAATAGTAATAGTATTTAACAATTAATTACTAATAATATCAATATTCTTTATTTTCAGGTTTCACCTTTTGTTTGGCATGTTCTTGTGTACGAGTCCTGTTAATTACTTAAGGACTTCAGTAGTTCACAAAACTCACAGATGCTTGGCAACTTCCAGAGGTAAAATTGAAAAATTATTCCAGCCTTATTTTCTGTTTACCTGAGGGTTTAGTGAAAACAGGTATTTCCAATGGGAAAATCAAAATATTTCTTCATCTATTCATACACATCTGATACCAAAAAAAAATATAAAATTTGCTATATGAGCAAGCATTGTCTTTTCTGGTAGTGGGGTCTCCCTGGGATTCTGTGAGGGACTCCTTCAAAGTTAAACAAAGATGTTTTGGTGAAGCGAGGGGACAGAGCAATAGTGGAGCAACTACAGCAGCAGAACATTATTGCTACCTGGGATAAAGGACTTCCTGTGCAACCTGTGTGAAGAGAGCAGATCTTCATGACAGCACTTCACCTGTGTAATGTGATGGTGATTATGTTGAAAGCCCCTTTCTGTCACAGCCTTTTGTGTCTGGGGCATCCCGCCCCCAGCAGACTCTTTCTGTTCATCCAGATCACAATGAGCATAGGTTTGCCATGTCAAGCAGCACCGAGCTGGAGAGACCTGCATGCTGTGCAACATCTGCGATGAACTGCAGTGAATGAATGAATGAATGAATGAATGGATGGATGGATGGATGGATATGAATATGAACAAAAGTGCCTGATGGACACCGCCATCAAATTTTAACATTTTTAATATATTTATTCTGATCATCACAAAATGAGGAGAAAAGTTACTGAGATTGAAATAATTTTGCTTCTCTTTTCAGAAGTCTCATCATAACCTTGTATAAGACCACCCTCAAAATATAATGACAGAAATACTCAGAAAAAGTGTTTACATAACTAAAAAGGCACTTTTTTTACCCTCAAAAGCATATAAAACCCAAATGTTATGCAGTTACAGATGTTTCTTCCCCTGTGTTCAATGTGGACAGTTGTTCCAGATGCTATAGTCACCTGAGACAAAGCCAGGAGCCAAACTCAATAGGTAATAACAGGCAGGCTGTCCGTGTTCTGGAAAGATATTCATCACCGGCCATGATTAAGGGACCCGGCTGCCTGCGGTTTGTGTCCTGCAGGAGAGTCAGAATGAGGACATGTTCCTGTCAGGTGGGGGTAAGTGTATCGCGCATAGCAGCTGGGAGGAAAAGTGACCGGAGAGACAGATGCTGGAAGATGGCCACAAGTCAGGGGCAGAATGAAGGCGGTACAGTGGGGAACAAGGTGAACAGCCTGGTGAGCACCAGACAGTGCTAAGGGAGAATAAGAAGGTGGTTAAGAAACATAGAGGTGACACAGACAGGAGCCATGGTTACACACAGGTGACACAGTCAGACTGGGATGAACAATGGGCACCGTGTACCAGGGGGCGCAGTCGAGCTTTGGAGAGCTGATGACAGCTATCGGACAACAGCAAAGTTGTCTGCTTTATGTTTCTCGTAAACATCATGACACTCCGTGGCATCAGAATCTGAAAACAGCAGCATAGCTGCAGGTCTTCCTCCTAGGTTTTGTTTCTGTTTATTTCAGTTCACCTTTATTGCCATGTGTACAGGTGTAACAGAATTTAATTCCTGCAGCTCCCTGTGTGATGTGATGTGCACATTATGTAGCAGAATACACAATGCAGAGCATTGATTACACAGCAGCAGGTATTAGGAATAAATGAATTAATAAGATATATTTCAAAAGAATCAAAGCAACATTCTAATATAAAACAATGCAGAGAAGCCAAAATAATAATGCAAGTTATGGAAAAAACAGTTCTACCTGTTTGTCTGTGCACCTGTCTGTGTATTCATCCGCTTTTTTGTTCGTTGGAGCAACACAGAGACAGGGAAGTACCTTCACCTAAAAACACAGTAAAAAATTATCCTATTTCACAGGGGTGACCATGCACAATTGTCAAAAATGTTCCCAAAGGTTGTCCACATATTCCAGAAATCTTTTGACTTTGCAAATAAAATGATTTTTCTTTTCTTTTCTTTTCTTTTCTTTTTTTAACAGCTGGACACTTTGCTTAAATGCAAGTTTGTACAAGGGACTTTTGCATCTCAACTGCACCTTCCTGACAAAGTAGCTGGTAGAAACACCTGCATAATATGTGGGGGAAAAGGGATTGTTTAATACTAGTAAAGTACATTGCATCTTGTAAGGTAGCTAAAGTCTGCTGCAACTATGATTGTAATAATGCCCACATCCACGGTAATGTCGAACTTAAGATGCCTCATCATCTCCTGCCATTCTTCTCATATGAAAAGCTTCCACCAAGGACGAATAAACAGGAGAAGGCAATGCAGCACTTTGCAGCCTCTCTCTTACCTGACCATCAGCTCTTCTTTCCTGTTTTTTCATTTCCCTTTACCAAAGGACACGTGATGTTCTTGTCACAATGGCGGGTGCTGAGCGTGAGCAGCAAGAGCAGATGAGGGCACCATTCTGCTTGTGAGATGTGCGCCTGTGGTTAAGCCTTTGATCCATGTGTCTCTCCTCATGGCTGAAGTCCAAACCTCCATCCAAAACCTGGGAATCAGACACATACTGTAGTCTGTGGATAAAAGCCGGTCAGCTGGATACAACATTCTGCAGCTTGTTTTCCTTCAACTGCTTTAGTAATTGCCGTTCACAGCATTACATCGCATTACATCACATCCATTACGCAGGATGCCTACCAGTGTTTAGTTGCTATCATATTTATTCCTAAACCCAGTAATGCGTTCGGCCTTCTTAACCAGAATTAAATTATTCTGCCCAATCCAGCAGTGATATAAGTAAAAATATTGAAACTAGCCTTTGCTTTTTGCTTAAATGCGGTTGTCCAGACAGAATTTGGCTTCAAACAGTGAGAATTACAAACAAAAAAAAAAAACATATCCTAATAATATTTAGAGTACCAGAACACTGGGTTTCTATGGCAACTACAGTTGTTACAGTACACCTACAGTGTCACAAACATAAAATGGAAGAAAGATGTTAGCACACTGATGTCCTAAAGAGTTATTACGATTACTGCTGATATTACTTCTATTACTGCTATTATTATGACTATACAACAGCTTAAAAATGACCTGACCTACCAGGTGTGTGTAACTGCATGCTCACACTAGGTGAAGGACCCAAGTGCACAGTTTATTTACACCAGTTTGTGTCCCTGCAATAACCACGTATAAAAAATGACCAACTAAATGTGAAGTATATTAAATCAAAAGCATGTAAAGAAGATTTATTGCATTTTGAATAGCTGCTTTGAAAAAATGAGACCAAAGGTCAGCTTTGCATGTAGCATAATAAGATTACTTCTTTTATCATTTCGTCAGCAGTTCAGTTCGGGTGTGCTGAATGGACTATATGCATTTATGCATTATTACAGTACTTTCTGCACCATTATAAAGTGTGTACAAAATATATATTTACCCCATAATGAACCTGTGGGGAGTAGGATGATAAAATTAAATATGAAATGTGCTGTTATCTGGGTCTTAATAAAAAATATGAATTGAAAGTGTGTTACCGTTCATTCGACAAGTTTAATAAATTCTCACGTTTCAATAAGCTAACACTTTTTCAGCACTTTTGAGTAAAAAAAAAAAAACTGTCCTTCCAAACAGCGGTTGAAATAAACTGAAGAAAAATGCATACAGTACTGGCAGAATTTATTATTTTTTTAAGTAAAATGACAGAACACATTAGGTTTGTACTAACGCTTCTGTTTAATTTCTCTGCAGATGACGCCAAGTTTAGTCTGTTGACATGGAAGCTGAAAATGAGGGCGGTAATGTGCCAACTGACTAAAGTTGAAGCTAAATGGGTAATGAAGCAGAAAATAAGCTGTTGTCACCGATAAGGAATTTCAGCCTCTCGGTTAAATCAGTAGTTAAATGAATGCAGCAAAGGTCCTGACAAATCAGCAAGTAATCGCAGGTGTCGTGACACAATTACGCAAACTACGGAATTCCTCACGTATCTTCGGAAAGCAGAGACGGATATGTAAAATGTTCCGGAAAGACATTGCTAATTTAATAATGGCCCACTTAGCCGATGGGGATGGGAGACCCAATTGTCATTTGAAGTAGGAGAGGTTTATTCACAAGGCCATGGATGGATAGAGAATGAAGTCAGGTTGTTCCTCTTTGGGGCTTTACTGACACAGGTCAGGGCTCTTATGGGGAGCAGGGGGGTGACCAAGGTCCATGGCAATGGAATCCCAGGTCAAGGCAACAGCTTGACATTTTTTTGCAATAATTTATCATGAGCTGAAGTCACGAGACAGGTGCAGTAATTTCTTCCTGGGAACTCAATACTCTTGAATGTTCCTTGACCCATTTGCTATTTTTCATAGAAGGCCATCCTAATTTTGGTCACAGCTTCTCATGAACCTATTCTGGTGAACCCTCATGGATGCTGACTTTCATTCCAGCTAAGCTTTTGTCGTCATTTCTTTATTTGTGCACCTACATTTACATGTCTTTAGCTGATGCTTTTCTCCAGTGTTACTTGCAGTGTTGTTTTTACCCATTTACAGTATATCATGGTACAACAACAACAACAACAACAACAACAACAACAACAACAACAATAATAATAATAATAATAATAATAATAATAATGAAAACAACGGATGAATCAACCAATTGCTCAATGTTTAATACAGATTTATTTGCTTTTTGTAACTTTGTGTTCTACAATAATATGGTAAATATAATATTTGTACTTCCACTTGTTATTTCAGAGCATTGTTAACTCATTTTTATTTGAGTTAATAAAATCTATACAATATATGTCATTGTAACATATATAATATATTTACGTAGCTTAGGGTTTGCTTTGAACTGTGCGATTTCTTCAACTTCAGTACCTAGACAAGTAAACTGAGGGCTCAGTAACAAAATCAGTCAGAATAAAAGCTGTACACCAAATGTTTATGTCCAGAAGTTGGATAAAAGTTCAGCATTCTCATTAACTGCAGGGAGCAGGACTTGAAGTAGCAACCTTCTGTTCTATGTTTTAAAATAAAATTTTCTTAACCACAATTTAGCTGTGCTATAGAGAATTTTTCTGCTTAGCCAGAACATCTTACAGTGAAACCCATAAGCTATTAAATTTAGGAACATCTTTCAAACACAGTTCAGACTCAGGCATTTCAGCCCAAGCCCTCCTTCTATTAGAGACTTACAGGGACAAGCCAATTTTAATCCTTATTCTGACCTCTGATCCAAAATATATTTATACAGCAAGTCTTTATCTTACAGGCATAACAATGAAAGTTCAGTGATATTAAAGGCAAAGTGTTCAGTGCTGCAATGCAGCAGTAATTAAGTTTTACTGTCTAACTCCTCATCTTTAAAAGGTAAAAGACTTTACTAGTTTTTTCTGTCTCCACTATTTTTTTTACCACATTTCAGACATAGTGTAAAAATTAAAACTGGGTAGTAATTTTGTCACCTTGGCAGGAGATGTTAGGGCTCCAAGCCATTTATCGATTACCAAATTAACAGAAATATTTTGTCAAGACAGGAAATGTACTTGAAAATGCCTTGCCATTTTCCCACTTTGCAAAATGCCATACAATGTTTTGCCTTCTACCTTTTCTGGAAGTGATATAAATCAGTTTTTTTTTCTCTGGGTATGCAGACCTTCTTGAGAACACCTAGCTTTTATCAGTATTAATGGTTATCCCCTTTCCTTAGTAAAAGCTATTTCACAGTTGGTTAGCTATAGCATAAGGATGTCTCCGACGTTGTATCTTTAGTGAGGGCTGCTTAGATATTTTCTGGATCCCTAAGCGCTATGTCATCCCTGACATATGTTTTTAAATTATGTACTAAAGAACAAACGTAATTTATTTTCCCTTTCTTCTGAAACCACAGGTACAATAAAAACGTAAAACAGAACCAAAATCTTAATGACAAATATTTGATGCTTGCTTCTAAATATGAGTCATCCAATTTACAATAAACAATTCATTACATTTTGATGCTAAATTTATAGCAACTCTATTGATGTTTCAACAAGAATATATAATAATATAACAAAGGAACTTCTGAAATTATTTGAAATTCTGTGCCTGAATTCTTTAGCTGAAACATTGTGCTATGGTGCTGAAAGAGATTCCAATGTCACTGTGAAAACAATACAAAAAATAATAACTAGCAGCTTAATTGAGTCTTTATATTGGAGACCATTTTTTTTTTACATGTTTTTACATTAAAAAAAAGCTATGAATTGAGTACAAGTTGTGATGACAAGTTTAATGAAATTCTCTCAATGATGTAGATACACCTCACTTTGAAACGTTGGTGTATAGTCAAGGAGAATGGATTTCCCGGGGAGGTTGGGCATGGGTTCACTTACTCATCGTTACTGCCAGCTCAGTCTTTGTTTGGCCTCTGCTGGCTGGGCTCCAGCTCAGTTGCTTCATCCATTTTGTCCTTGTTCTTCTCCTTCCTCTTTATATTGAGACCACAGACTCCCACAACCAGGAGAAGTGTGTTCGCCATTCCGTTCACATCTCTGAATTAAACATTCATACCTACAGCCTGGACCCCAACCTTGAAGTGTGCACCATAGCGGGAAGAACACAATGACAGTATGGAATACTCATTGATGTGCTTTGCAAAGTCATGAAGAATATAAATAAGGGGAACAATTACAATGCAATTGTGCACATCTGACATATCGTCCAGGTAGGAGCTGGCCTGGTTCTATACTACAAGAGCGAAGAAGCTCCTGCTGTAGACTTGACAAAAGTACTTTTGTCACCCGATTAAGTTAAGGTAATGGCCCGTTACATAAATAAATACAGTGCGAACCTTATTGCAGGCTAAGTATATAATAATTACAAATGTAGCTCAAAAAAATGAATGAATTGCTTATTTTCAGGCAACGCAGAAGAACATATGGTAGAGTTTTCTTTTTTAAACCAAATTCAAGGCAATATTACTCCTGCCTGTTGGAGTCTCATGAGGCAAAGACCTTGCTGCATTTCCAGCAAACAGCAAGCTTTGCTGCCTCTTCCTGTGAAGAAAAAGTTTCATTCTTCTTTCAGGTTACGGCCCCCTAAGCTTTGTGGAATTTGTTTGATGAAGGTAAGGCACCACTGGCTGGTGAATTGTGTAGCGTTGTCTGCTGGAATCCAGCTTACAATAAAGTCATACAGTGAAACCATACAATACTGTACAATGACAAACATGCTTTTTTGATATTTTTTTAATATCTATGGACTAGCTGGACCCAGTACATTTCCTTAGCCAGAAAGCATTACCTGAATACAAACGTTAAATAAAGGATTGGAAATGGTACAAGGCTGTTATTAGTTCTCCACATACATCTGCCTCTCTATCCATCCATCCATGCATTCATCCATTCATTATCATTAACCACTTGGCCTAATGAGGGTTATTTGTCTATATATGCAGGCTGTATAAAGCAAATATAAATACATGAATGGATTTTTATTTCTATGTTAATGTTATCCATTTGCTCAGATATATGGTGTTAGGCAAAATGAATCCACGCTCAAAGTAATGCTGTGATAAATTAAACTCACTGTTTAGCTGGGGATTTTACAGTCGGCGGGCTAACAATTTTGTGTTCTGCCATCTAAACTGGGATAAACATTACATACAAATGTGCACACAGCCCACACTGCATACTGTAAATTGTACATTTAAATGTAGTAAAGCATGAAATAGAGTTTGCTAGATTAGTTTTATTGGGATGGAGCCAAGATCCTGTTCCCATTTCACTATGACTCCTGAGGTTTTAGTTAGAATTGATCTTATGCTCGCAAGCTTACACGGCACAAAGTTGTTAGGCCAGGTGTGGAAACTGAGAAGGCAGGACTGCAAGCAGTAGCAAATACAGTGCAGCTTTATTGATATTTGGTAATTTTGCAGACATAATGACTCTTTAGTGACTTTTTCACACCTTAAAAGCACACTGCAGTGAAATCCAGAGCCCTTAATAAAGTCTGCTTCTCGCTACTTGTGTTTTTGATACTATGTGGGATCATGACCAAAGCACAAAGCAAGGACGTAAGAGATGTGCTGTGATATTACCCTGAAATTTTGCAGTAAATAAGAGGAAAGAAGAAGATATTGTTCATGTTCACAATATATATTCTTTAAAAAAGGAGATGCAGAATGACAACAAATGGTAGGAAAGCAGTACATGACCTGACTTGCAGTGTAACTTAGTGCACTCATAGTAATGAAATGTACTTATAAATAATTTCCCTGCAGTAGAGCGGTCTGTTCCTGGGATCGGGAATCAGCCAGCAAAAACGGTCTGCCGGGGGCAAAACAGAGCATAAAGGCTTATGGGACCTGGCGGTGCACAAGAAAACGTCATGATGCATCAAAGAGCAAAATCCAGAATTGGCAGTACTCACTGGTACACAAAAAAGTTCCAGTACCGGTGCCTATCGGCCCGTTTAAAGTACTGGCCCTGAGAACAAGTAACCTCACAGATCATTTTAACTGCTCGTATATTGGACCCTTCAGAGTTTGGAGTGTTTTTCTCAATGTCACATTAGGCTAGGACACACCTGAAGGGTAAGCTATTGGATGGAACCTCTCCCTCAGAGGAAAACTGCAGATCATTTCTATTTCTCAAGTCCAAATACTCCTTGGGGCTCCAGCATTGTGCATGCCTCCTTCATTTATAAAAAAGTTCACTCTGAGTTAGCAGCGACATCCATTTTCTGCTGTTTGAGCACAGGAAATGGAATTTGGTGGGAAGATTTTCTCACTGGACTTCTGCCTCGCTGAGGGAAATAGATATAGCACTTAATTAAAGTCTGCTTTCTACGGGTACACTGCTGACAGAGACACTGAATCTTTTGACACAGTGCTTTGCCAGAAAGAAAAAAGAATATATGCGATAACCCTTTCGAGTATTTACACCATTTACATTATATTTATTGAGGTGCACAACAGCAGCATATTCTCTCCAAGTACACATCCTTGCTAACTGCTTCAATTCTTACCACCGCAATACGGAGGAATTCTGCATACATCAGCTGCAATCTTTAACAACTAATTTTGTTTTAGTCATTGCACTTTACTGGTTCCTTGAAGCCATTTTAATGTGAATATATATTAGCTTCCATTTGGGCACATTTTCTTGTGCTAGGTCTCCCAAGTCAATTAGCCCCGCAGACGCTCCTGCACCACTGATGTTGAATGAGCCATTTTCCTGTTTTTTTTTTTTTTTGCCACCACTGGCTGGTTGGCTGGTGTGCCCTGGTGAAACAACCTTTTTATTGTGACAGAACCAATTTAGACAAAAGAAAATTATGATGAAGTGAATGTGACATTATAATTGCTTCCCTCTTTTTCTATAATAATTGCTATCCCTTGTCATCGCCTACTATCTCCCTCCAATATTACAGCATGGATTGACCATGAGGCCCAAACAGCCATCTTTAATACCAAGCCCTCATTCTCCATTCTGCTTCCTGGGGTGTGCGCATATGTGTTTCTGTGTATTTATGTGAGTTTGTGTGTGTGTTTTTTTAGGAAGGGGATGGGGTGGGGAACTCCACAACTTCCTCCGATCATTTGTGCGTGTTCTACCCCCTCTCTGCGGTTAACTTTCTCCTCCCCGCATCGTGCACATCGTAGTACTGCAGGGAATGGCAAGTGGGGGGGAAGCTGAACAAAGTCAGGGCGATGGTTAACAGCGCTTGCGTTGCAGAACTGGCAGTTCTCAAGTTTGCTCATTATAACCAGTCAGCCGAATGGAGACGAGACTCATTCACCTTATCCATTACATTAATGGGGTTGAGAAAGCCTGTTTTTCTGAGCCTTACAAGGTAATTTTTATCCCCTTTAAAACTCTTCCCAGTGTGAATTTTTGCAGATTGAACGCGTAACAACCATTCATTTCATTGGCTTTCTTGAGTGAGTTTCAGGCCAGAAATTAAGACCTGGGTATTAATTACAAAAAAGTCTGGAATCACAAAAATATTTTTTAAGATGCTTAATGTTGGACTGATGTGAGCAATAGTATTTTGCTGTGCACCAGTGCACGCATGTGCCTCTGAGGTACTGTATGTGTACACCCCTCTGGCGTCTTGATGGTGGCCATTTTGAAGGCAGCCGTGTTGAATTCAACTCACTGATTCCAAATGGAATGGAGGTTATGTGACCTCTGTAATATGTTTAAAAGCATACAATAGGTGATTTTGCTTTTCTACATAATTTGATAACATGCGTCTGATTTTTTTCAAGTTTCACGTAACTAAACCAGTTTTAACAGTACTTTGCTGGCACATGTAATAAGGACAGTTTTTATTATTTAGAATTTTGTACGTAAAAGTAAAACTGAATGTATATCAACATGATGACATATGTGTGATTATTATTACTATTAATTTTGCTGCACAGCTTATGGGGGGAGGTTTGCAAAGGATCCGACCTCTGGTGAAATAGCTTAAGTGCGGTACTGACAAAGACAGTGTTTGTCTGCAGTGCCTCTGCACACAGATTGATCCGGAAGTGCTGGTCCCGACTCCTTCTCTTCCCATGTGCGCTACCAGTCCTGGGCCCCCCACAGACAAAGCTCATCCAGTCCTTGCACTGTATACTTCATTCATCCTGGGGTCTGTAATCTTTTAGTTTCATTATACAGCCCTTACAAAAACTACAAAGAAAGAAAATACAAAAAAAAAAAAAAAAAAATGAACATTCAGTTCGTCCTGCTGCTTGACAAGAAAACAAGCAATAAATAAAATTGCAAGAACTGAATCAAATTCTACTTTAAGGTAAATAAAGATTTTTTTTCTTATCCCACTGAGTGGGTTTTCCTAATTGATCTTACATGCAAGAATAAACAAATTACTTCTTTCAGTTGACTGTTTTCCAACTTTGTTTTCAACTCCGCAAGTTAGATAGGGAATATACAGAGATTCATGGATGTTCTACTTTTATCTATTGGCTTGACTTCTTACCTCAGTGACATCTGCTATATTTCTGTCCCACCAACATGGTATCAAAGGGGTGTGTTCTGTTTATTCAGCTGATCCACCCCCGACAGCAATTCAGGATAAGCATTTTACCTAAATGAGGTATATTATACTAGAAGGTGGGCTTCAAACCTGAGCCCTTTGGGTCTACAGGCAGCATTACTGACCACTATGATAACACCTTCATAGGATCCAGATGCATTTATAAGCATGAAAAGCCCACACGAGAGTGGATGTTGACTTTTTTATGGGTGAGCAAGCTGATAAGGTGGTAGGATGGAGGTAAACTGTTTGGTGAAGATCCTCTGGAAACAGGAGCACCTGCTAAGTCAGCCCAAGTGGCCATCCAGCTTTGAATCAGTCAATAACACATACAAAGTGGAGGAGCAACACAGAAAATAGGAAAGCCGAAAAAGGACATGAGGGGAGATATGCGCTAGAGAAGTGTAGGCTTTGCTGAAAGGGGCTGGCATGGTGGGGTTATGGAGGAGCGTGAACACTAAACACTGGGCAAATCGGCAGTCATCTCACCGTCTGGAGGTCGGCTCAAAGCCATGAAAGAGCCGCGATTACAAACAACATTGTCCTCGATCGATTTCAATCTCCCGCGTGTGCCAGGTGTCAAAAACAGCAAAGCCACCTTTGAAAAGGCCTGGCTTCGACTGGGCCAAGGCGCAAATGCTTCTATTCAAGCGCAAATTAAACCTTTCCTTCATTGCCTTCACTTTGGCAGACAATCCCATAAATCAATAATTTGCCGTCATTGTTGTCCGCACAACTTATAAATGGTTAAGGGCACCGCTTATAACGGAAAGGTCTGCCGCGGTGACCTTGGACGAGGCATCTAAATCCTTCGTTGAAGATGGAAGCTCAATTTTCTGTACATATTAAACTGCGAGATACATGCAATCCTTCAGCATGAACGCTTGAGCAATGTTATTGCGGGTTTTAAATTTGTTCTTATTTCAGCAACTCTGGCTGTACACTAAATCGGTCAAGGGCAGGTCAATCATTATTTCATTTGTGCCCTAGACATTTATAGACCCTGGTAATTGATAACATGGCTCAAAAGAATAGAGAGCCATTAAATAGGCGACTGCTGTTTCGAACCATAGCGGCGGCTTTCCTAGGGCTCAACCGGGGGGCAAAAGAGAATGAAGCAATTAAAAACACAATTACGAGATAAACCTAGCTAATAAACAGATCATTATCGAATTACGTTACGAAGCTGGATATATTTGTTCTTCTTAAACAAGTGACTTATCTTTTTTTTAAAACTTTACTTCTGATTTCGGGCTGCTTCGTATAGGTAGCTAGAGAATAATAGTGCACAGAGCGGCAGAGGACAGAGTCATTACATCTCCCCTTCGGTCACGTAGGTTTGAATCCCACCTCTTAAATTGCTCCATTAAAAGTTACCCAGTTGTAAAAATGGATGAATAATTGCATGCATCTCAGGAGTGGAAGAGTCAAACCAAACCATCAGCTAATGAACTGAGCAGTGATTTATAAAATCGTCACTAAGTGCATAGGAGTGCAAAATATTGTGCATGATAACTGGGCTGGCACAAAACACATTAATGAAAAGTAGCATAACTGCCAAAATTAGTCGCTTCGCCACTACTGTTCAGAAAGCTGTAAGTTTACCTGTTACCTTTCCTCTTGTTGTATGGGTGCCAAACTAATAATAATAATAATAATAATAATAATAATAATAATAATAATAATAATAATAATAATAATAATAATAAAGGTTCACATAGTTCATTTTAGTCACATTTTTTCAACAGCTGAATGTTTTGTGTGTGTGTGTGTGGGGGGGGGGGGGGGGTCGTTGGATCAAGACCAAACATGCCGGTGGGATATGTTGGCAGGAGAATCTTGCTGTGGACATGCATGAAGGACATCAATCAGCCTCGGAGGAGAATTCCCATCTTAGTTCATTAGTCTTTCCAGCCTATCAGGTATCTCCCTAAATATTTGTTACAGATATGTACAATACACTTACAAAGATAAATAAGAAATCATGTGATTCTTATGATATTTTCAACAAAAGTTCCTTACTTGCGTTGTTCCATTTACACATGGTTGATATAGCCTTGCGTTGTTCCATTTACACTTCAATTTTCACCTATCAAATACAACTTGATATTAATGTCAATAGCAGCAACAATAATAATAATATTAATCATTAATGTGCAGTGGTGTGAAAAAGCCCCCTCTCTCATGTCGCCTATTATTTCATATTTGTCACAGTGATTGTTTTCAGATCTTTAGATGAAGTGTACTATCAGACAAAGGGAATCTGAATGAACCCATGGCAGTTTTTTTATTACTTGATTTATTTAGTGAACAGTTATCCAACGCCTATATCAACCATGTGGAAAAGTAATTCCCCCTCAGCGTATCAACCCATTGACCAAAACTAATGGATAGTTAGATTCAGGTGAACGAACACAAACAGGCCTGATTGCAGCCAATGCTGCTGAATGTAAACCTCACTGTACAGTGAAGTTTACCAAAAGGGTGAAGATGTCACCACTAAATTTTAAAAAGAATAATATTTCACAATCGAAGGAAATTCTACAAGCCATTTCTAAGCCCTTGCGGCTCCACCAGACTGCAGTTAAACCCATTATCTCCAAATGGAGAAGACTTGGAACAGTGGGGAATCTTCTCAGGTGTGGACAGTCTGCCAGAATTACTCCTAAGGTGCAGTGATCACTCATCCAGAAAGTCATAAAAAAATCCCAGAAGAATATTCAAAGAACTGCAGGACTCTCTAGCCTTGGGTCAGTGTTTCTTACTCCTCAATAAGAAAAAGGGTCTTAAGGGACCACTGCTATTCAAGAATTCATTAGTGCTTGTCTCAGATTTACAAGAAACACCTGGATTCCTTCTGGGATACTGTACAGACAGGCCAAAAGTGGAGCTCTTTTGATGGCTCAAGTCCCATTATGTTAGGTGCCAAGCAAATACAGAATTCTATTGTATGAACATCACAGCAACAGTCAAACGTGGTGGTGGTGTGATGGTGTGGGGATGCTGTGCTGGTTCAAGTTCAGGTCCTGAACAACTTGAAAGTATTGTCAAAACCATGAATTATGTACTTTTCCTGTGAGCTGAAGCAGCAAGACAATGGTTCAAAACACAAGTGTACATGTGAATGACTGAAAAGAAACAAAATTAAACTTTTGGAGTGGCCTAGTCAAAGTCCTGACTTACAGTCAATAGAGGTGCTGGGGCAGGACCTGAAGTGAGTAGTTCAGGCTCAAAAACCTACCACTGTGTCTGAATTAAAGCAATTCTGTAGAGAAGAGTGGGCTAACATTACTCAGTAGTGATGTGAAAGAGAGAACTCAAATTATAGGAAGTGTTTGGTTGCTGCTAGTTAAGTTTGGGGGGGGGCAATTATTTTTTCACATGGATGATATAAGCATTGGAAAACATGACATAGTGTAGTTAAACAAAGTACTAATTTTAAAAACTGTGTTGTGTTCCCGCAGGTTCTCTTTATCTGATTTTCCATTTTGTCTGAAACCCTTCATTATGAGAACTATACAAAAATAAGGGAAATCAGGAAGGGGGGAAATACTTTTTCACGGCATGTAATTATAAAAGCAAACCACTGAACCACTGAAATTGATGTTCAGAAAAGGAATGTTCTTATTAAAAATGTAATTTATTTCTCACAAAGATCAGGGAAAGGTTTTCTGAGGTTATCCTCCATTATTAGAATTATGAGCAGAATTTTGCACATTTCCATCTTTTCCAGCAAATTACAGCATTCTCAATGCAAGGCCACAAATCTGCCCACTTAGTGAGTCTCTTAGAAGCTTTGACTGACAGGACAGGCCTAGTGCGTGTGTATCCACAGCACTCTAACCCCTGTTTCAATGGGTCAGGGGGGCCCACAGGAAAACCAACCTATTATCTAAACAACAAAATGTATTTCAGGCCTTTTCCTGAACTTTCTACCTAATACATTTTCCCCCACTTCATGCAAGCCTTTATACCACAGTAGCAGTGGCAAGCTTCATGAACGTGTGCACTAGCCGGCTCCTCCACGCCCCCACAACAAATGATACTGTAATAAAATACATGCAGCCTGTGAGAAAATATAAAGTGACTGAACCTTGATTTATTGCCCGGCCATGTAGATGCTTTCATCCTTGATCCGTCACATGGTCTGGGCACCAACAAAAGGGCCTTTGCAGTCCTCAGTTGCTGAGGAAAGCTGGGTCATACTTCAGTGGAATCCAGATTGCTTTTCATTGTATTTGCATTCTCCGTGTTAGCAAAGCTTGCAATTCAAGGTTCTGGCCTGGTGCGATCGCAGCCCCTGTAATGGGTGACCCTTTTAACTACTTCCTAGCCAAAAAAATTCTTGCTATTAGTACATTTTTGTCTCAGAAATATATTTTTTTTAAATGGAAGAAGTGCTTTTTTTATTGCCAAGTGTGGAAAGTCCATCTCACCGTTTAGAATTAATCATCTTGGCAGTTGTATCCAAGTACTTGACATTTGAAACTTCTCACCATGCATGTTGTCAAGCATGCTGCCCAAACTGCAGTGCATTCCCACAATATAGCTACCTTGTTCACAGCTCAAAAGTGCTAAAACAGAAACAAGATTTTTTTTCTTGCTCACACCGAGTGTTGAACAAAATATACTGGGTCATCTGGGAAATGAAACTCCAAACAATAATTTAAAGACAAATTAAAACTGCTTGAAGCTTTTAGACTTAGAATCAAGTGGTCAGGTCACAAGAAACAGGTCTGTCACTATTTCATCCCTAAAAGTGTAGACTGTGAACTAAACAATAAACAGCCGAGTGTGAGGATTGTGCTTGTTTTACATTTAACAGGTCTTTTCCTTTAAATGAATTACCTTGGTGATAGATAGATAGATAGATAGATAGATAGATAGATAGATAGATAGATAGATAGATAGATAGATAGATAGATAGATAAAACAAACAAATGAATGAATGAATGAACAAATGAATTTTTTTAATAAATTCTCTATATTTTAGGTTGACCTTTGTAAGAAAAAAAATCACAGTGGTTTGTTGTAACTTTATTAAATGTATTTTTATACTTTTTTGAACAGCGTTCTTGATTAAAAATCGTATTAAATCAGGGAAAAAAATCTGCAAAACTGGAAAATCTGTATAAAATTATTCCTTTGGCAGTTCCCTTTGGCACTTTGCTGTGACGAGTGAATAGGGCCTTTTTAAATATTAGTTGCTATTTTATACAGTAACGTGCCGGGTCTCACCAGCGTGGTACTAATGCATTAGTCGGCCAAAATGACGCTACGGCGTCAGAAGTCATTTGTTTGGTTATCATCACCGTCATTATCATTATCATCATCATTAGCGATAAATTGCTGTGTTATTTCAGCTAACAAATAGCATGCATTAAAACACTATTTATTCGTAATTAAAATAATCTATTTTTCAGATGTAAAATATTTAAACTTATTGCCGCTTAATCGAAATGTGACCCAGCTGGCCAAGCGATGCAGTGAATGCAAGGTTATTTTGGTTCACAGAAAGTTTATTTTTTTGCCAAATTTCCCAGTGCTCCAGATACAGACGCAAGGGTCCCAATAATAACTGAACACAAACTCAAGACGTTTGCTAGCAAGCAGCAATATTCCGTACATAATACAGCATAGTTGTAAATAGGCACTATTTCATGGATAAAAAAAAACATTTTAAAAAAAGTGCAACATATTTCTTTTTTTTATATAATAAACTGTTGGGCATTACTCAAAGGACTTAAGTATATGATCATCAAGGTGATGTTATGTATTTGTTTTTCTTTGTTTTGCTTTATTTAATGTCCATATTTGATTAGAGTAATAGAGTAGTTGTGAACATTAAAAACTTTTAATAAAATGAAAAACATCTAATTCAAAAAGAAAATGCTATCATTAAATTCATGGTGACAAAAGAAGCTTTCTTCTGAAAAATAGGACATTTTCACCATAGTGCTCAAGCTGCAGAGATGGGACAGTTGTTTAACTTGGTCAAAAGTTAGATTAAACAGTTGCAATGACCAAGTGTTAGAGGAAATGCCTCTCTTACACGTTCAGAATAAACCAGATGCCTTGTCCAAATGTAAAGAGTTTTAGCATTTCTAATCAATTAAAAAAGAAAAAAGTTAGGAAATTAGTAATGATATAATAAAAATATTTCATGCGACTATGAAACGTTAAGTGACATTAAGACGTGGACCACCAAAAATCTGCCGTTGGTTTGCAGAAAGTCTTAATCTTACATGTTTGCCTATAAACATTCTGCTCGCAGTTCTCAGATGCATCACCAACAGCTTTTTACATAGCAGCTGTGACCTCCTGTCTCTGCATCTGCCTCTTTCTGAAGACCAGGTCCTGCTTCATATCGGGCTGAGGTTGACAGAAGGAGCTTAGAGCCTTTTGAGGTTATTTGGTTTTCCATCAAAGAGTAATTACAGTGTCATTGCTGTGTGCGTGTGTGTGTGTGTGTGTGTGTGTGTGTGTGTGGTTTTGATAAAAAGTAGTTCCTCCTAGACCACAGTACATTGTGTGTGTGTGTGTGTGTGTGTGTGTGTGCGTGTGTGTGTGAGAGAGAAAGCTTCCCAGAACCTCTAATCTCCTTGAGCTGAGAACAATAATTCCAGTAGAGACAGCAATAACCTACAAGCCTCTTTGCTGCTGTACATTACAACTGATAGATGTTACACTATATTGTCCAGAATTCCATGTGCATTAATATTCCCCTGAATTTTGACTTCTGCACAATGTTCTCATTAATACTAATGTGCATTTAGACCATGATATATGTAGAAATGTTAAAATATTTTGTTTTTAAGGCTTTTTTTGCTGTGGGAGTTGGAATTGAAAACTGCCATCGAGTGATGTCTGACTCCTAGGTGACTATTTGCGTGGGTTTCAAGACAAGGAGGAATGGAAGTGGTTTGCCATTGCCTTCTTCTGGCATTTTTGTCTTTTGAGAGGCACAAGACTCCACACACCCCTGAGCTGGACTCGGACCCCCCATCAACCAAGCAACCCCAGAGCCGTGAGGTGCCAGTCTACCCCGCTGTGTTTTTTGCCTTGCGTTTAATTAATCCCGCTTTTCCCCAAATAAAACTAAAGTTATAAGCTATTTACAGTGATTTACCCATTAATAAAGCGTACCAGTTCACTTTGATGCCTCCTTATCATACAGTGCAACATGGTTTTCAAGTTCAGATTTGTCACAGGGTGAATAAGTGTGCAGTTTATTCACAAGCATCCTGCAGCTTGTGCTGACACGGGCCGATCAGAAGATTACTTGCGGTTTGTAAGGAGCGGTAGATTTACCAGAATTCGCAATGAGACCGGAGATAAGGAATAGCTGAACAGATTTAATGGGTCCGTGTGACCAAATAAACACCAAAATCAAAAAATAGACACCAGCAGTACATCCATGAACAATAATATAATTTCTGGGCCCAAAATAAAATATCCTCACGTTAATATTTGCAAACAAAGGAAGGTTTACAAATTGAAATGTCTGAAGTGTCTTTGCTGATTTTTATCATGAGAAGAAAGAAAAACGTGAGCAAATGAAAATTCACACGATCACTTTTCTAGTGTTTTTCTAAGCGCAATCTCCATATTTTCCAAATATCCTTATCTGTGTTGCAAAATAATTTTCCTGAAAAATTTTCTTCCACGGCTGTGCAATGTGCCCACACGGTTTATTATCAGTTTGACTCGGTGTTTTGCACATTCTAATTCTAAATGTAAACTGCAACAGCCTAAAATGTGAATTTTGATTTAGCAAGTGAGTTTCACCTGTTTCTCTTCTCCACATCCATGGAAAGTTTCATGGCTTAGTGCTTTCTGTTCCAGGATGACCACAGCCCTGCTCAGGATAAACCATTTATGATGGATGGATGGATGGATGGATGGATGGAGGGGTGCTGGGATTTGCTAAATTGCTAAGTCACTCCATGTGGCTCACACGCCCTTCATTTGTAAAGGTCAGTCGAGGTTACGCACATGTGACAGCACTGAGTACAAAGCTGTTAATATTCACCTATGATTTCAGCATAAATAAAATGTATAAACACTTTCATATTTTAATATATAAAAATGGAATGGTGAGCAGCTGCAGTTGCTCAAGCACCTTGAGAAATCCTAGATGTCAGGCACACATTTGCACAAATATCTCTTGTGCAAAGAGAATAAAACTCTTTCCAGAGTTCAGTCCATCACAGGGTGGCCACAAGCACACCAATAGTTTAGGGATCTGCGATAAATGAACAGTAAATCAATTCACACAACGAACTCTGCAATGACATTGCGTTTTAAATTCTGTACATTTTATCTGTTCCGGTTTTAATATTTAAGTACATATTCTTAAATTTTCCTTTGTATTTGAAACCTTTTGCACTGTATTGAAAACAGTGATTTGTAATATACATGATAAAGTGTGATAGTGTTTCTGGCTTGCTTGCATGTTAGGGCACACACCTACAGACAACTGGCGTGCACAGATGAAGCTGCACCCCCACTACGGATTCTGCCCACTACGCTAAGGCATCTTTCTTCCACAATGCAATAACATGTCGACTTCCCGAAGGCATTTCTTTTAAGATTGAATTTATAACAATTATCCAGATTTCATTAAATAAATTACATTTGCTCATAAATCAGAGACTTTTGTTATATATGGCAAACCTGAATATAAAGGAAAAAAAACTATTGTTTAAAAAAACACACTTTTTTCATTTACTTTCATGAAATGTCTTTCAAATTAAAGTAAAAATCACAGGTACGTTAAGATAACCAGAATCTCATGATGAAAGGCAATGATCTAGAGCATAAAAAGCTATATTCTCATTGAAGTAAACTGGAGCAGTGCCATTAACTACCTTATAAGTCAAGAGGAAGATTTTATAATCTACTCTAAACTTAACAAGCCAAAGCAAAAACTTAACCGCTGTTATATGGTCATACTTTGTGGTTGAGGTGACAATTCTAGCAGTAACATCCTGTTTGAACTGTAGCCTGGCTATAAGTCTGCTGTGGACAGCTTGATAACAGAGCATTATAGTAGTCAATTCTGCTCAGACCAAAAGCATAGACCAGCTTCTCAGCATCCTGCCTCCATAAGAATCACCTTTGAAAATTGTTGTTGAGTCATGTCTGACTCCTAGGTGAACACTGGAATGGTTTTCAAAGCAAGAAAGAGCAGAAGTGGTTTTCCATTACCTTCTTCCAGCATGCTGTGTAGAAAGGGGCAAACATGCACAAGAACCCACAAAGATCCCTTAGGTGGACTTGAAGCCCAACATCAGGCAAGCAGCCCAGTAGCAGAAAGGAACCCACTGTCCATGCTGTGCCACCACAAACCTGAAGGATTGGTTTAGTTTAGCTATATTACTTAACTGAAGGAAGCACAATCCAGTCCAGGCAGTGACACAAGACAAAGGCCAGGTTAATTTCCAAAAAAAATCCACATTTTTACACATTCAGTCAGAACACTTGAAATTTAGTCCACAAGTGCTAAACACTGATGCCATTAGGTTAAAGGTCGTACTACCACCACCTACAACAGACACTTCAGTTTCACCAGCACTAAGAGGAAAAAAATATTACTCCTCCACAATCTGATAAACTCTAATGGATCATCAACTTTAAAAGAAACGTATAACCAAGTATCATCAGCGGATGAGTGAAAGGTTACATGGTGCTTAGCAATAATATCATCCAGTGGGACCATATCAAGTGAAAACAATAACGGACCCAGCACAGAACCCTCAGACACAGCATACTCCACCTTGGATGTAAATGAAGGGAGGGAGTCATCCTTCTTTAGCAGAAACAGTTGACAAATAGATAAGCAGAAATGGAAAAACTTAAAGACAATGTTTGTTAGCATAATGAGGGATTCAAGTGGATCAGAAAGATATTATGGTCAACATATATGTTACATATTACCTATTATCTACCTGTGAGATATATATATATATATATATATATATATATATATATATATATATATTATATAATGGTCTAGGAAAATATTTGTTATATCTTTCTACTGCATCCATGATGTTCTCCAGCGCTCTGCTGCACTGTGTGGGAAATGTGCTCTATAGAATTAAATGAAATTAAATTGAACATTTCGGAAGTGCTTTATTACTATTAACCGCCGTAACCTGAATTACAAATATTCTTTTCCATACAAATTAGTCATTCAGGCCAGGGAACTTTTTTAGCCTCTAAGCCGAGCCTACTGTAAATAACAAATTGGAAACAGTAAAAGTATCTCTAATAACTGACCTGTCAGATGAGCTCATGCATTTTTATGGCATTCGGTCGTAATCTCTTGAGGTGGGATTGAGACGGTGGAGCAGTGCTGTGTGCAAGAAGACCATGCAGCAGGGATCCTGCCATTAATCTGCATGCCCCATCCCTGAACACAGATGCATTGCACTTCAGGGAATGATGATAAATACAGAGGGAAAGTCTGCAATCTGTAGTTATTACTTTGTCTCTAATGGAGGTCCCCTAAATCCTCTCTGCTGCCTCTAAGGATGCTTGACAAACCTGCTGTTTGTCAAACCTGCTGTCAGGTATGGGAGGTTAAAAAAGATTAAAGTGGGTTGTAATGTGTCTTCATCTTCTGGTATTGACTTGTGTCTTGTGTTTCTCATAAATTAGCGCACTCTTTAATGTGAATCGTTCATAGTTAACTAGATCAGTTACCTGGCATTGTCTGAGTCAGAAAGTGAACAGGTAGCAAGTTACAACAAATTGTATATCACTTAACCACTTCATCTTTAAATTGGTTTCATGTAGCAAATACAGTAAGTATTGTCAGTGAGTGAAATACCTGTCATAATCAAGTGGAAATAAGATTGTAATACAATACATTTCTTCATTACCTTTTACTAACCTGCTTTAGTAATGTGTGCAGTGCTGTTGTGTGTGTGTGTGTGTCATTTATAATTTAATCCCTCTCTGTGGCCAGTTTGACTCTTTCCCTCCAATCCCTCTACCCCCCATCACCACTCCCTTGAGTTTGCGTGTCTATGTGTCTGCGTGTGAGAGTGAATTCTGCACATTTACCTCACTCTGACAAATTAGCTGGGAACTGCCTGTCTGAAAGCACACATCACTAATATGTGCGTGTGTGTGTCTCTACCTGTATTAAGCGATGCAAAAACCTTACTTAGAGAGACAAGAACCCATATGCCAAATTTTGTCTGCAGTTTGAAAAACAAAGGTCTACATAAAGAACAATCACACAAACAAGCAGACTGAGCTTTTCAGCAATAAGAGAGACTTCCAGCACTGTCTTCTCATGAGTTCTCAAATATTCTTTGTCCATCAACCCCTCATATGCATCAGCACTACAGTTCCATATGCAGTGGTAATCATAAATATTTAACAAATAAATCATTGGTTAAATGTCACCACAACTGGATCTATATTCTCTACAATAGTGTCTGATAGGAATTCCAGAAGTGCACATTTTTCTGGTAATAATGCACGGCTTTGAAAAATAATGTTACCTTAGAGAAAGAATCCTTACATTCCCTGGTTTATCCAACTAGTTAACAGTTTCTGTTCTTTTAGAAATGGAAATCTATTATGTGTCTCTCAGTTCTGCTCGGTGTAAGATTCCTTCGAAGTACTTTTCTTCTTACGGAAACTATTAGTAAGACATTTAATTATAAAGTAGAACTTTTAAAAAAAATAAGATATTAAAGGCATCAAAAAAAGTAGTTCAACTTCTTCTATAACCTACTTAGCCTGGTGCACAATGCATGAAACCAGAGTCCAGGGGGAATCGGACTTCTGTAATCCAGATATCCAGTTGGCCAGTGCAGGGGTAGAACAAATTGCTTTGAAAATGTTAGCACTTTTAACAACATTCAGCATTCAAAAAGACACAAGGAATCACTTTCCCACTATCCTAGCTGTGAATGGACATGTATACTCCTCCATATCTGAGCTATGAGACTCGCTGCCAGAATTTATTACTATCCTTCAAAGCAACACTTCTTTCTCTTTTTCATTGTATTTTTTTTTTTTACCAGAGTAATTCAGGTTCAGTGACTTTTCCAAGGGTGCAACACCTGAGGGTCTGAGGTGCCTATGTGCCACCCAGTGAAAGTTTTAAGCCATGGTCACAGAGGGACAGACTGAATGTGAATGTGTGTGAGAAAAAGTGATTAAAACTCCTTCATGCTGCTAGTTTATGTCCGATTGAGAAACATTTAGACTTTCTGACATTTTTCTGGGTGTGTTTCCACAGTGTGTTGACTGCAGTTGATATAATGTGCAACATTTTTTTCCTGGCATGACTTGAGTCTGAATCTGCTTATGAGGGAGATGGTTTGGTGCATTTCATTGACACTGCTGTGAAGGAGAATTTGAAGTGAAACGAATTGGAATAATTAGCTTCTTGCTAAAGTGGCCCACAAAGAGTGTTTTTCAGTTAATCCAAAGTACAGGAATTAAAAAACAAGGATGCTTCTGAAAAAATATTTATCAGTGGGTCTGCTTAAAAGTTCTTTTAACTTTTATTTGTGTTGTCCTTATGAAGGGAAACATTATAAACAGTGAAGCATGAAAGAGAATGTAATAGACTTAGAAAAAACAGAGAGTACGAGCAAGAAATAGCAAAAGTAAAAATCCAGGACGAAGCTATGAATGAGTTGCATCAACCCATCATTTCATCTACGGGTGCCAGAGAAGGAATTCACCGCCTACCTTCAAGCTAAGTAACTGCACCTTCCATCCAAACCTCATTGTAGGTGAAATATAAATAAACAGCAAGGTCCACAAAAAGCAGAAACCAGTAGAGAAACAGACACTGAACAAAACAGAGCAGAGACAATTAGTTTGCACTTTTTATAAGTGCAGACATTTTCGGTAAACTCCCATCTTCAGCAAATGATTCGAATTTGGTGAACTGTTGTCACCATTAATACAAAAATCTAGATTATTTCCTTAACCATAGTTACTGAAAGTTTGATACCACACGCAGGGATGTGTGAACAAGCGCTGCTTATCTTTGGCAGGATGCTCTGAATTGTTACGCCTGGACTGGCACCTTGCCGCACTGCACCTTAATGCAGGTCAGAACAAACAGCGTGGATGCTGGCAGATTGTTAACCTAGCGTGAGATAGTTGCTCATAGCAACCTGTTGTTTAACAGTAAAACAGTGTTGTCGGCATTGTATTTGAACTATTAGACATCCTCTCCAGTTACCGGTTAAAACACCGATGAAATGATAGCTACATTTATGCCAGCGCTTCAGCTGAGGCAGCCCAAGTGAAGAACACGGTAAGTGCATGGACTTAAAAGTTTATATTTGGTTGAGCTGTTAAATTTGTTTTTCATGAATTATTGCAGTATGTGCGTAATTCTTTTCCCACAAATGAGTGCACTTTTAAGATTCATCATGGACCTTTACACCTGCTCTTCTGCTAAGCAATCCAGTGATCAGTGAAAAGGCATTTTTATATCCATGCTTCACTGTTTAAACTAATAAGTTTAGAAAAGGGTGAGAATTGGGATTGATGAGGACCCCATTCCTACCTTTGCCTTGAGCCCCCAAACCATTAAATCGGCCCCTGCAGATACAGGCTGTAATTATGCTTTTTTCCAGCCTGTGCTGCTAGACGTGACTCCTCCCAGCATGACCCTTTTCCCAAAATCTCTGTAGCAGTCTAGAATGAGGTCCTTTATCTTACTTGGATGTGGTTCCTCTAACACCACCTCTGCCAGCTCTGCCAACTGTCGGTGTAGACATTTGTGACATCGAACCACAATACAGCAAAGTCTGCTGTACTATCGCAATCCTCTGCATTTATTTCTGATCAAATTCCACCAATATTATTTTTTTTCCTCACGATGTTTTATTTAGTAAAATAGTTTTATTGTAATCGACAGAACTGGGCATCTTTTTTTTTTTCCAGCGAGCACAAGAATTGTCCAGCTCTT
Organism: Heterotis niloticus; assembly: GCA_018136845.1. Classification (NCBI taxonomy): domain Eukaryota; kingdom Metazoa; phylum Chordata; class Actinopteri; order Osteoglossiformes; family Osteoglossidae; genus Heterotis; species Heterotis niloticus. The sequence goes on from CM030905.1 coordinate 11,898,612, forward strand.
TCCTCAATTTGCTCTCAGAAAAGGAACAAAGAATTGGCTAAGAAAAAATCCACAAACCAAGCAGCCAGGAGAAGTTGTTAGGGATGCCTCTCAGGCTGCTGATATTAATGCAGAGACTGGTTCTTTGCCAATTAATTTAATAATTAATAACTAATAATATTAACAACTCAAAATCATCTGTACATCCATGAACTTGATTCTTGACTGCAAGTAAGTACATAAAAAAGTGAGCAAAAGATATGTTACTCTTTTCCCCCCAAAAAAGAGTCTGTATTTTATACTAATTTCCCTCAGTTTGCTTTACTGGGACATAAAACTTACTTTTCTCACATATTTTTAGCTCTATTTAATTGCAAGTTACTGAATTGTCATTTAATTGCCAAAATCTAAATTAATTTTGAGATTAATAGGACTTGCAATAAACTATTAGTGCCAACACTAACAAAAAAATAAAGGGCTGCTAATGCTATTTATCAAAATAAAAGTAAGTCTAAATGTGTGTCACACTGAAATTTTGCCCCTCTTCTTATTTACCTTGCCTGAATTTATTTCCTGGCATTTACCGTTCTTACAAAACATTTTAGCTGCTTTATTGTCTGCATTTAAAATCCCAAATAAAACACGAGGCAGACCAGGGAGTAAAAAATAATAATTGTCTTTGGAAAATTATTTCCATTTGAACAGGACAGAGCAACTTAGTATCCACGTGAATGAATTTCTCAATTAATTTTTCCACAAAAAGTTTGGTTTTACAGCAATTAGCAAATCCAAGCCACCGTGCTCATCTTATTGACTTGCAAAGAACTCCTCCTTTCCTAAGTAAGCTCAAGAAATGCATTGTGTGCAAGTGTCACATCGAGTCTGTCAACATTTCAATACACCTGCTCATGCTGTTCCTAGAACCATCAGGTGTTTTGGGTCTTTCACCATCATACACCCTCATCCAGGTGACCCAGCTGGGGTTGATCAGACCCTGCTTTGTGTCTAGTTGACATGATAGTTACTTAGACCCCAACTTTCTTCTCTCTTGCGCCATAACCATCAAGGAGTTCTCCGCCATTTCAGTGGTCTTGCGGATGGTTCTCCATCTCTCACTTCCTTCTTTGCCCAGATGACTGAAGGCCTTGGTCAGGGAGCAGGTTGCAAAGACCCTGCAGCCAATCTCCACAGGGAGGCATCTGACTCTCCACCATGCTTGCTAGCATTGCCTGACCAGTTCATTAAATATGAATTTTATGATTTGCTATTACCATATGTTTTCTTTGATATGACATTCATCATTTTCAAAGGTCACAAAAAGTTCTGACATTTCTGCTCATCAGTCTGTGACTTTTACTGATTTCAGTAAACACGTCCTTAACATAAAGATATGCACTTACTTACGTAATGCCTCCCTAGAAATTACCTTGTGAAGCGAAATCTCATAAGTCTGAGACATAATTACCATTATGGTGCAAACAATTTGTTTTACTCCATCCATCCATCCATCCATCCATCCAACAAACCATCCATCCAACCAACAAACCATCCATCCATCCATCCATCCATCCACTCATAAACCGTTAATTCCGGGTCAGGGATTATGGAGAATCATGTACACATGAATATGATGTGAACTAACTGTGAACTTAACCCAGGATGCGGGCATCAGTCTATCACAGGGGGCTCTTCTTAGTCATAAAAACAAAAATCAGCTTTATATTTGGTTTTAATTCAGTAAATGGTATGAAATAACTGTACTCATTCAGATCAATGTTAACATTTCCTGTTACACTACAAGATTTCCTACTTCACCACCAACAATTTGCTGCTCCTTGTTATTCTCAGACTGTGGCCTGACTAGGCAAGCTATAGCTTTATAAACATTTACATATGATTTATTTTTTTTCTTTCTAATTTCCTCACTTTCTATAGGACTAAGGCACCGCAGGAAGGGACACACAAGTTTCTCAGAGCCTAAAGGTGTACCGCAATTTTACTAGTTCAATCCTTTGCAGCCCACATTTAGAAAAGGTTAGTTTAAGGGCCCAAGCCTTGCCAGAACACTGTACTTGAACACCGTTTTTGTGAGTGATTCCATTTTGGTGCTAGACTATGAAATATGTTGCTCACTATAACTTACAGAATGACCCACTGAGGTAGAAACATGAGGTAGGCAACATACACTGAACAAATAAAGACAGAACCATATTTTATCTCCTTACCATTAACACAAGGCCTAAAAATGTATCACATATAACAAAAGAAAACAGAATTACCTTGACAGAAAGTGGCCATTTTATAATAAATTATTTTAATTTAATTTAATTTAATTTAATATAATATAATATAATATAATATAATATAATATAATATAATATAATATAATATAATATAGCTAATTATTATTGGTACTTTACAAATTACAAATGCTTTTTATTACATCTAATTATCTAGCAATTTACCGCATTGAGGGAAAAGTCATCTCTTTTATTTAACGGATAATTGAAATGTTAACATTTTAACATTTTTTATCTTTTTAAGCATGTCTTTAGGTAATTAAAGAAGTGTCATACTTTAATTATCGCAACAAGGCAGACGCTGTAGATTCATCTCAGGAGTTGCTAGTTGCTGGTGTGTAATTGACCCAATGGAGTCCCAGGTTGTCTTCCAGTTATGTGGTTTGACCCCATTCTTCTCAAATAATATGATGAGATGGGACCAATCTCTTCCATCAATGTGAAGTCCTTGTATATCATGAATTTCAATAATCCAGAGCATATTACTATACAAAGAGCTGGGCTTTTTCACTTTACACTGCCTTTTACTATTTTGCTTGATATTTCTAAGTGACCTTTATTCACTCAGTATGAAGAATAGAAAGAAGCACTTGCATTTCCACTATACTTTCATCATTTGTTTCATGCTTTTCATGAAAAAATAAACAGTGCGGTTGAAAAAGCCATTTGACTGAACCATTGAGAGGTTCTGCCGTGTTTTCATTTGCGCTACAGGGTGCAGAAAGCAACTGTTTTCAGAAATGTTACCCCAGGACATCACGGATAAGTGCATAATAATTAACAACAGCAGGAACAAATAAAAAATTTGCCTTCCAGTAGCTGTTCGTTTTTCAGCAGCATTGCGTCACTTCAGTGTACGAGGTCTGCAAACACACAAACACAAACTTAGAGTTTAGGTCGCAGGTCTTGGATATGTAATCCTCATTTACCCCATCGTGATAGTCTGAGACACACAGATACACTAAGCTGCCGATTAGTTATTGTAACGTAATAATGAATCACGTGATCGGCTAATTTTGCCTTACACATTTTGTCCAACTTCATTCCAAGTCATTATCTCATAAGTTCTACACTTATTTTTGTAATTCCTGATCTACACAACTCATCGTGTGAAATGATATGTCAGTATGAACACCTGGATGTAGCATTTGATATGCTTAAAGATGTGAACAAAACAGAAAGTAAATAAATAAAACTGATAAATAAAAATTCAGGTGTTTAGATGTGTGATATGGAAGACATCATGAATCTATGTGAGATTGTTGGACACAAATAATACTTAATCTTACAATAATCCAAGTTTTCTGCCATGAAAGTTTAGTTTAGTCCTAGATTGCATGTAACCAATGTCTGGAAAACAATGCCATTATGTGACTTACATCTACTTAGTTGTTCTTCTGTTTTTTAAAATGCTAATATTGTTATTGGGTAACATTACCAAAGCTCTAACCATTTTAGCATTTTTTTTCTATGAATAAAATAAATATTTTGATACCAATGTAGGTTCCAATGAACAGTCAGGGTTCGGGTTATTCATACATCCGCAGCTCCCTTGTCAAGTTTATACTTTTGAGCTCAGAAATGTAGTTTAGTGCTGCTGCCCTCTCCCCTGCAGTATAAGGCTGATGGTCATCAGTTATTTTTGTTTTCTTCTGTCTTATCTACCACTAGATTATTGTTATAAGTCAAGAATAAATACATTACTCTCTACATTTCTGCTACATCAGTTCATCAGAGTGAAAGGTTTCTTACAATGCATGTTTTAGCATTATATACAAAATATTAAATGTGATTTAAAAATGTGTACAAGAGCAGCAGCTAATGTAGTGACACTTTTTAGAGGACATAGCACACATAGAATCACTGTTCCTTTTACATTCTGATACCTCTGTTGTTCTTGAAAAGCAAAATGTACTTAATTTTCAATGAATAATTGTGAAAGAGAAATACTGCTTTGTTCCTTCACATGGAAACACCTACACTATTGCACATTACCCTCAATCACAGGGTCATTTACCTTTTGTTAACACCATCTGTTACTTAGCAACTGATTTAAAACCCAGTAAAAAATTATTTACATTTGCTCAAAAGTTTTGTTTAACATTGAATTAGTGGGCCTTTTTATTCTAATTGCATGATATTACTTGAAGTTATTCAGCCTTACTTTTAGGCATCTAATTCAAAATGCTGGATGTCTTTCTAGTCTTCCTTTGTCCATCTTGTTTTGAAATGTAGAACTTCTCTCACTGAGGATGCAAAAATAGAACTGGCTCCATAAATACACAGCAAGGGAAAACTAAAAGTGAAAAAGAGAAAAATCAGTCTGATGTGTATTCTGACAAGTCTTTCCTGCTCACCTTGCTTTGCTGTCCCTCTGAATTCCTGCAGCAGTCCTCACACAAACAGCACAGATTTTGAACTGAGTGTTTGGGAGTCACAGTGCATTTTTCACTTTTAGTTTTTTAGAATAAATTGCTCTTTTTTCAGGGATATTTCGTAAAGGTCAGTAATGCACAGAGACCGGAGATTAGGTGAGCTCAAATGCATGAGTTTATTTACTGTGAAAGAGTGCGTGAAGTGACAATGAGGTGCAATGAAGACAAGGTGAACTTGAGGGTGACAAAAATGGAAGACTCAGCGACGCAGTGACTTGTGCACTCATTGCAAACTTGGAGCCCCGAGGACTTTGGAAATAAGAACATACATAGAACACAGGAGGTACAAGGAGTGATGAAGAGACAAAGTAAACAAGGGGCAGAGCAAACTCAGATCAGGCCGGCTAAAAGCATAACATACCCAGAGATGAACTTAGTGGTCAGCTTAGACAATCCTGTGCTATACTATAGAAGCTGTCTTCTCTTGGTGGCGAATACTTATTCCTCCTCCTTTGTGGCGATTATCTATTTTTCTCATGTCAGACTCATTAGGATGGTTATTGGTTTGTTATTAGATGTCTGCTTGCTTAGTGACAACGTTTATTAAATTTGTCTGAAGCAGCTCACATTATTCAGCCGGATATATTGTTTGCACTCACTGAATTGCCGACAATTTGTGAATGATTCAGGATTTTTTTTTTTTTTTTTACTTTTTTTAAAACTGCATTTAGCACAAACGTCCCACCAGGAAATTGCTTGAAATTACCAATATGACTCCCGTTTTATCAGGTGTACGTCCAAATTTGGAGAGCTCTCCTATCATCGTGGAAGTATCCCCATCAAAAAAACAGTATGGTGTCTCCATCTCAGGAGGAGAACAGAAGTAATGCTAGGAACAAAATTGAAAAAATGGAAAAAAGTGTCATTTGGTAAATGATAATTATCATCAACAGCATGGACCTTTGCTGGTTTTCTCTGCGGTTGCAAATTTTGCTCATAATTGTGAATTTTAATGAAGCAAAAACACTTACAACTCATCCTTTTGAAAAATGGAGTCATTTGGAACCCATATGTACATCATCCTGGACTCTTTACAACTCCGGCTCAGAATTGAGAGTCAGAAAAATAAAATGTTTCAAAGTTATTGTAATATTCAACACGGTGCCCTGGATACTTTTTGTACCTTTGAGATTGTTGTTACTTGGATCAATGCAACAAATGTCAGGCCTGCGATAAAGATATTTTTATGTACATTCCCAGGAGTGTCTCTTCTTTCCTGTGAACGTCTTTGAGCAAATAAAAGACGCATTGTCAAACCATTTTCTATGTTCTCCTCCAGGAATTTGTCCCTCCATTGTTTTGTTTGAAGGCATCAGCTTTTTATATTCTGCAAAGAAATCTTTTCATATGGTTACATCAAGAAAGTCTGGCGTGAGGAAAACTACAACATGGGGAATTGCTCTGTGTGTTGTCAGCATTTGTGGAAGAGGAAAAGAAAGAGGGAAGAGAAATGAAGATGTTATATATAAATACAATGGGGCACTCTTTTAAGGACTGAAGCAACTTCTGCTTCTGTTTTATTTAGACTGATGGGGAAAAAAGTCAACATAAGCAACCTTTTATAGCCAAGTTTATTTTCCTGTTTATCCCTTTACAAAAGGTGCTGCTGATGTGATTCATTGTTATTGTAGTTGTAGAAATTTAACTCATGAGAAAATACTGCTTCTGCTTCTTTTTACGCAGTAGCTCTGGTAAAAAAAAAAAAAAAATCCCAAAGGATACTGACGCATTAATTCTTATTTTTTTTTCTAGAGAAAAACAATAAAAACTATGTCAAAATGTAAATATGTTTGTTTAGCAATCTTACCTTATCTTTACCTGTACGGGGTTACTGATAATTAAACTGCACACTGAGCAAGAAATGTGGTGTCGAATAATCGAGTCAAAGGAACAGTTTGTGTTCAGCTAAGCATGGCTACACATAATAACCAAGGCAGCCCTTCCAGAAAGTTATTCAATTTTAAAGTGAAATTACTTTGTGACCCACAGTGTTTTTAGGGTCTGGCAGAGCATGAAATTAACTTAGCATAACTGAGAGGTCCTTCAGAAGTATCATTGCAGGACAGCTCAGACAACAGACTGAAATGCCACACAGACAAAAGTCTTATAAATAATAATAGCTGATAAGATGAACATAGCAAGTTAAATTTTACCCTGTAGCTGAAATTATGTCCATTACATGCATCAGGTAACCTTCTTGTGTGTTTTAGGAACATAGCAAGTACAGGCAATGTTCACATAAATACAAGAAATGAAAAGCTGGCATTCTTACTTTTCTAAGTTTTGCATCTTCATTGGATGTTAAGCTTTAACGGATTTCTAATAAATTTCACTTATTGTGAAAACATCTTCAATATATTTTTTATATTTAAAAAGGAGGAATATTCAACAACAACAACAACAACAACAACAATAATAATAATAATAATAATAATAGTAACTTGATATTAAACTGTCAAACAACTTAACCAAATTACCAAATACGCATCTTCAGCTTCATAATATTAAAATTTGCAGACTAATATTCAGTATCTTAATTTAATTATTTCATAATTCAGCACCCTGAAGCAGCCTGAGAAGGTAGGCCCAGCACTTTTTGTTCTTGCTAATGGTTTCCAGTTCCTTCTGGAGGATCTCCAGACCTTCCTATGCCAGTTGAGAGATCTAATATCTTTAGGGTGCCCTAAATAATACCAGTGGGATATTCCTGGTATAATTCTTATTGGGGAGAGGGGGGGTCCAGTGGGTATCCTTACTACATTCTCCCACAACCTCAACAAGTTTCTGCCAAAGAGAGTGAGGGCACCACATTTCATCTGCTCATATCTGTGATTTCATTCTCCCATTACCCAGAGTTCATGACCTTAGGTGAGGAGAGTAACATAGACTTAGTGGCAAAATTTGTGTAAAAACTCTTCACTGGACAGGTTGCTACAGTGCTCAAATGATTGCCAACACTTGGGCAATTCGCCTTTGATTCTCTCCATTCTCCAGTTGTTTGAGGAATGATGGAAATATGCAAACCTAAGGTAGATGACTTCTGTGGTCTTGGAAAAGGCACATGACTGTGTGCTTTGCTTTGTGTTTTGGAAGGAACTGCAGGAATGTGTGGTACAGGGAGTGCTGATGCATGCTACCTGTCCACCTGCACCTGTGCAGTTTGAGCTGCTTCAACCTGCACTGGAACAGCTTGCTGTCAAGTGTGAAGCAAAGGATACAAAACCCAGCACCTCAAAGTATGACATCATGGTTCTCTTGTGGGAAAGGGTGGGTTGTTCTGTCAAGGTGAGGAAAGGGGGCAACTATTGAATGAGTTCAAGTATCTCAGGTTCTTGTTTGCAAGTATATAAATTAATAAATTACTACTGTAATATTGTAAGCTACTTTAGAGAAATCATCAGCTAAATGAATAAATGTCTATATCAATTTTTTTTATTGACCAGTGGTCCGCACTTGAAGCACGTGAGTTTCTGGCATCATGCCAAAATGGACATGAACGCTCTTCCTTTTTTGCAGTATAGCAGAAGTCTTCTCTGGTTTCAAATCCAAAGTTTTTGAGCAGAGTTCATTCTAAATCTCCTGGTAGTACCAGGATGCAGCCATGAAGTCTACTGGAAGTCATAATACATGAATGAGCAATGCTGAAGAGCAGGAAAAAATGTCACCTTGATGATCATATCAAGATCTTTTTAACTTCTGAAATGGTTGTTTTTGCATGGATGTAAATATTTATGAGGAGTAAACCTCCATGGCAATTACTTTAAATCAAGTTCTTGCAAATCAGAGGAATCCGTTTTTGAGGTCTTGGAATAAAAATACAATTTTTTATCCTCAAAATTATCACCTAATCATATAAATAAAGAAAAAGTTGATATACATATATGTATTTCTGTTCAATGCTCAGGTGTCTGCCTATTTATAGTTTGTAAATTGCTGATGTACCATTTGTAGTTACCTCATCCCCTTTAACCCTTCTTTTATTTTAGGTGAGGTCCTACCACAAGCCTGTTGGTTTTTTTTTACTTTCCCAGTACATTATGTTTGCACTTCTGTAATTTTATTTTTGTGTTTTAATCTTTTAAGCATTTAAATAAATAAATAAATAAACACAGGTACATTTTTATTGTGATATAATGTAATAAAATGTTTCTTTGGTCTGCAAGTCACATAGACTCAAAGCAACTCACAATATGAGGATGATTCAAAATAAAAGGGATATTTGCATCAGAAGACAATTCAAGCAAATTTGCAAACTCCACATGAACTGAGCTAGATTCAGACTCATGCTAGAGCAGTGGAGGCACTGTGAGGTGACAGCGCTACACACTGAACTATCACGCCACCAGGTAGGGAACATGCAAATGGAATATTTACAATACCTATAAGTTATAAAACCTAATCATTTATGCACAAATCCATTGCCCCAGTCCTTCTGGGCAGCCAGAACATTTCACTTTAATTCTTTTACATCCGCAAAATGTACAGCAGTCAGAGCCTGATAAGCGGCATTCGTGTTGATATGCATGGGTATAGAATAAGTACTCTGACTAATTTTACCTGCAAACCCAATTTTAACATTCATAGCAACACAAACTTTGTCCACTGCTGTAAGGACTGTAACTTTGATTGCCTTTTCTTGAGACTTCTTTTAGAAAGCCGACTGATTCAAGCACCAGATATTCCAGATTTTAAAGGTTTCATTGGTAATGTCTTAAATTTATTCCAAAACTTTTAAAGTTCATTTTTGTTGAGTTTTAATATTGTACTGTCAGAGAATGGTGGAAGTCAGCTGAAGAAGCAAGTTGAAAATGTAGTGAGAGTTGTAGTTCTCAAAGGAAATCATAAAATAGTCTTTATTACTTATTTTGAATGAGTCAATCAGAAAAATGATTCATATCAAACACATAGTGCTAACAAAAGAACTCACACTATAAAAGGGAATCCCACTACATACCTAACCTGCTAAGCCTCTTTTACCTTATACTAACCATCAACCACCATGGCAACCCCACAGTCAGCCCACAGCAAGCCCATCTAGCCACTGTGTAATGGCTTGACGTTCGCTGGCCTTTCTACCACTCATTATCTTCAAGGAAGAAACTCTTTTCCTAACTTCTTTACCATTACCTAAACCATGTTTTGCATCAACAAATCATCAACAAATCACCGTGCAGACACCGCTGCCTGCTTACTGCTGAACGCTACTGCTTTGCCTAATACCGACCAATTGAAAGTTTCACTGCCCTACTTCCATTCGTGCTGGTCCTTTTCCTCCAAATCCAAAGACTTCCCTGTCACCTCTGTCACCGCCTGCCGCAAGTTCTGCCCCCAGATTCCAAGTTGCGAAACAACTCCATTGTTGACCAGGCTATAAATCTGCAACACCCCACCTCTATCAGCCTCACTCTCGCACTCCAATCCTGCCCCTCTACTTCCGCTGCCAGTTCGCTATACCTGAGCTTCTTCCTTTCATGAGCATCATCAACTGACCCCTCCCACAGGACCGTAAGTTCTATAAAATATGCTACCTGCTGGCTTTCTGACCACAACACCACATCTGATGTCAAGTTGGTGCTAACAATTTCCTAGGGCACAACTAATTTTCCTCGCAGGTCGACTTGTATTTCCCAATCTCTAACTCCCCTTAAATGACCTAGCTCCTTTCTACCTATGCATTTCCTAGTCCCTTCCCCTTCCCTAACAAACTGATCCACTGAACTTCCAGCCTCATGTCCTGACCTAACCTGCACCCTCCACCTCTAAATAGCCGCAGTCAGGCATCTCAACACCTGATTGTGCCTTCACGTATACCTACCCAGCAAGAAGCTAACTTTACAACCTGCTTATCTATGCTTAACCGTCCCTACCTCCAAGCATAGAGGACATGCTGGGTCCTCACCAACCCATTGCTTCAAATTCTGTGGCAATGGCAGCACGTCATAAACAGCTCCTAGCAGAAAACTTATCTGATTCGCATCCATGCTTCACAGCTCCCCCCAGCTCAGCCTCCTCTTTTCAACTCCCTCCCAATTCATCCACTGTCCCTGCTTCCCTTGCAACACTGCCCTAACACACCTGCTCTACAACCAACCTCCTTCTCTCTACAGGGCATGCCTAATTCCACATCAGGTCTCCTATCTGCAATCCTAGACCTTCTCTCTCTTGTTGGACCCTCCCAACCACCTCTACCTGGCTCAAATCTGCCTTATCTTCCTGTACTGCCTGCCTCACATCCCACTTTGTACCTGTCATTATCCTGAGTACCAACCCCTTACAACCTCATCCCTGCTACCTGACAGCTGCAATTCTAACTGCACTTTTATGCACTTAAACTCCTCTGTCAAGCTTGACAGCGGCAACTGCAGAATTCCCTTTCCATATAGAGCCACACTGCTTAGACACTGAGGAACCCTCAGCCACTTCCTAAAATAAGAGCTGACGAGCCTTTCCAGTTTCTCTACCTTTGTGACTGATGCCTCATACATTGTTAGTGGCCACATCACCCTTGAGAATAGGCCAAACTGTAAACACCACAGCTTCAGTTTTCCCAGCAGGCCTGATTTCTCTATTTTCTCTAACCCATCTACTATACTTCTCCTAAGCTCCACCACCTGATCCACATCAGTTAACTCCCTCATATACCATCTTCCTTAACTCTACACTGGCTTTTCCACGACTGATGGGATCTCTCCACTATCCACCAAAAAGCTAACTTTCTTTACCTTCCCCTTAACCAGTGAGATGCTACTTTGCTGGCTCAATTTTTATACTAGCCCACCTCAAATTCCCATCTAACTTCCCAAACAGTCGTCTCGCACAAGCTACTGTCATGGGCACCAGCGTCATATTATTCATATAGGACCTAATTGGAGGAAGACAGAGTCCATTTGGCTGTCTCTCTCCCCCTACCACCCAACACAAAGCCCTAATTATTGTTTCCATTGCCATAGTGAATTCTAGTGGGAAGATGGTGCAGCCTGCCATAATCCCCATTTCCAGCCTCTGCCAGGCTGTTGTGTAATTCGCCGTGGTAAAACACATCCTAACATTCTGAAAATATTCTTTCACTAAGTTAGCTATCTGGCTTGGAACTCTTAAAAAGTCAAATGTGCTCCAAATAAGACTACGTGGCACAGTGCCAAAGGCATTCACTAGATCTAGAAACACCACATGCAAGTCCCTTTTCTCACGCTTAGCTTCTTAAATCTGATACCATATTGCACTAGTGTGCTTTAACCATCCTGAGAAACCTGGGACTCCTGCTTTCAGGACTGTCATATCAATTAGTCTGTTCTTCTCCAAATATCTGACAACCTCTGTTCCACTACACTAAAGAATATCTTACCTTCTACGTTAAACAAACATATTGGCTTAAACTACCCTTTCTCTACAGACTCCTTCTCTTTTGGAATAAATATCCCCCCTGCTCTACGCCAGGCCCTGGGAATCACATGCTTCCTTCACACTACTCTAAAGAGCCTCCACGAAAACCTACGTACATCAGGCGCATATTTTTACACCCAGTAAGGGACCCCATTCAGCCCTGGGGCAGATGAGGCATTTGCGTGCATTACCACTCCCTGAACCTCAATCCATTTTGATGGACTAACATCTAACCTATGCTCTAACTCCCATAGCAATGTTATGTCTAATGGGAGACCCCTCTCCCCATCCTCTCCTGCACTTGAATATGTGCTCTTTAAATACCCTTCTAACTCCTGTTCAGACACCCTTAACTGGCCCTTCCTTTCCTGACAAAACAAGCCTTTAACAAATTTAAACGGGTCTTTATAAAAAGCAGCCCTGGTCCTCTCTTTCCTCTTCCTCCTCAAGTGTTCTGCCCTCCTAAGCACTCTCAGTCTACTTCTAATTTCCTCCTGCAACACCTCTATTCCTTGCCTTTCCTCCTCTGTAGCCCTTCTCTATCCAAGATGGCAGCGCGGCAGCACGCAACGGTCACTTTGGGACCAGACATTAGTGCACTACAACTGTTAGACGAACTTCAAACCCGACTTTTCTCACAAAAATGCGCATAGGAACAACTGGTTGTCACGCCCGCGGGTGCTGCGAGACCGCCAGGTGCACAGTCTCGCCGCCTCGCCTCCTGGACTGAGCGCCTGCAGGTGGCGCAGTCAATTGCGGACACTTTAAAAGGGGCCTCCTGGGCCTTTAACAGCAGCTCAGTCTTCGGTTTTGTTTTCGGTTCTGTTACTTATATTGTTATTGTTAACACTTCTGGTCTGCCTATTACTTTGCGTTGCAATAACTGTTCTTTTACTAAAGCCTTTATGTTTTTCGGTGCTTTTCAGCCTCGCCTGCTGTGACGCTGATTCTAATTGTCAAGCACCCCTTGTTTGCCATTAAAACACTCCCAGTTTGTTCGTTCAGTTGCCTGTGTTTCGCAATTGCTTCCTCCACAACACCCGGGGCCACGAGCCCCCGAGACACTGGTGCACGCATCTATTACTGTCAAGACCTGCTTCAACTAAGGAACAACCCCAAAATCGCTGCCTCGGATGGACTGCTGCAAGAGCTACATGACCTCGGCCTATTACAGGCACCAGGCCTCCAGACCACGGTGTCACCTGATGCCGCAGGCCGGAGAGGGAGGCACCAGAAGCGGTGTACGAAGAAGCAGAAGCGCGGCAAGCGGGTGGGGATCCGTGTTAGGCTTAAAGCTAACCCTAGCCGGCCGGTTCTTCCGTCCATTCTACACTCCAATCTCCGTTCCCTGGATAACAAACTGGACTGCATCCGACTTCGGAGGGCGTCCCAATGAGAGGTCAGAGACTGCTGCGTCCTCATCTTCACTGAAACCTGGCTCAATGATAACACACTGGACGCCGCCATTCAATTCGATGGACTCTCCGTGTTTTGAGCTGATAGAGACACAGCTCTGTCTGGTAAGACTCGTGGAGGGGACATGTGTGTTTATATCAACACAGAATGGTTTAGGAACACAGCGACCATCTCCAGCTATTGCTCACCTCAAGTTGAGTACTGTATATGAAAGTCAGATGCAGACCTTTTTATCTACCATGGGAATTCACCACTGTGCTCATAGTTGCTGTATACATTCCTCCCGGTGCCAATGCCAAGAACGCGCTGGGGGTTCTGTACAGCACAACCGACGAGCTTCAAAACTCTCCAGGATGGACCGTTTATCGTTGCTGGAGATTTCAACCATGTGAATCTCAAATCAATACTCCCCAAATACCATCAGTATGTGGATTTTCCAGAGAGGAGGCAAACGCACTGGATTTGGTCTACACTAATATTGCAGGCACATATAGGGCTGAGCCCCGCCCCCACCTCGGACATTCAGACCACATCACTGTCATGCTAACTCCAGCATATAGACCACTGGTCAAACGGGCCAAACCTGCGCTCAAACAGGTAAAAACGTGGCCCACAGGAGCAATCTCTGCTCTCCAGGACTGCTTTGAGCACACTGACTGGGACACGGTTAGAGAGGCTGCCACATACAGCAGCTCTCTCAACCTAGAGGAGTACATAGCATCAGTGACTGGCTACATCAGCAAGTGCATTGATGATGTGACTGTCTCCAAGTCCATCCCCACACGTCCCAGTCAAAAGCTCTGGATGACGGCAGAGGTGTGGATGTTGCTGAGGTGCCGCAATACTGCCTTTAAATCTGGCGATGCAGCAGCCCTTAAAACAGCCAGGGCTGAACTCTCCCATGGCATCAGAGCAGCAAAATACAAGCACGCCCGGAAAATCCACAACCATTTCATGGACATTGGAGACACTCGGCACATGTGGCAGGGAATCCAGTCCATCACAACTATAGGCCATCTGCACCTAGATGTGACAGTGAGGCCTCTCTGCCAAGTACCCTTAATGACTTCTACGCATGGTTTGAGACACATTCAACAAGGAGGAAATCCATGGCCCCTCCCACCAAACAGGTGCTCTGCTTGTCCACGGCTGATGTGAGGAAAGCTTTACACAGAGTCAACCCACGTAAGGCTGCTGGCCCAGACAACATACCTAGACGTGTGCTCAAAGAATGTGCAGACCAACTGGCTGATGTTCTCGTGGACATCTTTAACATCTCCCTGAGTACCACAGTCATCCCAAGGTGTCTCAAATAAACCACCATCATACCAGTGCCAAAGAAGTCTCCTGTCTCCTGCCTCAACGACTACCGCCCCATTGCATTCACATCTACCATCATGAAGTGCTTTGAAAGTCATGAGGCACATCAAGTCACAGCTGCCCCCCATCACTTGACCCCCTGCAGTTTGCATATTGTGCAAACCTCTCAACAGACAATGTCATCACAACCACCCTTCACCTGGTTCTCGCCCACCTAGAAAAAAGGGCACTTATGTCAGACTGCTATTTAGAGAGGTGAAGAGGAGAGTGCAGGCAGGGTGGAGTGGGTAGAGAAGAGTGTCAGGACTGATTTGTGACAGAAGGGTACCAGCAAGAGTGAAAGAAAAGGTCTACAAGATGGTAGTGAGACCAGCTATGCTTTATGGGTTGGAGACGGTGGCACTGAGCAAAAGACAGGAGGCAGAGCTGGAGGTGGCAGAGTTAAAAATGTTAAGATTTGCATTGGGTGTGATGAGGATGGACAGGATTAGGAAAGAGTATATTAGAGGGTCAGCACAGGTTGGACGGTTTGGAGACAAAGTCAGAGAGGCGAGATTGCGTTGGTTTGGACATGTGCAGAGGAGAGATCCTGGATATATCGGGAGAAGGATGCTAGGGATGGAGCTGCCAGGCAAGAGGAAGAGAGGAAAGCCTAAGAGGAGATTTATGGATGTGGTGAAAGAGGACATGCAGGTGGTGGGTGTGATGGAGAAAGATGCAGGGGACAGGAAGAAGTGGAAACAATTGATTCGCTCTGGCGACCCCTAATGGGAGCAGCCGAAAGATGAAGAAGAAGATGTCAGACTGCTGTTTATAGACTTCAGTTCAGCATTCAACACTATCATTGCTCAGCATCTGATAGGAAAACTGAGACTGCTGGGCTTAAACACCTCTCACTGAAATTGGATCCTGGATTTCTTGACTGACAGACCTCAGTCAGTCAAGATTGGAAGCAACATCTCCAGTACAGTCACTTTGACTACAGGAGACCCCCAAGGCTGTGTGCTCATCCCACTGCTGTTCACACTGTTGACCCACGATTGTGTCACAGAAAACACCTCAAACCACATTGTCAGGTTTGCTGATGATACAGCTGTGGTGGGTTTGATCAGTGGGAACGATAAGTCAGCATACAGAGAAGAGGTACAACATCTCACAGATTGGTACAGCGCCAACAATCTATCTCTCAATGTGGCTGAAACCAAAGAGATAGTTGTGAACTTTAGAAGAGCACAACATGCTCTCTTTCCACTAACTATCGACGGCTCCTCTGTGGAGATAGTCCAGAGCACCAAGTTCCTTGGTGTCCACGTCACAGAGGACCTTATGTGGAGCCTCAACACCAGCTCTGTCGCCAAAAAAGCCCAGAAACGTCTCTACTTCCTACGGAGGCTGAGAAGAGCTCACCTCCCTACCCCTATCCTCACAGTTTTCTGCAGGGGGACCATCGAGAGCATCATAAGCAGCTGCATCACTGCCTGGCTTGGGAATTGCATAGCCTCAGACCGCAAAACCCTACAGCGCATAGTGAGGAAAGCTGAAAAAAATCACCAGAGCTCCAATCCCCTCTGTCACGGACATCTACAACTTGCGCTGCAGCCACAAAGCCACCAGCATTGTGGATGATCCCTCACACCCATCCCACCCCAACCTTCTCCCTCCTGCCATCCAGAAAACGGTTCAGCAGCATACGGGCATCCACCATCAGGCTGAGGAACAGTTTCTTCCCCGTAGCCATCAGACTGCTAAACCAGAAAAAATGGCATAACTAAATCACACCCTCCCCAGTAGTTGCTGCACCACTGTAATTTTTTCCCTATTTATATTATTTATTACAATTATTTATTGTATTTATTTGGTAATATTTGCACTACATTCCTTTGTCCTCCTGTACCGTGTTGTGTTCTACCTATGGTCCTGGAGGAAGATTGTCTCGTTTTGCCATGTACTGTGTAGATAGACGCACTAACCTAACAATCTTCTTCTGCCTCCTCAAGTTTACCCCCTGCTGGACCTGCACTCTCCTACCTTTTTCTACCCCAAACCTATCAACACCATACTGATTAACAACTTCACCAATCTTCTCTAACTTAGCGTCTGCATTCCCTTTCAACCTCTCTAAAACCCCTAATAGATCCTCATTAATTGTCTGCCATATTGTCTTCTCACCTGCCCTAGGCCACCTAACTCTAGGCTTCAATTCACAGCTCTTTTCCTTGTCCCTTTGGGCCCCATCTGCACCACTCTCTCCAGTACTTGCCCCTTCATTTCCAGTGACTAGGGTACTGTTGATATCCTGCAACATGCTCATCACCCATTCTGCTACTCATTGTCTGTGAGGAAGAAACTCCTTTCCTACCTTCTTTACCACTATCTAATCCACGTTTCCCATTAACCAAACACCACACAAACACCGCCGCCTTACTTACCGCTAACCGCTACCATTTAATCCAAATCCTACCAGCTCAAGGCATCGGCGCCCGACTTCCATCCGCACTGGTCCTTTTCCTCCATATCCAAAGACTTCCCTGCTCAGCAGCTTCCATCATCTTCTTCACTGCCTGCCGCAAGCTCTGTTCTCAGATTCCGAGTTAGAGCTCATTTACCTTCCTGGACAGTTTAATACAAATTTCCTCCATTACCTGGAAGTATCAACAATTGATGCCAGTTTAATATTATGCCAGGTTACATGCTTTTAGTAGACATCACTCACTCATCCGCTTTGATTTGTTTTGAATGGTCACCATGGAATAACCCTGTAAGGTGAATCCATGAGTTGTCTTAGTTCAGGTCTGCAGCCTTTTTTATCCTCTTCCCTGCCTTTGTCTCTCAGCTTATCCCATGCCTACAGAACCAAACTATTTAGTATTTCACCCACCCATGATGTTCATGAACATCAGTTTTACTACAATACATTGTAGCTATTATAAACCAAAGTAATATGTATTTTAATGGCCCAGGGTCTGGATGTGTGTTGACGTCTCATCCCTGTTTTTTGCTGAGGCCTTTGGGAACTCCTAATGGACATTACTTTTGCCCTTTGACCTCAGCTGGGTGGCCCCACCTCCTGTGCTTATAAGAACCCCCACACAAGAAGAGAAAAGAGAGGATTTGTTGCGTGTGAGTTCAACAGTTTTGGCATAGCAATGTATTGGTTAGCAGTGTATTCTTGTATGATTTGTATAGAGAGAGTGGTGTATTTCTATGTGTTTTGTTAGGTAGTTTGGATCAGTGTAGTCAACTGGGCACAGAAGACTTTGTTTTGGCTTTGTCACTTCATTCCAGATTTAAGATAGACAGCTGGTCTTCACACTAAGTGGTATAGTTAGATTGTTTTCACTTGTGACACCTTTGAGTACATCACTATTATATGTACATATTCACTAACCTGTTCAAAATAAAACCCACAAATATCCCTTTGTTTGGTTCCTGGTGCCTTTTTAAACCCTTTTGAATCCCTTTTCCTATTTATGTGTGGGCCCTTAGGCTTGGCAAACTCTAGGGGTCAAAAAAGGGGTCATAACAGCATCTTAGACAAAAAAGCAGAAAATCCTACCAGCTGCAAATGTTGATACCTCAGTATTTATATCCTTGAAGACATGTCCATTATTAGCTTGACGTTCCAGCTGTTAACATACAGAAACATAAAAGAGTCGACATTTTGCAGCTTGTCTCTATTTTGGAAATGTTTTTAAACATATTCGATTCCATTTACTTGTTTAATTGTTTTTCGGACCTCATGGGTTGCGAAAGCATTCCATGCTGACCCATCATTAAGTGTAATGAAGAGCTGCAACAAACAGCTTAAAATGTAAGTGATGCCCTCCCCTCCCTGACACCCTCATACTGTATAATGAGTTTTAATGCTTCATGCAAGCACCATCTTTCTGATCAATTTGTGCCCATAACTTTTTCAGCTGCTCAACATAATTTGCATCCATTTGTTCATCTATAGCGATCCCTGCAACTTAAACTACCCCTGAAATTACTCTTTTGCTTAAAAATTGGGTTTTTTTTAACACCATACTTTCATAAAGTGTTTAATCCAGCCGCAAGGGGATACACAAACTAACGTAATTCTTCGTGCCGGTCCCAAGCCCGGATAAATGGAGAGGGTTGCATCAGGAAGGGCATCTGGCATAAAAATTTGCCAAACCAAATATACGGACAAAAATACTGATCCGCTGTGGTGACCCCTAACGGGAGCAGCTGAAAGATGAAGAAGAAGAAGAAAAAGATACTTTCATAAAGTGTTTACTCTGGCAATCTTTACTTTTTTGTTATACCTTCAAATTTAAATCATTAGAAAGTGATTCTTGGTGGGCTGAAAACTTTCTTTTCCCTGCAAAATCTGTGCTTTTTCTGGGAAATTTCAGATAATTTTATTTTGGCAAAGTGATTTATTTCTAGTTTTGCTGGGGTGTTTGGATCATGCTCCTGTCAAATCTCTCTCCAGCTGAATCAGGTTCTTCTCTAGGATTTGCTTTATTTAAGTACTAGCTGAGTCATCTAGCCCTACCTAAGTTAAAAGGTGTAGTGGTAGAAAAGTAAATAGTAATAACACATTATATATCACCAAATTACTTCATATCCCCACTCTGCATGTTGGCGGTCCATCCCCTCCCACCCCTTCAGTTCTCCCATGCACCAGTTTTTGTCCTTCGTCTTGCACACTGCATACCTCTCACTTCAAGCAGTTCCTTGAAATCCCCCTCATCCATCTTTACATTATTTTCAGACATAGGAAACAAAAAAAGGTCAGATGTGTATGTTATTACCCTTAAACTTGTTTAGTTTAGTACATTTGTGTATGCTTTTCAGTGAGAAAATGTGCTTGTTTAGCATTATCACCAAATTTTATACCCTTTAGACTTTACTACTTTTCTGTGTGTGTGTGTGTGTGTGTGCGTGTGTGTGTGTGTGTGTGTGTGTGTTTAGAGTGTGACAATATCCCATCATTTGTCCCTGCTCCTATGTGTATGGACGTGCATGAGAAAGCGAGTCAGTATGTATGCAGAACATTATGTATTACAGAATTATATTGCTAGTAAAACTTCTTGAATTTAGTGCACTAGTATGTATGTGCCTGAGTGAAAAAGTGCATCAGGCTGTGTGAGACCTGACTAGGCAAGAACCTCACTTAGTGTGAGAAGCACCACTGTGCCACATTTCAAGTCTGTGGCTTAAAATACAAAGCCTTACATTAAGAACAAACAAACTGTGGCAGCGGTAGGTAAAACTCCAACTCAGAAAACATGGGGATGGCATGGAAAATGCAAAAAAAAAGGAAAGCAGTAATTTCAAAATTCACTTTGACTTGTAATCCATCACAAACAGTATAAAGACAAGATATTTAAAGTTTAGTTTGGTCATTTTTTTCGTAAATATACATCCAAAGAATTTATCACTTTGAAACATTCCCTTTCCTTCTCACAACACTTAGTAAACCTTTAGGTACTGAAGACACCAATTTATTGTGTGTTTCGGATGTAATTTTGCCCAGTCAAGCACCTGCACCCTCTTCCTATGCAGCTATGCCTTTATAACGCACACATGCACCAACACGGGGAGCGGGGATATAAAGTATCCTTTGGTGATATATAATGTGCATCTTTTTCTACTCACATAACTATTTTCTTTTTTAACTCATTACTTGTCCTAAAACTGGTCTGTCCCAGCTTTTTGGTTAACAGGTTGATATGCTGTGTTTTGGTAACTGTGGCTGAGTAGTGCTCCTTTAAAAAACAAAAAGGAAAACATAACCAGGCAAAAATCAGCAACAGAAAAATGCCCCCTAGGGTTTCTTCATGCATCATCCTTGCTGTCTCCCTAAGTCTCCTTTAGCTCCTCAGACTAACAGCCTGAAATGTTTTTGGTGAAACAACCTCGGCTGGAAATAGCTGGTCTTTATTACTATTGGCAGGTTTGAGCAGATCATAGCTATCTCACAATACATACAATTTTTTTCAGATTTTTATTTTTAAATTGTATTCCTAAAGTTTAGAAACACTTTGTTTCCTGCAGAAATTGTAGATTTGGTTATGATGGATGGAAGGAAGTGCTATCACATTTAATCAACTCATACCGATCACTCTAGCAGTTTTCCAGGCAAGGGAGGGAATGGATGTGGCTTGCCATTGCCTATATCTCTTTCTATGTTTATGGGGCTCAAACATAGAGATAACCTGCAAAGTTTACACACCCTAAGCTGAAATATATCTTCACACCTAGCAAGCAGCCCAGGAGCTGTGAGGAACCATTCTGTTACCCACACGTCCCCTTGCATTACAGATATTTAATCCTGGCCTTGCAATACGGCAACGTGAGAAATAATCAGGGGGGTGAAAACTTTCTGAAGGCACAAGGCACATGTATGCCAGCTGTATTCCATATGAACAGTTTGTAAATACAATTTTATGATGGCACAATATGATGGTCCGCAGGGGTGGATTTAATGGACTGTGGGGTTAAGGCAAAGACAGAAATGGTGTCCTGATCAATCTCAGTTCTCAGTATTTATTAACCTATACAGTCCAGCCTGGCTATAAAAATGTCTTTTCACTGGAATGCTTAGTCAAAGAGCTGCTGCCAAGGTCCGGAATGTTTTTTGCTTTCATGCTAACCTTTAAGGAAATTGTTATGGACTCAGTGTTTACTCATTTTTCAAAAATTAATTTAACACTAATATACTCTGGAATCCATACACTTGTTGTTTGCCAGCGCTGTAATTTCCATGCAGGTAAGAGAAGAGGATGTCTGGTAATTAAAATAAGAGTTAAAAAAACACAACAGTTTTCTTTTACTGTTAAAAACCGGATTGTGTCTTTGCAAAGTACTTCGAAAAATTATTTGCCCCCTTCCTGATTTCCTGTATTGCTGCACATTTGTCAAACTGACTGGATTCAGATCTTCTGACAAAATATAATACTAGGAAAAGGGAACCTGACAAAACACATAGCAAATGTTCTAAAATAATAATTTCACTTGTTTAAGGAACATTATATAGCGTGTATAGTGTGTCCAAAATTTGCACCGTTATCCGAGAAATACATCATTTTTGTTATGTTGTTTGCATTCTCTGTCAGGCGCCCCTTGTCATTTCAAGATATTTGGTTTTAGTGATGCAATAGCAAGGAATTGTTCATGTTTTGTTTACAGCCTCAACTGAAAGGGACCGCATATTGGCAGTAGATAACTGAAAGTAAGGGCATTTTTTGGTATGTTTGACATTTCAGGTTTAAATAAAAATCAATAGATATATACATGCAAATGTATTTTTTCTCAGGGCCTGAGGGTTTTTGAGGCTCTAGGTGTTTGCCTACCTTTGCCTAAAGGTTACGCCGTCCCTGAGAGGTATTTATGCCACAGTCCGATTGCCATCACATATTGAGTTCCATTGTTGGTAAACTGACAAGTAATTGCAACCATGGTAACTACAAATAGTAAATTAAGGCATCAGTTTGGTTGGTAACTGGGTGGCTACACTGGACTGAAATAGACAAAAGATCTTAACATAGTACGGTGAGCAGCTGGAAGACGCAGCACTAGATCCAGCCCTCAGAGCTAACATTTCAAAGAGCAGTGGATCATGAATAGGCTGAAGAAGACCAGCTCAACCAGTTCCAAAAGTGAGACCCTTTCCTCATCCTTTGGCTGACCATTCAATGCAATTGGATGCAGCAAAGCTTTATAAATGTGTTCAGCAGAATATGTATCAATTTTCTTTTTTATAAACTCCCCAAATGGGAGATGACCCTGTAATCTCTGGAATAGCATCCCTTAAACAAAAAAAAATTGTCCCTGTTTTGCTAGCCCTTCTTTAAAATGCCAAATAACAATAAAGTGGAGCTTTTTAATTGTGGGCAGTTTAGTGCAAAAAATAAATAATACATTTCTATCACGTCACAACATACATGGTGTACAAACCTGTCATATACTAGTTTGCAGAGTATTATGAGATTATGGGACTGCTTTGCCGAACGCTGACCAGACAGAAGTGTGCAAAATGAATTTTTGGATACAGCTTTTCAGCACTGGAAGTAGCAAAGCCTGTCTATCAGCAAGAAGTCCTCCCACTGCCAAGCTGACCATGTTAAATAGAGGCATTAAGACTGGCATTAAAATTGATGCCCAAATCATCCAGGAGAACATGGTCCTCCAGCAGCCTCAACAACTTCCATTTCAGCATCACTTATCTCCTCTGTTCAAGGGAAGTGCTCCAGACAGATTGCAGCAAAAAAAGTCCTTTCTTTCTGCACACTGTGGCTCTGAGACTTTAGTTCTGCAGGCTTTTTGTTCCCTGATGTGTAATGGAAATCTTTCTGCTGTTGTTACTGTAGCAGCCTGCCTGTGCCTGTGTGCCGGCTGGTGCATCAGAATCGCTGCATTCAAAACATTTCAGTCCCTGTTACCACAGTCTGTGAATGAGATTTTTTTCATGCACAGTAAAACGTAGTAAATGTAATGCTTGTTGTTAAATCTCTTCACTTTTGGATTTCACCTTGAAAGCCCTGTCGGAAGTTCCAAAAGTTAAACATCGGACTCAAAATCAGATTTATTTGGCCAAGTACAATTCACTCACAGTCATGCAAGGTCTACCTTGTCTACATTAAGTCATTTGAAACTAAGTCTGCTTGGTTAATATTAGGCTAATGCAGCATCTTGGATGAATTCCATCAGTCATTTATAAAGAAGTTAATAACTGAAGAAAAGAGACAGCAATAAAAAAGGCGCCAAAAAACTTTTGTTACTACATAGTCTCACAAGGGTAGACTGCAGAGCCTGTGGCTGTGTTTTACCATGGAAACAGCAGGAGCCAAATACCTATTAAAAATGACAAAAGGGCGCCTCGCTAGGACATGACTGGCCTTCAGCGACCCAGCATTACGTGACTTGAGTTCCCATTGGAAAGATGCCATTCCCAGGAGTGAGCAAAGTAAACAACATGAAGCGGTTACACATCTCTTAGACACAATAATCTACTGGGTCCAAGTTGAAAAACTTAACTATTTCATTCTTCTGGTGCACTGTAAAATATAACTTCAATAGTACTTAATGATTAGAATGTAATTCATAACTGGAATCATTAAAAAAGTATGTTATATAAACTCTCAAGTTCAAAGTTAAGGTGGCTGGCTGAACATTGGCCTTGAGTTGTTAATAATAAATCCAAACAGTCATAATGCTTAAATAATGGTGGGACTTTAAAGATTGGTTCAAAATTACATTCAGTAGGGTCAATGAAAAAGTAAAAAGGGTTTTAGTGAGTATCCATATTTAAATATCTATAGCAAATCATAAAATTACTTCTTTCCTAATAGGGATCTCATTAAAAAATGTATTACAGTTCAGGATAAACATTATGTTCTCAACTTTTGAGTTTTCTATATTCTACATCTTTTGTATGAAACTTTTACTGCCTATAACTCTGCTTTATTCTATAAATTTCTTTGTTGCAGAGCTTTGTTGTGCAGCTTCAGGCGCATTTTAGGATTCTAAATATCAGAGCTATTTATAGGACTGGATTGTGTTTGAGGTTCTACTGCTCTTTGTTATCCATTCCTTGTAATGTGCACCTTAATCTCTGTTCTTCTTCCCTCTTATATTCACTCCCTGCCAAATGTGCCATTTGTAAACTAAAGACTGAAAACACTGCTTACATACAGAAATCTTTGAGAGGAGAAAGGAACAAACTTTTTTTTTGTTGTCCGACTGAAAAAGAAAAAGCGGAACATGAAAAGCGAGAAACCTTGATGTACGAATATGCAGTCTGCGCCAAGGAGACTTGGCTGGTGCAATAAATCAATCAAAACCTCATTTTCATTGTGCTTCTGCAATGAGGGTCTGATGGTTGCAGGTAACCTAGAGCCAGCCTACTGCTCGCTGTTCCACAAGTAAAAAAGACATAATTTCTTGCTGTGTTTTAATAATATTGTGAGATTGCTGGTCCATGTATTTGTTGAACACTGTGGTTATTATTTCGGCCTTTGCATTGCCCAAGTCGTGTGAATACTATTATGTATGAATACTAATGTGCTTTGCAGATGGAACAAGAGCAGGAGACAGACTTTTCTATGGCGAATATGAATACTGGTTGGAAGTTGCAAGGAGATTCAGATATCAGCCTTCATCTCCTTCCAGATACGAGCAGCAGCGATCTGAACTCAGGAGTATGAAGGTGAGATATATGGCAGTAAAATAGTCAGCGAGTTTAACTGTTTATTGATTACCAGCAAAATAGGAGTGCATTTCCTCAGGTAAGTAAAGGGTTTTACTCACTGCTGTATGCACAATAATACATTGACAGGAATTTGAACACATATTGTTATGAAAAATGTTTGATCAGCAATGTTTTTATGCAACCGCATTAGTTCTGAAATGTAATTTCTTCATAATAAAAGCATACATGGCCTAAAGATGGAAATATGTGTTCAGGTTTCAAAGCAACGCTAGTGTGCCAGTCTACAAAGACACAAAAAATAAATGTAATTTTAGTATTTAGCATCAGTTATACTTAAAACTGTGCATGTTTTCCTCACTCATAATTTCACAGTTTGTACAACTAACACAATTATTCAACGCAAAAAAAAGTCTACATTAAGCTGTTTTCAGGAGCACTGGCACGGGTGTGCAAGTTATGCATGCGCATTTGGGGTTGGATTTAGCAGCACACACTCTGATCTAACAGAACATCCTTCTGGACTGGGACAAGATAATTCGAAAGGGGATGCTGCGGGAGGAGGACAAACCACACAAATTGCTTCTGTAAATGTCATGTCCCTTGTCGCTGGTCCTTCGGCACACTATTTGCTGGCACTTTTTTGCTGGCACTTTGGAGACAAGCTTGTGGAAGCAGAAGAGAAAAGTCCCACCATTTTTGCCATCTGTTAAGTCATACAAGCACAATAAGGGGGGAAATAACAAAACAAAAACAATGTAATCAGTTTTTTTATGGCCAACTTCCACAGGGGAGGATGCTGCTGTGTTGTGTTGGCGTGGTGTTCTAGTGAAGTTAATTCTTAATTCTCAGATTTTTGCTGAGCTGGCACATATTAAAAAGCTGAAACAGAACATTGCCGTGCTACTGAACTCAAACTTCATGTCAGAATTTATTGAGCAAAGGTTATAGGCAAAAATCTCTTCTGCTGTTCCTGAGTTCTTCATAGCTGATGGTTAACAGCGCCTGTAGATGCAGCCCATCTGAATTTTGGTGTAATTTAAGACACTGTAGATACAGCAGGAATGGAATGCAGATTTAATTAAGATGTTTCACAGTCTTTTTGACCATATGCTGCACCTGTAAGGTTCCTTATATTAAGACACTATATGTGCAAAGAATGGCGACATTACTAGTATCTTTTCCTACAGAGAAAAGATATCAGAATCAAAATCTGATTTATTTGGCCAAGTATGCACACAAATATGGGGAATTTGGCTTTGGTCCCCAGCGGCTCAGCTTTCATTCGACAAACACAACATATATACATCACACAACAAGTGCAAGATGCATGAGAATGCCTGAGAATAAGAATAAATAATGAGGGGATAAATAAAGAAGGAGGGAATAATTGCACAGACTAACAAACAAGTCAGCTGTTCAGGGATGTAACAGCATGGGGAAAGAAACTGTTTTTGTATCTGCTTGTTTTGGCCCACAGTGATCTGTAGCCCCCGCCAGATGGGAGAAGTTCAAAAAAGCTGTGGCTCGGGCGAGAGGGGTCTGTCATGATTTTCCTTGCCCGTCTCCTAAATCCGGAGGAAAACAGATCCTCAAGGCAGGGCAGTGCAGCACTGTAGACCTTCCACAGACCGCAGATCATATGAAACATCTTTAACTGCTTTTAAGTCACAAACTGAAAAAAGAAATAATTAATAAAAGCATGATCATCTGATGAAGAAAAATCCGACACTACACGTTGTGTACTGTATGTAGTTACAAGAAACTCATACTGAGCTGCCATATAATTAGATTATCCATTCGGTTGCCAGTACTCCAGTCTTATTCCTCCACAAAGCAAAGTGGGTGCACAGTGGATAGAACGGATAAAAGTCATCACACGCAGAATTGAACACAGCACCAGGCTTGAAGCAGGAATCAAAAGATCAGGTGTGCAGTAAGGACATTTAAAACAGCAGTGTTTTACAAAGAGTTAAAGTTTTACCTCCAGGAAGAAAAATTGCTTCTACCCTGGACTTCTGAAAAAGGTATTTGTCCACATTTTGCATGGATAAGTAATCTTCTGTATAAACTATTGAAGATATTATTCATATTAAACACATAGTGCTAACAGAAGGACTCACACTATAAAGGGGATCCCACTACCTACCTACTCTTCACCCTATTCCCCGTTTTACCTTGTACTCATCCTCAACCACCACGGCAACCCCACAGTCAACCCACAGCAAGCCTATGTAGCTATTTTGCATTGGTTTGTATCTCCCTAAAACTGACTCCAGAGAACTACAAACCCAAACATGGGATAGCAAAGTGATGGTGCAGTATCTTATCGGGGTTCTCAAGTGAGCACCTTCCTTTATCGGTGTTTCGTCGAGTTAGGCCCATGACACCTCCAGAAGGCTCAATCACAGTTCAGGCATCCCAGCACTTCTCTCCTCCACTATGGCGTGCACCACTGTGCTACTGAGCAACACAATGCAACAGATGTTATTTATCTTAGAACCCCCTCTAACAACACGCTCACTGCCCATTCTGCTACTCACTACTTGCAGCACAGAAGAAACTCCTTTCCTACCTATTTTATCACTCCATTAAATCTATGCTTTGCATTAACCACACAAATTTAAATTTAAAGAAGTGTTCTTGGAGTTATACCCTAAAAAATGCTTCCTTGGTCATTATTAAAATCTTTTGTAAAAAAATAAGTGTATGCAGAAGAACCTAGCTTATTGCAGGTACATACAGAATCATCAAATTGGGCATGAACAACACACAAACACCCAGACAAACTGAAATTTAGCTTTACAGACATAGGAATAGATAAACATGAAAATAATACTATATATAATTCATATTTTATGTGTATTATCTACCAGTAGCAATAACAACTAAAATTTTTAATTAATTGTTTTTATTAAATTTTTATTGCTACTGGTATTTTTTAAACCAATAATACATCTTTGGCAAAAACAAATAAAGTCGATTTGGATCATGCAATTCATTCAATGAAAAAAGATCAATTGTAATTAATTACAAATTCATATCCAAAAAAAAGCAGCCTGGAGCACAATTTTTAACATCTGTCAAAGTAAGCAACAAATGCCATCTCCACAAAGATGGATCAGTGGTGTTGGGCTTTTCACATTAACATTCTATAGACTGGCATAGACTCACAGTCCAACCTCTCTCAGACAACAAACACTTTGTTCTTCCACAGAGCACTTATTTTGTTCAGGAGTTCAGTTTGTTTGCAGAAAGCATGACAGCCACGAAGGTCCCGCTCTTCTGTGGGCCTCTATCGTACCAATGGAATTCTTGGTTTAACCATCAAGATGAACAGATGAGGGAGATGTAAAACTGAGCAAACAAAAAACAAAGCTGAAAATAAGTGACAGAAATAAAATGTCTACATTAAAAATAATATTAGAATGAAAAAAATGTCACAACCTGTCAAATTTCATGATATAGATGTTTAAATGCCAAAGACAGCCTTGACTCCTGCCTAGCAGTAACTAAGAAAATCCACCACAGTAAATTTCAGCATGGCCAACGTGCGTCAGAAGTGAACAGAGGTCAAATGTTTTGTTACACAACTTGCAGGCCTTCTCTGCTATATATATCTGCTCCACCGGGTGAATTGGGAGCCGGTGTAAACAAACTGTGCAGCGCCTAAGGGAAACCTCATTCGGCAACTCAGATGCAACAGGACAGCTACAGGCCCACTCACATCTCAAAAGAATCTCTCCAGGGTAGATTCCTGCACATCTGGCCCCTTTTGTTTCCAGCTCCCTGGAATCAAACATCGCAGCCACCATTTAAATTTCTCTGTTGCACTGCTTTAAAAGCCAAACAACTATTTGGAACTAAAAAAAACTGTGATTGTAAGGCTGGTAACACTCCTTTATTTCCCATATTATAACACAAACCTGAACTTACAAACCAAACAAATTGGATTCTTTTAAACACAAATGCTGTGATTCTTAACAGAGGTTGTATTTTCTTATTGTGACTCAAACTCAATTCCAGTCACTTTCCTGTAGCCATGGATTGACCAGGATCTTGGCAAAGGATGTGCAGTGTCTGGAGAAAATAACAACCGTAACCCTGTTACTGGATGCCTTGTTAAGACTTCAAGGAACAGAAGAAAATGTCCATTTGGTCCTTGATTTAAAGCACTTGCAAAATAACATTTTGCTTTGGAGATGCTTGAAGAAGTCGTGCTTGAGAAGCTCCTGCGTGTTGTTCAGCCCCCTGAGCAACTTGGCTTGCCTAACCTCATTGCATTGGTTTTGTTCTCCCCTTTTTTGGTCATCCAAAGCCGTGACTCCAATTTCTACCGATCTAACCACACTTATACTAAAGTGCTCTGATATGAAATAAATAAATGTTTTTCAAGTATGTGCATACTGCATAAATGAACAAAAACACATACCCTATATGTTGTACCCTAACACCATAAAATAATTTCAATTTTAGTCACCTTATCAGTCCATGGCTGTAAATAAACTCTGCAGTCAATAAAGATGACAACAAAAAATAGAAACACAATTGCCTCACACAGCATTTTTCGCATTGAGTTTTGTGGCTCTCAGGTCAACAGGTGCACATAACCTAGCACCACTGGGAGAGTCAGTAATGGACTTTTAAAAGCTTGTGCAGTGGGAGAAATACTCTTTCCTTTCCTAAGTCAGAACCATATAAATCCTTTTTTTTTTTCATTTTCAGACCCTTTGTCTGGCCTTACGCTCATCTGCTTGGCAACAGTCACGGATGTGTTTGCCTGTTTGTTAGCAGCATAATAGCCCGTGGAGAACAAGGATGACTAACAGGTGATGGTACGTTTGGCAGGAGGTACGTAGAGCCCTTGTAGGAGGTCGGTGTTATTTACCACCGTTTAATAAACAGGTCAGTGAAAGAAGCTGAGCTAGATGGCTGCCTGGTGGTTCATAGTGAACCGCCACAACAGCATCCATCGATCTGCTTGCAGCTTGACTTGATCAAAACAAACGGTGCTGAGTCAATCCGCTGACCCCTCGCCCTTGAAATAATCTAACATTGATCCTGTGTAATAGCTTTACAAATACCAGAATTTGGGTTGGAGACTTCCAACCTCAGGATGGAATGACAGGAAGCTGACGTGTGCCAGGTGCAGGCCACAGAATGAGAACCTGCAGACAGATGCCAGCTAGTACACAGAGACCATCAGTGAGGATGCCATGGACCACAGGAAACAGACTCAAGAGAAAAGGTCACGGCCGCAGGGGATCGGGCACAAGCCCGGCAGTCGTCACATTATGCACTTCTAAACCTCTGACAGATGCGTTTGTTGACAGCAATGAACGAAAGAGGGTGAAGACACCACGGCAGACCGGGTCAGCTGCCTGGTGGGTTTTCTTTTGAATTCACACCAGTGCAACCAAGCAGCGCACACTTTTAGCGGCAGCATGCGCTGTCGCTGAAAGGTTATCTTGTACAAGAAGAATACATGCAATTTAACTTGGAGAAAAAATTGAGAAAGTTATAGAGTTTAGCACTTAATGATTCTTCTCACAGAGTTTCACCTTTCTTAACCTCCGTCTTCAGGGAGGGAGTCCAACTTTGAGCAGGCAGTCTTCCACCCATGCTAATAATGTCAAGTTGGCCAGTTCCACGGCTGTCTCCCCGACACCATATGTTCTCAGTGTATTGCACAGTAAAAAGACTTCTGTATATATTTTACTGTACTGTACTTCACGTACTAATTTATAATTTAATTTTTCATGTTAGAGGATTATAGGTTAGCATACTGTAGCATTAATGAATATTTTAGACGTGATTGTGAGGAGCACAGGACTGCTCGACTGAACGTGCTCAGCACATTGGCATTCGCATATATTCATTTGTCATAATTTTCCCCCGCTTTTCCCCAAAACAATGTGTAGTTCAGACAGAGCAAATGTATATTTCATAACAAGCTAAGAAATTTCCATACAGATATGCAGTTGTCAAAGCAGAGTTGGTTTGTCACTGTTCATTGCCAGCGCACATTATGCAAGTCACTGTCCATAGAACTGAGTCTGATGTGGACTGCAAAGATGATCGTGGCTGATGGTGTGATGCAAATTTATGGAGCTATTGGGAGATTGGGAGAAAATGGTGCCCTTTAGATGCATTTTGTGACTGTTCTTTAATGTGGAACAGAATTCGGCAGCTCTGAGGGCCAAACTGAGTTCATTCTCCCACATCAAAGCCAAAACCTTTGGTGTTTTGAAATTTGGACCCCTATTAAGAGGCAACACCAAGTGGCCACAGGTGGAGGACCTCCCCACTGTTGCTTGTGGAAGAAGTGGCCAAGGAATGTAGATGTGGGTGTGCGGATCATTGAGTCTTGTTAGCCATAATCAGAGCATTGAACTTGGTGCAGGTAGTAGGATGGCAAGGAGTAGGACGAGGAGGGAGGTACAAGGGAAGATTTTGGCAGGTCAAACGCAGAGTCCAAGCAAAGTATCACCACCTCTATAAAATGGTTCAACATAAAGAGAAACAAATACACTTCAAAAAGCACCTCCATCATGTGTGACTTCTCTTCCCACTGCAATCCTGAGGACATCCAGTTGTCTTCTCTTTTAAACCATAATGAACTTAAGGTTAAAATAGTGATTGACAAACTTTTGAAACTGAAAGGTATGTAATGCACTGTTACACTGTGTTCAAAATATAATATTTACCAAGCATGAACAATGTTTTACATGTAAGTGAACAACTGATATCTAAACCTCCACATAAAGTGGCCTGACATAAATACTGTTTTGTTTTTGTGACATTCATTTAGTTACATTTCTGCCCCATTTTCCATTCTCGGCCCGATTGGCAGGGGAATCTCCGTCTGTCCCAGATTTGTACTATGGGTTAAAAAAGAGGCGATGACCTCCCTGGGAGAATGGTAATTGCAGCAATTGTGATGAGCAGCTATACAGTGTTAAACACCTTCAAGATGTGTCTGGAATGCCTCAGCTCCTGCACAGTTGATGGCCCACTGTCTTAAGGCTGTCACGTGGTTTATGTTATTTTTTATTTCTCTGACACTTTTGTCCCAAGCGACTGACCACATTAGTTATATACAGCTTTACAGTGATATACTTATTCATACAGTAAGGCATCATTCCTAGAAAACTAAAGTGTAAGTACACTGGTTCACAGTGCTACAGCAGAGGTGGGGTTTAACCCAAAACCCTTCAGATGACAGGCCTAACCCCAATGTTATATGCTGCAGAAATTAACAAAGAAAGAATAGGGCTTACCTGAGCATCCTTTTGAACATAATCCCTTAGGTTATTGGTTCACATAGTCCAGCTGTGGACTAGCTTCCGTATATGCGTGTATAAATGGATTTTGACTGAGCAATGAGCCAGGTATGCACCGCTTCATTTAGTGCTGTCTTGAAAGACATTGGGCACAAAACCCAATGTTTCATGGATAATTTTACCAGCACGGTTGCAGCTGATTTTCCCCAGGAGTACTGCCTCCTCAGCAGTCACATCCTTTTGCCAGAACCATGTTGCTTGCACAGTTAGTATTGTCACCAGTGGTGGACATGGACAGGCGACTCGATCGTTCTTCATCTATGACACACGTCATGCATCTGTCCACGTGTGTGCGTCACATACACGTTCGCAACTACTGTTGCAGTCAACAGTTTAAAAAAAGGGTAGAAACACTTTTTGACCTTGTATATTAAGGACTACTGTGGTGTGGTACTGTATTTGGACCACAACCAAAAAAAAAAAATCTCATTCCTAGGTATTTTAGTCAAACAACAATGCACTAATTTATGTTTGTTTGTTTGTTTGTTTGTTTTGCTCCAAAAACACCACATTTTTCTTTGGGGCTAAAGGAAGGAGGCAGCTGTTTGCAGCAGTACGAATTGGATAAGCATTCCAAATGTTTGTCACGGTTTTTGTTTAATGGCGTTCAGAGTATAAGGGCATGCAGATTTGTGTCTCGAAAAATCAGAACAAATGTGTTGCGAATTGTGAAGCAGCATCGGTATGTGAGAGCATTGCTCTTCCCCACACTAAACTGGCAGGATTAAACAGCTCATTATAGTCGATCATAAGTGGTGTTAAGCAACTGTGCCCATATCTTCTTCTCTTTGATTCCACTTACACGTCTGCTGCGATCAAAGGTTTTTTTTTTTTGTTCCCCCCATATCCTCAAGCCTAAAAAGAGGTCTACATCACAAGCTTTATTTTGTTTTGATTTTTTGTGACACGGGCATGAAATTGTGGTTTATATTTATAACATATAAATCGTGTGTTGTTGTCACCAGCTAAGTGCTCAGCACATCCAGTTCTGGGGGAATAAAATAATTGGGATTAACATGCTGTATCAGTAATAAACTCTCATGCAGCTGCCGCCCGTTTTTCCTGTTCATCTGCAGAAGATTGACTGCTGTTAATAATGGGTTCAATATGTAGCCATTGATCTGCAAATCAAAACATCAAAAAAAGGACCAGAACAGCTTGCAGGCATCGATTCCTTTGGCTTGACTGAGCACTATGCTTTCGGACAGGAATATCAAAGGCGTGGAACACGTTCATATTTACGGTTGGGTTGTGCACCCCTTCTTCTACGCAAAAGTTTTCAATTAGAGAGGCGGCCCACCGGCCAGAATCGATACAGGTGCGATGCGCTCAGACTCAGGGAATAAGTGACACGGCAACCGGGCCTGTCAGCACAGACAGATGGACAGGAGCCTCTTCGAAACCCCAAAGACTGTCAGGGCTGGAAGATCCCATCTGCTACTTTAAGGTTGAATGGCTCCAAGGAGCTATCTTGAAATCCTGACACTAATAGCTGGTGTTTGGCTTTAAAATGAGAATAAATAAGCTTTTTTGGAAATACACAAAAAATGCTAATACACTAAGAATATACAGTAATTCCCTAGTTTGTTCCTTAAATGGTGAAAAAGAAAAGAAATAAAATAGAAATATTAGCGGTACAAGCTTGGCGTTTTCTAACACTATTTGCAACCGAGCTGCCAGTTTCTTTTTTAAAGTATGTGGATGAAATAAGTTAAAATAAATTGGGGCCGTGTTGTCGAGTTTCACATTTTGTGCCCCGATTTGCAAACATTAAGTAAAATGATGAGTATTTCTTTTACATCGCAGGCTTTGTTTAATCTACTTCCAAAATCCTGAGCATGACCTGTGTTGCCTCCTGAGATCGCCATCATAAGTCACACCTGATCGACAACTGGGATAAATTTCAGAGCACTTTGCCTTGTGGACGGTACAGCGATGCAGGTGTCCAGTTTCCATGTTTCGGGCTGAACTGAAACAGAACCGACCGCAAAAGGTGAAAGGCAGAGAAGGAGCTGGTGAATAAATTGAGGCACAAAAAATATTTTATAAGATATTCATCTTGTGGTGGTGCCACAGAGCTCCTGGGCTGTTTGTTGGGTGTGCGTGTGTGGTGTTTGCAGGTTCTCCTATGTGTCTGCACAGCTCTAAGGAAAAGATACGCCATGAGGACAATGGCATTCTGCTTCCATTTCTGTTTGAATTGAAAACCATTTCAGTGGTCACACAGGAGCCAGTAATGACTCGATGGCACTTTCCTCCAATCCTATGGTTATTATTTTTCAGTTTCGTGGCACGCAAAGAGACAGATCGCACACGGACTTTTTATCACAATGGAACAACAACAAAAGATTCACACACATCATAACACGAAACCATGTCAGCTCTAATACACAAGCCTAGTGACAGTCTGCAAACACACAGTTGCCATGACTCCCCTGTTTAAGCCTCTGCTGCCCACAATAAGAGAACTTCCCTGGAGCGAGACACAGAGAACCCAAAATCTACTGCCCCCTCATGTAATTCAGAGTAACATGAATCTAAACCAGAGCTCATGTGTTTGTGTCCTCTTGTCCCACGAACCAGTTGTCATAATAACTATGAGAATAAAATACTGCTTAATTGTGACAATGGGAAATAAAACATGGTATTTTCAAGATGAAACAGATATTATGTTTAAAATAATCTATTTTATTGTCATTTGAAATAGCTTTTTTGTTGTTTTTTTTTTTGTTTTGTTTTTTTATTGTGTTTTTCCACAGCTACACACTTCAGTGTAAGTGGAAACAAACCCATCACACCTTTTCCTCACGGATTACACATTCAGACATTCAAACTCAGTGTTGCCCTTCACTTACTAATTTCTCGACTTATTTCTTCCCATATAAACTGCACTTCAAATGCTGCGATTATTATTTTTTTACTGTAAACTGCCTGCTCTTCCATTGTGCGTCTCTGCCTCAAACGGTTTCGCTTTGCGACCTTCAGATGGGCAAAAACAAGCTTAAGTAAAATGTGGTGGAAAATCAGTTTTGCATTTCAGCGTTGATAAATTCAGCTGCACTTACTTGTACTTTACACACTGCAATATTAAAATTTTCTTAAATTAGTGCATTTATCCTGTTTTACACACACACACACACACACACACACACACACACAGGTTTATATACAGTACTGTCTGGCTTTTGTTGAAGAAAAGCACCACCAACAGTGAACACACAGCAGTTCCAGCAACTACAGCTGAAAATATCATTCTATTGAGATGAATGCACAATGCACCTCATTTGCAGCTCAACGAGAGGTTTGTTTCTTGGCTCAATGCATGTTCAGCAGCCTCTTCTCACTTATTTCTCTTTTTAAGTAAATTGGTCCAAACTCTCCCTCCGCTGCTCCCTTTACGTGCGCCGAAACCCAATCGGTCTTAGGTAAACGCGAGAAAAAGAACTTTGCTGATATGCCGTGCATACAGTTTTTCATGGTCTTGTCAAACTGTCAGGCCTAAAAGCCTGCTGCTTTAATAAGGTTTGGTCTCTCACATCAGCCTCTTTCATTACTTAGTGTAATATCGATTGTTCTTTCCAAACTTGCACATTATAATAACAATAAGTGTTTAAACAGCTGTTTACATGGGAAATGAAGGTCCTCGCAGAACACAAAGTGTTGAGTTTCCATTTTACTCTGAAAGGGCAGTTGAATACAATGCTTTTACCTACGGGTAATTTAAACATTTAAAACTCATTATTGCCTGCTGCATATGAATGGCAATGATAATAAAGTCTTCCACAGCAAATTACTTTGCTTTTAATTTTGGGCAAAGTCTGCCTATTTGACTATTATTCATTTTGACACACCAGTGTCCTCAACTTAAATGCTGTATTTGTACCTTTGTGTGTTAGAGACTAAGCTCATGTAAAGGAACTGCAGAGACACAAGGTCAAAAAAATCTTAAATTAAAATCTTTTGTTCCGTCCTCAACCATAATCTGGCTAATACACACCAAACAACATTATGAAGATGGATGGATGAGTGGATGGATGAATGGATGGATGGATGGATGGACATTATTTAAGTTGGGTATGGTGAGCAATTTTGGAAAAATACATAATTAAAGCACAAGAAAGAACTTCTGTTTAGAGTATACTTTTACTTGCTGTTGTAACATTTTTATGTTATGAAGTTCTTTGTTACGCAAAGCAGCAATACGATGGCACAGCAGGTACGATAGATGTCTCACTGCAACTGGGCTGTGGTTTCAGACCTCAGGTTCGAAGTCTATGTGGAGTTTATATATTCCCTCCGGTTTTCTCCATGTTCTGGGGACTTTACTCCCATAGTCCACCTGGAGGCAGTCACATGTCCAATGGAGAAGAAGCAATCCATCAGCATGGTTTTAATCAATGTGCTTTGTTTCCCACTTAATCTCACTATGTTTTTAACTTTAAATCTTTTTTCCCAGTATCACAGCCCATGCTGAATGCTCTTGTCCTCAGAGCTCCCTATTATTTTCACATCATAAAGGCCTAATCACTCAAATCTTATTTGGCCCCATTGGCAGGTTCTTCCCTCTTTTCAGAGCTAGAGGTTAATTTTCGCCTCAACTCCCAGAGTCAGAGTTTGCACTCTACACGTTTTCCTGTATCTCTTTAAGAAGTGCTGTGTGGAGAATTAAAATTGAAAGCGCAAAGGTTCTCGGTTTTGGCTACAATGTGGTGGAATGAGCTGCTCCGTTTCAGAACTGCTGAAGTGTTGGTTTAGCAGTGAAGTCTGTGCGCAGTTCCTCAGATTGCACATCACTGAAGACCATTCCTGGGTCTACAGTACAGCACATCTGGTCAAGAAAGCACAAAAACTCTACTTCTGAAGGAGACAGAAAAGATGCCTTATCCTCCCTAGTTTCTACAGATGTGTCATAGACAGTGGTCTGACTTTCTGCATCACAGTCTGGTATGGAAACTGCACTGCATCTGACCAGGAAGCTGTACAATGGGTAGTAAAGACTGCCCAGTGCATTATTAGTTTTATATTGGCCACCATCTAGTCTGCCTACAAGGAGCGGTGTGTCAGGAGGACTCTTATCATCACCAGAGACTTCTCTCACCCTCTCTATACTCTGCTTATGCCGCTGACATCTGCAAGACAGTATCAAAGCTTGTGGGCCAACACCACCAAGCTCAGAAACAGTTTTTTCCCACGGGCTGCCAGACAGCTCAGTTTTGGACAGCATAGGGACTGATCGTCACCACCACTGGCCACCTCCCGCCATGTCATCACCACCATCACTACCGTCTATTACACTACAATGCTTGTACCTCTATATCAATCCCTTGGTGCTGGCAAACATCATCTGGGTTAAAATGCTCTCTTTTCAAGTTGCAAACTCTGATGAGGTTTTGTTTCAGCAAACACATTGTCTACCAGATTGTTTATTTCCCACTTTTTGCTTGAATTTAGCTGCAACTCCTGAGCTCCTGAACTCAGAAGATACTAATAATGAAATTGGTATTCAGCAACCCAAGTCCTGCAACAACATAATAAATGAGAAGTTGCTAAGCCGTTTTTTCTGCATTATTCTTTTTTCTCTGTAATGCACAGCGTTTAAATTGGCAAGTGGTCATTTTTAGACAGGTAAGGAGGCAGATTGACCACTGGATGCCATTTCTAATTCTCTATCAACCTTTTCACAGCATAACGCACTGAACGATGTACAGCATTGAGATGTCGGACAGACTTTTGAATACCACAAGTTCCCTTAAAATGAGAAGGAAAAACTTTTTTTTTTTTTTTTTTTTGGTGACCAGGTGTTAATGTCCCTGTTATTCCCAAGATGCCAATGTAGCAATGATGGAAACTATGGAATTAAATGCATGGAAAACTGCATAAAGCAGTGCCCACTATTTATTATTTATTTATTTATTTATTTATTTGGTATCAGAAAGGGAAAACTTGTTTCTGGGTGCGAAAGTTCTGTGATGTCTTATAATATGTTATGAGGAGAACATGAAAGGAAAACAAATTTAATAACATAACAATCTAACCCAGCCCCATTATGTTTAAACCAGAATTCTTTTAGCAAGCTTCAAAGCCTGCAGATGAAAGCAGGGCACGTCATTTCCTAGCATTACAGCAAAAGCCTCAGACACATTTCTAATGCCAGAGTCAATTTGCGAGGAAGATGCGGTGGCAGGTAACGGGATCCACTTCACCCCTGGAAGTTCTCGGCAGAGCCAGGGCACATGCTGCTCCGAAGCAGAGCAACCGTGTGGCTATAAGCCCAGAGAAAGGGGGAGAGCGACTGCAAGAGAGAGGTTCTACAAACCGCTGTTGGTTATTACTAGTTCAGGAATTTTGTGGCCCTTTTCCTGCTTATCTGTGTGTCCATCTTATTTATTTGTTTGGTCGTGTATTTTATTTTTATTACTTTTCTGCATTTTATGTTAACTGAATGCAACACCATGGGCTCAGAGAAATGGTATTTCAACCCTACTGTATATAGGTATATGGATAGGCTGACAATAGAGATCTTTTGAGTCATGAACCTTGAGTCATTGCAAAAAATCTTGTGACTATCCAGCCATTGTTTTAGTACAAAGGTACAACAAATTTGTTATGCCCACATCTAACATTTACATTTATTCCTTTAGCTGATGTTTTCCTCCAAAGTACCTAAAAATATTAAGTTATGTACAGCAATTTACCCATTTATACAGTAGGGTAATTAATACTAAAGTGCTGTATTTTAAATTGAAACCGAAAGTTGAGAGATACCAGTGCGGTAAAAGGTCTGTCCGGGTGCACAGTGAAAGGACCTAGTTGTCCTACATGGGTGGTGAGATGGGAGATGAACAGAAATAGACTGAGGGATAATGAATTGCACCCGTCATGTCTGTTGCTCAAGGTGTCGAGAAGGTTTAGCCCACAGTCACCCACACAGGAGCGCATAGACTGCACCCAAGTAGCTGTTGCTTGACCAGCATGTCAGCCAGTTCTGTACAGAGAGAGAACACCACACCACTGTGGGCCTTCCTTTGTCTCGCTTCCCTGCCAGTTCACTTTCACACTCGCGTCGCTGGTGACATGATGATGTGCGCGTTGACTAAGCGTCGACTGGCGCGTCTGGTAACCGAATGCTTCGCAGCAGACATCTGACAGCGTGGTGCATTACCCCAACTGCCTTACCATTCTCTGCTTGCTGGAACAGCACTCAATTTCTCCAGCAGCCAAGATCAAGGACTGGAATGAACTGCAGCTAACAGAAGAGCACTTGAACAACACCAAAAGAACAATGCACACGAGAACATCCTTGACAAAACTGGGAACACCTAAAATCTCAGACAAAGCCGTGCTAGTAAATATTCAGATGTCCTGCAAAGCACGACAGGCTAACAACAGATGTCAGACTTCTGCTAATGTCTGCTATTGACGGACTGCAGGAAAATTTAACCCAGGTCTCTTATGCTGAAGACTAATACACCCAAAATGCCAGGCATGAATATTTCATTACATACACTCAAGTCCATAACATTCATTTTTAAAATACAATCTATTTTCAAACGGCATCATCCAGACTCGGCATTGTGAGGAGATTAAAAATACTTGGTATTCTTGAGAATAGTACCTACATGCATTTTTATCGTTAAACTTAAAAAAATGTACACAGACTTCATGGCTTTTTCAGCAAAGGAAAAACATTTTTGCACACTCTAATAACAAATGGCATTAACGAAAATGTTTCATTTTTGTGCATCAATATGTAGAAAATCATTACTTATGTTGTTTGTTGCTCATTTTCCTTGTGTTGGGGATGAAACAGCAGTCTTGAAATTGCCTGTGAGATGCATATGTGTGAGTGAATATGGGTGTGACTGCCATGAAATGCGCTGGTACACCCCCCCCCCCCCCCACACACACACAATATAACTACCTA
The DNA here is from genome assembly GCA_018136845.1 of Heterotis niloticus. Lineage (NCBI taxonomy): Eukaryota > Metazoa > Chordata > Actinopteri > Osteoglossiformes > Osteoglossidae > Heterotis > Heterotis niloticus. The sequence goes on from CM030905.1 coordinate 11,938,889, forward strand.
GCTTAGCCCACTGTGGTTCTCGGATCAGCACCGGACCCTACACTGGACAAGCGGTTATGGATAATGAATCAGCAAACAGCTGAGATGCAGGATCTGGATGGCAGCTGGAGGAATTACACTGTTTAACAGAACTTTTCATAAAGAACCTCACTCTACAAGGGTCCATATGCCTCCAGTGCAGCCAGCTTCTCCTTTATTTACCACTAAATGTTCTTTGACTGGCCCACAAGATTTTCCTGAGTGAATGGGACGATGAGAAGAAGAGCCATCACCATCCTGGCAGCTCACATGTGTTTACATAATACACGTGTAAACAGTCCATAAAAGAAGGTGCATTTATTTAAATCCTATGCTAGCCCATGGGAGGCCACAGATGTATTTCCAGAAAATGCCTTGGAGAAAAATGCCCAAGGTAGCAACCAATCATTTACTATGCTTTTGATTTGGGAGAAAGTATTACTTCCACTTTTAAGGTCATAACCTCTACGTTGATTTTTTTAAAAAATCAGAATGAGACAGCTTTGATTTTAAAAGTAAATATGAACAGAAAATTATGTTCAACGCAGCAAGTTGCCACATAAGCATCTTATGGCTCTGGATGAGAAGAGAGTTCATGGTTCATCCTTTGAATCAAATTCTAAATATTAATAGAATCTTGCACATGAAAAGGATTTTAAACAGCCTGCCTATAATGCCTAGGCCTAGGGTTGCACCCTGCAAATGCAGTGGGCTGTCTCTCTGCAGTTATTCAGGCAGTTATTGCCAAATGTTGACTGATGTATGGATGCACTGGTTATTGTTACTGATTCACTTCTGTCACAGTGCATATGGGTAAAATAGCCATCGCTCAGCAAGACGAAGAAAAGATACCATCATTTGTATATGTTTATCAATGTTATTCCTCTGATTAAATAAGAAAAGTATAATTCTATTTTCTCATAAAAGAAATCCTTCAAAGAATGCTCAAATGATGGACAGAACACAATCGGAAAGTCCTTTATAGTTTTATATCCTACTCTTTCTTTCTTTATTTTTGATTGTCGAGTCACTTCATGCTTTACAAATTCCGCAGTTGCCTGCATGGGGTAATAAAATAAAAACCTTTAAAAGGTTTTGCTATTTTGATCATTATCCCTCAACTTCCCCAGCAATATTGTTTTCCCCCTTTTCCGGCAAAGCCTAGAAAAAGAGCATTCAGCCAAAACCCTGCACTCCGTGAAAGGGCAACCCCGTGCTGTGCTAATATGAGCTACCTATTCTGAAAATAATTGCACATAATAATATCCAATGCAGCGATTTAACCGACAGATGCCTGGATGGCGTGCGTGTTCTGCAATTACGTCCTCATTGTTATTTGCGGCAAAATCTGTTGCTAGAAAATCAGTTAATTCCATATTAAACAATGAGACTTGACCATTATAATCACTTATAGAAATAATGTGAATACCTCCTTCCTCACTCATGTACTTTGTGTGAGAGATTTAAAAAAAAAAACATTGATGTGTTAATGTTTCCTGGTTGTTTAATTACTACTCCAGCGTGGGCTGACTGAGGAGACAGAATACCGTCCTTTATTACAATTGTAATATTATTACTGCAAACTATAGAACTGTATAGATCATAGTGAGTTTATCAAGTTAAAAGGCTTCTAATAGGCTGGCAGACCTTTTCAGCTATTGATAAGGGGACACTATTGTCAGCTATGGTGTAATCTGCGCTGTCTTTCTCCAATCTGAGTATTTATAGCATGTGGGAAATATAAAGAGGTAAGCAGAGAAATCATTTAAGAACAAAATTATATACCACTAAGACAATGAGCCTTGATTTCATTGCCTATCCAAAATCCTATTTATTGTCACTTAATAGCTGTACAAGTTCCACCTGGCCACACCTGTGGCGGTTATGCACATTTCTGAGCATGCTTCATTTATTGCGTTCCATATTGTGGCAACGGCAACCTTTTTTTGATCTGTTGAAAGTTTCTCCTGAACAGGTTGCAGGATGAAAAACAAGAATGTCGAAATGATCCAGATGATCAAAGTTGTCATTTATAAATAGAGCACATTGTCCCGAGGTGTGCATTTAGCATCTGCTTCTTGATGGTGCCGATAATCGTCATATAATTTGATCCATTATGATGCCGAGAAGCATACTGTGCTTGTATTTCTCCTTGCTACCTGCTATCATGCCATCTGAAAAGCAATTCTGATTTATCGCTGGTAGACTTAAATGTCCAACTGCGTTATGAGGATTTTATCACCGGGCTGCAACCCAAGATACATATTAATGGTTCCCACCAGAAATGGCGCTCCAGGATTGCTGGCATTTGATTGCCAATTGAAATTTTTTCGCAGAGGTGGTGTCAAAATACTTGTGGGTGTGCATAGACGTGAAAACTGCATCTTAAAAAGCCCGAGGTGCAGCAAACAGATGCCTGGTTCTGCAATTACCTCCTCATTGTTATTTGCAGCAAACATACAGGTTCTCAATTTGCAGCTTCTTCCTTAGGCCTCAGCTCTTTAACCTCTCCGAAGCGGGCAAAGAAGTAGTAACTGATAGCATTGTTTTGAGGATGAGCCAGTGGTCATCCTGAGGGCATAGTCACAGCCCTTGCCAGATCATCCCAGTCCTACACAATAATACTGTGATCCACCGCGGTAGGAGCGAGACTGTGTAACTTGGTTGTAGCACCGTGGAGTCGAGTTTTAATTTCGTCCTCATTTTTCTCCTGTAATCACGCCGACGGAAACGTTGCGATAACAACACTTAGAGTTATGAGTTTTCTGAGCGAAAACAAAACCAATATAAATTTAAAACGTGCTTGCTTCTTTCGAGTGTTTTTTTTTCTTTGCCTATAGCTGTAACTCATGCTTTCAGAATCAACCACAGACATTTATTCTGAGCATTTCCACTGTTGTCGTTGGGAGCAGTTGATTCTGAAGCAATAGACCGAATGAGTAACTCCTGTATCCAAGTGCTCAGGTTTAGAAACAAATCTGTCACAGCATTTGGACAGATTCTTTTCACGCCTTGCAGGGTCGCCCGCTTGCTGTAATTCGGAGTAATGTTTCGCAGCTCAGTTTGTTTGTTCACATCCCCTTAGTTGCATCGACTGGCTGACACAGAATAGAATGCTGTGATTTATTTTTCATTCCTTGCTCAGACACTTTACATTATGGTGGCTTTAGTAGTGAGGACCACCTTCTACTGCTCAAGCCCATCCAACTGGAATTTTAGTGCTGACTTGTCAAAATGGGCCTCACCTTCTTCATTGCTGCATTATATATTTTCTTCAGAAGGTTATGTAGGCTCTAAAGCATGGTGGACACTGAGCCCCCTGTTTGTAGATGGTACACACAAAGATACAGAGGTCATGGAAGCAGACAGAAGGGAACATCATAACAATCAAAATACAGTGGAAATACAAAAAAAAGTTTTTAAACTACATTATTTCTTCATACAACAGGGTCCTGCACAATGAACAACCACTGAAACAATTTATGGAAATATATAGAATTTATTCATATGATGGGCTTATTATTGAGTATTAAAGTATATAAATGCATTTTGTCCTGGTGACAGTGTGATTTCAAAGTATGTCCATGAACTTTATTTTATTCTCTGCTGACTAAAGTGTGTTTTGCACATGGACGCCATGCTTCCCACTTCTGGCCACACCTAAACTCTCCATCTGTCAGTGCTCCCACCTGGACTGGGACTTTTGGTGGCCCTGCTGGCCGTTCTATGCATTGCAAGGCCATGTGCTTCTGTTTGTCCCGTTGTGCTCCTTCCCCACCTTCTCACCATTATTACCTTCATTATTACTTCTTGTGTTCCTCCACTAGCCTGTCTCTGCTGCTTATTGTTTTAGGAATTCAAGTCCTGTGTTTCAATTTGTTCCTTGTCAGATTGTGACTGTGTTTTCCTGTGCCTGTTCTGTGAAAGTGGCCTCCGTTTCACTGGTTTTGCCTGACGAATTTGATTGTTTGCTGATTTCTTTGACTCTGTTCCTCTTGATCCGTTTTTGCCCAACGTTTTGGATTCCCCTGAAATAAATCTTCTTCACTCCCTTGAATCTGCAGTTGGGTCCTGACCTGAAATCCTGACACAATCACAACGATTATGGTAAATTTAACTAAAATGTTACTAAAATAAGATTACTTACAAACTTCTACAAAAATGGCATAAAATTACTCCAGGTTTATAACAGAAATGCCATTATGCTACTGTAATTTAATATTGTTGTAGTATATAAATCTGCATAATGGTTAAGGAGGTCAAAGGTGATACTTAAAAAAAAATTCATAGTCTTGCAAAATTCATTGTACAAATTTTAATAATTTGGACAATATTAATAAAGTTCATTAATTGATGCTGAAAATACAGTGCACTGTATATTAAAATATTTTGGTATTGCCCTGCCATAATAAAAGCAACAGTTTGTGTTGGTTAATTTTTACTTTTAGTTGATATTTTTCATCTAGCAATGCTTCTTTTTTCCAAAATAACACTAAAGCATCTCTTTAATAAGGAGAATTCTCCTAACTGTGTGACTTCACAGATTAAAGGACCCCCATTACATGAGGGATGTGGGTATTTTGGTCATCCTATGTACATTTTCCTCCCTCAGTATAATGAAGCCAGTGGGACAAAAGGGAAGAAGCCATAATAGAGTCTGCCACTAACATATCCGTCCCTTGTCCAGGTAGATGACCACCAGTAATGACTTATGACTCTGTGATATGTATGACTAATAATTGTTTAATTTTATGCCAGCACTGCATTTCTCCAATGGTTCCAGCACACTTCATATGGTCTTAACTGCAGTTACTATCAAAATCATATCAGAAAATGGGAAATTAATAAATAGGCTGTGGGAGTGCAAACCTGCTTTGACTCCTAAATTTAGACTGCAGTTTTCTCATATGCATCCATCTGTCCTTTTTTCATTGCTTGAAGCATATCTCTGAGCCATGAACTCAAACAGCAGAGTGGCCAAACATGCACAAAGCCATCTGTCCTCCCTTTCCCAGTTGCCCTTTGAGGCAGAGCGATCCACTGAAGTGCCATTCTGTGTGAAGTGAGAGTTCCTTTATGAAGTGTGTGTGTGTGTGTGTGTGTGTGTGTGTGTGTGTGTGTGTGTGTGTTCATAACAGAGAACTACAAAGAGATTCAGGGCACCTCTCCGTATGTTTTTTTAGCTTCCCTTTTATTGGCTCCTCTGGGACACCATGAGCCCAGCTCCCTGACTCTCGTTCCTATCCTGCCCTGCCAAAGAAAAAGGTAGCAAAAGATCTTGGAAGGAGGGTAATGATTCCAAGACAAAGGACACTGCCCGTTGATACATAAAGACATTCCCATTAATTTTTAAACACAGATGGAATCCTCTCCCCAAGCAACATAGGGCCCTAGTGTAAGTCTACCCAGGACAGAAAAATTAAACTGTCAAAAATGTGCATGGTTGACAGCCTACGTTCCATACCCTGTAACTTGCACTTGGTTCCAAAGTCTACGAAGCTTTGCTTAAACACCCGACATGTATTACTTTGTTCTCTTTTCCTTTTTTCTCCACATCCCTTCAGCATGCAGTAGAGGTTTTCATTCAGCTTTGTGATATTGTCGACGGATAATCGCACCGCCTTCATCCTAATGATTATTGGCCTACAAAGTAAAAACACGCGGTTCTGATAAAGGCAGCAGGTAAATCATTCTCTTTTTCCTCAAACTGTCGGTGCATGTTTTGTTTATTTTATCTATATAGAGCTATCCCAAAATGAAGAAGTAATTTGAATAAGGGAGAAAAGTATAAAAAAGTATATGACAGAAAAATACATGCGTAAATGAAGCAGAAGAACTAAAAAGACGGCTTGTACTTGAAAGAATTAAATATTAATGTATTGTACTGATTTTGTCCCCTTGTTTTCATTTGCTGTATATGGAGTCACTTAATAAAGTGACATTTTATCTGCACAACTAGACTGAAAGGAACTCACAGTGACCAAAAGATCACATAACCCCATTATGATACTAATATCTGTAAAGCTCAAGGTCTGTCCGTCTGTTCTTTACGCAAAGCTTTGTTTGTCAAGCCACAGACTTGAAATCTGTCACCCAGGTACTTCCTTCCTTATGTGAGGTTTTTGCATTGTCAAGGTCATTAAACTTGTAAAATGTGACTTACTGCTTAGAAAATGTAAAATTCGGTCTCTGACATGTTCTGGAGTAGTGGGAGTAGTGACATCGTATGCAAAAGTACTAAATTCAACAAGTTGAAAGGTAATAAAGCTTAATGACCAACACCATGTTACACGAACATGGCGATGCACTTCCTCACACACCCACACATAAGAGTACGGACACGGCACACACGCTACACAGACGCGAACGCGATTTCTCTCTGAAACACACACAAGTGCACTAAACTAGCAAGTCTAAAGGTAATAAAATTTGGTGGTGCATCACATTCTACACACACACACACAAAAATGGAGAGTGATGCAAATAAAATAAATACAATACACACAGACACATATGCAAATGTACTAAATTAAATTTAAGGCAATAACGTTTGGTTATACTGTATATAATGCTTCACACGCACAGGCTGAAGTGGGGGGATACAACAACTTTAAGCACTGTACAATTTGGTGATACATCTTCAATTCTTACTTTTTACCTTTTCAAATCTAAACTTCTTCATTTGACCTGAGCAACACGAGGTAACTGAAGATAAGGTATGGTGCAAAATTAATATACTGTACTAAGTCGCTACCAAGTAAATGACAAATATCCTGGTATTTTACAGTAGTTCTTATATTGCTTTACAATGCAGTTATCACTTGCAGGGGGCATCCAGAACACAACTTAAAAGATAAATTCCTGTATATAATTGTACATTAAATGTTATTACTACTATTTTAGTTCCAGGAATGCAGTCATTTGAGTTATCGAACTTTAATTTGTTCCAGGTTTGAGCTGGATGATACAAAACGGGGTAACAGGAACAATTCATATTATTTCAGTTTAGCACGCACAGTTTTTCCAAATATCACTAAAACCCCATAAAACACTGCAGTCCATGCAGCATGGTGTGGCGCAACACACACACACACAACAAGCTCCTCACTGACATCACACATGCTGTGGCACTGCATATCACACACATGCTGCATTGTGTGAACCACATGCTGTCCCCTCTGGTCACAATAGGGAGACCAGAGCCGTCCAGAGAGACAGGGAAGGACTGGGAGCTCCACATTCCACAGTTTGAGACCCCACCTACAGTTCAGATTCCCTTCTCAAACCAGGAACCAGCGTGACTGTCACAGTCATTAAGGGATGTCTTTCTAGGCAGACATTTTGGAAACAAATTGTGTTGTTCTTAGATCCAACTGACAGCAACAAACAGTCAATATTGAACTTTATGTTAAGAACAAGTGCAGACAACAATTTAAAATGAACAAACAAGGCAATTTACTGTAATAAACTGTTACTGAACTTGACACGAAGAGGATGTAGGAACAGTGAACTTGAAATGGGAATCTGATGCTGACCCGTTTTTTAAATCATGAAGCCCGGTTTGACACTTAAATTTGTCAGACCACCTCAGCTGCCTTTAAAAGTCGGCTTCTTCACCAGCTTGTCTCCCTCCACCTCGGCCATCTTCTTCAGATCCTCAGAAATCCATACAGCCGTTGCCTTCTGCTGGGACTTTGTTGGCACGTAACCACAAACAAAGCGAGACAAAATGTAGGGAAGCGGCAACTTGTGTGATCTGAAGTTGTAAGCAGTAGTATTTGCAATAAATGAAAGCACAAAATAAAAATGTTGAAGTGAAGCAGGAAGACATGGGACTAATATGAGGCAGCTGAGGGTGCACAGGGCAGCAGCTATGGTACTGTTTACACTCAAACACTTGCATAGCATCATTTTCAAAACCTTTTTTGTGGGTTGCTGGATGAAATGTGCTTTGTAGCAAAAAATCTGTCTGCATGCTGAATGTGAGGTTTAAAAAAACCAAGTGCCTTCATGACAAAAAACAGATAACAGAAGGTTGGATGACTGTACTTTCATACATCAGTATAACTTCCTTAATTCATCTCTGGTTACTCGTGTACACTGACCATATTTCCTATGTTTATAGACAGTTTGAAATGTGCAGTTGGGATGTTTTTCAACTATTATTACGTCTCCTTTGCTAACTGTTTTGGTTCTGTTAGTACTCTTGTTATAACTTACTGTTTCTGGCCCTCTTGTGTCGCTGTTACACTGTAATAGGACAAAAAGATTTCAGTCTCTTAGTTGTCATGCTGAAGCATCATCAAGGTAATAAAATGTGATTCATGGTTCTATAAATGTTTATGGACTGTAAACATAACTAAAATTTTTCAAGCATAGTTAAGTATACTGTACATATTGCATATGCTGACCGTTTACGATTACATTCAGCTAAATTATAAATGTCTTGGAGTCAGATTATGCACAGTTCTGTCCTCTGTGCCCACTTCCTTTTCCCTTGTGAGCTGCAATGGGTTCACTGATCCTTAAATACTGAACATGGCTCCCCTTGTTGGATTTAAATGTAAGGTCTTTAGGTTAGACGGGGAAAACAGTTCCTAGTTGAAAAGCATGCTCCAGCGTTTGTGTCTTAATGAAACAAATCCATGTTTTAAATGTGCAGTTTGCTGAAGATGAATTTTTAATTCTAGCACAGCAATTTGGCCTTTTGATCAACTTGTTCCTGCTCTGTGTCTAATGCATTTCTAAAGAGTGGCTTGTGCATGTTTGCCCGGTCTCTGAACAACTCGGAGTGACTGTTAAAAAAGACCTCTTAAATGTTGAATGAGTCTTGGAAGAACAAGGGATATTACAGCTTGAATGGAATTATTACATTTATTTATAAATACTGTATTACACAGTTTTAATACTGTGTTTTGGATCGGTATATAATCCCGCATAAGGGCAGCTCTCTGCACAACTAAGACCAACATACAGTAAATCGGTCATAAACCGGATTGTATTTGTGACAGAGTGGTTGTTTATAAGTGTGTAGTCCACCATGCGGTAAATTCTTTTCACACTTGATGTTCTTGACTTGTTTTGATTTATTTATGGCCACAGTATAGCATATTATCCATACAATTATTAAATAATTCATCACTGTATTCTTTATCAAAGTTTCTTTTTAAAAATTACAGTATGGTGCCAGAACATTACTAGCTTCACCCTAGATGATGGACCCTTCCCATCATCCTTTGTGGCATAGTGTTTTTTTTTTTGTTTTTTTTTTTAGTGTTTCGTGCTAAGTCTCTGTTATGTTAATTTTGGTACAGTAACTGGACTGGGTTATTGTATTTAAACATTTGTAATAACTGTTTGGCTTTTGTTGCATTTGTAGCTGGAGAAAACAGCCATTTTGTGCGCAAAATTCTAGTTATTCGGCATTGCAGGGAAATCATCGTAAATCGAAATTTTTGTTGCAATGAGCTTTTGTATATTGAACATTCACAAATCGAGATGTGACTGTAGTTGGGATATGTAATAGCGGTGAAGAAGTTGCACTGATCAGCTAAAGTTTTTCGTTCTGGTCCCAGTGGGCCCTCAAAGCTGTGCCTTCAAACAAACTGTTGTATACGGCAAATTATTTTAATCAGTAAGTAAAGCAACAGTAAGCTTTTAAGTTAATTTTAATAAATGCCGGTAAGGAACAATATTTTCCAAAAGGCTACATAAAATGTTTTTTATATCAACATATTTTCATTTTAACATATTTTACTAGAACCATTCTGTGTCTCTGCAAATGAGCTGTGAAGAAATCCTTTAATTCCAAACTAGTCATTTATAATGGCATGAGTTATATCAGGCATATGCGGATGACAGTGTAATGGGATCAGAGAAAAGTTCAGCCTGTTTTAAAATTCTAAATAAGTGTCAAAGAAGCACAGTAACACAATTAAACATGCATAGCAGGATCTAACTTATAAGTCCGCCAGGTCAGGAATTTTCTCTGCTTCTTGTTCTTTAGATTTACAGCCACAAATGGGAAAATATGCTGAGGGACAGCGGATGCTGCCGCTAATTTAAAATGGTGACATTCGTGCCACATCGGAATGTCACCATAGCCTGTTAGCCAAGATGTATGCAGTACGAGAGGGACTTAAAAACAGGCATAAGTTACATGTGAGTATTCGCATTCGTAAGCTGAACGGAGTCACAGAAACAGGGCTGTGTTATGAGGAGTTTACGGCAGCAAGGTCAAAGGTCACCCAAAATGCGGAAGCTGTTAGAGGCAGCGGGTAGCATTTTCAGCAAAGGATGCCAAACTGTAGCTGAACGGTTCCCCTTTGCAGTTGAATATTGTCCCTGTGATGGGACTTTCATTGTTTTGGAGGAAATATCCAAAAGTTGGCAATTTTATGTTTTTGAAAAAGTGTCAGCAAACCAACAAACATAAGAAATCGCATCACTCATGATGAGGATGATGAACCAAAAGGAATGACCTTGTGATGAGAATTTGTCACGCTTTCTCGTACTATGGCTTCAGTAACACAAGCTTGCTTGAGTTTTCTGTTTTGCTTTTGTTTGTTTTTTATTTGCTGGAGACGTGCGTGTTTTATGATGTGAAAGGATCTTTGCGTGAGCAAAGAGTTAAGAATGGTCAAATATGCTCAGTACGCAAGCATTTTCTGAGGTAGTTTGCTTGTGATGGCAAACGTATGAGCTCAAGAAGTTCAGTATGTGTGTGCTTGTGTGTTTAGAGACCTTGTGTACCTGTGAGTTTTAACCGCATTAAGTAACCTTCCATTTGTGAGGGGGGAAACTATTTTCCAGCCTGAAGGACCTGGGTGCAGTACTGTAACAGGCAGACAGCCTGTCATAGTGCTTTAGCTCATTTGAAAAAAATTTTATTACTGGAGGTGCAGTTAGTGTCAGAAGCAGGGTTTGGTTTCATTTGTTTTGTCTTTACAGATTGGGTCGCAAACCTTTTTCTTTTGCACGCACTGTATTCGTGCCTCCTCCTGCTTCGTCCCCCGAGCCCCGGTCCAAAAGCAGAATTTCTGATTTCAGAAGAAACAAATAAGTTTGGATAATAGAGTGAGTCAAGGACGACTATGTTTTTAGGGCTTGGGTGTACACAATGTTTAGTTATTCTGTCATCAGTTTAAAACCCTCATTTTTTTCTTCCTTGCTGAGCATAATTTAATCTTGTATCAGTGTTAGCAATTTTTCACTATGTTCGCAAAGTGGTAGTCGTGTGCAAACTTCATTGCTCTTACAGAATCACATTTTACCTCAATCCAAGCAAGATTAGAAAAGAATAAGTGAAATTAAACAAATTAGCTTGAGGGAAAAATGTTAAGCATCTCCTCGAAATACATGAAACAGTTGCTAAAGAAAATGTTAAAGAAAATACATCTGATATGGCCAAAGTGTTTGATTTTGTAAAAACAACTAATATTTTAGAAGCAACCTCTTCTCTTGTGTGTTGCGTCTCATATGAAAAAAATGGGTCTTCTCCTTTTTTTCCATCATTGTTACAGCTGCCCCCGTTGTCCAGAATGTCTTTACAAAGTTGCCCACCACCCCCCAGGGAAAAATGAAACCAAGGGGGCATTTCTGTAGCTGTGGCCAAACACAATATTTATCTCCAAATGACAAAAGCAGTTTCATTTAATACATTCTTTTGGCCTTTCGAAAAAATAATCAAATGTCTCTATGGGCTTCATACCTGTGAAGGGCCACAATTACCGGTCATCCTGCAATGTGTGTTCATTTTTCTTGTAGAACCTGGATCTCGGTTTCAGCTCCTCTCCTTCAGGGTCACACCTGGCTTAGATTAACAGCACCGTTACACGGTTCCAGCTACACTGTACGCCATAACATTTTCAAGAGTGTTGCAGGCCGTCCTGGAGGAAGGGCCTCATTCTTATTCCGATGCGGCCAACACATTCCCAGACTCCCAAGGGAAACAATCGCTGTAAGAGTCGACAGAAGAAAGCAATAATGAAAACTTAAAGTAATTAAACATCAAGGCAGTGGAAGCGGCCGCGCTAATCCCTACGACCCAGTTGATTCCGCCTTTCCAGAACCATTTACACTTCCATTAAACAGATTAGTCAGGCAGAACAGAATCTTGTTGAGCGTCTGCTTGGACACGTGATGAACTTGTGGCCTTGCCCGACACACTATTCCATTTCTGCGTAATTGGAATGAGCCGCCTCGACTCTGCAGATCACGCAGCTCCTCCAGCAAGGCTTTCGGCCTTGCTTAAGTCCTACCTTCACAAAGAGGACGCATCAAACGGTTACGAGCTTCTCGGCTCGCTTCGAGACGTAAAAATAACAAAACTCCGTGATGCGTTTTCGATTTTAGATTTATTATCGGAAACACAGGCGATCACTTAAAAAGGCAAAGGGGGAGATGTAATGCGGTGCCAACTTGGTATGGCATCCAGGATTTGTATATTATTCAGGTTCACGAAAAAACAAGAAATTCAAATAACAATCACTTGTAATTCCTATTCCTTGTGTAATTTTTTTTTTTTTTTAAATAAAAATTGTTTATAGCTTCATTATGTTGTCAAAGAGAGGTTTTAACACTGATCACTGTAAGCTGGAAGAGAGCATTTTTATTTCCTGCACAGAACTGCTTTAGTTCACTTTGTGGACTTTGTGTGGCCAGAGTGCCTGGTGTGGTTAAAAAAAGGAACAAACTTCAATCACCGTTGTTGTCATTTATCTCACGGTTTTGAATATTCAGTGCTCTCACCCTACTTGGAATTTGGTAGAATTCGTGAACAGGAGCAGCATCCAGTTTTTTTTTTGTTTTTTTTTTTTTTTTTGTTTTTGCAGGCATCTATTCTGTGTGGGATTTCCGTGGGGACCCCAAGCTGTCCTCCCTGAATGTAATGATGTGCGTAGGGGGCATGATCTTGCCCTCTGCCCTCTTTCTTGGCAGCAAAAGCTCCAGTTGCATCAGTCTAAATGGGTATTTCATTGATTTTCCCTTGTTCAAGGCACCCAGTTAACATTTTCTGTACCCTGGAATGCACGACAATTCCTGACATGTGATTGAATTTCATTACATAAAGTCGAGAAATCATACGGACACAATTTGCAATGCAATAAAGTTCTTTCAATTGCCATTAGTTCTTGCTTTCTGAAGAATAGTTGTACCTTGGAACAATATTACTGGCTTCGTTTAAATCTAACATGCATTATTACTACATGTTTTTTTGTACCATGTAGCAATAACTGCACCTTTTTATTCTTCAAGATATGCAAATTCTAAACATTTTGTACGTGAAAAATGCAATGTAATTCCATCGGATAACTAGAGAACAAATAAAGCATTGAAAGGGTATTAATCTTTAAGCAGAAGTACGGCACAAAAGTCAAATCGAGACAAAGCAACTGTTCGCAAGTCAGCGGTTGTTTGCCATCTGAATTCAGCTGCTCTTCATATGGGATTAACTGCATTGCAAATGATCGTTTTTGCTTGCAAAATGATCGCTGCGCGAATGAAGCCTTAAAAAATAAATAAATCGCAATAAGAAGTTTGACTGGAATAATTTCTTTGCCGTCTCAAGCCACCAATTAAATGTCATGTCATGCGTTGATATTCGTATTGGAATTTAAACTGAGCAGAAAGTTCCCTGAGCATTGTCACATTTACCATTCCGTGGTTCTGCTTTAAGCTGAAACCTTACACCGTTTATTAAAGTTTTTTTTTGATGGGTTTTTCTTGTATTTTATTTTCTGCTTGCATGGCTGACAGCTGGTTACGATTCAGTTGTACTGGAGTATTGTAGATATGTGCAGTGGCAACCCAGCCTCATATATACACATATCAGGCAGTGGCTGGTAGCTGCACGGCTGCCAGGCTCCATACAGAACAGTCCAGTGAGGGAAAAGTTCAATACAAGTGTGGGCACTAAAAATAATCAGTAAAAGGAAGCCACATTTGAATTTGATTATTTCAAGCAGCATTTTTTTAGAGAAGTCATTCTGTTGTCTAAATAAGGCAATTCTGTATTTCAAAAAAAGATATTAACTTCACAAGTGCATCCAATATCCTTAATCTCTTGTCCTGGTCAGGGTCACAGTTGTCTGGTGCCTATCCTGGAATCACTGGTGGTTAAAAGGGCTACACTGTGTACAAGATGCCAATCCATCACAGGGCAGACACACACACAAATACACTATGGGCAACTTATCGTGGCCAATAAAGCTTAAACGTGTGACTTCGGAAGGACACCCATAAAGACTTGGTTAGAAAAAAAAAGAGACTGAGCTGGATTTAAACCCATGAACTTTGAGGAGGCACCAGCACTCACTGTGCGGCCATGTCTCCTTCAGAGATGTCATCCCTCAGAAACTGTAAGAGGATATTAGCAAAATGCCACACAGTACTGAATTATTAAAAAGGGTAGTGGAAATGTACACATGAAACTCTAGAGTTAACAGGTCTGGCAGCAAAAGGAAAAAAAAGGCCTTAAAACAGGCAGTTTGAGAAGTGTGCAATTAATATTTGGCTGTAACTTAAAATTTGATGTTTTAAAAAAAAATGTGTGTTTTATATGCATTTTTAGCTTACCAACTGTTTATACCACTTGTGCCAGGCTCAGATTTTCAGGTTAGGAAAGTGTGAAGTTAGTGTTTACATATTTTATCATTTTTATGAATTTGGTTTTCAGTAAGACACAGTTACGACCCCTTCTTGGTCAAACAAACCTACGTGTCTGGGTGCGGGGGGTGAAGGGGGTGTACATAAAAATTGAAAAAGGGAAAGGAAGGTGTTGAGTGTAGTTATTGTTCAGAAAAAAACCAAAGGGTTTTTAGGAAGGGTTGGGTATGTTAGCAATAATTTGAAAATATAGAAAAATAATGGTACTATGCTCTAAGGTGCCCCTAGTGAATAAACTATTCTATTGTGTGAAGGACAAAAAGCTAAAATGTGCCAACCTTTTAGACCAGAAAGAAAAAGGCAAAACCAGCAGAAAGTCTTTGACTCCTACTAACTACAGTGCTCTAAACTAACAAGCCAAAACACAAATAGGAACAGGGCACCAGTCTCCATACAAAACCACACACAAGCAAAAGCATACAAATGCACTCACACACACGAGTGCAACAAATCAATGCTCGAAAGTACATGCAAGAAACACACTGAATCACAAATCTCATACTAACACTCCAAGTCACAAGTTAGTCAAACCACAAGCCAAAACCACCAAACTCCA
Source organism: Heterotis niloticus (assembly GCA_018136845.1). NCBI lineage: Eukaryota > Metazoa > Chordata > Actinopteri > Osteoglossiformes > Osteoglossidae > Heterotis > Heterotis niloticus. Next base: position 11,954,130 of record CM030905.1, read on the forward strand.
AATCTCAAAAACAGAAGTGCAGGGAGTGAAACAAATGCCAGGGTTTTTAAAGTGGTGGAGCCTGGAGTTGATTGGTCTGTGTGGAGGGAAAAACATGATGGATGTGAACAAGAACCAATGGTAGACAGCGGACCTGTTCAGGGGACCTGTTCAGGGGGCCGTGACAGACACATCAGAGCAAGATTCATCCATCCATCCATCCATCCCATTCATGCCTTACTGTTTAATCCTGGGCAGGGCTGCGCTGAATCGGAGCCTAAGCAAGATATATTGTGAATGCACTGGGTTTCATTTTGACTTAAAAATTTGCATTCTCTACTTCATTATTACATTTGCAGGTATGCCTTTGGGAGACATTTTCTTCCGAAACAATGGGGAAACCAATGACTGGTAACAATGAATCCCTTGGATGGAGCGTACATGACAGCGAAAAGGAAAGAAAATGCCGACCCTTGTAAAAGAAAGAGAGCAAAACCTTGGGGGACAAAATGACCACCTGGTAAGACAGGTGATATTCAAACCAATGGGCATAGTAGTTGGTCATGTCAGGTGGAGCAGAGGGGTGAAGAGGAATAAAAACTGAGGAGATGAAGGCAGATCCAGTGGTCCGGACTTTTAACAGTGAGGAAATGTGGGCAACACCAGAAGGATGCAACTACTGAAATAACCAGGGCTGCTGTTTTTGTTCCAATTCAGTCCAAACAAATGGTCTGAATGATGTCACATTAAAAGGAGAATGCGTAGCAAAAATGTTTATCCTTATGTGAAAAACTGGACAAACAATAAGTGAAACTAGCCAATATTTATTCAGTGCATCTTAGCAGCTGTTGCAGAGGCCACCTGTTTCTCATCACTTCAGTTGCCATTGCGTTCCTTTAACCTCACAGAATATGCAGCAAGTTTCCAGAAGGTGGCCTTTCCCACCCCCACAGCTTCTCAGTGTGACACATTCCCTTTAATGAGGCCATCTTCTTTACCTTTAAAAAAATAACACTTCAAAAAAGCCGTCACCTTGTTAAGAACATTCCAGACAAATCTGAGAGCTGAAGAAACGTAGCTCAGCGGCATTGTTAGGGAAACGGCAGACAAAACCTGACAAAATTCATCTATAATGCACTCAAGGGAAAATATCAAAGCAATTCTATAAGCTGTCTAAAAGATCTGTAAACGTGCCAGGTGAAGTTGGTCCAATTTGACAACTAGTCTTTGGGTACATATAGTATCTAACGGTGCTTTTCACTTTTCTGGAACAAAATTTAAAGATGCACAAGTCAGATATCAGTGTCACATGTGAATTTTTGAATTATTGGACAGGAAAGACGCAGAAGCTAGACATCTCCATATTGTGCAGAAAGGGGATGCTCAGAGCATAATGCTCTTTGTTTTCAGATTTCCATACAGTCATCTTGGTGCAGAGGTAGAAAACCACAGGTTTTTCTGCCATCTTTGGTCTAGCCGGCTTTGTGGAGCAGTGAAATGAGATAAAATCTCTACAGGTTCCTCCCCAAGGAGAGGTCACATCTCATTGCCCCAGGAAACCTCTGGTACACTATCCTAAATTGTGCATGTCAGAGCAATGAACACACACACACACACACACACACACACACCACATTCCTCTTTGTGTGTGGGTCCTGTATTGCAAAGACAGGCACACGATCTGACACCTGCACCACACATGACCCTGGGCGACTGATGCAGACAGGGGGTTACCAGGGACAGAAAGAGGCCTAATCGTTGCAACCGCAACAGACATCTCAGGAAGGATTTTACTGCCAAATTACGTCAAAGTGACTCAGAAGTCAGAAATGCATGCTAATCCATCTGATATTAAAAACAGCCAAACCTTTGAACAGTGTAAACAAGAGAAAAATAGACTGTCCTTGGGCTAGTTTGTTGACTTTTTGAGTCAGGCTAAATAATGTTTTTAAAAGTCATGTTTTTTCATCGGGTGGTAATCCAAAGCAGGGCAGAGAGCAGAAGAGTTCTCTTTTGTTTCCAACAAGATAATCTGACCTGAAAAGTATAGGAGAAGGAAGGAAGATGTTATCATAATATGAGAGGCCAAGCCATTTTTTAAAATGAAGACATCAAAAATGTCCAAAAACTGTGGGCTTGTTTATGTGGGGTCCTTATGCTTTTTATTGTCTACAGCTGGAGCGTCAGCCTCATTTTGTGGGTATGTACGTTTTTTGTGCAGTCTGAGCTGTAAATACACAATTGTTTGAATGAACAGGTTAACGTGCTTAATGTCACATTAAATTAAATTAAAATAAACTGAAAAATCTACAGGATAGTAAAAAAAAAAAAAAACCAAGACATCTGAAGGGCAGTGAAAATGTTTTATGCATTGTAGAAATTGTTTTCGGGAGATGAAACATTAGTTACAGTAAGGTTTTTACATGGACAGGAAAACATCAGACGTTATCTTGCTTGAGTGTCTGAGAACATAGTCTAGTTAACCGAGAAGCGTGTCAGAATAATGAATCATCGGCCATTTGCGTTGCAGATTATGTTCAAAACTGTGCAGTTTGCCCACTGCTTCTCTTCCCTGTTTTCCATTAACAATTTTCAAATTATCTGAAGGTTATTAAAGCATGTATGGAAGGATTCAATCTGTCTGACTTAATATTCAGCATGTGTTACTGCAAAGAACAATGATGTCCATGCTTAGCTGACGCCTTTCTCCAAAGTAAGAGCTGTATCCTATTATAGCTTTTTTTTTCGTCCTGGATGCGGGTTAAAAACTGTGCTTTGATTAAGAGTTTTACACACAGTATCTGCTGGGAATTACATGAACAAAGCTTTATGTCTGTATCTTAACCTGAGATGGACTGGTATCCCATGTAAGGTGTGGTTTCATAGTCTGATTCCCAGTGTTTGTGGAATAGGCCCTGGCCCAGATATAGCTGTTAAAGAAAATGGATGGATGGATGGATGATGTGATGGGTGACACTCCACGGTGTCTAGGGCTAAAGGGTTGGGTGAATGGGGACCAGAAAAATGAGAAAACAGGATTTTTGGTACAACAGTGATTTACTCTACATACAGGTGAGAGGGATATATATATATATATATATCCCTCTCACCTGTATGTGTGTGTATGTATGTATATATATATATATATATGTTTTTTTTTAACTACCCAAACCAAAAATACACACTCATTCCTTGCCTGGTGCAGTTTAGACACTCAGAACAATCCTACGTGTCCAAGTGTATGTTATGTCACATTCTTACCTGTTCACTTTCCTCCCCGAAGCATAAGGGCACAGTTAACCCTAAGTTCATTTTGAATACTGATGAGACACTGGGACATAACAATGGATGGATGTTTCTTTATCTGCAATGCTACCTGCCACTCTAAAATTCTACACTTTGACCTCACACTGACTTTGTTGGTTGGTTGGACATGGGTTTAAGCTCATAATGTGGGGCGCTCACCTGGTCTTCTTGTATATGTATGGGCTTCCTCCAGGTGCTGTGATTCCTCACACAGGCATGAGCTAGTTTGGCATCTTAAATTGTCCAGGCTGGGGACAGGATGTTGCCCTGACAAGCCAACCCCTTACAGACACATTGACTGTAAATGTTAAAGAAAGATACAAAAAAAAAATCTGCTACAGGATAAACAAGTCCAGAAGTTGATCCTGAGGGAAGCCAAGGATGTTCAAGGTTGCTAGTGTTATGGAGTTACTTAGTTTGTTAGCTGTAGTAAAATGCTGCTTATTACTCATTCATACAGCACATGCTGTCTCTTTTCAGTCTGCTTGCTTTTCATGTTATATATAATGTAAAGTGTGGAAATTCTCAAACAAATGAAAGCATAGCAGTCGTGTTCTGTTTGGTCATCCACTTAGAAACTCCTCCTTCTGACACTGAACATTGCCTTTGGACACTTTCAAGAGTATTACGAATTTGCAGAAGTCAGCGATCACACAAAATTCAAACCTGCAAAAAAAAAAAAAAAGCACAACTTTTTCCTGGAAGAGCAGATTTATTCTGAATAGCCAGAGACATTATCACCTTCCTTGGTGTTAGCTTTTTAAACTTACAAGAAATGTTGCCACATGAAGAGACAAATCAATAAAACACACATTTCTTTTTTTACCTTACGTTTATTCTCATTTACGCACCGTTTTCCAGGAACTCTAACTTTTCTTTGGAAATGTATATCAAAGGCACCTTTGAAGGTGCATATTTAAAGTCTTGCAGCCTCTTTGCAGATTTTCTGGTAAGCGTGTATGGATTCCATATGTGCTGGAAGATGATTTCCATTACCGAGGGTGTATAACAATAGCGTGCTGTTCTGGACGTTTTTGGGCCTGAGTACAAACAGGCTGCGACAAGCCACTCTATGCTAGCACCTGCCTTTAAGCCAAGAGCTCACATTTGAGCTGTTAATGAAGTAGAAAATGAATAAGGTTCATGGACTATAAAGATCATGTCTTTTCCAAAACAGTGAGCTGTCTCTACACCTCACGCCACCAGGTTCACCTCTCTGAGGTGATGCACCCAGGAACTAAGGAGAATTTTGTTTGGCGAGAGCTGCCAGACATAAAGAAGGGCTGTTTCTGTCTCATATGTCCATCCTTAAGATGACAGAAGACAATGGGTATTATGATGATCCCTTCCCCTATAATTTTTTAGGAACACCGCCCTTTAATGCATACTGAGAAACTTCATCATAAATTGAGGTGGCTTTTTCACACTTGCTGCAATGACTGTAAGCTTTGGCATTGTCAGCAGCACAGCTTCTCGTTTTTTATCTTTATTTTTATTTTTTGTATTTGCGGTTATCATTTCCAGCCTCTTTCACTGCGAGACCGTTCCCTTATTTTCTAATGAGCCCTGAAAGCAGCAAAAGGAACCTCTGTGTGGACAGCTTCACAGCTTCAGTGAAAGAAAGCAGTGTCTCGGGAACTGAAATGATTTCTCAGATCGTGTTCTGGGGCCTGCAAAACACACTGCTTACAGTCGCATGATGCCGGAGCTGTAAAGAGTAACCACTCTCTCTGGCTTTATCAACAGAACAGATGCTGATTCAAAATGATGGGAGGAGTACGGACCACTGCGAAGCTCTGAAACCCGCAGCCAGGTTGCCTGAAGAACCCTGTTTGCTCGACTCCATTAAGGCACATCAGGCGTTCCATTTTGCAGGGCTCACACTGAAAGGCCACAGTCACTATGTATATCTGTCCTTCTGTTTAGGTTCACACTGCTTACTCAGCCATACCACTCCTGAGCCATTTGCCTGTCAGTGACAGCATGTGAAGATGCGGTGCAAGCAAACTAAACTTCATTAATAAATCAGTAATTCAGTCATTTTTGTTTGCTTGTCTTAAATGGGGAAATTTCTGTGAAAAAGCAGGAGCCCTGATTCAATGCAGATGTGGAATTGCTCTGCCAAAAGGGAGAACTTTACACATCTGTGGATTATGAAACTATTTCAAGTGAGCCGGCAAAGTTACTCTCGAGTGAAAGGTTTCTGATCTGTGTTTCATAGTGTCATTCAGCTTTTTCTCCAAAGCAATTTGCAATGTCAGACTCCTTACATTTGTAGAGCCAAGTAACTTTGGAAGCATTCTGAGTAACAAGAGGTCGGATACAAACCTGGGACTTGTGAGAATTGAAGTTTTAACCACTGTGCTACCTGCTGCTCATATTTTAGACTCCTGGTCTGAATGATCTCTTTATGCATTCAAAAGCACATAAATTCTACAACACTGTGTCTTGAGTTTACAAAATTACACACAAAAATGTAGGGAATATACACGGAACAATTCATTTCACCGGATCTCAGAAATAAAATCAAATAAAAATAAATCACTAAATAAACATGTACATATTGTAAATACTTTATATTATAAACATTTATAAAACTGTCTGTGTGGCTAAGCGATGGAAACATTAGAGCTTTGAAAGGAAGGGATTAGATTCTGCCTCCATCCCGCTTTTCACACCAACTGGATGGCGACGACACTGCAGCGTCTCTCTTTACAACATCCGTCAGAGCAGAAAGCGGCAGCCCTTTCATCAGCAGATGTGGCTGAAGTTCCCATATAAATTGCTGCATTTTCAGCAAAGATTCAAATGTTTCCTGACAAGAAAAACAGCACCGACATTAATTGCAAGGGACTAAAAGCTGATAAAAAGGATATTTTTCTACCTCATATGCAACTGCAGTTACAGGCCAAAACAGTTGTATACTGTAATATATTTTGCCTCTGTCTCTCAAGACTACAATTGCCTCTGTCAGCATGCATGTACCTGTAAATTACAGATAAATTTCAATATTCTATGTAAAACTGTTATGCTGTATAATATTGTGTCAATGCTGCAAAAATATGCAGTAACAGACAATGTCAGCTAGAAGCTGTACTTCTTCAATTTTGCTTTGATTCCCTACAGGGCAAAACAAACTGTTTGCAGTGTTGTTTTTTTTTTTTTTTTTAAATCTAAAATATCCATATGTGTTAACCTCAAGGAAATAAGACTTCATAAAATAAAAAAAACAATGTCAATTTATCTGTAGTTCAAGTGAAATTCACTCAAACTGTGTTTTAGATAAAGATGTGATTTATACAAAACAAAAAAAAAAAAATCCAGCTTCAGCAGGAATCCGAAAGCATTTGTCAGCTGATATCTGAGAAGGTAAGATAGACAGATCACAAGCATTTTATCTTCTGACTGAGGGACCCCCCCCCCTTTACACAAACACCATCAGCTCATTTGCTGTGAACATCTAGAAATCCCAGCATATAGTGAGAAGTAGGTTACATTTTTACAAATACTGGCCTGCTCATCTTATGAGCTTTAAATTCTGCAGCTTTTAAGATAAATTGGAAAACAATATTTGGTTCTGGCAAAATACAAAAGGGTGCTGTGTGGGGCATCATGACTGGCCGCTGCACAAAGATCTCCACTAGGATTTCCACATCACCTCTTCAGCCTAGATGTAGTAAACACAATACACACACACACACAGCCTGGACGTCATGGCTCTATTTTTTGAGATATTTTTAGCATAGTTTTTAAAGGCCTCAGGAAAACGTCCAACATATCTGCTCAGCAGCTCTAAAGGTGATTCACATGGAGTAAACACTGCATGTGTGTGTCACAGCTCATGTGACTTTGGATGACCCATTTAAAATCTTCTTCTGGCTCTGTCTGTGCAAGCAGTATTTCCAGCAGCCAGGACTACGTGTCCTATTTCTTTGTCAATTCTTGGCCGTTTATTGGGATTTGACAGAGATGTAAGACATCCCCAAGGCTGCTTTGAGGGCTGTGCCTCAAGCACTTCTGAGCTTTACATATATAATATTATAAAGTTTAACAACTTTATTTCAGATCCCATTACATATGAAAGCATTCTTTTCCAAAACAGCACACAAACTGTCAATGGCAAAGTTTAGCAGGGTCTAGAATTTGATTAAAAGATCGAGCAGTTGCTCCACACATGAATAAACCCTATCGGTTGTGTATCTCTGCCTTATAAATGTTGTCTTGTTCATATGGAAGATGTTTGTATATTGTCACAGTAAATATTAAACTGTGTTCTAGAGTAACAAACAATTTCCTTACCAGCAATAAAATGGGAGCTGACTGGCAGTTGGCAGAGAAGGAATTATGGGAAATGTAGTGCATAAATATCCTAAGGAAGAGCCACAGTACAAGTATATATCGTTTGGATTTATTTAAATAGTGTGAGTTGTGTGTGTGTGTGTGTGTGTGTGTGTGTGTTAAATGATTGAATGATGTGTATTTAAAACAAATGAGGGTTATCGTGTTGTATTTTTTAAGAGGAATAGATGTTTATGTAAATTGCTAATGGAATGGCTTAGGGCAGAGCGTATGGTATAAGTTGTTCATTTTGAGAGAAAGAGTGTGGTGATGTATTTGATGGATGAAGGAGGAACATGAGAATTACTGTAAAGACTGCTGGCTTACCTAGAAGAAGTCTTTATAAATAGTTATTATTTAACTGTTGCATCTGTAAACAGAGCACTAGTGTATTGCTAAAGGAAAATAAAACCATTGTGGATCCACAGTAATTTCATGTTCACCTCATTACTTGGCCAGCTGGGCCAGAAGAGAAGAAACAGTTCCTGAAAGGGGTCAATTGTGCATTGTGCTTAGTCTTTTAACACTTAATTCATCAGTTAAAGTCCTCTGGTTGTCATTGGTAAAAAAAAAAAAAAAGGTACCACAGTTCAGTGTTCACTGTCATTCATACATGTGGGAGGTCAGATAAATTTCTCTAAGCTAAATAATTGAAAGCAAAGAAAATTTAAACTGGAAAAAATCACTTACCCTGCATTTAAGGTTAAGCTTAATGTTATGTTCTATAAATCCAACACTCATAAATACTTAGCAGTTATGAATTGAACTGTTGGTGTTGAAACAGAACCACTTGCATTTGTTTTCAGAGGGACCTTGAGTTCAACTGGAAACCGCCAATGCTTACGACTAACAGTTGGCACACACAACGTTCCAAGGTCTCAGAGATGTAAGGCGGAGACAGTGGTACTTTTAATTCCCATGACTGTTGGCCGCTGCCATCAGCCCATAATTTTTGTAGTCTGGAAAGGGGATAAAGAGAAGTGTAGAAAAGTAAGTGTGGTTCCTATTTTAAACAGTTTTTAAAAGGAGAGAGAGTAAAATAAATCGAACAGACCCTCTCGCTCGTATCAGAACGCAATCTCATTCCCTTCAAGAGGAAAAGGGATTTGGATGGTGGGATCTCTCAAAGCAAACCTGCGTCCAGTCAGATATCCAAAAGCCAAATAATCGGTTTTTTTCTGTCTTCTTAACCCAGCTGACATAAAAATGTTAAAAGCAGAGCAGCATTTGATAACAAAGTCATGTGTACTTCAGGAACTCAAGGGGTCATTTTCCAGAGGACTTTCTGAAGGCCCTGTAGATAATGCTGCAGTTCCTAAAATCACATCCTACCATCATATAAGCAATCTCTCTGCTCAATGGATGTAGCTGCTGAAACGAAAACATCTTGTACAGCAATACCAGTCAACAACCTCACAGCTTTGCTGCAAATCCCATTCAGTATTGTGGGGCATTTTTTTAAAGTTTAACTTTAGCAATAGTTTCATTCAGCCATTTACATTTAAATACAGATATTATTCTATACAGAGTACAGCAGTTATGTTAAATTTAGTCCGAAAATGGCAGCAGTTTTTGGGACTATTTATTAACATGAAACAGATTCGAATGACATCAGCATGGAATAAATATAGCTCGGTTAATAAATGTCTGTCGACAGAATAGCATGGAGCTCCAGTGTCGCAGTCGTGAGTCGTGTTTCGGTAGGCAGGTGCGCACACATATATTTCCGCCCAGATCAAATGCGTTTACCCCACCTCACAGTCCAGACGCGCTCAGAGCAGTTTAGGAAAACCTTTAGTGAAAAGGTTTCTGACCTTTCACACAAGCAACCTCTTAATCTACCCCTGCCATTCAGCATGTTATCTCAAACTGTTAACAGGGTTGTCATATAAACTGAATATAAAAATGATTTTCAAGTGTTTAATAAAAATTTAACTTTTGATATTAATAAATAATATTAAAGTAAATGGTCATTTTAAAATTATACTCAATTTTTTATAAAAAATATATTTCATGTGTAAATTGTGATTTTGAATAATGTTAAGATAAGCAACAATTGTATATATTGAGTAACATTTTTTGTAGTAACAAAAGTAGACAATGGCTTAGAGAGCAAGGACAGATTTAAATGTGGTCCAGCTATAGTGCCTTTCAGCAGTATCCATCCATCTGCAGTCATAAACGGTCTCTTTTTGTAAGGATTTACTTATCCGGTCCTTAAGAATTTTTGTCACTTACCAACGTTTAACTCCTGTTTACCAGCTTTCCTGATTTTATCTTTTGCAAATGCAGCAAATCTATGGTGAAACTTCTCCAGCTACAAGAAATTGAATTATCCAGCTGCTCGGATGAGAAAGCGGTCCAAGAGGATAAAGACATAAACTATGCAGCAGAGGATGGTTAAAGCAAAAGATATCCCATTCCCTGTATCCACTGAGACTTGGCATTCCTTGGCAGAGTCACAATAATGTTTTGATCTCTTAGGTAATATTGGTCTAATAATTGTTAGATAATAATAATGTCATCAATGGTCATGTACATTTTGAGTAGTTTTTGTGCGCACTTTTTTTCTCACATAAATGTCCTGAGGTATATTTCCTGGACTATCAACTACATGTAAAAACTGAGAATCACCATTGCTAATGACACTTTGGGTTAAGTGGACTTTGGGGAGCAACAGTGAATGAGGAGCTTGAATGCTAGGGTAAGGTTTACTGAAATCACGGTAGTAATCCAGAATAGACTCTTTACCTTGCACAGAACGTCATCGCTATCAGTCTGTGTGGTATGAAGCTTTTGTCAAACCTAACCGCACCACTGCTAAGCCTATATTGTTCTCATCTGCATCTCTCATCACTTGTTCCCCTACATCAGCTTTCTTTACAGACCTGCTTATAAGTTGGCTCTCTCTTGTCTAAGGTTGTCAGTGGACCTTGTGGTAAGAGGAACCCTGGCATTGCCCCGTTTCTTATATCACCTGTGCTTGTTTTTTGGGGGTAGTTGTCAATTTCTTTGTTGGAGCAGAGCAGCTGCTCACTGTGATTCTGCCTCAGCATTCATCTTCAGAGTCCAAAGGGGTCCACTAGAAAAACTGCCCTCTTCCTGGCTCCCTCTTTCCTCCTTCTCTTATGCCACTCTACTCTCCACAGCAGTCTCTTCCTATGAAGGCACTTCCATTCCATCAGAACAGCCCCTTCCTCCTTACCCGCCACCTTAAACAACCTTTGCAATGGCCTCTTGTCCCTTCCTGTCCAGGGTTCTCAGTGCTCAGCTGTCTTTGGTGTATTATGACCTATCATCTACCCTGTTCCATATCTCTGTGCTGCCATACTAATGACAACAGTTGTCATTGTCAGCTTTGCAGAAGTTGCCTTTCAGCAATGCTTCAAGCATCGTGTCTGCATCTTCATCAAAATGACACCACTTCCTCTGCTTCTCGGCTCAAGACCACATGATGTCAAGTTTTTCTTCTACTTTTTGTGTTATGTGGAACTTCTGCAAACTGCAGTTTGCCTCCCAGCACGGTCCCATCTGCATCTCGCCAAGGGGTGGCATTGAACCTGTGTATTGTGACAACTGGTTTACCCACAAGCATTTTATTGGAGTGGACTTCAGCCCTCATGAATTCTTACACACATTTATGCATACACATCCCACACTCATGGTCAATTCTGGAAATCCAGTTTCAGAAATTCTTTGGTTTAAGTCTCTCTGCTCTTAAATTATTCTTGCTTGTCAACCAGCCTATTCCTAGTTGTCACTGAACACCACGGCTCATAATTTCATTACACACATCTTGCAATGCACATGAACAAATCATTAGTGATGAAACCCAAGGTCATGGGGTGTTTTGGGTTTTTCAGCATTGTTCACCCTTGCCAGATGACCCAGCCAGAGTTGATCAGATCCCAAACTGCATAATTCTCCTTCTTTATTTTATTTAGATGTCTGAAACACCCTCCTAGAACACTGATCTTATTGTATTTTTATTATGACGCCACTTCCTTAAAACTGCACCCTGTATTGTTGATACTATTTTGAATTGTTTCCATACTTAGAATTTCTTAATAAATCCACAACTGTAGGAGTTATTATTCATTGTGTGTTTCTAACAGCTATGTGTAGCTTGGTCATTCACCCACTACAACAGTATCACCATGGCTACATAGAACATAGTGTCTGACCTTATTATGTCTGTGTAATACTGCCAATGTCATGTCTATGTATTGCACTACTGTTCGTCCTTATGTCCCCCCCCCATGCCCAAGACTTGTGTAATTCATAATGCATGATGCATTGCCATTGTGTTTGTAAATAGTTCATGGTGTGCATTGTGTTGTGGGGAGTTGGTGGGCGGGTTGCTGACCCTGTGTGTGTTTAATGTGTTCGAGAGCTTCAGCAGGCATGTCAGTGTGCTCCAGGAGTGCTGGGGTTCCGACATGCTGAGGACAAATAACGCTCGTGTTCCCACAACAGCCTCCTTTCATGACACTGCTGCCAGCACAGTTGATGCAGACCATTACAGTATTCTGGCCAGGCTAAATCTACATGAGCTGATAGCTGATTATCACTTGGACACCCCCCCCCCCCTTGTTGCTCTCTGCTCTTTTGTGACTTCCTGCTGCCAAGTGTACTGCTGCACAGTGACCCAGGAGAAACGGTGCTTCAATGTTTCCTGTATAAATGTGGTCCAACCTGCTAAATGAACCTGTAAATTTGTATTTTTAAAATTAACGCTTCGTATCTGAAATGGCTGCAAAACTGCAAAAGTTGGCAGGATGTATATGTATTTTTTTTCTGCTTTTGGTAGTGTCATGAATTGTCAGCAAGTGTACCATATATGTAATAGAAAGTGCCATGGAGTCATTGTTGACTCCTAGGCAACCATTGTCATGGTTTTCAAGAGGAGGAACAGAAGTGGTTTGCCATTACCTTCTTGGGCCATATTTTTTTCTTTAGAAGGGTGCAAACTCCACACACACCCCTGAGCTGGGCTTGAACCTCACATTCGGCAAGCAACCCAGAGCCTGTGAGAAGCCAGCTTATTCCACTGTACATCTATATCCCTGTGGAACATGTTTATATATACTCATATACCCATATATGTAGATGCACATTACAATCTGCAATATTGTCACGCTATACAGACTAAATCTGTAGTGCACGTCTGGTTTTGGAATAAAAATACCAGTGGAATTGGACACTGAAACCTATAACTGTTTTGAGGTCATTTTGTTTTGGGTTGCAAAATATTTTTTTGAAAAAGCAGATTTTTTTTTTTTTTTTTTTTGCCAAAAAGTGAATACACTGTTACAAACTAACAACACATAGCAGAAGCTTCATTTTATCTTTGTGCTGTTTAGCTTATATGTAATACAGTATATGGGCGAAGGTATGCGGACACCTGACTATCACACCCATGTGTGCATTCCAAACTCATAGGCAATCATTTGGAGTTGTTCCCCCTTTGCTGCTATAACTGCCTCCACTCTTCTGGGCATTTTTATTTGAAATTTTGGAGCACAACTGTAGGAATCTGCACCCAATTTGTGCCACAAGAGCATCAATGAGGTCAGGCAAGAAGGCCTGGCTTGCAGTTGGCATTGCAGTTTGTCCTAAAGGTGTTCAGTGAGGTTGAGATCAGGACGCTGTGCAGGCTTTTCAAGTTCTTCCACACCATTCTGGGCAAACCCTGTGTTTATGGAGCTTTCTTTGTGCACGGAGGGAGGAACATTCATGCTGGAGCAGGAAAAGAACGTTTTCCTCAAACTGTGGCCACAAAGCTGGAAGCACGCAATTGTCCAGAATGTGTTTGTATGCTGTATGGGTGCGACCAAAGCAGCTCAATCATTGGGAAGGGGTTCCACATATGTTTGGTCATACAGTGTATTTGGGATAAAATGGTAACCATAAAACAGTTGAAAGATGATAAAGAAAGTTCACTGCAGCATCTCATAAGTGGCCACATTAATGTAAAGTACCAACCATAATAGCTGTCCTCTTTACAGGGCTATAGAGGTTGGATTCATTTACACTGCTCTGTTACCCTTGAGTTTCCCCACTCACTTAGGTTTGGTATGACCTTTTTTAGCAAGATGGTCACCTGGGATATATTGATGGCCATATATTGCTTTTTTATGTATAGCAGAAGGCCGCTGTTACACACACAGCCATACAAAATTGTGCAACTGCTAAGTCCTCCTAAGGTTTGCATATCTCTAAGGGAGAAAAAGCAATACTCAGAGACATCATAATCAAAAATTAAGAGAACTGCTATAAAACCCATTTGGCTGCCCTACAAGTAAAGAACCGCAAAAGCTGTGATTTCATAATTTAGCAATGCAAAAAAATACGGAGGCACAAAAGCAATAACTCTGCTGGGGGTAAGGGAACATCTTCGGTCAGCGATGTAATAACTGCATCTAAACATCAGCTAAAAACTAAATACGCAGCCGGTTCTTTAAGCCTCCTGCCTTGAACCCCATGATATTTAAAAGAATTATGAAGTCAAAATTATTTGAGCATAATATATCTATATTTAAATAATGTTTTCAGCAACTGAAAGCTGAAAGTTGTCTACCGCTAGAACATTTTAAATAAAGTCAGACTTTGAATCGTCTTTTATTTGTGTTGTTAATCAGGAAAAATGCAACACTTTTTTATGTCATAATTCATTTTTGAACACTTGTGTATCCTTGACTTGCAAGAGGTACAACCAAAACTGCTGTTGCGAAATTGACAGGGTGTCAAGGCTTGATGATTTATTCAGCTTCCTTCATTTCTAAACACTGAAACACAACCAGTGTGTCGTTCTACTCCTACATCTGGTGAGGGCTTAATATTGTGTGGACCGCGCTTCCAACGCGCTGCACCACCACATTTCTAAGAGAGACAAGGCCTGCTGCTTTTTAATTAGAGACCCAGTGGGCTTCACCTCAGCACATCACTCTCGTCGGATGAAATTCAGAATAATTGGCTTCTCCGAGTTGTCATGGATCTTTAATTTTCTAAAGCTGCCTGAGGTTTGCTTTAAGTAAAACTTTTTTTTCTTTTCACAAATATTGAACTGGTGAGACTAAGAAACATTATTATTATTATTATTATTATTATTATTATTATTATTATTATTATTATTATTATTATTGGTGTTGTTGTTGTTGGTGTTGGTGGTGGTGGTGGTGGTGGTGATGGTCAAAATATGACCAGATGTTCCTGAAGGTTCCATGTTTGCATCAAGCAAGTTGAAAAAAGCTTCTGCTGGGCCTTAAAGGGGGAAAAAAAATCTGATATTTTGCTAAAGATCTTTGAATGGTTGAAGGAACACTGACCAGCAAGTTTGTGTTCGGTCACATTAAGGGAATAAATGCGTCTGAAGTGCCTTCACGTATAAAACACAGCTGATACGTCCCTCAGAATCTCCTATAAAGCTGGACTTTATCAGCCTGAAACCTATTCAGAAGGTTTAGCAGTGCAGTGTCAGCACAATGGTGCATGACAGTGTACGTGATGGCTAGGTTGCTATGTTCTTCTCGCTTCTTCAGCTTCGGCAGATGCAGAAGGCCACATCCAGAAGCTAGATTCACCGCAAGGGGGCTGAAGGCAAACCACTTATTGAGGTCATGGACTTGCAAACCTGCTGTTGCACCACCAAGCGATGTATCTAATGAAATCATGCTGTACAGAGAATTTCTTTAGCATGAATAAGTAAAATTGCAAGACTTTGGATGCAAGTGTTCACCAAGCAACAGAGTAATAATATTTAATGACATGGACTTTACTTATGTAAACTGTTGCTGGGGTACAGAAACTTCAGAGCACAAAAGGCCGTGTACTGCAGCTACTCATCATTATGACAAGTGACTGCCCTCGGTGAGGAGGTGTAATTACCTACCTGCTTCAGGCCCATACGGAGAGATTTATGGGAACTGGGCATGAGTGGGTTCTACACTGGGATGTATCACAGCACAAAACACATGAAGTTTTAGAGAGCTGAAGCCCTCACTTTTGTCTCTCATTTGCTCTCTCAGGTCAATCTCAGAGTAGTGCACTGTATTGGCATTACAAATGTAGATATACATATAGGTGCACAGAACAATAACAAATTATTATTATTATTAGTACTATTATTCATCCTTCGTACTAAAAGTACTAAAAAACACCTTTGATTGATTTATTTTAGCTTATATTAATGAATGGGTGTGTGGATATCTACATAGATGTTTTTTTTTTTTTTTTTATGAAGTAGTAAAGTTACTGATAATGAGTGAGTGAGGCCATTAATTTTTAGAGTAGTGTGTGTGTGTGTGTGTGTGTGTGTGTGTGTGTGTGTGTGTGTGTGTGAGAGAGAGAGAGAGAGAGAGAGCGAGAGAGAGAGAGAGAGAGTGAGAGTGCACTCCTCTTCGATCCTGTCATAACAGGTGTGTAATTACTGTGCTCCCAGACCTTTTCTCCCTATTAGATAAGGTCATTGTCTCTTAGATTCTATAAATTGGGGTCAGTATTTATAAGTGAGGGACTATTTCTTGCTGATTTTTTAAAACGTGGGTGCAGCAAGTAGTGCTGCTGTCTCACAATGCCTGGGCTCTGGACAGCCAAGACCCTGACCCAAAAATAGTTAAGAGTGAGCATGAACTCTCTGTATCTTTTGCTGCAAGTTAAAACTCTCACGCACTCTCACTCTCGCTCTCTCTCTGCCTTTCAGTCAAAGAGTTCAGCAATGATGGCATCCTTCCCTGCACTCTGGAAACAGCAGCTCTCACTTGTCATACTGCTGCATGAGATCCAACTACCAGACTGGTTGCTGACCAACATGTCTGATCTATGTTTTCTCTGTTCTCAGCTGATTCTGGATGGAAATGACCCAGAATGAACCCCTGTTATTTTTCAGAACAACTTACAGCAGCCCAGCAGGAGAGGAGAATACCTAACATTACTGAAGACCTGAGTCCTGAACAACGGGAACACCAGGGCGCCTGCTGGACTTATTTCTACTAAATGTGCCTTCCAGCAAATCCGTATTATCACTGACACTTTTCATAATATGTTACACAAAACCCTACAGTGTCATTTTGTCTCAACCTACTTTTTGTCTCACAAGAAATGACTAACTATGGTTGTTTTTTACCTTTTCCTTAATGACCCAGATGATGGTACCTTACAGCAGACGTTGTGTACTTAGTTTAATGGCACTGAGCACCTCTATAGCCATAAAGCAGAATCTCTGTTTGCTTGTCTCTTTGTTGGTCTACTTGTTTGGTTGTTCTTTATGCAGAGCTTTCTTTTCCTGCAGGTTTTTACATAGTCAAGTTCTTTAAACTCTATAAAGGCTTCCTAATTTGAAAATTTTAAATACACATACTGATGGATTTTCTCACTCCATACACACACACACACACACACACACACACACACACACACACACACACACACACACACACACACACACAAGCTGATGTACTTTTTCAGTCAAACGCACAAATTAAAACGCAATAAAGTTTGGTCACACATAATTTGTTAATGCTGCATGCACATCACCACAGTTGTTGAGCCCATTGCTGTCAGTGCCATATCACTGGTCAAAGGAGCTGGTAATTGCTACATTTGAGCAAATTAAAAAATAAAAAATAACACGAATTTATACATGACAAACACAGTGCTGCATTAATTTGTGATGTAAGGGTAATAAAATTTGGCACTGTATACTATTTTTTCCCTTTTCACTTGCCTAAAACGAGTGCATGCTTCACTCTCCGTGGCATCCTGCCGGACTGATAGTACTAATAATTTTTATGTACTGAATACAACCAGTTTAATGGTAAAACAGTTTGGTGATTATACAACGTGTGCTTACTTTTCACCTTTCCACCATTACACTCAGATAGCCCCCAGTAAGACCACCAGTTGATGCTAAAGTTGACACATACAGTAGTAGGCTCATCTAGTTACAGGAACAAATTTTGTTTTTAACTGTACCAGAAAATAGGTTCCATCATTACCTTTAAACATCAAGTAAATAGAAAATAAATCTGCTCTGTACAATGAAGAATACTTGAGTAGATTTTTAAATATCTAAAAGTGTCACCATGACAAGAAGGTTTATGGAAACTGTATTAGGAAAGGAAGGTCTGATTTATTAATAATGCTACTTTGGTGCTTACCTGTGTATAACCCCATTGATCAGTCATGCGATTATTCAGTCTGTTGAACAATAATTTATAAGCACTCAAACAGTCAAAGGTAATTAATTGTGACACAAATCGCTTTGTAGCTTTACAGCTTCAGCTTCTGAGTTTGCGTTTTGCTGAAGAGATTGCTTCTAATTTCACTGGTGTTCAAGTCATATACAATATTCATCATCATTAAAAGGAATTATGAAAAAAATTTGCTTTACAGCAACATTTTGTCTTAAGTTCATTATCAATTCTGCAGATGATAAATTAATTATTGAAATGGGTGGCATTAAAGCCCTTTGTCGTGGTGTCACAAAGGAAAGAGGTATGAATTCATGAATAAGAAAGCATATATTGAGCGATTTGTAAGTCAATGCATCCCTTTGCACTGTGTGAGGGGCCCCGCTTCTAAAGAGACATGAAGGACGATAGATTAATCTCTCACTGCATGTCACCTTGAGAGGCACGATAAAAAGGCTTTTAGTCTATTTCATTTCCCCTTGCACATTTTACCAGAGCTTCATCGGGGTAAGCATTTGCTGTAGCAGCAATCGTGCCATTTCTTCTAGGACTATTTTGCCCATTTTTTCTTTAGGGATTGAACACATTCCCTGAGTGAAATCACCCACATTCATTTTGAGCAGAAAATCAAAAATAACAGACTGCCAGAGTGCAACACCATGGTTATCTGTATCTACAAACCTCAATCTCTGTTTGTTTGTTTGTTTGTTTGTTTGTTCTTTATGCACAGCTTTGTTTGTCAAGCCACAGACTTGAAATCTGGCACACAGGCACTTCTCACCCTAACAGACACACATAGGTTGTTGAACAAATTGGCAACGTGTGCCTCCAGGCAGTTTTCATTTAATTTGTCATGATGAAGACAAAAGGGCATCTTCACACACCCACACACACGCGCGCGCACACACACGCACACATATGCACACACACACACACACACACGCACACATATGCACACACACACGCGCACATATGCACACACACACACACACACGCACACATATGCACACACACACACACGCACACATATGCGCACACACACACACACACACACACACACACACACACACACACACACGCAGGCACGCACACACGAAGCTACATATGCTACTGATCGGCCTGCAGGAAGTTCCTAACTAATTTGTCAAGATTAAAACAAATGGGCCATTTCTAGCACACATACACATCTAGTAATATATATAAATCCCAGTTTTTTTTTTCTTACTTTTCCGCTTGACTGCAATCTCTGAGCTTTACTTTCTGCACCACTCACATCACATTTATTTTAACATGAACAATATTTTTGCACTAAATGCAACCACTTTATAAGCAAAACAGTGCAGTTGCACATCAGGTGTTATTGCTTTATACCCTTCCACATTCTGACCCAGGCTAATCCAGTAACTCAGCTGGTTTTAATATAAGCTGTTCCTGGGTGTGTACCTTTATAAAGAGGCAGACACTGTGCATGTGTTCTACTTCTTTTTAGAAGGACATTTATATGTTTATGTCACAAATATATCAGTTTTCTTCTTCTTTCTCTAATTGATCAACTGAGCAGTGGTGGGTTAAGACAGCATAGATGCAGAAAGAGAACACCAAGAGTTCACAAATATACCCAAATATGTGAAACACAGGTATTGCTACACAATATTTTAGAAGTTGGACCATGTACCACTGTCTAAAAGGATCCAGACATTCAAAAATTTGGCTGAATTATCATATATATAGCAAATGTTTTCTAGCAGAAGATGAACAACACATATTGTACTTCTAGAGGGACAGAGACAGCGAGCTCATTTTTCAAAGTGAAAATAGCAGTTGCTTTGCTTCTGGCCAGATAAAATCTCAATAAAATAGCCTGATCATAGTGCTTTGCTCAAATACTCCAGTGTGAGAAGTCAAAGACAATCCAGCGCTAGGTTCTTTCAACTTCTGGGGGAGTTAAAACCAAGCAGTGGACAAACAAAGCAAGTTGCCCTGTGAGTTAACAAAGCGGCGCATCGCACCACGTCCCTGATATGGATGTAATGCAACATTTACAAAGGGTCTCTCTCATAAATAATTACATGTGCTGTCTTACTGTCAATGTGTGCAGTGCTTTGACCAAGACATTTCCAGCCTGAGTACAGAGTCACACTTTGCTGGCTGCGGTGCAGCACCCATTACTTCCTGCTGCCATGTTGTCAGCTGGGTATCTGGATGACACACACATCCTTGCAGCCACATCATATTTTCTCAGTTCCACTAGATGTTTGCACTGGTGCATGCACACACACACACACACACACACACACACACACACACCACTATAGACTCCCTAGGTGCCAAACTTCAGCACACTTGACCCTGAAATTCAGAGGAAAAATTGGTAGCTGCATATTTTGTGCATGTGTGGATGAAAATGCCAGCCTTTTTTTATTTCAAATTGTGATTATCGCACATTATTTTGCTTTTATTTTAACAATGCCCTGCCTATACTTGACTTTACTGTAGCTTATAATCATACATCATTTTATTTGTTTGTTTATTTGACTTATTTTATTTATTTATCTATCGCACGCAGTTAGTTTTCTTCATTCTGTTACCTAAGTCTGGATGCAACAGGTCTTCAGAGAGGAAAGTAACACAGCATCTTACTGGCCTGAAATTGTGGTTTGACTAAGAAGGGAAATTTATTTCACGTGAAATCGGCGATGCCTTTACGTCCTTTGCGGTGCCTTATGTAGTGCAGGTATGATTTGGGTGGAAAGGAAGGCCAAAAGCGGAGGTGGAAAACAAATTCATCAGGAACCGCTTTCTTGCTCTTGGCTGCGCCATCCGCCGTGAACATTAGGAGTCTGCCTGCATTTACTAGCGAATTAATCTGCAATTTTAAAAATGATCACCCGAGCTACAAGCCTTAAAACCCGGGCCTCGCTTGTTTCCCGTTGCAGCCGCAACTCCAGTTCCTTCCCCTCGCAGAACAATTAAAACACATACCTGGCGTCAACGTTTAATTTCAACTAAATAGCTTAGTTCACGACTGCCGCGATGAAAACGTCCCCTGCGATGAGGGGCGCGTTTCCTCTCTCTTTTTCCAGCACCTTTGCTTCAGTCAAGCTGTCGGGCTGGAGTTCGGTTGGCACGGAGATGAATTGCCCGACTCATTTTGTTTTCGGTCTCCTCTGATTTTGTGTATAATTTGCAATCAGAGAAAAGTGAAAAGGCAGTCATTTCCTCCGTTGTTTCTTCCATTCCATCCGTGTTCTTAATCACGACATTTGCAGCAATTAAAACTCCACTTCGATGGGTTGCAGAAACCAGCGCCTTCGCTTTTTGTTCTGGAGCTGGATCCAGATGGAAAATTTCACAATGACACGTAAAGGAGACAAAACAATAAAGCTGCAAGAAGTATCCTCGTGGAGCGGAAACTGCCTTTGCAAAACATACGTTATTATTATTATTATTATTATTATTATTAGCAGCTCAGATGCTCTCTGTTCATCACTGCTATGCACAATATTGGCTGAGCAGACACTGAAACGCCATCTGACAGCAGAATAGTTTACTGGAGAAACTCGAGCCTTGCACCGTTTTTCCAAAAGAACATGCACCGCAAACCATGCAATCACAGAGCCGTGTTCTGAGAATAAAATAATTTCATTTTCGTAATGAAAAACGCACGGTAAATCTCTTTGCGATCGTTTTCCAGCTATTAAGCTGGTGCTGTGTCTCGGTCCTAAACTCATTTTACTAGACAGCATCCGGTGTTGCTGTCTCATTTTTGTTGTTTTGCTCTAAACAGCCATTTTAGGAGCTGCTTTATTTTCTGGTTCCTGTTCCAGGACAATGGCTGATCCAGGCTGTCACTTTTTTTTGATTCTGTTCGGTTTACAGTAACTGGTTTTGGTGCTGTCTCATTTTGCAGTTCATTTTTCTGTACAGTCTCCTTTTTCTGCTTGCTTCATGCTGCTGGTTTTCAGACCTGCTTTTTTTTTTGGTTCTTCTTCCTGCATGGCAGTTGCTCCTGACTAGTTTGTTTCTGACTCTTCTTGCATTACAGCAGGAACTGTTTTTGGTGTTGTCTCATTTCTCGCTCCTTCTTCAAGCATACCCACTATTCTTGTTTCCCTATTGCTTTCTGGAACTTCATACTGTTTGATGATGGAAGACTTGGAGCTTCAGGGGTCCAGGTCTTTTTTCAGCTTCCTTTTCAGGCTTTTGCAGCTTGATACTCTAGTACGCCTCACTGAACAGGGTGCCACCATCCCCATAGAGCTATTAACCCAATCCATCTCGGTAATGCTGAGTGACACGCAAAGAGGCCTGGGAGGTCCCATCTTCCCCCTTGGTGAAATTCAACAGGGAATCAAACTCACCAACTCACCATCTAACAGTCTTTCAGGTGTCAGAATTTTTCCAGCTGACAGTCTACAGATGGCTGGGTATCAAAAGCCCTTACTAAGTTTTAATGCCAGTACACAGCTCAAGGATTTAACCTGTTGCTGTTTGTAGTCTAGGCTTTTGGTCTGTTGTCAGTCATTTAAGAAATCGGCACCTGATGTTTTAACTGACATCCAAACAGATGTGGCTTTGCGTGGAGGATCTGGTTAAGTGGGCTCTGTGCAGGGCCCTGAGACACCTGGGCCACATATAGCACATGAGGGCATTTTAGAAAGCAAAGGCCATTCATCTATTGTGTGGAAGTATAGTGGATACCTGAGTAGGATGGCTGAAACTGGTGAGAAGAGTACCTTGGGGCCATTTCCCCTAAACTGGAACAACAGCTCCATCAGATCCCAGGAGCGACAACACTGGGCTCAGCCCAAAAGAGCACAATCCCCAAACAGCTAATATATTGTACCGTACCCTCAAACTCCCTGGCCTTGGACTATGCACCATATTATGACCTCAAGTTGTGCATCACCAATTGTTTTGTGGACATTTTTTTTTTAAAAAATCAGTCGTCTGATAATGGACTGAAGAAGACAATAAAGCTTGGCTCTGCACAAAAGGACATTGTACTTGCCTGATGAAAAACTCATCTGTGTTAAAATGTTATAACCAAATGAAAATGTTTGTGCCAGGCTGTTCTGTAATCCATGTACTTCCTTGCATTTAAGTTCAGAATTGGAAAAAAGTGGAACCATGCAGTGTTGACGGCTACACTTTAAGCGAACGGCCCTACCACTTATTACTGTGTGCAACGTTCAATTTTTTTCCCACCCTTTTTGATTAAAAGACCTCTTAAATTCATTTCGAGGTTCCATTAAGGCTAGCAAGCAAAGAGCTACTTGCATCGGCTACTTGATTTGATTCGAGAATATCATTAGCATTGCCTTCAATGGAGGCAATAGGGCGGACTGCACGCAACCCCTGACACAAAGGCAATAGATTAAGACACCATTGTTTCCAGCATGCTTCAGATACAAAAGTGAACCATTTTCACATTTGAAAGGTGCGAAAAAAAGAAAAAGGAAAAAAAAGAAAAAACACCTTGAAGAAATTCTTTCCTTCCCATTATGGCCATTAGTCGGTTTAAGATATCTTAAATGCTTAAAGAAAAAGAGGCCATATGACACTATGAATGGCACTTTTTAGGCCCAACCGGAGGACTACATTATGCTAATGTCTGAGCAGATTGCCACAGGTAATGACCTCCCAGAAGCATTGTCTGACATTGCTTAAAATAGGCCTTTCCCATTAAGGACATGTATTGATGTTGTTTCTTAAAGTTATTGTCAAGTTTTTAAAAAATTTTTTAACATTAAATGTATCAGTTTTGCTCTTCCTCCCCAAACAGGAACTCTCCCGATATGTCTCTTTGCACCGTATATATTTCCATAAATAATTCAAATGTGCATTTGGGATTTGTGTCTAATGGGGAACTTCTTACATTTCCAAAAGCCTAAATGCACTTCTGTAGCTTTTTTCCCTCAGCACAAGGGTAGGGGACGAGGGCATGAACAGTGTTGCAAACTGATAAGCGGTTTCACATGGGATGGATCTTTGCTCTTCTGCAGTAAATGACTTCTTCTGGTTGCAGTGGACTGCACTGGTTTGTTGCTGAACTCATTACGTTGACACCCACTGCTGTATTCCTTGTAACTAGTGGATACAGTATGAGCTTTAACCCCAGGGGACTTGACAGCAGCATCAGTCCGGACTGAGATGTTGGAGACATTCAGCTATTCCGGCCCTAATCAGCCCTCGGGCACGCAGGTGCATGGAGATACGGTTTCAGGAGGAGTCATGGCAAAAAGGTCTAGTCCCGCTCTAAGGGACCCAAAGGTGCTGATGCCAACTGAACGCTTGTAGTAGAGCCTGAGGTTTTGTGCAAGACATTTGGTGCACTCGGCATTTGTAGACCTAAATCCAGCAACTCCTGCAAGGGAAACATTAATGCTAATTTAATCTAATTTCAATTCATCAAAAAATGTTAGGTAGAATAAAATAAGGGCATTCAAAATGTTTTATATATAAGCTATCTGAGTCACCCGGCACTGCCTGAGTCAAAAAGTTTAGAAAAGTGAAATGTAATAGCAAGCATAATTCCCAAACTGTATTACAGCTGAAGTGGTTGTATTTACTATATGAGGCCACAGAGAGTGACAAGCGCACCAGTCGCAGTAAAGTGGCAACAAAAAAAACCAAATATATATCCTCAAATATTTTTACTTTTATATCACTAAAGTGGGTAGCTTTTGTGGGTGTGTCTGTGTGTGTAACAGGTTCTGGCTCCTGTAGTCAAACATGTAGATGACCCTGAAAGCAACTGGAAAGTTTTACATAGTGACATGTACACAGTAATAATAAATCATGTGTATATCACCAAACTATTAGCTTAAAACTTGTTAAATTCAGCACATTTTTGAGTCTGTGAGCATAACTGTACAATGTGTACAGCATTTGCAAAATGACGTGCAAAACAGTAGCAAACCAAACTGACGTCCTAAGCTGCAGTGAAAAAAGACTGCTTATATATTTTTTACGTCTCTCAGTGATTTCTTTCTATTTCTCTTTGTTTTACCAGTCAAAGTATTATAATTTGCAGTGTTTTCAGAATTTCAGAAGCATTCTGACACAATTCAGCAAAAGTGGCCTGCGTTTCCTTAAAATGGGAAGTGAGGAGCAGGTATTCTGGGCAGTTTGCTATTTCCTGGCCATGTAGCCAAGACCTTTGCATACAACCCTTTGGCTTACACATTAATCATTTCTGTTACACTGATTCAACTTTAACTTAAATGTTCTGGTTTATATGTAATAAAGAGCTCACTGTGGTCAGCAAACCAATACTGACAAAGTGTATAGCAATTAAAATGTGTATAAATTATTAATGACTTGTGAAATGGTTTTAAAAAAATAAAGCCCTGGGTGTGCATGTGTGTGAGATTCTTTTTTCACCATCATTCTGCTCCTCTTTCCTCTGTCTGGCTCATGGGCCCTCATGGGACATTGCAGGCAGTAGAGACACAGCACTGGGTCAAACCGTAATTGAACAGCTAGAGAAGGCAAGAC
Organism: Heterotis niloticus; assembly: GCA_018136845.1. Classification (NCBI taxonomy): domain Eukaryota; kingdom Metazoa; phylum Chordata; class Actinopteri; order Osteoglossiformes; family Osteoglossidae; genus Heterotis; species Heterotis niloticus. The sequence continues at coordinate 11,979,443 of CM030905.1, forward strand.
ACAGTTCATAAAAGGAATTTTTCACAACACAGGCCACCTAATCATACAAGTTCGAATGTTGTGCATGGAGAGCAAAATAAAATTTATTCAAGAAAATATTCAGCAACTTAAATTAAGGGTTTTTTTGTGCTTCTTTTTTTTCCACAGGATATTAATATACAACATTGCTGGAAGCTGCAGCTGAGATTTATCAGGAAGAAGCAGACATTACTCTCCAGGCTAAAGAGTAATGCTTTATGCTGTTTTGCACATTATATGTCTAAAATTGTTAGTTCCGCTTTTACTCCATGCAAAAAAAAAGCACAAATTGCAACACTATTGTATTTTTCTTTTTACCGTAGTTATCATTCCGGCTTCACTTATCACTTCGCTGCTCTGCTTTCTTTCTGATGAACTTCAGCTTTGAAAATGTAAGCATCTCCTCCTCACTTCCCTCATTGTCTAATTTTTCAGCATTCACAAACAAAAATTAAGGCATCTCTTGTCGCCAGGACATTTAACTCATCTGTCTTTCCCAAGATGGTACACAAATAAAAACAAAGTGACTATAATTTCTGTATTCATTTACAGGGTTGTCACCTGCACAAATTTTGGTGAAACGGTCACAGTTCTTTCACAGAGGTGAAACACGAGAAAGGGTGGATCCACAAAATTTATGCTCAACACCCCAGTGCACCGTTCACTTTATTTACTGAACATCCCCGTGTCTGCACAGAGGATAAAGGCTTCTAAAACAACAGTCTCCACTGCACTTTTCTTACTGTAAAGAAGCAAGCTGTGTAATTCAAAACAAATTACAGTTCATTCATCTTCTTCTGGTCCAGGGTTTACTCCTCCAAGGATAACAAAGGTAAGTAAGTAAGTGAGTGAGTGAGCGAGTTATTCCTCCTCCATTAAGCGCAACAGAACATCAAAATCAATAAAAAATATTTTACTAAAGTAAATTTTTAAACATCTTCATACTTTCACTGCAGGTTTTTATAAACACATTTTTTGCAGTCTTTCCCATTCACCGTGTACATGCAGTGCTCCTGTTACCAATGTGCCCACTTATATGTGTGGAGCAACTGCCTCAGACCTAGTTTCTCTTTTGGTACCATGGAGAGGCGCCTTTGACTGCAGCCCACAATAGAAGCGTAAACAGAATAAGAGACTGAAATGTAGATCTGTGAACTCAGACACTGTGTGCTCATTCTCACCTTTCTGCTCTTTGCCAGGCTGCGTGTCCCTTGGCAGAGACAGGCTGCAATCTGAGAGGGGAGTTGCGTTCCTCTGCACTTATTTGGCCGACGAACAACAAACGCCTTGCTGTTTACTGCACTTTTTGGAGCAGTGGGCCTGGTGATGCAGACATCCGCGCAGCCCCTTTTCCTTGTAATTTATGGGGGTTAAGTAAAAATCTGGGAGTCTTTCTTTAGGTTTACTGTGTAGAAATAGGCAGGGGAGCAGTTAAAGAAATGTGCTTAAATCTCTAAGGCTGTTTTAGGGTGCACTGTAATACTGCTGCAGGACCCCTGAGAAAAGTACATGGAGTGCATTATGAAAACAATGAGCTGTATGAATGTATGAAGTTGCTTCACAGAAAACATTTATTATTATTACTGTTATTTTTATTGGGGAAATGAAATAATTAAATATTATTTTATTATAAGTGTATTTTACTTATTTATTATATTAGAATCAGAATCAGAATCTGAATCGGATTTATTTGGTTAAGTATGCACACACGTACAGAGAATTTGGTTTCGGTTCCGAGTGGCTCATAGCGCACAAGAGACAAACACAATATACATAGATATACACACACAGATATATAAACATATATGCTTACAACAAGTACAAAGATGTATTGAGAGCACCGGAGAGTAAGTGTAAATGAGGAGGGATGGAATAAGTAAGAGGGAGAAAATATTGCACAGGCTAACAAACAAATCAGCTGTTCATGGACGTAACAGCGTGGGGAAAGAAACCATTTATGTATCCAGTAGTTTTTTGCATGCAGTGATCTGTAAAGCCTGCTGAATGGGAAAAGTTCAAAAAAGCTGTGGCCCAGGTGAGAGGGGTCTGTGATGATTTTCTCTACCTGTCTCCTAATTCTGGAGGAGTACAAGTCCTGGAGGCAAGGCAGTCTGGAACTAATGACCTTTTCTGCAGACCTGACTATTCAGGGTAGCCTGCTCTTGTCTTGTTTGGTGGGCGATCCAAACCAGATTGAGAAGCTGAGAACAGACTCGGTGACTGCTGCGTAGACCCATTATAGAGCTTTTATAAATTTATTATAACATTTCTTTATGAAAACAATTATATTATTTTGCAATTCATATAATAATATAACATTATTATTATTATTATTATTATTATTATTATGGGTTGAAAAGCATCTGCTGAATGATTAAACGGAATTAGGATTATTGTATGCCTTCATATTTTCACAAAGACAGTTTGGCATGAGGTCACCTGCCCTCATCAGCGTTCTCGGGTATTCCAGCTGTCACCAACAGAACAAAAAGCTACAGTACATTGAATGAATTAAGAAAGTAATCACTTCAGTTAAGTGGCAGAGTGTTTCACTCAAATAAAAACCTGCTCAGCAGTAGTTTCGGCTGAGAGGAAAGGCCTACGTACAATTACACCTGTCTGGTTCTATTGTCTCTCCACTATGGGATTCTGGGCCATTTTCATGAAACTCTCATTCTGTCACATATCTACCTCATCTTTTTCACGCAGCCCTTCGTCCTCTTTAATGACTTTTGTCAGATTATACTTCCCGGAGTCGCATCTCCTTTGCTGGTGGATTATGAAAACCTTCAGGGTTTTTTTTTTTTGCACATTTTCTTCTCCCAGCAGAAACCCCAAAGTAAGCCTTTTATCCTCTTTGCCCCTATCCTCCCCACTGCTCCTATGATTGGTTGAGGAAGTTCGTAACGTCTTGGAGACGTGTCCATCTGTCGCTTTGTGGAACCCCTGTCGCCGGCCCACTTTGCCAGCTGATGATTGGCTGCCGTGGCCTGGAGGGTTTCTGCGGTCTGGGCACAGGGAGCAAACCATGACGCCTCCCAGAGAACTGCTGACTGATGATGCTTGGCACAAGCACACAAGGTTTGCAAGCAACATTTTCCACATTAAAACAAATGAAGCGTAAGATTCCAATTTATCTTTTTTTTTTCCTTTTCTGTTAAGCTGATCAACCAGAAACACTGATGGGAGAGCTGAATAAACAAGCAAACCGGGATGACCTACTTAACCCATGAATGAGATTTTTTTTTACCAAGCCCTGGTTTTGAAGCAGTGATACATGATATGTGTTTCAATTTTGCTACAGGGTGTCAGCAAAAGGAAAGTTATTTTCTTAATTTATTCTATTACAGCATTTTTCCTCACTCTTAAATGATAATAAATTAACACATCATCGCCATGAAGCCGTAGATTTTAAATTCAATGTATAGATCATCTTCAGATGGTTGCAGCTCCTCAGCATCTAAGTGGAGAACTACAGTCTGCTAAATGACACAGAAGTACAGCCTCAGAAATGACCTCTGAATTAAAGCAACATTTGCGTAACCCAGTCCCAACAAAAACTGTGTGTTGGAAGCATCAGAAAGCTGGAATTTATAGTAGGGCTGCCATTCAGAAAACTACCCAAGGGCAATGCAAAAAGACACGTAGCTTAGTGCAAGGAGCACAAAACCTGGGCCTCCTCAGTAATGGAAAAAGTAATATGAGACAACTATTGCCCTGTTCCCTGCATCTGAAAGTATTTACATTTGGAGAAAGCCAAATAATGCCTTCAACCGACAATGCCATATAACGGCCAAGGAATATAAGGCCACTGTTTACAAGACCAGGTGCACCCTGTTGTGCAAACACTGTTCTCTCATGAAGTTCTCATATTCCAGGATGATAATGCTCCAGTACACACCACTAAATAAATTCAAAATTGTGAATTCATGAAGTCAAACACCTTCCACAGTTCCCTCAGTCACCAGATCTAAACATCAGTGAACCCTTATGGCAAGTTCTTGAGTATAGAGTGCAAAGGAGATTTTCACCTTTGCTATCCCTCAGAGACCTGGAAGCCTTTCTTCTTGAACAATGGTGAAAAATCCCACTGTATACTGTTCTGGATTTATATGATGGGATTTCACAAATGACTGAAGCTATTATGAAAGCAAACGGAGGCCCTGCTTCTTACTAGGTTTATTATATTATTAATATATCATTTTTATATTTTATATAATTTTAAATTTGTTTTTACACCCCATGTCCCTTTTTAAGTCATGAGGGTTTGCATTACCTAGAGCTTCACAGGAACACAATGCTTTCAAAATTTTTGTGAATTAATTCAACTCCAAGTCAGAGCCATCATTATCAAATGCCCATATGTGAGGGATGACTGAAATTTCTTTTTAAGAGTTGATCTTCTCGAAGTTCATCAATAATCCCATTCTGACAACCTCTCTCTATAGGCTGGATCCTTCACAGTACAATCATTTCTGAATCTGTGGTACCCACACAATTTTAAAAAAGGAGGCACTTTGTTGAATCAACACCTCACAGGTTCAGTAAGCAGTTTCTCTAGAGTTACATCTCATACAGCTTATGCTGAAATTTTAGCCATATATAATAATATGTATATTGGAGCTATAATACCTGCCTGTTTCTTTCAGCAGTATAAAAACACACATAAACACAGACTTGCATTTTCACTACCATCTACAGAATAGGCATAACTCCAGCATCTTGAGTGTGTGGTTTATAATGGTTCCTGAAAGAGAAAATCAGCGCTGGGCCTACTCTCAGCTCCCTCATTCTCTGAAGACTTGTCACAATCCAAAAACTTACACAGAACAGGAAGCCTCAGATAAAAATGGCACATGCGCGTAGTGACTTCAATTAAAGTCCTCCATATTGATATCAGAGCACGTTCTCCAGAGGAGATTAACAGCTTGCTGAAATGACGCCTCAGGCTACTCCATACACAACTGCTTTGAAATCCTTATTGTTCCTCTGTCCATACGAGTCACTCTAGCTTCCTTGAGCGTCTTGTAGAAAATGCTGAAGACATTGAGCCGAAGGACTCCTGTCGCAACACTTTTTGGGTGAGGCCCAGGGCTGTAAAATGTTTAAATACACCAGCTTATCAGTGTTCTATAGGGACCAGCCTAAGATAGTAAGATTTTGGGCAAGATGAACAAAGCCCAGACCAACACCACCTGCCCCATATTTGTGAGATGAGGTTGCAGGCCCTCTTGCAAAATGTGAGGCCTCGAAGTGAACAGTTTTGCGACAACAAGAGCAAGTAAGCAAACATCTTCAGGTATTCAGACATGTAGTTTTACCTTGGGGTATGTTCTGAAGTGCTGGCAGAGCCTTCAGTCTCCCAGGTACCAATAGGCCCTGATCCACACTTTAACATCTAAGTTGCTTGGCTTCATGCCTATCCCACAATCACTTTCTCGGAGTAACAGCTACTGCAAAAGACCGTGGCATAACTGAACTGTGCCTCATGTTCAAAATAACAAACCAAAGAGCAGAAGCGTTTATAGACAGTGGACTCCTAGATGAAGCTGGAGGACCTGTAGACTAGGCAAGATCGCAGTTTGCCAGCCTGAGTTTGCTGCAACAGTGGCAATGGTGTTGACACAAGAGTTCGCTTGGTTTCTTTACACAGGAGTAAAAAAAATACCCGGCTGTAAAATGGGCAAATAATTGTAAGCCTCTGAACACTTTAAGTCATTTCAGAGAATTGGCTGAATAAATACACATAAAACATCTGTGTTCTGGACTACAGTGTTGCAGTTCTTGCACCTTCCAAGTTGGTTCTGGATTGGTGATCTGGGTTCAAACCAATCAACCAACAGGGCTGTAAGTTCTGCCCATACTGATGGGAAAAACACTTAGACATGTCTGTAATAATAAATTCGTTTCTATAAGCAGAAATATTTTCGTGTAAACATGCTGTATTGTTTTACAGTATGTTTGGGTTTTTTCCAGACCCGCACGCCGCACAATAATTTTCTCCATATCAGGATTCTCATTCTAATCTGCAGACAGGTGTCCGCTATATATCGATTCCGCTAGAAGAATAAGCACTGGTTTAACATTCCCTTTGTATTCCACTCCCGAACCGAGGGTTCCTCACCCTAACCCACGGATATTCATGTGGTTCAGGAGCGCAGATCAATGAAGTGCTTTTTGTGCTGCGGAATAAGCTTGGGCACAGCAACAAAAAAGCGCAGAAGACATCCGAAAGCTGCACCCATCTCATTCGCTGGCTGCACAATTACGGCAATCGAGCACCGTTTTATGAGGAGAGAAGCAATTACAAGACAGTAAATAGAATGAGAGCGCATTCCTTCAGCCGCCAATTAAAAATGCATTCATGTGCCAGTTGTTCAGCCGCAGCGAGGAGAAGAGAAAGGCAGATCCTCTTTACAGTCAGGCTCATGCTCCACAGCCTCTCTAGAAGGGAGCCCGCTTTTTACCCATTTAGGCTGTGCAGTTGCGGGATTCTCCTAGAAGAAAAAAAAAGGGGTCTGAAAAAGAAAAAAAAAAACATGCCAGACACTTGCAGCTTCCAACTCTGCACCCTGAGCTGTGAAGCGGTTCGATGGCCTGTGAAGAAGTTTGCGCTTCTGTTTCGCACCGTGCTGCACAAAATCATAACTCGAGCCCCAACAGCGGCTCGTCCCTCTTTTCAGGGGCTCGGTCTTCTGCTTTCTTTTCTGATTTCAATTGTGAGGGACCGAGTCAGCAGGCACAAGGAATCGCAGGTTAATTGTTAGAAAAGAATCATTTATTCCAAAAAAGGCAATTATGTCAGCAAAGAATAAAATTGGGCCTATAAAAAGGTCAACAGAATATAACACCCAAACCAACAGTGCACAGCACAAATCAACTAGACATACAATTGATCCCCCAAACACTCAAACAATAGGGCTTAAATAATGGCTGACCAGACCATTCACATACAACTGCATACAATAGGGGAAAACCACAACTATACAAACACAAATAAGCAACAAAACACTACACGCCAATTGGTTAACCAAATCATACACATCACAAAATCCAACAGAATCAAAACACTACTAATCTTCTTCTTCTTCTTTCGGCCGCTCCCGTTAGGGGTCGCCACAGCGGATCAAAAGCTTCCACTTCCTCCTGTCCTCTGCATCTCCCTCCGTCACCCCCACCACCTGCATGTCCTCCTTCACCACATCCATAAATCTCCTCTTAGGCCTTCCTCTCTTCGTCTTGCCTGGCAGCTCCATCCCTAGCATCCTTCTCCCGATATATCCAGAATCTCTCCTCTGCACAGGTCCAAACCAACGCAATCTCGCCTCTCTCACTTTGTCTCCAAACCGTCCAACCTGGGCTGACCCTCTAATATACTCATTTCTAATCCTGTCCATCCTCGTCACACCCAATGCAAACCTTAACATCTTTAACTCTGCCACCTCCAGCTCTGCCTCCTGTCTTTTGCTCAGTGCCACCATCTCCAACCCATAAAGCATAGCTGGTCTCACTACCATCTTATAGACCTTCCCTTTCACTCTTGCTGGTACCCTTCTGTCGCAGATCACTCCTCACACTCTTCTCCACCCACTCCACCCTGCCTGCACTCTCTTCTTCACCTCTCTTCCACACTCCCCATTACTCTGGACTGTTGATCCCAAGTATTTAAATTCCCCCACCTTCGCCAACTCTATTCCCTGCATCCTCACCATTCCTCTGTCCTCCCTCTCATTTATGCACATGTATTCTGTTGCACATGTATTCTGTAATCAAAACACTACTAATAAAAACACAAATCGGGAAATCAAACCAAGTGAACGTCTACACCAATATTCTCTCCCCCCCATGCTGCAGCAAAGGTTTATCAGCCCTGGATCCACTTCCCGCTTTCCAAGGCCAGATTTCCTTCCTCCAATCCTCCGTCCGGACTGGTACCTGGATAGGCCAATCTCCAGAGACCACCAACCAAACCAGCAACCCAAAACTCGTAAAGTTTTTTTTTCGAGTTGTTCTTTACTCATAAATTTTTTTCTTTCTGGAATGTAACCACGCACAGTCTCCTGTTCAATCAGGGCGCATTTCAATGCATGGTATACTCGGTTGCTATGTACTTGACAAATAAACTCTTCTTCTTCTTCTTCTTCTTCTTCTTCTTCAAAACAATTTCCATTCAAACCCCAAACAAATTCAAGCCAAACATCTCACCACCCGAAACGCTCCAAAGCAAATCAGCACAAATAAAAATTCTAACAAAAATATACTTAAACTATCCACTCATCTGTGTGGGTGCTGGAGCGGCCATCACATCAATTAAACACTGAACATCGAAATCAATTCCAAAATCCGGCCAGGAGAAGCTCCATCCGCCCTGCTGTTTTCATTTTTAGAGACCATCACCATGTGGGATGCAGCTTTCAACGCTTATGGAAACATTTTCTTAAAATATTCATTCTTATTTCTTTTTTAAAAGTCACTAAATATATGATTAGGCCCTTATTATGCCTGTACCCATAATTTGCATGTGCATAATTACTTCCGCCTTGACTGACACAGCATGAGTTTCCCTCTTTTATTGAAATTTTCCATGTAATATAATGCCCACGGGAAATATAACAGCCGTTGCCTGGGCCGATACTCTCCCTGCATGACTTAGAGAACAGAGACGCATGTCCACACAAACTCATTCAACATTCGGGATGGTAATTCAAGCCCCGAAAATTGAATTTTGCCGTGGATTCTGCTTCAGCGCAAAGCTGACCCATCTTTTACCAGAGCCGTATAGACAGAGATTGCAGAATTAACGTAAGATGCACTGTAAACTATAGTGTGATGGAAAGGATTTAGCCATTTCAGTGGTATGGGTACATCAACTCATTGGGTCTTTGGGACCGACTCACTTTGGACATCAAACATGCGCATCCATGATACTGCAACCCTTTCACACCAAATAAAAAGTAATAACTGTCTCTCTGCATGTTAGGCTGGAAGAACTAACAGACACTGAATGCAGTGGCATTTAAAAATAGACAGTGCAGCAAGTGCCAATTTTGACCAAACCCTGCATGTCGGTGCAAAATCCGACAATAAAGGCTTAACGTTTCAAAAAAAAAAAAAAAAAAAAAAAAAAAAAAAAATCAACACATTACTTTTACTCTGATATTTAAATAACTATTCAGACCTTTATGATATAGTTACATTTATTTGCTAACACTTTTCTGCAAAGCAGCTTTCAACATTGGGCTATATACAATTATATCCATACAGGTGAGTATTTTTTATGACTGCAGAAATTTAGGATGAGTACCTGAGCATGGGTACTACAGCAAGAGGTGGGATTTAAACCTAAACCTTTAAAGTACAATGCAGCAGCTCTAACCACTGCACTACCTGCTGCTCTTCTGCATCATTATTATTCCCAGCAGTAGCTGTTCCACCCTTTGGCCCAAAACAGTCAAACAAGGAGCAATGTCGCCTGAACATACATGAAAATAGAAAAAAATAAATAAATTGTCCAATAACCTTGAACTATTCTTCAGAAGTTCATGCTAAATGACCATGTAATTGAGATTTTGTTATTACACGGTAATCCTACCTTGGAAAATGTTAATGCATTTGGAAAATTAAATATTTAAAAATCTGTACAGCTCAGCAGCTTTTCAGGGCCGTCGGCCGTGTTTATTAACTTAAAGGAGCATTGCATCTGCGAGAAGACCTCGGTTAGAGAGACGTACATCGCAATTAGAGTACAGCTTGACTGATCCCATCTCACATATACAAGCATCCAGAATAGTTTTAGCCTTCGGTTCAAGTCAGCAAGTCAATGTCACTTCATCGGGAGCCTCCAGGAGCGGTGATATTTTAATAATCATCCCCAAAGGTTGGAAAATCATGCTAACCTATTTTAGCTGTCACTGGGTGGATCATGATGAGACTGTCCTCACTGTTTAACCCTAGTATTGCATCACATGGCTCATGTCTTGAGGCAAAGCAAATAGGACTGGGACTTGAGCCTGACTGGACACTTGTCATCTCTTCTGGCTGTGACCCAAATCTCCCTTCCTCCTAAATCCCTTTGTTCCTGTGATTTATTTCTACCTCTCAGGACATAAACACTGAAGCTGTTCTGTTTAGAACTTCTCTGTCCCCTTCCGCACCTCATATGTGGAATTTTCTCCAAAGTCCCACCCAAAGTGTCTTGCTTTCATGGACTTTGAGCTTTGCAAGTCTACCTCTTCCTCTTTTCAAATTGGAGAAAAGAAAAAATAAAAAGCCCACACAGACCGAACCCCAGACCATGATAAGATTATCCTGGAAAGCTTAGGGCCCAATGCCGAGCAGCACCTTGAAGTTAAAAGTAAGCTGTTTGAATGGTTATAATCCGAGAGGAGGAGGTGTTTCACAGATCTCCAGCATGAGGAGTTGCTTGCAATAACATGAAGTCTCAAAGACTGTTTTATACTCTATTTTGTTACAAGTATAACTGTGTGGGCACTGTTTTGGACTGAAAATAAACCAGTGCTTCACTAGGGATATGAGGGAACAAAAAAGGTATCTGTGATTCCAGCTCATACCAAACTGTCTTTAAGTGCTTCATGAACAAACTGGAGTTTGGACCCAGCAGCAAACAACACAGCTGAGACTCAGCCAGTGCTCTTTCCAGTTGTTAATTTATTTGATCCTTTTTTCCAGAGCAGCTTACAGTGTTAAGCTATTTGCAGTGATTTACCCTTTTGCACAGCTGGGCAGTTTTTACAGAAGCAATTGGGTGCTAGCAGAAGGTGGCCTATGAACCTGGATCCTTAAGCTGTAAAGGCAACAGCCACACCACCAGCCGCAATTGTTTCCTGCTTACATCGAGGAAAGTTCTTATAAATCTAAAACCAAGTACCACACCCACAAACATGCAAAAAGTACCACCTTGACACCTTGAGTCATGCTGCTAGAATCCGAAGCAATGTGGCTCCTTCTACTCATGTTCTACACGTAAACATGAGGAAAGCTGCCCCCCCCCACCCTCGGTCACCTCTGCCAGTTTGATACAGGAAAGAATTCAGCAAGTAGGAAATTGGTGAACAAATTGTACATCATGTGTGTCTCTTGTCCAGCACACATTTTTGGAGGCACAGCATTTTGCCTACCGAGGTATGACTAAAGGACAGGCAGACCCTGAGGATGAGGACATTTACTGTAGGCCGACAGCTTAGGGCGGGTCAGAGAGAACACATTCTAGCTTGGTTTGTCAAGGTCACATCTGCAACCGGCACTGTGCCTCACTCAATGGCAGACAATATGCGGCTGACCAGGTGGGTACTGTTTCGTGCTGCATTTGTATCCAAGGCAAGAGCGTTGATCCAGAGCTTTGTCTCCCAAGCTTTTCTTAATGCTCAGGTTTCCTATCTCCTGAAGGCAGGCAAATTGAATGATTAATATGCAAATGCAAACTCTGTTCAATAGGAAATTCTTCACAAAACCACCCAAACCCTCCAGGCATGATTAAGGGGCTTTAAATCTCTGTGCTTTTGGAAGACAGAATGGCAGACTCAAGGCAACCAGCATGCTGCGCAATCTCTGCCAGTGCAGAGTTGACTCACTCTCCCAAACTGAGACAAGGACAGTTGATGGGGGAGCCGGGTGTTGTCCAAGCAGCTGATAAACCTCCGCAGATGATACCTATTCGGCAATAACTGTATGCAAAAAACTGCCTTGGATTTAAAGGGTCCAGGTTTGAATACCCTGAACTGATGCAGCTGACAGCTATTTTTGCCCAGCTGCATACGTGGACAAATCACTAAGTAGTTTAACGTTTTAAGTTTGTTTGGACAAAAGTGCCTGCTAAACAAAAGCATACAACTATTAGGCAAATGGGGCTTAAACCATTTTATCCATTTGTCCTTGGCCCATGACAGTCTGAAACATATCCTTCTGCTCAGAATGTGACATCTTTGCAACAAACCAAATATCGCTGCCCAGCGCCACTTCTTTTTCCACTCCCCAACTATGATGCACAGCCAAAGAATGACAGAGGGGAAAAAAATCCCATTATGTTGTATAAGCCCTCCTATTGTGTTCGTGAGGATAGAGCCACACATCATTATTTATAAAGCATACACAACAGTAACCAGATTTATTTTCCTTCAGAAAATATAGGTTATTTTTATGTCTAAAAATGGCTCTCCTTTCACTGTGCCTGACGGACCACGAAATGGACTTTACGTCAAGTTAGTTGTGCAGCCGTGGCCAGGAAACTCTGTCGCCGCTCATTTTTCTTCCTTTTCTCAGCTGTAGTCTGAGACACAGGGCCACCAGCTTCGGCAGTTTAAATAAGACATCCAAAGTCTGTTCCCCTGCTATGCTCGCCTCTTGATTAAGTCTCTGTCCTTAGTAAGGGCTGCATGGCGGCATCTGTGTTTTTTTTTCCCCCCTCAGTTGAACATTTTGCTTGCTGTCACAGAAAAATTGGGAAATGCATCCAACCACAATGATGTGAGAATGCAGTGGCCCATCTGGAGGAAACAGCATTTGCACCATAAGGTGGATCTGGTCTTGTAATTCCTTGGCTGTTATACAAGCACGCAGGCCAACCATGAGCTGTAATGACTGACAAAAGATAGCTGCCAATACCATTACCTGTACCCCACCATGTTTAACAGTTAGCGCTAGCCATTGACGTAACGTAAACCCACCCAAATGTAGGAAATAGGTTTAAAGACACAGACTTTTTATTTTTATATTACTCTGGGGTCTGGGTTTCAGGTTTCTTCCATAAGTTTATGCATCTTTGAAAGCCTTGAATACAAATGGTTGCCTAATGACAGCCCTGGTCTAAGTTTGAGTTTTGTGAAGCTTGTGACCTTCAGTTTTGGTTGCGATTGGGTCACAGAGATGCTGATGCAGTTTCATAGTGACTTTCTAGGCTCTTTTTTGCTAAATGTAGCCACTATCCTGTGATGTGTCCACCTAACCCTGTGACTGAGCTTCCAACTAATGACCACTGTTCTTTTCCAGTAGTTTGTCCATGTTTGACAATTTTTTTTTTTAAGAAACTGTTCCCCTTGATATTACATAATTTTGCAGTTGTTTGACCAATGCATCTGCAATTATTAATTTTTTGGCCTCATGAGACTGTTAGTTACCCTTTCTGCTTTGAAAACTCATATCAAAGGGCTAATTGTAAGATCTTTTTTATAGACACATGCTGCAAACCTAACCTAAAATAACTCCTTTACAGCTGCATTTGTAACTATAAGTTTCTTTAAAGTTACTTTTTGATGCAATGTTTCCCTTAGTTTGTCCACCTCATGCACAGTAAAACTGAACTTACGTACAGTCATTAAGAAAAAAATTGTATATATGCATGTACAGTGTACAATATACACAGTATATAATCTTCATAAATTCCTATTGAATGCCAACTTTAGGAGTCCTCCTATATGCACAAGCTATGCTTCTCTTGTTACTATGCTAAGGAACACCATAAATAAACTGTAAACACATTTCAAACTGATTTAAAAAAAAAAAAAAAATTCTTAAAAACCTGAAGAAAATTCATTTCAAAATGCAGTTGGTCCTTAACTACCAACTTGTTTCCATTCCATAACCTCATCACAAGTTGATTTTATCAGCAAAATTTACATTCATACTGAATCATATAAACCATAATACATAAGTGATGAACATCCACAAATGCTGTGCTGTACAGTATGGTATTTTTTTTTTTACACTAATTTCACAGATTTCTAAATCTAAAATTACATCATTAAAGAAGATAGTATATTAGTCATGGTGCACAATTTCACCTTCCCATTTTCTGATTGTCAGCAATTTCAAAAAAGTAAAAAGAAACAAAAAATTTCATAAATACATTGGTTTATGAAATATTATCACTGAAAGACACCCAGTGACCCACATGTTACTGCTATTGACAAGACTCAGAACTTACTGTACTAAAGTAATACTAACAAAATAAAAGTTACCATCAGAACATTCACTTGTTTGTTGGCTATTGTGCACAATATATATATATATATATATATATATATATATATATATATATATATACACACACACACACACACACATACCTTAAAAACAGGATAGCAAATATAAAATATGAAAAGTGGTTTATTAAAAATCCACTTTAGACAAAATGCATCCATAACATTTACCATATGCTCTAATAAACTAGAGTCAGTTATTGTTTATGCTATGATGTGCTGGAGAAACATCACTTGGGGCGTGGGTCAAAGCTCAATCTTGTCAGGAAAACTGGTTTTATCATGGGTCAGAGCCTGTGGCAGAAATCAGGATGATGAAGCGGAAATCTATTGTGGACAATTGCTCATATCCCCTAAACAATAGGATGACTGAGCTCTTTTAGCCACTAGGTTACTCAACTGCTTTATCCAAGTCCTTTTAATGCCCCTTCCTACCCATCTCCATAATGCCATACAAAAACTCAGCCATTAGTTCTTCTACAGTAAAGGACCCTTGTGACCTTAGTCATTAAACTTTTTTACTGTAATTGTCTTCTGTTGTGTTTTGCACCTTTGTGTCTTGGGTCCCACTATATACATGAATTTCCCTGCAGGTACTAATAGAGCTACATCCTATAATCTCTGATAAGACACCCAAACCCTGACTGGGATCCTAACAAAGACAGATGCCTTGCAGCAACATAGGCAGCTGAAGTTACTGTACAGCAGCAGTAATCATTGTTACAACCTTCACACAATGCAGGATATATCAGGACTTAGACTGATGCTTGAACGATAACTATCTTAAGTCTGGGTCATTATAAATTGCATAGATTATGAGTGAGGAACATCCTATAACCAGGAAAGTCTGTCTTTGTGTTGGGGGGGGAAAGAAAAAAAAAAAAAAAAAAAAAAAAAAAAAAAAAAAAAAAAAAGCTTGAATATCAAATAGCCAGCATCACAAAAGGGAGAAGTGACCAAATAGTTATTTATAACCACTTATTCAGCAAATTTCTTCTTTCCAGAAGCTGTGAAAAGATTTCTTAAAATGAAGATGCAGAAACAAGCTTGTAGAAACAAAAGCAAACATGACATGAAACTAAAGATATTAGGAAAATCGTATGTTCTTTATAGCTTGCCATACTATGTCACAATGCAGTATGGTACAGGAAATGACTGGCTAACATGAGACCTTGGAACTTAAGAATATCTGGCACCACATTATGCTCTGTTATAGTAGGGCATCTGTTGTGTAACCAGAAGCTGCCATTAAAAATTTAACTGCATTAAAGCAAAACAGCACATACCAGGGTTTACCTTTTCTTTGTCCGTAATCTTGTATTCATACAAGTGGCAAATGAAAAAGTTAGCAGTGGTCAGGAGTCATTTCAAGTATGATCACTGCACTCAGCCAAGCCTCAAGTCAGTTAAATACACAAACTGCAGCAGCAGGGGACTTCTGCTAAAGTGCAACATTAAAAAT
Source organism: Heterotis niloticus (assembly GCA_018136845.1). Classification (NCBI taxonomy): domain Eukaryota; kingdom Metazoa; phylum Chordata; class Actinopteri; order Osteoglossiformes; family Osteoglossidae; genus Heterotis; species Heterotis niloticus. Next base: position 11,994,917 of record CM030905.1, read on the forward strand.
GCAAAACACAAAGCAGTGGGCAGCAACTTGAGAAGAGTACAAAACACAGGAAAAAATAACATTTTTAAAAAATGGCAGACTCATTTCATGCTGGATTAGTAGTCTAGCTTTGAAAGAGCAGCTACCATGAATATGCAAACATTGTGCGGACATAAAACAACTTTGTAGTAAAGCAGGATGTACCATGAGAAGTCCAGCTTTATAATTAAAAACACCCACACCAGGCAACTGTTATATTTGTATACTTTAATATTTAAACACACTAGAAGTTGTAAATACAACTTTGAATGAAAGGCACAGTAAAATCAGACATTGCTGATATAATACTCAAATGAAAAATTACAGTACAAAAAGCAGACAGTTATTTATGCACATAAATCCCATAACTCGGGAACCACATATTGGGGGCACACAGGATACAGAATGGTCTGTATTAGAGTGATACCGGGAACAAAAGAGTAAAAAGGATACAGAGAAATAAATTCCCAAACTAAACTTTATTGCTTTTCTGAACCAGCAGGATTAAACTTGGCCAGATCTCTTCAGATTAGAAGCAACATTTGACATTTTGTGTTCCCAGTAGGGGTGAGCATCCAGTGACTACCTGAATTGTAGACCATGTAGTGCAGTTCATTAAGCTGTAAACCCTTGTAGCATAGTGAAGAAATTCCCCATATAAAACAAAGCAAAACCTAACCTTTTCATTCGCATATTTACCAAACCATCAGGTGCCCCATATAAAAAGGACATGCACGATAGCCTACAGATTGTGTTTTAAAAAAAAAAAAAAAAAAAAAAAAAAAAAACTGGCAGCATGGTGCATGTCAAAAGGTACCAATGTAGGGAAATTGGGGCAGGAAAGCTAATTTTGGAGGGAGTATTTATTCCCTTTTTAGCCATTGCCTTGCGTTACCCCAGAAGCAGCACAGGAGGTGAACAAGGCAATACAGGCTATTTATTAGAGCCTGTTAGTCAGAATCACGACAAGCCTTCAGCAAAAGAAACCATTTCAATTCATCTTCCCAACACTCCCTGGTTATACTTCACCACACACACAAGTACCATGGAGGGGCAGGACAATTTGAAAGGAGATTTGTTGGAAGTGGGGGGATACAAAAAAAAAAAAAAAAAAAAAAAAAAAAAAAAAAAAAAAAAAAAAAAAGCATCGTTTAGTAAAACTAAAGTTACACAAATTCTGATTCTTTGGTATATTTAAAACATTTGCAAGAGATGGGTATTAGCAAATCCCATGTTCTCATCTATTTCAGCATTCACAGTTCTTGGAATTCACAACCTTCTCTACAGTAACTGCGTGACTCAATGGGTAGGTGGAGTGATGCTGAAGCCAAACCCACATGGAGATTTGCCATTATTTTGCCTTTTAAGAGACTCATTTATGATGCCTAACAGCACCTAGAAAGATACTGTATAATCCATATGCATTTTACAGGAGGAAGAGGAAGGCAGAAGGGGAAAAAAAAGTTGTATTAGCCACATGAAAGGGTTCTGGGGCAATGGTGTTCAGAGGCGATCAAGTGCCAAAAGGCCCATAAAACAGGGAATTAAATTAATCTAAGCATTACAGTAACAATACCCTTGTGGCCAGCTACATATGGATTTATCATTAGTACTTTTGTTAGTTTCAGTTCCACCAGTGCAAAAATCCAATCCAAAACCTCCCTGGACCATGCAAAAAAAAAAAAAAAAAAAAAAATAGGAGTAAACTCAATTCTCACCAGGCATTTAGGGCAATTTAATGTTTTACTGTATGTGGCAACTCTTCTGAGGGGGGGAATCCAAGGTATAGAAATCCATCAAAATTGGAGAGGGTGGTGGGGTTTGAAAACTAGCAGAACCCATGATTTCCATCAGGAAAAGTTTGTCTTTTTGATATGTGAGGAAGGGGCTACGACATCACCCTGGCACCCCATTCATTACCTTGCAGCATTGGTGAGCTGCTCGAGGTAGTCACGCAGGTCCTTAGCTGCCTGGAAGCGGCCGTAGCGCTTCTTGGGGTTTGCGCATTCATCAAGCAAAGCTTCAAGCTGTCCGTCTCTGGCCACATCAGCAGGAGGGTCATGCAGGAGGCCCCCTGTGGTACCACGCCACTTGGCATACCGGGAAAGCAGGTTCTGGCAGATGGCATAATAGTTGTGGTCAATGGTGACGCGTGAGCAGAGGATGTCCTTGGAGAAGGAGAGGCATGCTTCCTTGTCACATTCCTCGAATTTGCTCTCGTACCAGACATCATAGTTTTCAGGTTTATCTGCAAAAAGAATGAACCATTGGACTTGGACACTCAACCTGTGAACTATATACAACTGTGCAGTGCATGTTTTAAACCAACTAAGCCTTGAAGTGATTTAAGCAAGTTTTAGTAGCAAACAAAACTAGGGGAAAGAAATTGGAGTCAAAACACTAGAGCACAAGCCCTACATTTGTTCTCTGTACCCACAGTGCATGCACATTTTACCTGCCCAAATTTGGAATAAGAAAATGTCTACATTAAAAAATATATACTTGTAAACTAAAAGTGATGCAGTTAGAGCATCATATGAAAACATGGATTTTTTTTTTTTTTTTTTTTTTTTTAAATTGCCAATAAAGATACTGGGGCCTTTTTTTTTTTTTTTTTTTTAAACCATTGTGGGTCCTTTTAAATAAGAAAAGGATTTCATAACTAGAAGGCAGGTGACAATCACACAGCATTAACATCCTGGATCGATAACCATAGTGTACAAGTTCCTCCAACATCATAATTAGAACATGTATACATTTAGTTTACCATATTCTGACATTTTGCAATACTGTGGCACAAATTTCATTGTCTGTATTGCTCCACACAGGCCATTAAATGAAAAGCTTAAGCTACATTAAAAGTGTTTCAAATAAATCACTCTGCAAAATACCATTAGTTTCATCCAAATTGCCTATTCACGCCTATTAGAGTCCTCAGCTAGTGTTTTTTTTTTTTTTTTTTTCCCCCCCGTTTTCAACAGGCTGACCCTTTTTGGCATCTGATTTTGAAGGACAGGCTCACGACTCTTGACAATAAATCATTTGCATCGCAAGAAAGCTTTTGAAGTTGCATTTACAAGGCGATCGATTGAGGAACCTCGTGCTGCAGGCACTCTATTGGCAACGCAAACGCAATGCGGTCCTACGCCACAATCTGAGCAGCTCGATCAAAATTTTATCACTCCTCCGACAGTACTCAGCTCCTTCCGACTCAATCAATAGTCATGATGAAGACAGATTGCTCTCCTTTCGAGAAAAACAAAAATAAAATGGGGACAACAAATGGAATAGCACTGAGCGCAGTGACCGTTTCCATCCTTGCTAAATTAGGAGTCAGTAAAGATTCAAGATTCAAGGTTTATTTGTCATGGGTGCACCAACAGCAGCATAGCAATGTTGGGACCATGAAAAGTACCGTATTTTACGCACTATAAGGCGCACCTAAGAGCCTTACATTTTCTCAAAAAAAAAATAAATAAATAAATCGGCCGTGCGCCTTATAATCCGGTGTGCCTTATGTATGGGTTAAGTACAGAAATAGACCCCGAAATTGAGACTGCGCCTTATAATCCGGTGCGCCTTATGGTGCAGAAAATACGGTATTGCTTCCAGACATCCTCAGCAAATGAATATATAAATTAGATATAAGAAAATTAAATAGTGAAATAAAAATAAAAGATGTAAAAACTATATGTAGAAATTAATATACACAGAAGTTAAAAAGGTTAGTAAACAAGAATAGCTAGCAAAAAACAAGTAGCAAACAAGAAACGAATCACAGCCAAACCAACAAACCGATAAGGGCATACAGAAAGCCTCTGATAGACACTGTTCCACTTGTCCAAGGGAGGGGTGTGTGTCCCAGAACCTGCTTGTTCTTGTCTGAATGCTTCTAAAGTGTTTTCTGGATGGGAGCAAGGAAAATAGTTTGCGGCTGGGGTGATTGGACCTTCAAGATGTTATGGGTGTTCTTACGCCGCTGGGTGTAGAGGTCCTGCAGGGCTGGCTCCACCTGTAAAACTCCCTGATCTAATTTTTTTTTTTTCTTGCGCTTTTCACATCATGGGTGTGGAAGAAAAGCTCAAACAGGTCACATAAGACCCGCCTAGTTCTAGAAACTAGTCACCAAGACTGCGATTAATGATCTACTCATGGTCTGGGTTTCCACAGAAGCAATGGATTACCAGGATTATATGCTAATTGTTCTTTATGGATTACCACAATACACAAGCTCTCCTTGTCTTTTCTGTATGTCAAATATGTGCTCTTAAAGGTTAAAATTTCCATGCTTCTCATCAATGCATACTTTACCCAAAATTATAGTAAAATTTTAGAACTATATCCAGTTATTAAATATCTTAAATGCACAAAATCCCAACTATTCCATAGAGGTTCTAAAGGATTTGGAAGATATCTACAAAACCACATTCTCCTCCACTTCCCTCCAAGTAGTCCTCTCTAGATAAGTCTGGCAGTTTCTTTGCCAAAAGTGTTTACTGTAAGAGCGAGGCTTAATATTCCCACAATAGCATCCTTTTAGTTGCTGCTGAATTATTGCCTTCCATAAGAAAACCACATTTTTCTATAGCAGATATGGATGTCTGCTACTTAGATGTTGCACATATGATCAAAGGCTTTGGAGTTTAAAAGTTTACTTTCAGGACCTACTATTCCCCTCTTCCACACAGGAGCTCAGCTGCCATTGTAATGTGTTGGAAGACTCAAGCCAGAAACTTGTGGACCATCCTGGCAAAGATTACACTTCATTTTGAAACCGTATAAAGACTCTTCATTGTGATTCAGCTGGGACCAGAAGTCTGAATTTCTGAAACCAACTGAATTTTTTTTTCAAACTTAAAGTGACATATTACTAACATGCAGTTATTGAAAGCTTTGTGACAGACATCCCTTAAATAACTTGCCTCTTACGCAGTCATCTTTTTATTGATCATGAACACCGAACAAGCTGGAAACACTAAGGCAGCTCAAGGCCTACAATCCACGCTCCTATTCAGTTTCTGTGGTTTACTGCAAACTAATGGCGAGGTGTGGAAATGGAAGCCAACACTGCTCTGAACGACAGAAATTTAAAAAGGTTAAGATGATGCAGTTTAAATAAAATGGTACCATTTCCTGGGGGGGGGGGATACTTTGCATGTCAAGAAGCTGGTTTACATTAGCATTTGACTTGCTGAATGGAAATCTGCATAAGGCAATACAACAGTTAACAGAAACTTTGATAACCATTTTTAAAACCAGTAACTGATCAATCTAAAGACAAAATCTACATTGTCATGAGCAATTTGGTTCCCCTGAAATTTCCAGATGAGAATGAGACATTTAAAAAGCAATGCAAAAAGAAAACCGGAAGCATCAAGATCCCCCCCCCCCGTTCTCACTAGCCAAGCAGCAATATGAAAGTGGTCATTGTGCTTAAGACTGCACTTAAATTCCCTTGCTCTTTCACTTCCTTACAGTTCTCAATGGTAAAAATCAGGTCATGCCAACTGTGGTTCCCATTTCTATCCACCCCCTCACTTCACAGCGATTTAACAGGGCAGTTTTAAGGCTTCTTTCTACTATTTCAAGAACACAGCACCCACCCCCTCCCCCTTCTTAGAGAATGAGCACCAATGAAAAAGTTGAGCCAATTACAAGTCCTTGTGGTGTGCCAGACTTTCTTGGCCTACATTGAATAGATCGTACATGCTAAGAATACACTTCAATTCGACATACATTAACAATTTTCCAAACATCCTTTTTACACCCAAATGTTTTTAAAAACTGTTCTGCACCCACTGAAAGAGAAAAAAAAAAACCATATTGCTGGCAAAGACTGAAACTGGCGCTGCTCTACATTGTACATTGAGCAAGCTAAAATTATAATGTTGCTCAGCAGTGCCATTTGGCAGCATAGCATTTGCCCTGGGTCCAAGGGAGGCACCCTGTGGCCTATATAGGCTGCTCTGCAGAACAGCTGCTCCACATGCCACACTAGCAGGGGCCATCTGTGGTCCCCAGTCACAAACCCTACTCCAGCAGCAGCACTACAGCCAGAACATGGGTCACCTTACTTTCTCCCTCTTCCCTCTGTGCTGCTTGATGTGTCACACACACACACACCTTAATTTCACTGCTTCAGCTACAGGTTCATGCAGTGTTTATCTAAACATCCATTTGCATCTGAATGTCATCCAAGATGCACAAACATTTCTTTATTAAATAATCTTTGAGCAGTTAATGCTTGGCAGAACTGTCCAGTTAACAGCCCTTTCTTCTCATGGGAGGGGATACTTATTCCCTTACATTGGTTTTTGTAAAAGCTGCTCGCATGTCAGTAATTGAGCTCATTTATGCTTAGTCATTTTAAATATTAGTATTGGATAAGCAATTTTAGTTTGGAGGTATATTTACCAAAATTGATGGTTGTGAATAAGTAAGACTATTAGTGTGATAGGAGATGAGAAATAGGAAGTCTATGAAGCAGGTAGATGCTGCTTCTTTAACAAAACTAAGTGCTTTGCAGACTGGGGCGGGTGCAGAATTAGCATCATTAGAAATAAATGCTTTGGTACTGAAAAAGTCCATCTACTGTATATATAAAGAACCCCCCCCAGATTTGTCACCCAGGTGTTCCTCAAATGAGAATTTTTGCATAAAGAGGGTTTGCTGATGGAAGGCCCCAAACTGGTGATGGGGAGCTATACATGACATACACAGCAACTGAAGTTTTATTAATGTAAAGACAATAAATGATGCAATGATTTAGAAAATAAACCCACTTGACTTGAGCAGGGTAATGATAACTCACCTAATGGTATGTGAAAATGCTAGAGGCTGTTGGTTGTCACAAAAGGTGTATCCTTTGTGATAAATACTACTGCACATAAGCCAGCAGTCAAAGTGTTCAATGGTAGTCAACACAATACTTACTTTGCTTTATTAGTCTTTTGTCAGCCACCACAACATTCTCGGCGTCCACAACAATGACCTTCCCATCCCGGGACCCCACGGCAAAGTTGTCGAAACTGACGTCCAGGAGGTAGAGGGCAAAGTCAAAATCGTTGTTGGTAAGCTGCTCGGCAATGTCCATCAGCTGCCGTGCCAGGTCCACACGTTTCCCCCAGGGGGCGCTGTAGAAGTTCCACAGCTCCTCACCCACATAGTTGACCGCTACCATCCGGCCACATGCCCCAAGGTACTTTGCGAATGGCCAGCCTTCGTCTGATGGAAAGCTCTGAGGAGAAACCCAAGACAGAAGAGTGAGCTTCCTTTGCACAGTGGCCTCCATATGCCATAAGTATGTTAGAATTCAGTGACCACTCAAACTGTCAGACTGTTTCAACAGATACTGGTGATCAGATTTTTCAAAGAGGTTAAACTGTTAGCCTTTCATATGGCTAAAGTACTACAAGTGCAGTACAACTACCCAGCCCTGAAATGGGGGGGGGGGGGGTGGTTTAAGATATTGAATCCTCTCTCACACCATCTGCAAGTGTGATGACTGGTGGTAGTGTTACTCAATTAGACATAAAACTGTTGGTTAAAACACAAGTTCCAACATTTTTAAAAATGTATTAAAAAAATTGCAATTTATATAGCTTTAATATGAAGTTCAGGTGCCCCTTCATCATTCACAAGGTTACTTGTCAGTGCAAAAGATACAGTAAACTAGTTATACACAGTGAGGCCTGACAGCTGGAGATTAGACACCCCAGGTGTCCCACAGCATCTGTAAGGCTCAAATATTGACTGTACATCACATATGTACACCTGAGTTATTAAAATATCACACATCAGTCTTTAGGCAAACATTTTTTCTGAAAAGTTACTGTCATGAGTAGTTGTGTCCCTCCATAGCTGAGAGCTTTGTATATACAAAGACTTCAAGTTCAATTTAGAGAATCGGCAGGTGTTTTTCATGCCATTTTAAGGCATGTCTGTATGCAAATGCTAAAATTGATAATTTTTAAATGAGTACTGAACTGGCTCAAATACAGATTACAACTTTGTAAATTTTGATGTGCAATTTTACCAGGACAGGTTTACCCAAATCTGAATCAATACATTAGGTCACTGCATCACAGCCCTTATAGGAAGAGGAAAATTAAAGCAGTTTTGCTGCAATGTCCTGGTTACTCGCTTTAACTAGAGTGCCACCATGCAACTTGTGTTTCGCTTACCATGTAGCTCAGGTGACTAGGACAGATTCATTTCAACATGTCCTATAAGTATTAACCTTTTCAGCAGAGCATCTTCTGTGTAGTGGAGGATCAAACCCTGTGTGATCCAGTACTGCCTTGTTTAGGGCAATTTCCCTCATCTGGGATATTACAACATGCTTGCATCAGATCAGAAAAATGATTGGGGGGGGGGGGGGTACCCAATTCATTCCATTTTTCCTGCACATGTCAGACCAACCCCTGGAGTCCCCTTTAAGTCGTTCTGAGAGTGAATACTTGATTTTTAAGGGTATCTGAATGTGATCATTTATAGCATTTTTTTTTGGGGGTTTGGTGTATATATTCTTCATCCAAGCACATATTTCTCATGATTTAACATTCACAGATCAAGCTTTAGGGCATTTCTTAGACCTATTCATTTCAAAGGCCATTAAACCTTGCAATGAGGTGTTAAACAGGTAAATTGAAGTGGACATTTTAAACTTTCTGCAGTTTATTCCAACACAGTCTGTCAGTATGAAGTCTTACTGCAGTCTCATATTCCTCCTTGAAAAGGTAAGTTGGTTTGCTCTGACTGAACATTCTTAAATGTCAATGCACTCCTCAGAGTGGAAATAAATTCATTTTCAACCATTTTGTTGCTTGTGAGAGGCAAATGAAATGAACTAGGATACCATTTCTCAGCCTTTTTCCCCAGGAGGCTGGGCATCAGAGGATTACCACCATACAACGCATTTGGTTATTTTTGCAAAATGGATTATGATCAGGCCACCGGCAACCATTTTGTACTCTAGGGTTGCAGTTTATTGCATTGAAAATGAAACATTATTGCATAAACTGCAAACCACCAGAGGTAAAGATAAAAGGCACACCACATGCAAGACAAAGCCAACTCCTACCCCCCCCTTACACAACTCACATGTTGCTTTCTAAGAACAGAAATGTACTGACCATTTCTGCCTAAACTGTAGTCCCAGCAATACAGGACTACCATTTACAAGACCCCTACAAATTCACCTAAAATGTACTGAGGAAGAGATTTATACTAACCCCCTCAGAGAAAAGATTAACTGAGGGCTTAAGCAAGGGGGAACAAGTGGTTAGAGTCACTGTACTTTAAGGTCACACCTGTATAAGAAGGTGGGGGGAGGGGAAAGAAATTACATCTCATTGTAATTTACCCAATTGGTAGACAGTGATGTAGAGCACATAAGTACATTTTACAACCAGTAGAGATTCATGAAGATGGTTTCTCCAGTACCTCCATTTTTTCCCATTGCACATTACAAGTAACTGCATGAAGAATTCCTAGGAAATGCAAAATGACTGAGATGTGATGAAAGCTTGAACTATAGGAGTTGGACAGAAGTGTGTCTGAAAGATTTGTTGACATCCTTGCTGAATGTCAAAAAGAATTCAGCAATTTGGAGACATAATTCCACCACATATGTTGCTCCTGCCTTTCTTTGAAGCAAGTCAAGTAGTTTGCTACAATAAGAAGCTGCATTAGAAGCAACTGAGAGACTAAGGATTGGGACAAACCAGGAGTAAGGTGGGCAGTGATCACTTCCGACTCATGCATGACAGCAAAAAGCAACCCCTCAATTCCCCACCAAAAACTCATACCTGTACATGTGAAGCAGCAACAGGCATAATAATGTGATGATGTAAGTGTTGGTCCAAACACTGTGACTAAAGGGTGCAGAAGATGCAAGCAATCAGTTGGTGGACCCTCCAGCATTTGGCTGAAATATCACTAAACAAGACAGGTGTGGTAAAATGTTAGGAATTTAACATTGTTGCCCTTCAAACATGTGGAAACACAACAGGTCAAAACACGAATTATGAGTCTGTATCAGGATCAGTAGACTGGAAAGAATTTCTAGAGGTAGGGGGTATGTAAAGCAGGAGAAAAAGATCAAACTGCTAGCAGATTGGAAGGCAAAGCTAGAATAAAATTTTAGTGTAGCCAAGAAAAAAAAAAAAAAGAAAAAAAAAAAGCCATTGCAATAGGCCAAAAATTACATCCAATTTTTTTTTTTTTTTTTTTAATACATCCTTCCTTCACCCAACATAATTTCATGAAAACACACCATTGAACAGATTCCTAATGTAATGGAGCTGCTTTAGCATTAAGGAAAAAAAATATACAGCTGAATAAGTAATTATGGTGTGAAGGTATTCATATTATAAAAGCTGTTTATATAGCTTAAACACTAATACTCTACATTTTGTAAAAGTTTGTATACCATGTGATATTTTAGCTGCATTGGGTTTATCCGAATGGATGTTGCGACTGCTTTGAGGCTGTCAAAGTAAGAAAATGGGGAACCTACAGAGTAGTTTTGTCATGGAAGAAGCAGAGTCCTCAGTCCAGGGTAAATATTTTCTGTGGAAGTGAAGTTAACATATTAAGGGAAAAGCACCATTTTACTGAACTAACTAGTTGTACGAAAAGGGGTATACGTTTCTATAATCCCTTGTAGAACATCATTATTCAAGACCCTGTTATACAACAGAAGAGTGCACAGCAGGGAACAGCTGCAATATTAAGCTGGAGCAAGAGACAGCTCTAAAATGGTGGGTAAGGTGTTAGTCTAACCACCAACCTCCTAAGCCTGCTTGTGTTGCCATTGTTCTGGTATTTTTCTGGTAATTAACCATGTGACAACACTAACAGCTTCCAAGCTTCTTGCACTCCAGCCAAGTGTGGACTGGTGAGTTGTCACACGAATGGGAGGAGATGTAGCACAAGAGCCAGGAGACACAGGCATAAGGAACCCAGGCAGGTTGCACACCAAATCGGCTCTGTTTGCCCAGGACAGCTGCTGCCCATCCGCCATGATAAGTGGCAGCTTGTCCCTGGGAGACAACCTAGCCTACGCAAAGTGACCCTTCCAAATCATCTGGATCTGTCAGGGTCCCCTCCCTCTCCCATTGCCTAGCAACCTCAGTAAACAGCACAAAACACCACAGAATCTGAATATGAAAGTAGTGAAATGCTCATTCTGCACAGAAGCTAACAAATGTCACGTAATCTTTATACACTGGAATCTTCCTAAAGGAAGGTGAGCAAATTACCACGGAGCTGCAAATTCAAACTCAAGTAGAGTTCTCCTTCATGAAAGGTCCTTACTCTGTATTGCTTTGCACATTACCCCAACTAGGAAGTGCTGCATATTTTATTTTTATTTTTTTTTTTGGGGGGGGGGGTGTACTTTCATTGAAATAAATCCAGTCAATTTTATAACAGAAAATGATGCATTGTAATAAAAGTACTGTAGGTGTTGTGTATAACCTGGCCTTGATCCATGTTTCCAGGGTATGTTCTGGAAGTCTGCTAACCTGCAGTGGATGAACAGTACTCAAGTATACATGCAGAATAATGGCAAACAATCTCAGAGTGGAGGCAATGGGCAGAACTGTAGTTATTACCTTTCTGGCCTACAGCAACAGTGAACTTTTGACTGAAGACTGAGACATTTGTGGCATAGCAGGTTGTACAAGTCTTACTGGTAGAAGCTCAACATTATGCATCAAAAACAAAAAGGATTAAAAGACTAAGGTGCTTGGTGAGAGATATATATCCATCTCTCTCTCTCTCTATCTATCTGGGAGCAACCATGGGCATTTACCCTGTCAAACACAGCTGGTGTCTGGGTGCCGAGTGGATTAGAGTGCGTGACCGTCTGGGCCTGTTCATGGAGAACACTTGGAGGGGGATCCATCCCTTGTTCAAGCCCTTCAAACCAGGGCATGCAGCCAAGCTGCAGAGAAAGCCATGAGCAGCTTCCCGCCTGCTACAAGCAGAATTCGGGTCAGCAACAGCCGTCTCAAGAACAATTGAGGAGGGTTTTAAGCACTCCAACAGGGCTGGTGTCTTAATCCCTATACCAGGAAAGGAGACTAAAGTACAGCAATTTAAATACATGTGTTGCCAGAGCCTTTGAAGGAAGTTGGGCCTTTGTGGATTGATGGCAATTTTATACAATATATACATATTTCTTAACTTAGGGAACCATTCTGACCATACAGTATGTCCTTCAGATTCTAGTCTCAAAATTCAGCACTCATGTACAATTCCCTGAAAGTTTAACTTGATTAAAAAATAGAGACAAACATTTACTTACAAGATGGCTTGTGAGAATGGGAACATACTTCCCAAAGACAGATGGCTGAACACTTGTCTATACATCACAATATATTTATTAAAATTCACTTTCATTTAGGTGTAAATTGCTTTGAAATGATGCAACACTAAGATGCTTAAAATTTATCCAGCCATTGTTCTAAAGCAATTCAGGCCAAGTACTTTGATCAAGGGTACCACAGCAATTGCCAAGAGAACATAGAGGTTTTTTACACTACTCAGAAACAGGATTTTGCAAGACAAACTCATGAGCATTCTATAAAAAAAAAAAAAAAAAAAAAAAATCAGAGGCCTTTGGTACTCTGGGCATCTCAAAATCAAAACTGGAGGAGATCAACACTTCCTTGATAAACAACCTTAATGTAATTTCCTGTGTGAATCTAGTTCTCTAGATGAAACTTCAGTGCAAGGGTCAGATGCAAAAACACAGATTTCAAACAGGATATTCCAGGGTGAAATTAATGAGGAAGGTATTAATGTAACCTTAAATGGACTGTTTATACAACATGTTAATCACAACCTGAGGGCACCTTCTAGAACAATTTCTTGGTTATACTTCCAAAGGAGCCAGGATGACAGGCCAGAAAAAACAGGGTTTCTGGTCTACAAACATTTCCTTGTTCTAATATTTCCTTCTTTTCAAAGACATTTAGTCCCTGAAGCAAAATTGTCTTCCAAAGACCTTCATGTGACTGCAGAAGTGGGCAAAGCAGAGTTCAGTTCCACAGTGCACATAGTTGGCCCACCACTGTATAATGGAGGCCGTTGTCCCCTTCCCCCAGATAAAGAGTCCAGATTCCCACAAAGGGCCGGGCAACTCGATGCCAGATTTGACAGCAAAGGCTGGAAACAGACGTCTTTCAAGGAACATGTTTGCTCAGCAAACAGAATCAAAGCATGCTGCTGCAGAAATGTGACCTGGGCTCAGCCCAGCTATAAATGCCAGACTTTAGAATATACTGAGACTACAGAGAGCAATGAAACAGTCTGAGGACATGGCAGACTGTTTATGATAAGGATAAGACAAGGCACATTTTAAGCATAATCCCTTTCCAGGACACATCCCAGGACTGCTGTGGGCCCTCATCTCCACAAGAACTGTTAATGACTTAGCCCAAGTTCCCCTTTTTGCACCTTATCAAAACTGCCCCCCTGCACTGAGCAAAAGGGATCAGCTGAAGGCACTCAGCCACTATTCCAGCAATATTCCCTCTCCACTGCAGCATAATAACCCTGGTTAAAAACCCTGCACTTCTACAGTCTGGTGTCAGCTGTCTGCTCACTCCTGGGTTCACAAGTTCACAGCCAAATAAACAATTTATGAATCCCACAAACACATGTTACAGGTCAATAGACTGGTGTGATTAATCTTAGATTTTCAAAGACACATTTAAACACTGGCAGAGTTTGCACAGGATTTGCAGAGAAGCAGTTAGAAAAGACTGATAAAATTTTATGAATTCAGCTTCCAAAAGGTCCAATGTTGCCTTTGTGTCCCTGAACATCCAAGACATTAAGTCATGACTGAAAAACAAATTTGAGGTCAGCTCAGAAAATGAATTTTGCCATTCAAAGTTGAAGCCAGTACTGACCAGACTAAACTTTTTTTTGGACTTGTAACAGTGGAAACTGAAGAAATGCAAATAAAAACCATCCCTACCAAAAGACTGTATATAGTGATAGGAGTATTATGAGGGAAGCATTTAAGGATAATGTATACTAGTGTTCCACATACATCAAGAATGACACCATGGTGATTATAATACCATAAACTGTTAACCCAACTAGTATACATACAAATTAAAAATCCATGGCAACATGAAGGATAACACCATTTCCTTAGAGATGAGTCTTCATAAAACACTTCAGGACCTCATTAAGGAATCATGTGTTCACAGTTTTATGAACACCTGCCTATACCTGTGATTTCTTATGAGATCAAGAATATGAACAGAGCTGTAGAATGAAGTTTGTAGACTAAGCAGCAGTCAACAGAAGATAAGGAAAATGAGACATGAGGGACAAAAGCCTATAATTTACACAGGTGGCATACGTCTGCCTCCCAAGAGTCAGGTTCCATTTGAACTGACCATCTGATATTCAAGCACAAACCATGTGATCAAATCTCAAAGCAACTGGCTATAGATCACACTGAGTGGCTTTGGTTAAGCTAGAGCAGCAGGAAGAAAGTTATGCCATACGTACCTGTAGCACCAGAGGCTCCGGATTGAATGCCAAGGTCATCAGCAACTGCATGCGTTCTGTGTCCTTGAGGTTCTTCAAAAGGAAACTACCAGAGTCCTTAGTTTCCGCATACCTCCTAACCACCCTGTCCAGCAGTCTTTGGGATGGACAGTGTACCATGTCAGACCAGCCCTCTACCACATCAGGGGTCAACAGCCTAACATCACCATTGAGGCGGGCAAACTCTGTCTTGTACATGGCCTGGACAATATCACAGCGAGGGCGCCCCGTGGCCCGTTTGCAGATCTTCTGATCAATGTCAGCCAGCTCCTGACTGGATCCCAGACGCTTAAGGACGATCCGGCGTGTGCCCTCCCTCGGCTCGCCATATTGTGCAAAAAACACGTTCTTGACGTTGAAGACATCCAAGAAGCGCAGGCGCCCCCACGTCTCAAAGGTCACCTGTCCATTCATGAACTTACGGCACCAGCTAGTGCCAAAGCATGCCGGGCACTTGTTGAGGTTGATAAAGCGGCGGTCAGTCAACTCATTCTTCTGGAAGGATGCCAGCAAGTTGTGTGTGTTCATCAGTAGGATGACAAAGAGGCCCACGGCAAGGAACAGTTTCAGGCATCGGTACAGGCGACCCAGTTTGAGGGGGAGGAAGCGCAGCATATTCTCACATAACAGGTCGCATCAAAAGGGGTGGGGTAGGGGGGCTGGAGTGGGGAGGAGGGAAATGTGACTGATATGGGGCCAAGCCTCACAGGTCCACCATTGCTGCACACCGGGTCGTCACCTGCTGCTCATCTCAGCGACTATGAGGAGCAAGTTCTGGCAAAACTCTTGAACCCCAAGGCCCATGTCCTCAGCCTGTTTTTATGGTCACAATGTGAAGCCTCTGTAATGCAGCCTGCAATCAATGCAAAAAACAGAAATTCACTGCACCATTTAAAAATCATCCAGTACATTCATGAAGTCAATAACACCGGGCCATAATGCTTTCTTTTCACAGGTAAGCAATTGTCAGAATAACCACCTTGTTCATATGGACAGTCTCCTTCAGTTACACTGCAAAAGAATGCCTATAAGCTACATTTGATTTATGCCTTAAAATTCTACAGAACTGGATACCTCACACAATGTTTGAGAATTTACAGAACACAGCTCACACAATTAAATTTATTTTCTCTAAATGCCATTCTGAACCTCCCTTTCTTTAGAAGCTTCTTGGGTACAATTAAACAGTCAAAAACAGACCATTTATACAACCCTATAGTTATAGAGGGACTAATGAAACTACCATAATGTGAAAAAGTGCAGTTTTGCCTTTAAAGAAAGGCCGTTTCAAAGGGTTACCATGATCCATTTAAACCACGTGTTAAAGGCATCTATAAGACAGGTAGGAGCATGAAAGTTTCTCTTTTTTTAAAGTATCTCCTTACAAGTACTGCTAACCACTGGTGCTAAGGTCTTGAAGAGATTCTGTGAAGAGAGCAGAATAAAAAAAATAAATAAAAAAAAAAAACAGCTAGCTTTGCCAAGAATGCATGGTTTGTGAGTGAATACAGCAATCTTGCTACCTCCAGACTCAGCACCCCGATGACAATAGCTGCAACCTAACGCACAAATGACAAGATTTCAGTTAACACAAAACATAGATTACAGTACAGTATCTACAGAAAAAACAAGAGATCCCTCACATGTGAGAGTACCTTGCACCTTTAAAGCCCATTAAATATGGAGCGACACAGGTCTGAAGCTTGAGCGGTCAGAGCAGCCCGTCAAAGCATAGCGCCTTCTCGATGTGACAGTAAGAGCTCTCGCTAGTCCCTGGTCCTCACCTCTGCTGGAGAGCTTCCGCACTGTGGGAAGCCTTTAGCTGTACAAACACTTTATGTCCTCAAAAGAACATAACATCCTTAGAAAGACTTGACCCACAGGCCTATTTTTCCCTTGCTTTCCCTGGGTGGGGGGTGAAACACTCAAATGAACAACTAAAAAAAAAAAAAAAAAAAAAAAAAAAATCTGAACTCACTTATTCAAGACTAGTAGTGGTTTCATGACTGCAATTAACTGATAACACAATTGCTCTATGATAACTTATAATAGCCCAGATGTATCCAACTGAATAAAAGTCATTTATTGAAACTTCAGGGTAAAGAATTAAAGCAAGCAAAATTTACACGAGTGTCGCAGATGGGCTCAGATGGAGCAGTAAAGGGTGCCAATACTATTCAGGGAAAGGCTTCTAGGTTATTCCCTTTAGTTGTTTGATTCATGAGAACTGCTGGACCACAGGAAAACTTGAAATGAAACAAAATTATGGTTTTATATGTGTATTAACAAGTATACCCCACAGGTACTCGGCATAGGGATATATCAGACACTCAAGAGCAAACGCCAGCAGGCGATGTTGGAGTACATTGAAGCAGCCTGGCAATTTATTGAAGCCCAAAAGGCCAAGGTGTGAATCAAATAACAGTGAATGCCACAATAAGAATACATTTAGGAAATTTATCTGCAATATACATTGATATTTATGTAACTGCCTGAAGCATAACTGACAAATGGCTGCTGTGCCTTGAGTAAATAGAATTTTGACTGAGAACCAATTTTCAAAACACGTTAAGGATTTATTTTGAGAATCACAAAAGTTACTGTTTAAATTGACAGTTGCTGTGACTACACTGGCTCAAAGCACCAGGGGCCAAAGTATAGCAAATCCAACAGTGCGGCAGTGACAGTGAAATTCAGATATCTCATTAGTAACATGTTCTCCTGGCCGTTGTGTCACTGAAAATGCAACACATCCGTTGGTGTCACCCATGTGTTGCAGCAGAACCAGTCCAAACGCGGAGGGACTGACAGGTAAAAATGACGGTTGAGGTGCCCAATTAATTTTCACACAGAAGCTGTCAAAAGATGGGACCGAAGGTCTCACCAAACCATGCAATCGCCACATGTGCTCAGACAGTCTGTATGAAACGGCAGAACTTCCTCTGCAGGGATGGGACTAAACACGCACGGCTCTGGATCCGGCTCCCAAACCGAACAAAGGCACTCAAGTCTACACAGCAGTAGTTCCGGCAAACCGCAAGCCCACAGATCAAAGGGACAGATTTACAGCGAAACACTAAAGGAAGCAGAACAAGACTACAAAGTTCCTCATTTAACTCAAAGGTGAGGAGCCAGACACAAAGGTTCACGTTCATCCTTTCACCAATGTATCTACGAGACCTCATTACATATTGACCGACGCTTGAAAGTCACACTTCATTTCCTGGCGTTAATACATAAGCAGAATCTGAGAACCAGTTCAGCTTAAGTAAGTCTTACATTTTAAAGGATAAAACTTGTCAAGATTATTGTAAAGGAGTCTGATCCCAAACAGTACCAAAACTACTGTACTTCAGAGTAGTAATAATGCAGCTAGAATTAAGTAAGATGTGGAGCCATAACAGAAAACAGAGCTTAAAACATGAATGCAGATCAACTTCATGCAGGACAGACTTTTCCTGTGAGTAGACAATGCATGCAAAAGTAAACACCTTGGTTTGACACAGTTGCATAAATTTTAAAGCCAACACTAAAATGACCAAAAGCTTAAATACTTCCAACCTATTCACATTCTGTCATCAGTCAATACTCCTCACGTTAACATCTTTTAAACTTACGATTTACAGCACAGCCGCAGGAGGCATTAAGGACACAATGAAACTTAAAGGGGGGGGAAAAAAGAAAAAAAGGACTTAAATCAAACTGCACACATATCTGGACTAATCTCTGCCAAATAACTGAAATTTTCCCAATACAGTGCTGATCCATTTTACTGAGATTATAAAACACAGATCACGCCAAACTGCCTGGCACTTGCGTTACATTTAGTCGATGGATGGATAAAAACTTTGAGCCTGATGGAAACTGCACAAGAACACAGCAGCACACATTCAAGGTAGAGCAGACAAATAAAAAGCACCGACAACTCAACAGTGACTGATTCTGCACCACAAGACCATTTAAAAGCTGCCAAACCACCATTATTATCAGCGGACCACAGATCTGAGAGGACACCATGAAACAGGAGAGCAAACGTATACAGAGAGGGCATGCATGGAGGTAAAAAGGTGGAAAAACTGGTAGCGTGACAGAGGGATAAATAACAAAATAAGATGCAGGTCTCACGACACACACATTGTGCCCGGAGAGCCCACACGCTGCAGGCGGTGCAAAGGACCTGTAACCCGGCATCAGCAACCTGTCAGCATCACTTTGCCAGCCTGACCCACAGCGTTGGACAACGCGGCGCTGAGCAAAGCCGCTCGGCTGGAAGCTCGTACGGGTGGATGTAAAACAAAGGGCCGAGTGACTCAAAGTTGCCCGATCTTACAGTCAAACTTCCTCACTGAACTGCCAATTTCAACTTAAAAGAAATTATTTTCAGCCCACGGATTTGCGCTTTCGCAGTTCTGCTGCGAGCCACCTAAAGAAGCCCACGGACAAAGGCATCGTGTCTACACGAGCAACTATTATCGCATTTACTCAACAGTCACCTACGCCGATTTTCTTTCGCACGTCTTTGACAAATTCGCCAACTTTTAACACAAGTGTGCCGAGACCGAGCCGCTGATCCCGTCTTCGCTTCGGAAGCTACTTGAGCAGCGATCCATTAACGAATGCAATTCAACGCGGACAAGCGAAAGAGTTTCTTCTAAGCGCGGCGCTCACAAACTCGAAAAGAGGGAGTCGCCGAACACGAGCATCTCACCAACCTGCGCCGCACTTGGACAACTGAGTCGCCGCTTAAATTGCTTTGCTTTTAGTTTCCAAATATCTCCGTCTCCGGCGCCTCACCAGCCTGTTTCTTGGCTGCTGCTCACAGGAGAAATAAGAAGCGACCGAGCTGCAGCTGCTCTATTATCCTCGGAAAAGCTGATCGCTGCGGAACAGACAAATAAAAACTCGGCAGTTCCCGACCATTAGCCGGCTGCTCGCTACTCCGATGACCTGGCTGTGTACGAGCCGACGCTGCCTCAGCGTATACCGCGTTTGCTGCCTATTTACTCCCGCACGGCGCTCTCTGTTTCCGCCCTCCTCTCCACAGCTCACCTCCTCCCGGCGCTACAGCTCGTCCTGCCCCCGTTCCTGCATGGGGACCGCCACTGTCTTTACGACACACACACTCCGCGTACGGTATTCGTCTCCAGGTCGCCGCTGTGTGGTTGTTAAGGCTTTATCCCCGCCCCTTTCTACGCTATCGGCCAATCAGCGCATCGGGTCGAAGTTCCAGCTTCAATTTCCCACTCCTTTGTTTTAATTGACTCGATTTTCACAATTACGTGACTTTCATTCTCATTGAAGAATCTGCTGTCCATTTTAATGCAACCATGCTGTGTTTGGAGTGTAAAATAGTATAAAAAACTCATCTGCATTTTGGTTCCCTCTACTTTCAATTTTTAATTAATTATATTTTATCAGCCTAGGCGGTTGATAGAACAAATTTCTCCTTTATTAAACCTTGTGGGGAAAAAGTTATCTAAGTGATGATAAGGTGTATAGTTTCAAAAGCTAAATGTGTTGGTCTTTGTATTCATTAAAGAAAAACAGTATCAAAACCTGCCTTTTAATAATGCTATTGGGCCTGACTGTGATGGAAATGCTTTTTAGCCATTAATCAGTTTTTCGCTATTAAAATTAGTTTTTAGTCATTAAAATTGACTTGGTGGCATTAATGTACTCTAGGCATCATGGGAAACACTGAATTAAGTGGCTTTTAGATAAGAATATCTGCCAAGTTCATTTTTATTTTCCCTTTAGCAAACAGCCTTTGGGGTTGATCTTCTGTGTCTGTAAGAAACAGTGAAATTTGAGTTAATTGTAAGACAATTCACATTAATTTCTGTTCACACAACTTCAGTTAACTGCGAGTTAGTAAAATAGCAGTTTGTATTTACGAGCAAATAGAATTCGCAATCCTTTCCTACAGAAAATGCCAGATGTGACAGAACATCAGGAATTACAACTGAAAATGTGCACTACTTTTCTACATTTTACTGCTTATAGAGTTGCTCATTGAAATATTAGATGTTATGCAGTGTGTATGTGTGTGTGTGGAGGGACTTAGGATATCCTTACAACTAAAATGGCTATTTAAAAGATCTGTCAACTTAAAAAAAAAAAAAAAAAAAGCAGTGCTAAATTTTGTATGATATACAGTTTATTACATTTATGAGATTCCTTGGGTTCAAGTAAAAAATGTTAAGATTAGCATTGGGTGTGACGGGGATGGACATGATTAGGATGAGTATATTAGAGGGACAGCACAGGTTGGACGGTTTGGAGACAAAGTCATAGAGGCGAGATTGTGTTGGCTTAGACATGCAGAGAAGAGATGCTGGATATATCGGGAGAAGGATACTAAGGATGGAGCTGCCAGGCAAGAGGAAAAGAGGAAGGCCTAAGAGGAGATTTATGGATGTGGTGAAAGAGGACATGCAGGTGGTTGGTGTGACGGAGAAAGATGCAGAGGACAGGAAGTAATGGAAACAGTTGATCCACTGTGGCAACCTCTAATGGGAGCAGCCGAAAGATAAAGAAGACGACTTGGGTTCAAGTAAAGAATGTATGGCTTTAAAATAGATGGAAAATAAATTCTAATGTAGATAATGAACAATGCTAGGTGTCTCAGTGAGCATGCCCTTGAAATGAAGAAGGGGGGATTTTTTTCACAACACTGTACTAATACGATTAAACATAACATCTTGTAAAGCACAAAGTGTGGCTGTTAAGTGAATGCTCACTGCATATAGTGTCACTTAAAAGTAGTCGAAACCCTAATGTTCGACTTGAGTAAATTTTAGAACGTATCTTGTCAAAAAACTACCAAAGTCTGTTTGAGTCTAATGATGTATTTTACTCTTAACAGCTGAAATATTCAAATTTTACTCATGGAAAAAACACAAACATTTTTTCAAAAAATGTAATTTGCTCTGCAAATATAATTAGATACTAGAAGCTGGACTAGTTAAATAAATTCACCCAAAACAAAAAAAAAAAAAAAAAAAAAAAACAGTCTGGTATTTATTATTGCTATTATGAACTTAAGCTTTTTATTATTTAACTGATTTCTTTGTCAAAGATAACCTAACATTACATCTGCATTTTACAATTACTTATCTGTATATAAACCTGGATAATTTTGCTGGAACAACAGAGTATAAGCACCTTTATAAAGGGTTCTGCAACAGGTGTACATTCCTGCTCTTTTCATATGACCGCATGGTAACAGCTCTAACCACTATGTGCAGAGCAGCAAACACAGCATTCAAGTAAAAGTACTCATCCAAAACTTTACTTAAATAGAAAACAAAAGTATCAGGTATTGGGTAAAAAAATGACTCAGGTATTGAAGCTAATTTGGTTCAAACAAAGCTTTTAAATGTTCTGAATAACTAGTGATGTAAATAGCTACAGCATACTTTTTAAAGTAACCTTCTTGATAAGGTTCCTAAAAATGCTCTACCATCAAAACTAAATACTGTATACTAGATTACTATAATAAATACAATTCATATAAAAACTAGTCTGTTAGTTATTATTATTAACTATTATCTAGCTGACACGTTTGTACAAAAGTAACTGCCAATGTTGGGTTTCATTACCAAGTTACAATTATTCACCCATTAAGACAGCACAGTAACTTTAAGGGGGCCATTCAAGGTAAATATATGATCAAGTGATCAGCAAAAAGTAAGATTCGAATATGACCTTGAACTGTAAGGTTGACAGATCTAACCGTTACAGCACCAAATGAAAGACGTTCAGCAAGGAAGAAGTTAAATCCATTTTCCATTTACAGTAGCTAATGCCTTTATCCAAAGCTTCCAATGTACTCAGGGTTTAGGTTGACACACTTTTCTCAAAGGTAATACAGAAGTGTCAGGATTTGGGTTCAAACAGACAACTTCTAAGTTCCAAGCCATTATCTCATATTTCTCCAGTTCTGTTCCACAGCATTAAAACCCAGACGGAAGCTAACAGCACCTAAATAGCTAACAAATAAAAGATAAGGTGAGTCAGTTCTGATATTCCAAGTGCAAGAAAAGGTAAAAGCCTGCAGACTTACTTACATTCTATGACCATGGTTTATTCAACCAGTTTAGCTGATTTGGTAGTTATCTAGTTAGTTACGTACTTAGGCATCTACTTCTTCCATTCATCCAGTAGCCACTTTATCTCGGAAGTGCTGGGCTCGAGGCTAGAAAACTACACCTTGGACTGCATGCAAACCTGTTACAAGGTGACCAGTTAACCTGAAACATATCTTTGAACTGTTGGAGGAAATCAGAGCACTCAGGGGAAAGCTGCATAGACACAAGGAGAAAGACTGAGACTCCAGACTGAGTTGGATTCAAACTCATGCCGAAACCCCCCAGCAAAATTGGACAGACAGAAGTGGTGGCATGAATTCAAGCTACATAGCCAGTTTACTGCAGTTCCCCAGTGGCTGTCTAACTTAATTTATAAATGAGACTGTAGTGCTAACTGTTGTCATTATCTTTCTCTGTAAAGCTCTGAAGACACCTTGTCTATCTGTAGAATAAAAACATATATTACTACAAAATGTATTCACAGTACTCACAAGTTATTTTTAGTGTCAAACTGTTAAAAAAACTACAAAATTTTGTAGAAGGAGAGCTTAAACATTAGTTACTTTAAAAGTGACATAAGCGAACGTTTGTCATACACTGCCCGGTCAAAAAAAAAAAGTCACCACCTGAACTTAACAGAGTGTTATGATCTGGGGTTGCTTCAGTTCATCAGGTCTAGGTTCAGCAATGTTATGTGCCCAAAAAATGAGGTGAGCTGACTACCTGAATATACTGAATGACCGAGTTTTTCCATCAACGGATTTTTTTCTTCCAAGATGACAATGCCAGGATTCATGGGGCTCAAATTGTGAAAGAGTGCTTCAGGGAGCATGAAAGAGACATCATTTTCACGCATAGATCGGCCACCACAGAGTCCAGACCTTAACCCCATCGAGAATCTTTGGGATGTGCCGGACAAGACTTTACGCAGAGGTCCGGCTCTCCCATCATCGATACAAGATCTTGGCGAAAAATTAATGCAATTCTGGACGGAAATAAATGTTGTGACATCACATAGGTTTATCGAAACGATGCCACGGTGAATGCGTACCGTAAAGAAAGCTAAAGGTGGTCCAACCAAATATTAGAGTGTGTGACTTTTTTTTTGGCTGGGCAGTGTAACTCGCATTTGGTCAGGAAAATGTATGACGATGAAGTGAAATTCATCTGTTGACCATGACTCTTTAGGATGTGTGCAGTTTGTATATTACCTGACATTTTTATTAATATGTTAATAAAAATTAATATCATTTAAGTTATATAATTAACGTTAGTGATTTAGCTGATGCTATACAGGCCACACACACACACACACACAGAGAGGATAATCCAAAGTCAGCAGTTCAGTTGGCCTGAAACCTGCGTGAGAAATAGGCCAACATCGACAAAACGCACCCAGACTGAATGGCGATCGAAGCCGCTTCAAGTGACACAGCTCCGGGGCGGTGAGGCTCCACCACACACGGTTGCGCCTCACATCAATAATAAATAAGCTTTAAATAATATGAGTTCCAGCCTTTTAACTTGATTAACTTTTTCACAGTTCTTCCGAAACGCTTCCCCTTCACATATTCACAAATTCGAAGAGACGTTTCCTGTCACCATATAGTTGACTCACAAGTTAGAGCACTTACCCAATAACTCCATTTAAAAGCAATTTAGACACACGTATATATATATATATATATATATATATATATATATGAGCGTAACACACTTTTTACCTTGGATGAAGGCGGGGCAAAATAAAAAATAAGATCGCAAGGAATAAATGGCGGACGGCGAGGTCCGCGTGACATTAAGCAAGTTTTATTTATTTGTTTTTTTTTTTGAGACCGCAGTGTTGAGACGATTTTTTAAAAAAATTATTATTATTATTTATTTAAGAAAATGTAAAAAAAAAATATATATATTTTACAAATAGCTGTTTATTCCATACTACTCGAGAGCGGGAAGTGGACTGCAAATGTAAACAAGTGCTGAAGCATGAAGGCAGCTGTGTGTTTTGACGCTGAAGCGAGTTCCCGTCCGAGTGGACATTGGGTTGCTGCCCTTTCCTACACGACTATGGGTTAAAGTAGGCCGCGGTGTTTGTAGCTTTCGGTTTTAACTTGAATTTGTGGATTTTGCCATGGACGTGACGGAAAGGATGAGTGCAGGACAGTCGGAGGCGCCTTACGCTTTGTGCTTGGCCTCTCCGTTCCGATCCCATAATAAAAAAAAAGGGGTTACACTGAAGGTTTAATTATTTATTTTATTTATTTACTCGTTTATGTGTTTATTCATTTATGCATTATAAGAATGTTTAAATGGGGGACTTGTGAAGTAAAATATCTGGTTAAGGTTGGTCAGATGCTCGGCAGCACCTTGGGAGGAGGCCGCCGCGCCGCCCTTTTTCCGCCGAAGTTTAAAATGTTTTAAACGAACCCGCAACGCAGCATTTATCTTTGCTGGGTTTAACCTACGTTTTATGGATTGGGTTTTATTATATGCACAATGGTTTTTACTATTAATCGTTTTTAAATAAAGGGTTTAAAACTTAAGAAGGACTTGAAGGAGTTAAGAGATTATATTGTCATACTGAACAGTTTGAAATATCAGGTTTATTTTGATCCGTCGGGCAAAAAATGGTTGAAATAAAATAAGCCTTCAATAAACAAGACTGGACAGTAGGAGATATAAAGATCTCAAGATATTTTGACAATATTTAGAAAAGATGAATTCCATTCTAATAGGCTTTTTCAATTTTTCTTTATGTAAGATTTATAAGTTGTTAACATGGTCTATATGCTTATGTCAACAAAACTGGAGAACTAATCCAACAAGACAATTCAAGTAACATTTAGACAAGCTTAAATTTCAACCTAAAATATGGGGAAATGATTACTTATGAAACATATTTAAAGAAGCTACCATTTCTTCTAGTGCACTTGAATGAATTATATTGTTGGTCATAGTGTACTGTATATGAATACTGAAGGACTGATGGGTCTTCATATGGGTTCTGATGGGCATTCTGTACATTTAGATATTGATGAACATTTATATGAGTACTCATATGTACTAAAGAGTATTGCAATGGGTTCTGATGAACAGCAATATTTACAAACATACACATGGGTACTGAAGGGTCCTGATCTGAGTACTGATAAAAATGTGACTGTTTTGCTGTGATTTTCACATGAACCTTTTGTGCCAGCCATCTCCCTGAGGTTGCTTTAGACCAATATGCAGTGTCACACTCACCTGTATGCAGAAGACTATCTGGTGTCCACACTTAATTCTGCTTTTTTTACTCTCCTGATTATAAATACGTCATTTATTCAGTAAATATTCAGATTCATTATTTATGCTAAAACACTGATTCTTGGTTAAATATTTTTTTTATTCATTAACTCCTCTTAACATTTAAAATATGGGCATTTAAAGCCCTCTTTTAGAGCAGATCTGTTTTTGATTAAAAGCCAATATTTTATAGTGGAGAACTCATATTTGTAGACCAAGCAGTGTTGTGTCCTCATATACACTGTTCTTCTTCTTTCAGCTGCTCCCGTTAGGGGTCGCCACAGCGGATCAATTGTTTCCACTTCTTCCTGTCCTCTGCATCTTTCTCTGTCACACCCACCACCTGCATGTCCTCCTTCACCACATCCATAAATCTGTCCTCATATACAGTAGTTACCAAAAATATGGGAAGGGTTGTCAGCACGTGGGTCAAGCAAAGGACTGAGGGCAGAATTGAGAATTTCTAACATGGCAGCAGTCAAAGAATGAAAGAAGTCACAAGGACGTTTCTACTTATATATAACAGAGAAACCTCCATATTCCGCCTACTATGTCCTTAAGGCTAAAGACACTCCAACACTAGTAATTTCTTTCAATAAAATTGTTTCATTTTGATTTTATATTTTCAGGACCTTTGGCCCAAAAATACAGTAAGATGGTATTTTTCTGGGAATTGCATGTAAAAAAGATGGGGTCATCTTATATTTGAGGAATAGACCTATAAAAATCATATATAACACCAGTAGGTGGGTTCACTTATCCACTGGAATCAGTTATCCACAGAAATGATCAACTGCAGCTGGTGAGTGTGAAAGGTGGTGAATCCTCGAGATGGAGGGGTAGCTCAGAGTTAAGCCAAATTAACCAAGAAATGAGGAGTTATGATGCCAATTTTAAGATAATGGCAGTTAATGTGTAAGAGGTGTCAAACAACTCTCAAGCAGCCAAGAAAATATAAAGTTGTAGAATGTTATGTTGCAAGATAGCAAGCCCCAAAAGTCAAATACAATAAATATGAATAAATATGATTTTTTTTTCTCTAAAGATTAGATATAATGTTCCAAAAACCTTTTTTTAAAAAATGAATGAAAAAAGAGGGGGTCATCTTATAATCAGGATCATCTTATATTTGGGCCAGTGTGATATTCTTTTTCACTCATTGAACATTCTGGCTCTTTAGCCTGATTTGCAATATAACTACTTGTTTCGAAAATAAAACATGACCTCAACCGTATGATGGGATCTAAATGGCTGGAAACTTATTTCCTATGCAAAGATGCGTTCTGAAAATCCTTCAAAATGGGTTTGGATGAATAAACATGCCATGATTTAGAAATATAAATCAGAAAGGTTGCCTAACCTTTTTAATTAGTCATTTAATAGATTACTCTTAAAGCTTAAACATTATGCAAGGTTGATAAACTGGAGGATTTTGTACCCTTACGAAAATATACAGCACTCTGAAAGAACCCCAGAACTGAGTTGAAATGCATAAAGATGTCATGACACCAGAGTATAAATCATGAAGATTATTTAACCTTAAGAGCTGCATTTAGAATTTCAAATAATTATTTTTGAGCTAAAAATCATTATCCTACATTTGTAAGCAGAAGATTATTCATTTGTTGCCCTTGTGAAATGTATAATGAAAATCCTTAAAAAGTCGGTTGAGATTAATAAAGAAGTCATGACACTGGAATATAAATCTAACCAATCCGCCTAATAGTGCCTGCATAACTTTTTTAATATAATGACTTTGGATGGCACGGATAGAATTACTTTTTGCAGCTGACTGTAAAACACTAAGAAAGCTTATGAAAAATGTGTAATTCAGAAACACTGCTGAAAACTTTAATGTCAGTCTTAGATGATTCTGATGCTGCACAAATGGTTTTGATATTACCAGATGTGGTTTTGCAATAAATAATACAGCAAGGCGCATATTACAGTGGTCCAAATAAATTTTAACACGACAGTGAAAATGACAGATGTCACTTGGCAGTACTGCTGAACAAAACCATGAAGAAAATAATATAATAATAACAATGAGATGCTGGTGTAATTAATGTTGTTTGTTTAAGAGGGAGGATAGGACAGTAGGATGTGAAGATATGAAAATATGCAAATATAAATTAATAAGTAGACACACAGAGTTACAGTTAAGTGTATTCAGTTATTTACTTCAACCTTAATGCAGACAAATACTGTAAATACAGCCTATTAGGTAGCAGCTATCATTGCTCAAGTATATATTTAAATCTGCTGTATGTTGCCTTCTTAAAACCGAGTTATGTTCTTCTCATTTATTTTTCTACCCTAATAGAACAGTTTTGTAGCAGTTGCAGCTATAAAATTGAGTTTTGTTTTGTAAATTGTGCAACTGGAATTTAATGGTTTGCATTTATGATTACTAAGCGACCTCTAGTGGCGAGAATATCAATAGGTTGTGAAAAATAATTTGTTTTGTGACTGAAGTCAGACAACGGACGCGTATTTATATTTTAGTGGCAATTGATGGCGTGGAGAATAACTACTGAAAATGTTGTGAATGTGTGGAAATATTAGGGAAGATGCATTGGGTAAATTTCAGTAGATATTTCCATTGAAATAGTCGTTCTATAAACAAAACGTAAAATGTTCTTGCTTAATTGATACACTGTGTACAGTGGATATCAAAAGTCTACACACCCTTTTGCAAATGTATGTTTTTGGTGCTGTAAAGGCTGAAATCAAGACAAATCAATTCAGATCCCCCTTCATCTTGAATAAGATCTTGAAACAAACAGTATTTAAGTGAAAAAGAAAAAGGATGACTTTCAGGAAATATAATACAAGTAAAAAATATTTCAAACTGGCACCTATTCATTTAGCATTTATCATTCTTTTCAAGCATGACGTACAGCTCACAGAAAACAAAAGTGCATTTAACAACAGGCGGTGAGGTAAATAAATAAAAATCGGAACTTTTTGACCTTTGATTTTGGATCCCTTGCGTGGAGAACCACCAAGTAGTTGGAGGTGGAGGAGCACTGCAGACTGGCTGGGGTGAAGTGATCACACCCTGTAGGTGTTGGAGGTCATATCCTCTGCTAGCCTTGTAGACTGGAACCGGTTTTGAAGTTGATACTGGCACCTGTGGAGAGGGATGAGGATAGGAAGTATGTAGTGGCACTCGGGCAGGCCAAACACAACTCGTGCAGCAACCTCATGGATCCGCTGGAGAAGGATGATGGAGGAGGCTGGAAGGCCTAAGAAGAAGGTCATGGAGTAGTTCAGGTGGGACATCACCATGGTCTGCACCAGGAGCCACATAGTGTGTTCTGAGATTTGGGCAATTCCTGCAGATGTTATCCAGGATGTACCTCCAGGACCAGGTTAATGGGATCAATGTTATGTGAGCCACAGAGACTTGTTTGTTACTCCACAGCTCTTGAGCATTTCAGTGGATGAATTAAACAAATGGTCAAGTTTTAACAGAGTCCCAACAGGTGGACGCAACTAAGGAGCTGAAGAAAATCTTGCTATTGGAGAGGCCAAGGTGTGAATGATGCTATCAACAGGTGATGCTGTGCTGCGTCTCTGAAGTCAGAAGGTGTCAGGTTTGAATCCCAATTCCTGTTGCTGAACTGTGACCTAAGGCACTTGTCCTGCATTCATGCGGTAAAAACGGCTCAAATAGGTGAGTCAAGATGAAGCTGCTTGTCCAATATCTAAAAGTCACCGTGGCCAGAGCTAAATAAAGACGAATAACAGTTATTCGCGGATGAGTGAGGTGCATTTTTTCAGCTGTTACTTAGGTGCAAAAACAACATAACGTGCAGCAATGAAATGGGAAGAAACACGAAAAGGAGCGAAAGCACCTGAGGAAGCGTTCAGGGGGGCGGCCTCCAACTCCCGAAAGTCTTTGCAGGCTGAGAAGCGATGCACAAGAGCAGAAGAGGCGGAAAAAAGCAAAGCACTTTGCGGACGCGCGTTGAAAATGGCGAGCGGAGCCGAGCGGCAGCGGCAGCGGAGCGCGGAGCTGCTGCTGCTGAGCGCGAGCCTGAGCGCGAGCGTCCTCACGGCGCTTCTCGTGCGGGCGGCGCGAGCCCGGCGCGGGCCGCGGCTCGCGCGCTGCCTGCTGCCTCTGCACGAGAGCGGCGTGGCGCTGCTCTACGGTGAGTTTTTTGGCGTTCGTACAAAACGTGCTTTTCAAACTGTATTTTATTTTACCTTAGCGTTACGCTTTTCTTTATTTTCCCCTCTCCTCCATAAACAGTCGCGGCGCCTGCCAGCGCGTCTTTCGCCAACAAAGCTCGTAAAACTGGTCACGTCGCAATACTAATCTGGCGTACATAGTTTAAAAGTCAGGCAATTGTGGCGAATTGGCTCTCTGAAGGCTCTCAAGACTTCCTTTTAAGGACGCTTCCTTTTTCGTGTTCATCTCCCTTGACTGACACGAAACAGGGAACGAAAATTTCTGCTTCTCCATCAAATACAAGGTTGCTGCGCTGTGTTTCATTTGTTTCACACAATACTTGTGTTGATCTTCACCGTAGTTAAAAGAATGACTCATTTGTGGCAGAGCAGGGATTCTGTTTGCTGGCAAGTAACAAAAAGTCAAGGGTTAATTTGTCACGTACATGGTTACCGAGTATACCATGTAGTGAAATGTGCCCTGATTCAACAGGAGACCGTGTGTGGTTCCGTTCCAAAAATGTGCGAGTAAAAACAAACAACCAAACGCCAAGAAGACAAGAAACAAACAACAAATAGATAAACTAATAAATAAAACCTTAAGGTGCATCGTAGGGACAGTGACAGAGAGGGGAGCAGTCAATGGATATTGTAGACCCTGGTTTGAGAGGATTGTGATGGCATGTCTGGGTTCAGAAGTCTTATGGCCTGAGGAGCTTCTATCCACAGGCCAAAAAAGTGCTGATTCAAGTCCCACGTGTTACACTTGTACAGGTACCAGAAATTTAACTGGCGAACTTTTATAAGTCTATGAAGGAAGCGATGAGAATTGGAATTCATGAATGACGTCAGTATGTTGTAACTGAAATGAACATATATGAGAAATGTATGTTCTCTCACAAAGTAATGGCTGAAAAATAACTAAATGTCACAAACTCATGTCCTATAAATAACAATGATGAACTGATTCCCCTTTAGTACTTACAAACTGAGTTTCCCAGTCAAGTGGAAAGGTGTTAATACATTATATATCACTGAACTGCATGACCCTTAAAGTGGTTGCTTTTAATGTATGAGTATTTTTAGTGCTGTTGAACAGGCAGCCACCTCAAAGAGCAACATGTCCTGGCTGTAGTTCAGTGAATGGGTAGAAAGGAGAAAAAGTAACAACCAAATTACTATCACCAAACTTGTGTGCAGCACCATGTGTGTCATTTATTATTTCTTACCCCTTGCTATCACCTGTGTGTGTGTGTTTGGCTGACAAACAGATTGAGATTTGTAGATATACAAACTCACAATATCAGCTCCTCTGTGAGTCTGATGTTATTAGGAATGTGCTGTCCATTTGTAGGATTGGATTGTTGACTTTGTGCTCTTACAGGTACACCTCTATTCCATATATATACTTTGTGACCCATAAATCAAATATATTTAGTCACAACATGTATAATGCATGTTTATCTGTATATTCATGTACAAACACAGAGATGTATTCAAAAATTTTGTGATTATGACTGTTGGCTGACATAGCCATGAAGCATTTGGATTTAAGTCTTACTGTCTTCTCTCACGTCCAGGTTCGATTTTGGGTCTGATTCTGAAGCTTGCTGTATCTTCATGGACAAGTGGCATCAGGGAAGTGCATGACTGCATGAATCTCAATAGAACGCCTCCGTTCTTGCTGGTCAACATCACGGGTCATGTTCACCAATATCAACACCTGAGAGAAGTCAGAGGTCCACATGAACAATTTGAGACCTTGAACTCAGTCCTTCATAAGGTAATGCAATCTCTCATTATTTATTTTAATTACCACATCATTTCATATTTTAGTGCAAAAATTGTACACTTTAATCCCTTTTACCTTTGTTTTACAGTTACAAAAGTGACTGCAGTGTCATTATCTATATCTGGTCAAGAAAAGCCTTGGGAAATTTGCATGCTTAAACTTCACAACCTGTGTGGAAAAGTTCCAGTTGTAGTGCTCTCGCAAAGTTAGTTAACCTGAATTCCTCCAGAAAAATATCCACCTGTCTAATTCAGTTAAAATTCTGAGCCACCGTGAAATAGTGCTACGTGTACATATGTGGCTGTATGCAGCAATGGAAGTTTTAAGACCAGAAATGGTGAAATCTTGCATTTCCACACCCCGCAACTGTATGGTTCTGTTTCTCCATTCAGTTTTTGTATCACAATCATCCTTTTTGTACATGCCGTTGTTGGTGGACCTTCTGGCACTGAAGTTGCAGCAGCCCCGGAAGTGACAGAACTGCTTCTTTACGAGGCCGTGCATTTCCTGTTTCCAACTGGCTAGATGTCAGAAAAGGAAATGTTCTTTCACCGCTGTCTGTTATGTGAGTCATGAGGACACTGCTGAGAATGTGATGCCTCACGAATAGGCAGCCCTGCACATCCTGTACACTTCACCTCCTTTCTGCAGTACAAAGCATTATGTAAGGAATTCACATCATTCAGACAACCATGGCAGATGTGTTGGATAAAATGATGCACTAAACTGTACTGTATACTCTGTTTGTTGGTATATTACACCTAAATATTTCATACATCCAGTAACAGCTATATCCTGGTCAGGGCTGTGATGGTCTGGAGCCATTCCCTTTGGGCAGTAGACTGTAAAACTGCATTCTGCAGGGCAGCCACACACATTGTGGGTAAATTTAAAGTGCTCAATTACCCTGAAACACAGATCTTTGGACTGTGGGAGGAAACCAGAGCACTATGAGGACGTCCACACACAAACACAGATAGGACAGATAGGAGAACATAGAAATTCCACACAGACTGAGCTGGATTCAAACCCATACCCGAAGAGCACAGGTCCCAATCATTTTCATAAGCTGAGGAGCTGCTGAAATAAGAACTTCAAATATTTATTTCCTGAAAATAAGTGTTGTCAGACTTTGGCTGAGGTGGTTTATGATACAACTAAAAAATGGTCTATAGAATTTTTTTTTTTTTTTTAATATTAGGAACAGACACTTATGGAAAGTGGTATAGCCTAGATACAGTCAGACCTAAATGTTGTTGAAAGTTGTCTATTATGGCCTTAAGTGGTAGCATGGTTCATTATTAGACGCAGTTCATTTGTTGGTGACGCAGCTACATTTGACCGCTCATTAAATTCAGTGCTGCTCTGCTGAAGAGGCGCCTTTACTGTATAGAACATTCTGACCTTAAAACATCTTCTGTGGAAAGTGAACAAAAGCACTGCATTGTGAATTCAGTAGTCTACAGGTTTCAGTATTTTTACCTCTTGCAAAGCTTAGTCAAATATAATTTCTTGTAATGAATATTTGATATGATACTTTGACAGTGTTTGTAATAACACAAATATCACTGGCTTTAAAATACTGTCAGTACTACAGCCGGTTTGCGGCGGGAGTGTGCTGGTGCAAGGAAGTCAAGCACGACAGTGTGTGCGGTATATTGACTGCAGCCTGCACTGTTTGTTTCTTACTAAAGATCAACATTTAAAAGGTGCTCAACAGTATGATGCACATAGGACATATTGAAAGTGCAACTTCCTATCTTGTTTTTCTTTCTTTTTATTTAAGTCTGCCTTCTCAATTTGAAAGGAAGGGGCACTGTAACTTCAGAACAGACTGTTTGTGTTGCCTCTTTGACATTACTATAGATGGTCTAGTATATAGTATAGTCTCTTTCTCTCTTATTAATGTAGAGTCCCTCTTGCCCAGAGGGGATTTGGGGCATCTATTTATGCCATAAATGTGTTCATTTTTATGTGGACTATTTTTCTGTGATGGGAGTGTCACACTCCTACAACACCAGACTCAGTGAAATATACATTTTCCAAAAAAGAACCTTTACATGGTGTATGTGTGCGTGTGTTAACAAGCATGCAAAAAATCAGATTTGCTCTCAGTTTGGAATAACTGCACTTTGGTGTTTTTTGTAACTTTCAGCATGTATGCATTCAGCCTTGAATCCTCAGCTGACTCTTCCCACACACAAGGAAGCATGTTACTGTACAGTTGTCATGGAAACAGGGCCCAGGGAACTGTTAGAGTGTGGAGGAAAAGCCTAGGAATGGAGGAACTACAGTAGCTGCAGTAATGATTGCAGCTGGACTGATAGCTACTGCTCAGTGTACACACACACACAGCACACCAAGGAGCAGGTGGAAAGTCACAGACACATGTACTGCTGGAAGGTGCCATGTTCTTCGGCAATACTGGTGATAAAACGTTATGTAACTGTAATTTATGAATATTTAATGCAAAGTCTTAAAATGTTCTGTGGCAGCAGGCTTGTATATACATTTATTCATTAAAATCCCATACCAAAAAATAGAAATATTACATGTAATTAATACATAGCTTGAAAAATCTGTTAAGTATCCATTATAAAATAAAGGGAGTTTTTTGTTAATTCAAAATGTTTTTGGATTGGATAACTAACTTTTGGGACTTAAAGAGATCACAGCAAAATTGTGCTCAGTATTACATGTTTAAGTTATAAGCTCTTTTTATTTGCCTACAGAATATCAGGATAGTTTTTAAAAATAGAAGCATTTATTATTTTACAAAGATCAAATACTCCCATAATTTGTGGTAGACATTTGGGAGTATAGTTAATCGTCAGTTTTATATGCAGAAGTTTGTGTAGAGAATACTCTCAAAGAGACTTCGTTATTTTTTTCAGCAATTTTCTCTTGTGTAGTTATATACAAATCTTTCAAGTAGTTCACTGTTAACATTATTGACAAAGTTAGTACAGGTGGTCATCGACTGCCTTGCACTTATGACAGTCAATCATAAACAAACACAGAAACAAATTGGTATAAACACAAATTGAAATGGCTGCAAATTGTCAAGGAACCCAGTTTAACCCACAAATCATCTTCAGAAAGATTTTCAGAATTTTGATAAGTAAATGAGCATGTTCTGGTTAGTTAAAACATTTATATACAAACATCTTGTAATGTACTATATACAGTACATGTACTACACGCTTAGAAATAGTCATTCTCATTACTATTTGACTTATGACTAGGATGTCGTTCCCTAACCTCTAAGGCTATCTGTAATGGCTGCTATTTTTCGTGCATAAGAAAAATGAAATCAGAAACACAGTGGGTGGAATTGAGGCTGCTCACCTCAACAAACAAGTGAAACTAATATTCAAAGTCAATGGGACAAAACTGGGAATAAATAATATGTTTAAAACATGAAGGTGTTTGTGGTTTTGGCATGTATTTTTCGTCACATTTAGAGCTATGTAATTTATTTTTTTCAGCTTACCTTTAACCCAGAAATCTTCTTCAATTTATTTCTGCCACCGATCATCTTCCAGGGAGCATATAGTTTAAACCAGGTAAGTCTGTGTTTCTGGACAGATATGGTAACAGACTTTGGACATTTGGATCTGCCCTTTTCACCAAAAAATCTTTCACATTGTCTTAGGGAATGTTAATAAATAGTTTTTTTTTTTTTTTGCACCAGACTAACCACTGTCTTTCTTTGCTCTGCCACGTATCCTCTGTCCCAGAGACTGTTCTTCAACAACATTGGCTCCGTTCTCACATTTGCATTCTTGGGGACCCTCATTTCCTGTGGTATTATAGGGTGAGTATAAATATGGCAGACAGATCCCAGTGTTCCTATCCACCTTTGTCCCAAAAAATGAAGACAAAACAGAATGGATTTACTTTTGATATCATGTTGATATGAAGGGATGATGTGCTGTTTTACTTTTTAAGGAATGTTCTCGAAGTTACATTTTCCATGTTCCTGCAGGTAAACAATAGGTTGTGGGATGTTGAGGCCTTCAAATAGCAGAGGGTTGGTTGTTTGTGCTCCTGAAAAAGTGCTATTAACAGTAGAAATCTGCACACCAAAGTGCTTTAGTAAAATATTTAGCTTGCTGTATAAATGGGTAGCAGTGTAAGTTGCTCTGGATAGAAGTCTCATCTGTTTAACATAATAATAAAAACATATTCTTGCCTCCTGACCCATGCAGTTCATGCACTTGACACTACATCTGTTTCTCGTTGTGGAGCTGAATTGTCTAAAGTGACTGCAGCTGGTTTCGGTTTGTGAGAAACATCAAGCAGGCCACCATACAGTCATGCTTTGTCCCAGTTCTTGTTTGTTTTGCACTCATATCCCTTAATGGATGTAAAAATGGGTCTGTGTGTCAGTATGCCTCTGGACCTGTGTGCAACACATGCCTTTTGGCCTGATATTTCTCTTTTGGGTTGACTAGATACCGCCATCAGAAAAATAAGAACTTGCTTATTTTCTCTGCCTTTTTAATACTATCATCTCCATATGAATGATACACAGGATTTTCAAAATTTAATCTCATTTTAGCACAGTTGGTTAGACTGTGGATATTATGTGATGTAATTTCATGTGACAATAAAAGAAAGTTTCACATGTGAACATTCCCAACAACAAATGTGAAAATCTAAAAGAAAATAATGTTAATATGAAAATTAAGACTAAGATTCTTAGAGGATTATTTTATATGCTCCAAAACTCACTTTTCTCAAACTGTCCCCATCAGAAATCAAACCTCGTTCAGTCAATACAGTGTAGAAGTATGACTGGAAACCGCTAACAGGAAAGAAACTGGAAGAGAAAATAGTAAAGCAGAGGAAGAGAAAATTCATGGAGATGAGTGTGTTCACTGGAGTGATCGCAACCTCAAAGAGAAATTATTCAGCAGCATCTGCATCGCACGGATCCTTCCCAAATCACATAATTTTAAAAAAGACAATCTGCTTGCATAATGTATACTCACCTTGTGTTTGTCATCTGTCAGAATTAACTGAGTCATTATTACACTTCCTTTGTGTGACACGTGTATAAGGTGACAGCACCAGTTTGTAGGTGGGCAAGAGGATGTGGGTCAAAGGCTACCTCCTTTCGATAGTTTTTGCAGTGATTTACACATTTATGCAGCAAAGTATTCTTACAGCATAATTCTTCAAAATACTTTGAAGTATTTTTTTCTTTGTTTTAATTTCGTTGAACCCTTTGTTGTCGACAAAATACATGATTTGAATGAGCTTAAATGTATGACGCATGAACATCTTGCAGCGTTAGTCGCAGACTGTATTCAGTGTTGTGGACGCAAGGTGGCGCTGATGTTTAATATTTTTGCAGTCGAGCAATGTAAGGTAATGCCACGTGTTTTCATTCTCGTAAAATTCTTGCTGTTGTCCCACGGACTGGTGAAAGAAAATTTGTGCAAGCCAAAACATATTTTATTTGGTGAGTTTCTCTTTAGTGAGTTATTATCCCTATTGGGAATCCATAACCTTATTGTATAAATGTGCCTTATTTAAAGCAATAATTTTATAACTGTTCCCTGTTCCTTATTTTAATTTAAGGTCATATTTTGCAACTCGATTTTGTGATACAGAGCTTCAAGCTATAACACACGCACTTTATAATTAAATGGGTACTGTACTTACTGGTAGCTCTGAGTGCCCACAAAATTTCTGTCACATACTATAGATATGAAGTCTGTATGGGTATATTCTGCAAAGGGTTTGCTGCTGACTTTTTGTCTTCTTAACAGATTTAGGGTCTCTT
Organism: Heterotis niloticus; assembly: GCA_018136845.1. Classification (NCBI taxonomy): domain Eukaryota; kingdom Metazoa; phylum Chordata; class Actinopteri; order Osteoglossiformes; family Osteoglossidae; genus Heterotis; species Heterotis niloticus. Next base: position 12,032,649 of record CM030905.1, read on the forward strand.
TGAAGATGTCCAGCTGTTACCTGCCTTCATTTCACACTTCTGCTAGGCCTAGCCAATATTTATTTTAATCTGTGCTGATAGGGGATTGTTTCGTGCCACTGGTAATACTTTCTTAGCCTGTTAACAAAGAATAACGAATCTCCTTTATATGTAACCAGTACAGACAGTTCTGGATTGTTTGTGTTGGAGTGGGGTTGTATAGCCAGTAGTTTACCAAATGGAAAGGCAGATTCTGGCAAAGTGTAAAAACACTGATGAAAGTGTGACATGGAAAACTAGAAATATCAAATTAAGGCAACTTTGAGGCCCTAAACTCATTATATCAATATTCCTGTGTCTGTTCCTTTTGTCTTTGAAGTTTCTTTGTATAACATATCATAGCACTGACCCCTTCAGTCATTTCATTTCTAAATTGCATTCACGGTTATGGTAAACTTGGGCCTGTCTGCGATGGCCTGCTGAAGCACATTTCATTCAAGCATGACAGCTATCTTTTGACCTAAGCTTGAACAAAAAAGGCAGTGGAGATATTTTCAGACAACTGCCTCATTTCATTGTTTAAAATGCCTTAAAGCAGTATGGCATCTCTGTCATTCAGGCCCTTTCCACGTACTGCTCTAGTGAGTGACTCACTGCAGCCCAGATTCTGGCTGGTGTATGTTAACCATGTCCTCATCTCCCTATCTCCTAGGGCCTGCATGTACGGCTTTGTGAAGCTGATGGTGCATCTGGGTCACGCTGCTGATGGGGACTTCCATCTGAAGGACTGTCTCTTCTTTGGCTCACTGATATCAGCCACAGATCCAGGTACCGTATCCTTACTCCTCACTCAGTTTGGCAGTAGTTATTCAGCCAGATGCAGGGCTGTGCACAGTCACCCTGATGCACATTGCAACACACATAGGCTTATATCCGTTTGGATACACACTGCATTTCATCAAATTGTTCACAGTATTTCCCATTTTGTCTATTCCAGTTGTTGTTCATCTACACTTAGTATTAGACTGTAAATTTAATTATCACACATGCTTGCACTCTGAATTGTATATTCAAAGATTCAAAGATTTATTTGTCACATACATGGTAACCAGGTATGCCATACAGTGAAATGTGCACTGAATCGACAGGAGACTGTGCGCGGTGACACTCAAAGGAAATCTAAGTCACACAGCAAATAGACAAGCAAACAAATGAAACAGTAAATAAAAATAAATAAAGTTGAATAAAATTAAATATTAAACAGACCTTAACAGTAACAGTAAGGGGGGGGCAGTTGGAGGATGTTGTAGACCATGGTTTTGAGGATTGTGGCCTGTGGATAGAAGCTCCTCTTAAGTATCTCCGTTTTTTCCATAATGCTCCCGAATCGTTTGCCTGATTTCAGCAGGTTGAACAGATGATTGCTGGGGTGAGACAGGTCACCGATGATCCTAGTCGCTCTGGTCCTGCATCTGCTGGTGTAGATGTCTTGTAGTGATGGCAGATCAGATCTGGTGCAGCGTTCCACTGCCCGGATCACTCTCTGCAGTGCCTTGATGTCGCGAGCACAGCTATTCTCAAACCAGGAGATGATGTTCTGAGTCAGAACAGTTTGTACAGCACCAGAGTAGAACGTTTTAAGGATCGCCGGAGAGACCTGTAGCTTCCTCAGCTGTCTGAGGTGGTAGAGCCGCTGCTTTGCTCTACTGGCCTGAGCTCGGATGTGTACAGTCCATGTCAAGTCCTCAGTGAAATGAACGCCCAGGTATTTGAAGCTGCTCACCCTCTCCACTGCAGTCCCGCTGAGTGTAAGGGGGGTGTAGGATTGCTGCTGTCGCCTACCAAAGTCCACCACCATCTCTTTAGTTTTGCCTACATTCAGTTGGAGGCAAATTCTCCTGGCATCATGATGCCAAGTTCTCCACCTCCTCCAAGTATGCTGTCTCCTCGTTGTTGGAGATGAGGCCCAGCACCACCGTGTCGTCAGCAAATTTGATGATGGAGTAGTGGACGGTTTTGTCGACTGCTGTGAGCTGAATCAGTTGCAGGTCAACACCAGTAAAACTAAAGAATTGGTGGTGGACTTGAGATGAATAAGATCTCCAGTTACTCCACTGTCCATCAGGGGAGTGGATGTGGAGATCGTTCAAGACTACAAGTACCTGGTGGTGTATATGAACAGTGAGTTAGACTGGTCTAAGAAGTCACTGGCCATATACAAGAAGGGTCAAAGTAGGCTGTATTTCCTGCGCAGACTTAGATTCTTTGGGGTCTGCAATACTATGCTGCAGATGTTCTACGAGTGTGTGGTGGCCAGTGCTGTTTTATTCTCTGAGGCATGTTGGGGGGGGGGCAGCATGAAGGTTGCAGACATCAAGAGGTTTAACAGACTGATTCAGAATTCTGGCTCTGTGGTAGGAGGAAAAAAATGGACAGTCTATAAACAGTGGCAGATCGGAGAATGTTGTTTAGACTTCATTCTACTATTGAAAATGCGAATCATCCATTCCATAGTGTTGTGGTGGGACAGAGGAGCATTTGTAGTAGTAGACTGATTAGCATGAAGTGCTCCACTGAATGTCACAGAAGATCCTTCCTCCCCACCGCCATTAGGCTTTACAACTCCACTTCCGGTCATTCATAAATACAGATGTGCAATAACTCGTTTGTTTACTTCCCATTAGTATAACTTTGGTAGGTAGAATGTGTGGTATTTTACTTATGTGCAATACTAAATAAGAACTTATTGTAGTTAATTTGATATATTTATATTTATTGTATATTCTATTTATTTAATATGTTGTCGCTACATTTGCTCTTCCTGTTATTTGTGTTCTCATCTATTTGTTCAGTTGTAACGTAAGTAATTTCCCTTGGGATAGTAAAGTTTCTGAAGCCAGTGCTGTTTAATGGAGGAGTGGGAAAACTGTAAAGAGATGACATTTTTAACTCTTGCTTTTACAGTATATGATCACAAGATAGACAAGTTTGTTTTTTAGTTATTACTAGCTATGTATTGAATATACATATAGGTGGTGCATTGCCATCATACTGTAGCTAATTAAATGGAATTAAATGGAAATCATAACATTTTTTTTGACAATTTTCATCCATTTTATGATTTATTATTATTATTATTAGTAGTAGTAGTAGTAGTGATAGTATTTTTAAAAATTTGTTTATTATTACCTGTCGTAGGTGCAGGTCTGTTACATTTCATGTACATTGTAAATCGAGGACAGTTGGAAGTTAGACGATGCAGTATGTCCTACAGTCTGTGGTCACAGTTGAATGCGCCAAACCAAATGTGACCCGGACTGGATGTCACAGCCCAGATGAATGAACATCTGGATAATGATAATTAATGTTAATAATAGCCGACTGCATCTGAGAAAAAAGATATCAGGAGACCAAATACTGGGGGAAGAGTGTATTTAACATCTTCAGATTGGCTTCCACTGTAGAAGAACATTCCTACTATCAAGTCAGGGTAAGCACCTTACTCAAAGGTGCTACTGCATGATTCAAACATGAGTCCTCTGAATCTAAAGACCACTCTAACCACTGCTTAGCAATTCACAAAGTGTTTACAGTGATGATATTAGGAGGTTAGCAGGCCCAGGCCATCCATCAGTACCCCCTCTTCCATGTTATCACTGCTTGTGAAGAGCAGCCTATTAAGTCATTATACACATCCATGTACACATACACAGCCTAGGTGAGAACCCGGATATGCTCTTTCTCCTTGCAATGTATGTAATAAATAATGGATTTTATGCAAGTTTTTAAGTTTGGATATATAAACTTTTTTTGTTAATTTCATGGCAAGTTTTATAAGGTAGAAAAATTTAATGATAGGTTATGTACTGTATATATTTGTCAGTCTAATGAGGTATTAATGAAGTAGGGGTGTGAAGTTGTCTAGATGACTAGTTCAGTGAGTGGTTCTACCAACCCTATTATTAATAATAATAGTAGTAATAATAATCAATGTTAATCAGGTGTTAATAATGAATAGTGATAAAAATAATAATGACAGCCTCCTTTCTATGTAATGAATTGCAGTACAAGCAGTAAATCATTCATTTGATTCTTTTGGTAATAAGATGGTTAAGATCCAGTTGTCAGTGCATCAGACTGGGGGATAGTGGCAAAACCATGTAGTTGTCGATTATGTCATAGGAGGGTGAGCTGTGCACTGTGAGCTTCCTCTCAGAAGATCAGCAGGGGAGTGAGACATTTGGATGATGATGACCAACTCCAAAAGGTGACACTTGTCAGGCTGCTTTCAAGCAGGTGGCAGGTGGTACACTTTTCAATGTGGTTTCAGTTTAGTAACAAGATGATTGGTAGAAAATTATTTACAAATAGAGGAGTGATTCCTGTACCCCTGCAACTGGAAGGTAAATTGTAGCATGCTAGGGATAACTAGTAACATAGTAGTTGGAGCCACTGCCTTTGGGCTTTCAATTTGCAAGTTTGAATCCCATCTATAGGTTCCATTCCTAAATTGCTACAGAAAAAATATATTTGTATAATCATTGTATTATCAGTTGTATAAATGGGTAAATAATCCATCATCCGTCATACGATTAATGCACAGGGTGGAAAAGTCAATGTTATGGTTAGTGGTCAGGTTCATGAACTTGACAGCATGCAAAAAATTCTGATGACTATAAAACATTATACCAACATCAATCAGGATTTGTGCATTAGCCAAGCATTGTGTCAGAAATCCATTTGTAATTCAACTGTTTATTTATAAGGTGTGTTCAAGCACACTATGATGACCATCACAGGTGCCACCCAGGCCCACATTATTTCCTGTCATGACCGTGACTGTGTGGTTGTGACCTGTGTTTATTTTGTGTGGAGTTTAAATGCTCTCCCCATGTTCATGTGAGTTCCTTTCAGGGGCTCTAGCTTTCTTCCACAAACCAAAGACGTGCTTCAGGTGGATTGGTCATACTAAATTGGTCACAGTGAGAGGCTCTTCATCTGTCCTTCCACTCCCCAAGTGTCCCCACAAGTGGCCATTCTTCCCAACCCTTGCATAGCACAGTCTCAGCAGAATTCATACTAAGATGATGAATTAATAGTTTACCAGAACCAATTTGAGACCACCTGAAGCGGCTTGTTTTCATATTGCTTTTCAAAAGAAATTGTTTAATCACTTTACTTTATGAGTTGGCAAACACCTGACAACAGACATGCACAGCAGAAGTGATGCTCAATATCACTAACGTATGTGTTGTAAGCAGAAATGTCTGTTTTCGTAAGGAGTTTCAGATAACCTGCATCTGACAACATGTCATGTGAATTTTCAGGTACAAATTACGTTTGCTTTTAATTTGTAATTCTGAAAAAAATAGCATTTGTTATGTGAATTTGAACTATACTTACTTTCTACTTCATATCACACTGAGTCTCAGAAACATCTAAGTAAATATTATACATTATTAAATTAAATAAGTATAATGATTTACAGTGCTGAGCTACTTTTACAATTATTTATTAATTTACTGTATATAAAAATAACAGCTGATCATGTTCTATATCCGGTCATCCCTCGATTTACGCGTCTAGACAGGTGTCAATTAAATAATGGTTAACAGTAGTAATAAAATCTAAACTTAGTGGCCATTGTAACATTGCACTGTTTTCCTCTTGCAGTGGCCGTGCTGGCCATATTTGCAGAGCTGCGGGTGGACCAGGACCTTTACATCCTGCTCTTTGGTGAGAGTGTGCTGAACGATGCTGTGGCCATTGTGCTCACATAGTAAGTACTGCACGAGGGCATTTAAACTGAATGGTAGTATGGCTTGGACAAGTGGTTACTAACTGTACTGTGCCTGCTGTGTGAGTCGCTTTCCGAACATGGGGGGAGGTGCACGAGTGGCAGTTGTTTCTGTTGTTTTGGCAAGCAGCCCCCTATCAGGCAGTCAGCCCAGTCTCTTGGGACTGACCTTGTTGAGAAAGAGCTGGAAGCATCAGCACTCTCTGCAGAGAGCATAGCAGTGGCACAGGCAGAGAAACACATGCACACAAATTCACAAGCGTACAACACCCACATACTTCCACAGACATATAAACATGCATAAAGATCCGCATTAATGTACACAAAATAACAGATGCACACCCACACAGGCAAATACACACGTATACACATGCTGAAATGTTCTTACAACTTTCTGCCATGTGGGAAAATGACACATTAAAGGAGGAAGACATGAAGAAGGGGGAGAGGAAGGAGGAAAGATCCTGCATATCCTACAATGAGGTGATCATTAGCTTATGTTAATGAAGGTGAACCCTGCACAGCCTTCTGGGAACATTTTCTGTGTTTCCAAGAGCCACGATACCAACTGACCCCACAGCCCACACTGTAATGAAATGACGGTAACTCCCTCTGTGGATAAAGCCACAGGGACACAGAGGCATTTAACACCCAAAAAAAACCTATTGAGGCAGTAAAGTAGAAAGACACCTCACTGGCTGCTGAGCAGTTTGTCACCTTAACTACGAGAGATGCAATGATTGGCTGCATGTCCAAATCACACTTTCTGCAAGGAAAATAGTGGAGTTCAGAAAAGCTACTTTGCTCTTTCCCTAGGATACAGGGAGTTGTTCTGAAGTAGTAGTTAATAGCTACTTTGCACTGCTGTAACTCCACAGTTGCAGAATCACGCTAGACCAGTGGTTTTGAAATCCATGGTCACAGCTCATATGATAGTCACAGGGGTGTTCCTGAGGGTTGCAGAACAGACTCAAAAAAATAAATACTCCTGTATCATAAGGACATTATGGCACAATATGAGGGACTACTGAAGTAATACTTATCCTGAAATAGTTATGAATAATATTGCATCCATATGTGTTTAATATAACAATGTTAGAGTGTGTTCATGGCCAAGACCCATGTGGAAAGCTGAAGAGTGAGGTCCAAAAAGTCTGCATAAAGTTCTTCTCTGAATGAAAGTTCTATGATAGCAACTGAAGTCAGTTTGTCATGTAGTAACATTTTCATGTGAGTTTTGTTTTTCATTTTTTCCTAGTATATGTTATAAATTATGTTTTTGAAATCTTCAAAAAGTATATGAACAATGTCTCAAAATAATTAGTCACTAAAAATTTATAAAAGGAATACATTGCTATGCCTTCCCTAAATAAAATCTTTTGTGGCCCCTCTTCAGGTTCTACCCTTTGGTGTTACATATCGTTTTACAGTAACCCAGCTCCCATTATTCCTAACCTTCTGGACCACATAAAAACCTTCCAGGAAAGGAAAGAAGACTAAACGACCAATGTTTTCTGTTCCAGACTGTCTTTTTAGGGTTTCCGTCTCGTTTTACATCCAGTGATACGGATGCTTATAAGGTGACTACCACAATATAAATAATCAGTCATGAAAAACAGCTAAAATAGCTCCTTCAATTTGTACAGTGTGGAAGTAAACAGGCAGCAGTGTTTATAAAGTGTTTTTTTTTTTTTTTATTTTAAGTGGAAGCAGCACAAAATGTAAACATGCGACAGCTGTCCTCCCCTAAGAAAAAAGGGAAAGATGTGTCACCACATGGCCTCTGAACTGCTGTCCTTGTCCCTGTCCCTACACAGCAGTTCTACAGATTCACTTTATCAGGCTTTCCCACCAAGAGAGGGAACATCTCATTCTCAGGGGATCACTGCTGTTTCCACATAACCATGGCTGGTGACATAATACCTTTTAATTGCAAGTTTAATTTTATGTTCTGTTATACATCCTCTGCCTTTCTTTGGAATTTTTATTCTGATTGTAAATGGACTCCTTTATTATCTGCAAAATTTGAACAGTTTGCCATCTTGTCCTACCAGATAGAATAACATGTCGAGTACTTGTGGTTCTGGTGCTGGCGCTGGACATCACTTTTCAACTTCTGTAAACTAATCTCCAAAACTCATGCTTCACACAAGCTTTGTTTGTGGTACTCATCTTATTACATTGCTCTTTCTTTTATGTTTGGCTAAAGTTAGTGCGTCTGTGTGCCAATTTCTCATTTCAAAGCAATAGAAACAAACTGTACTGATGAGTTTGTAAATAAAGCTCAGCCATTCCCTATCATACACACATTCACAATAAGTTGTGTGCTCACTCAGACCTGGGTAACTTGCAGTATACTCAAATGTGTGCCAAAGAGATGTCAGAGAAAGCACTTTAAAGCTAAAGCACTCTGCTTTTTTCAAGTCAGTAAATTACACTGGGTTAAAGAACTCACCTCCATCACACTTTTCTCCGACTTTACGTTTAAATGCCTTCTTTCCCATCAAATTAGCTTTTTGACTGTAATCCTTTGAGCATGTAGCTTTCTGACACCACATCATTTGTTGCTTCATTGCTTAAGTAATGCTTTGATAAAGTGAGACTTCAAGTTTTTGCATGTGAAATATTTCTACTGGAGCCATTGTGGTGAAACACCTAGATCATGAGTACTACAAACAAAGAGCCTTTCCTGGGAGTAGGAATCACAGTGCCTTCTGGTTACAATCCTGCTTTCTTTAATTGACCAACTTCTCATGCAGTTTGAATCTCTCTTTTTCAGTGCTATATCCACCTACGGCACATCCACCTTTGAAGCCAGCTCCTTCTTCCTCTCCATTGGTCACTTCCTAGCAGTGTTCATGGGATCTTTTGCCATCGGATTTTCTTACACCATTGTCACTGCTCTGATATCCTTTCCACACTATAGCACAGTTTGAACCACATTCCCGCTATCTCTTGTTTCTTATTACAGATAGCAGTAAAGACCACATGCAGAACAAGAGGCATTCCCATACTGTGACAAAATTATGCTTCCGTAAAAAGATTGCAAATCAAAAGCTTGCTTAGGAAGCAATCTGAACTGCCTGTGTCATCTTTGTGTATTTTTAAATCTCCAAATAATTAGAATACTGTGGAAATTGAGCACAGTCTTTAGAGAGGAAAATAATGGAGTTCAGTCCCCTCCTCTTCTTAGTCTCTAAAGGTCCATGATGCCTTGTAATCTTTTATATTTTCAAACGTGGCTCACATGCTCTGCTCAGTAGAATGGGTGGGATACTGCATAAGTTTCTGATCCCCCTGCTTCCTAAAAAACATAAACCTCCTTTTGATCTTAGAAACATGACCTCAGATATTGCTTACGCTCCTGTAACTTAAGCCAGATTTGTCTCCCAGGAAATCAGAAACAGAAACTAAGATCAAACAAGCTATAAAAGATGAAAACAAGGGTCGTGTGCAGTCTGTTGAATACAGTGTCTTTGTTTGTCTCTGCAATATCTTTGTCTTCAGTCCTGGTCACTTGGTGTGTTTGTATCAGCAGCGTGTAGTTATATAACAGTACAGGAATTTAGGTTGTCCCTTTTGGGGCTCAAAGTGGGCCATTGGTGTGTAACAGTACTCCTAAGTATCAGGAAGGACAAACAGCAATAAATCTGGAGATGATTATGAACATACTTTAAATTAAAAAAAAAAAAAAAACTTTCAGGAAAGAAAGTGCTGTTAATGTGCTTCTTTGGAAAAAAGGAAGATAAGTATTAATGGAAGTTTTTTTTTTCATGGCTGGTCATAGCCTGAACAAGCTAAAAAAAAACAATAGTTTAAAAATAATTTTTTTTCATGTCTGTGTGGGTTTCCTTTAGGTGCTCTGGTGACCTTTTAGAGTCCAAATACATGTTAATAGGCCACAGGTTAATAGGTCACTTTAAATTGTCCCATTTTGTGTGTGTGTGTGTGAGTGTGAGAGAGAGAGCGTGAGATCACCCTACGTTGGGCTCGCATCCCATCCAGCATATGGTTGCCTAGCTTACTGCCCACTGATTCAGGGATAGGTTCTGGGCTGCCTCAACCACAGCAAGGATAAGTACCAAATAACAATGAACAAATGAATGAGTGATTTATAAAAATAAGTTATGCAATCGTATTTAGGTTCTGAAGGCTTTTTATGCTTGTTAGCTGTGGACCAGTTACCAGCAGCAATTATTAGTAACGTGCCATGTACTTAAGTGAGCAAAGAACTCATAACACTGAAAAATGATGTTTAACTGTAGTAACGAGTATGATATATAGTACAGGGGGATATGGCCATAGGGGTCGTGTCTTCTGTTTGGGTTTCTTTAACTCTTCTGCTGGTGGCACCTCACCAAGTTCACAAACCTCAATGAGGTCCCAGTTCTGGAGACCGGACTCTTCTTTCTGCTGTCCTGGAGCACCTTCCTGTCAGCAGAGGCCTGCGGCCTGAGTGGTGAGTCCTCCCTGAGACATCACCCGATGTATACCTTGGCTCACACACTGTACTTTTCTGGTTGCTTTCTTTGAGCTCACTGAGTCAGACTTTGCCTCTTTTTTTTCTGGCTGTATTTTTGAACATTAAGAGCTTAAAAGTTTCCTAATAGTGTCTGTGAAGATACATTTCCTGACCCCCATTTGCGCTGGGGAATGGTACTTGCATTTTCCTCAATCTGCAATTTTTGTCAATTCTTTTACACCAGTAAATTTGTGGTTGTTCTAAGGTAATTTTGTCATTCACACCCAACACCCACACCTCTTCTTTATCCACCACAGCAAAATGTACTTTACTGAATTGGCCGCTGCGTCTGTTTTTCTTCAGGCATTGTGGCAGTGTTGTTCTGCGGGATCACGCAGGCTCACTACACCTTTCACAACCTATCTACTGAAGCCAAAATTAGAACAAAGCAGGTAAGAGTATTTCATGTCTCACCATTTACAGACCTCATGCTCTTGAACAAAATCAAACTCCACAAACTCAAATTTAGCTGGCAGTAAAAAGATCCTATAAATATGTTTAATGTTCTTTAATATTACTCAACAACATTCTCAAACATCATGCATTAGCTATAAACAGAAAAGAAGGGAGCTGAATGAAGGTGGTTCCCAGAATCCTGTACTGTAAGCAAAAAAATGCAGTTAAAAGTAAATCTGTCTTTGAAAAGTTGTAACTCAGATGTTCATAACATTTGACTCACCGGTGTATACATAACCTAAAAGACTGTACACTGTTAGTTGGTTTGATGTACATTTGAAACCAGTGGAGCTTCAGCAAATGTTCCTCAAAGGGTAATCGTTCTGCTTTGAAAGGTATGATGTGGAAGGGAATATCAGAGTTAATATCTGAAATTGCACTGAGCCTTTGTTGCTCAGGGAACAGGTTTGTCAGCCTTAAGAAATCTGTTTTTGTGCACCAATATTTATACCTATTTTTTTCCTTCACCCTTGCTGTTGTTAGACTGAAATATGCATATTATGTGTTCTGGTTTATTATATCCTCTAAGGCTTTTCAAGTATGTTTTTGTTCACAGGACCTTATGCAGGTTAGATTCTACATCTGTGAATGGCCTAAACTTCTAACTCAAAGATAGTTCTCAAATTGATGTTATATAACCAGCCTTGAACTTTATCCAGCTTGAATGGGATTGTAGTTTTTTTGCATGAGATACTTTTGTATCAAACAAAAAGAACACTATTTCAATGGTTTGCTTTTTATTTCAATGTTTTCTGTTACCAAATACAAATGTGCTGCTATTTCTGTTCTTAATATACTATTATCTGAAAAGGACAGGCTGAAAAATCAGGATAAAAGTCAAGGTTTTCATCTTTGTTTATCCCAAAATATAAATTTTTCTCTTCTCTTTTCTAAACAGAGTCCAGTAGATTAGAATTACTATTTTTCATCCTTTTCTGTGCATCATACGTTTTGTTACTCTTTGTCGCATAGATAAGAAGCTTCTACACAAATTCGTGAATTCAATAGTGACATACTCTTTCATAAAAAAAGGAAATCAAGACTGCTTTCAGCATCAAAATAGCTAATTTAGCTCATATTTTTGTCCTTGATAACTAGAAATGCTATGACTATCCTAAGCTGCCTGCCGATCCGCTATGGCGACCCCTAACGGGAGCAGCCGAAAGTCGGTATAGTAACTATAATGGAGCAATCTGGAGTAATCAATCAGTACCCAGATCGAGAGTCCTGAATTCAACTCAACTGAGTTGAATTTAAGCTAAAACTTTAAGATGTCAAGGTGACAACTCTCACCAGCTGCAGATCATGTGTGTCATGTGTGGATTGAACATGTAGTAAAAATTTGATTTTACTGCAGTTGGCCCAGTGCTTTGCAGACAGTGAACCCTTAATTTTCCAATGTGTTTAAAGAGGTAAAATTTCCCATAAATATGAATGAAATGACACATTTTCTTCCTGTCACACTAATGTAGGTTGTGGGTTTTAACATAAAACTTGCCAGTTTTTTGCCATGTTAACATTTTAGTCATGATGTTGAGACCTTCAAAACAAACTAGAGATGGTCCCCAAGTTACAATGGTTCAACTTGTGATTTTTCGACTGTACAATGGTGTTATAGCGATACACATTCAGTAGAAACCATACATCGAATTTTGTTTTTTTTTTTTTTTTTTTTTTTTTTTTTCTTGGGCAAGCAATATGCGGAACGATACTCTCTCATGATGCTGGGCAGTGGCAATGACCCACATCTCCCAGCCTGCCATGCAGTTGCTAGTGTATACAACCAATACTCTACAGTGTTCTGTGTTGCCAGCATTTTTTTGGATACCAAGACATCATGGTAATAAGTTAAGCTCATCTTTACTGAGTTTTATTTCTGACAAAGAGTGTTGCCGTTAGCTGGGAGCTAGCACTAAACAAAAATAAATAAGACAGTGGTTTCAGGAGAGTTTACAAGGGGCAATTCACAGCTGAAGTCAGCGGAAGACTGGCTTCACTGACAGGAAGTCTGTGTAGGAATTAAATCCCATCCACAGTTACTCCCTACTCCAATCAATGCTCGGTATGCAAACATGGCAGAGACTGCCTATGTTCCGCTGCTGCCACAGGCATGAGAGTAGGTTAGGTGTATTAAATGCATTTTCGACCTACAATATTTTCAATTTGCAATGGTTTATTGGGACGTAACCTCATCATAAGTCGGCGACCATCTGTATATTTATTTTCAACCAAATTTTGAGGATGTGATCATTGATAATCAAATATTTGCTTTCTGTTTTTTTTTTTTTTTTTTTTGTCTGCAGCTCTTTGAATTTCTGAATTTCCTGGCAGAGAACTTCATTTTCTGTTACATTGGACTGGCCCTCTTCACATTTCAGAACCATGTCTTTCAAGCTGTTTTCACATGCGGAGCCTTTGTATCCTTTCAATACTGCAGTGTATTTCTGGGTGTCAGTCTTTCACTGCGCATGATTCATCTCATCAATTTGTATTAGTAATCACTGTCTATATATATATATATATATATATATATATATATATATATATATATATAAAAGTCAAATTGGTGAATGACAAAACACCGTTTGCAGTTCACTTATATATTCTGTGGCTTTCCTGGCATGAAAGAATGTTCTTCTATATTTACAAAATGAGACAACAAGCAGTTACTGGATATACAGTAAGACAAAGTTCAGTTTCAACTGCACACCAACAAAAGGTCACTACATGTTAAATAACATGTTAACATAAGTTCTACATCAAACTCTACAAACCACATCAGAGAAATATTCAAAATTGGCGCGAGTATGAAGTTACATGGCAACACTAAGCCCAATTACACTCGGATACCAGAGCATAGTACTTAACCATTTAACTGGTGCAACCGAAGTTACAAATTTTTGGGAGTACTGTGGTGGCATAATGTGGCACCTTATTGTACCCGGGCTTCTCAGCTATAAGTTTAGTTTTAGTGTGTTCCTGGAGTTTGCATGTTCTCCCCTTGATCACAGTCTAAAGACGTGAAGCATTATAGTACATATACAATAGTAAGATGTTGATCCAATTGTGACTTTTTAATTCAGGTGATTCTGACAAGGCAGCTACCGCACCTGAGTTTGAAAATAGTCACCTTTCACAAAAATAGTTTGTGAACTTCCTGTAATGAATTAAAAAAAAATGATCCCATAACAATAGTGCTCATAGCATCAAGTACAGGTATAGATTTCTGGGATGCAGGAAATGCAAAGGGGTTTATTTTTCTGACTGATATAGAAGCCAGTTCCCCACACTACTGACATCTCTAAGATGAACATTGACATGAAGTGCGTTAAACCATCTCAAGTGACATTGAACAGAACAAATGATCTCAGTATGCCTTTAGCCACACAAACTCATTAAAGCATCACTACTTTACACTAAACGAATTGCTGTACATCACATATTGTCCCATGGGTGTTACTTTTACAAGTTTCATTCACCACACATCCCCAGAGGAGCAAAGGCAGAATATTTGATTTCCATGAACAAGCAGAGAGCTAAGATAATGCAGCTTGCCATATCCCACACCTCTTAGCCCCAGAGTAACACACTAGGGAAGGGGGTTTACAGCGCACAGGATTCTGGCTTCTTTAGTGTCTAAAATAGCAAAAATGCCTATTACAGATTTATGTAGTGAGTGGCTTGTGTAATTTATGCAGTGTTAAATTGTCAACACAGATTATACAAAGAGGCTTATTTTGTCAAACTCATGGGTTAGTGGAGACATGGTGCAGTTACAGGAAGATGCATCCTAGAGACTAGTGTCAAAGTGAAGGTGTGTGTATTCAAAAAAGTCAGCTATGTCAAAGTTTTTCCTTAAGTGTTTGCTGCTACAGCTCTCAGTCTTGGTGGCCAGAGTGTGCAACATTTACCCTCTGTCTTTTCTGCTTAACCTGGGCCGCAGGAAGAAAATTCCTCAAAACATTCAGCACATGCTGATGTTTTCAGGTACGTTGTGTGCTCTGACTATAATTACAGGTGTGCTGTTCAGGTACTCTAAGGCACAGAATGCAGGACCTTTCAGCACCAGTAGACTTAATATGCAAAATGCATTTTAAATATTTAGTTTTTATTGCTACTATTGTTACCATCTCTAAGTTTCTGTTATGTTTTTGTATACCTTATAGCTCCACAGTGGTAGGAACAGATTTATTCCCTCACTGTGCCACTTGTATGGAGTGTACTTGTGGGGAACACAAACTAGCTGAGATTCTCTCTCCATCATTATTCACAATAATATATACAGTCAGCTAGGTACAGCCTCTCCTTCACCTTGGGAAAAACAGATCTTCTAGCACTCTGTTACACTGCCTAATGACACCCATTAGTAGTAGGGAGATGAGGGTCTCACATAATGCACTTTGTTTAAGCTGTTGGAGCTGTGTGATTTTGTTCACTGCCTGCGTTAGTGGGTTTGTCAAGTTCTAAAATCTTGAGAAAACAATTGATAAATGTTAAAATAAACCACATATTTGACAATAAGCAATAAAGAAATTATGGTGTTCCTGAATCTATGAAAAAGGCCTAAGAAACTGGAAAAAAAAATGTTCTAATTTCATATAGCCAAGGATTCAACTGGCAGGATGGTTAAAAAAGCCACACTGATCCATCTGATGTCTTGTGAAGGTTGAAAAGTCAAAAGCAGTGAAAAACACGGGGGTGGGTCCACGGGAGAGAATGGAGCTGACAGTGTGATGATGTCATTACAATAAGAGACTGGATCTAGAGAACTGCTCTGATGACTCACACACAGCTTTTCCAGCTTTTTTATCTTTCCAGCTGCTGCAGGAGAAAGACTTCATCGCCTCACCAGTCCTTGTATCATCTCAAATTCCTCAAATATAAAAACAAGTCTCCATAAAACATAAAACATTTAATTTTGTGAAAACTTTACTGCAAATGTAAATCTTTCATTTGAAGATTTTGGGTTTTTTCACCAAATGACCCTGCCTTCCAGGTCTGCGGGGAGCAGTAGCATTTGCCTTGGCAGCCCAAGACACCACAACCGAAGCCCGACGAACCATATTCAGCACCACACTGCTGGTGGTCCTCCTCACTGTTTGGGTGCTGGGCAGCAGCACCATCCCCATGCTGACATGCCTTGATATCCGGTGGGTCCTGTTGCATTCTCTCCTCTAGAACTGATAAAGATATTACGCCATGTGTCCTTGGGGTAAACTCAGTCTGAAACTTAATTAAGTGTCATTGTTGGTAGACTGCCACAGATACAAACCTAATTACAGAGCCCCAGATACACAGCTGCAGCCATCTTCTTGCATGTGGTAATTCACTCTTTGCAGATGCCCATTACTCCCATATTATGTTCATAGAAGATGAACCCTTATGGCCCAAATTCACAGTGATGGAGCATAAGCATATATTTACGAGAGCTGCGAGTGTAAGAATCAGGACAAACTAAGGTACCATTAACATTAAAATGTGCATTTAGTAATGATACATAACACCTTATGCACAGACACAAGAGACTGATACCAAAAAAGTGGTAAACATTTGTTAAGTACAGTTTTGCAAAATGCAAAACTTTTTATGAGTAGAACATAGATTATACTGTACATATTCATTGTATAGCATCAGACAAATACTCAGGTGTACCTTAAATGAAGTTTAGGTAATATGTCATATGAGGAGGCAACGACTGGATAGCAGGTTAGTGTTTTAACATGGTGCAATGTCGAGACAGTGGGAAATAACTATAATAATGTAGCATTTTACAGGATGGTCACTGGATTCTATGAAATGCTAGGACCACTGTCATTAGGCTTCGTCAGTTGATCTAGATATTTTAACAGAGCAATCATTGTGTTTTCAAAGAATACTCATAAGCAGGACAGCTCTGAGGTGAAGGTAATGGTCACACTATAGATGCCTGTTTTGCAAGTCTATTGAACAGTAAAATGATCTCAGTTGATCCAGCAAAGGTAAAATTAATCACTTAGCAGGTAAGAGGATGCTTTTTCATTCACAAAGAGCAGAGTCATAATGTGAACATACTGACATTGATTTTGGAATTTAGATTAAAATCTCAAGTATCTCAAACCTTAACCATGACTGACAAAGTGATGAGGCATTTGACAAGGCTGAGTCACCAAAGCTAAGGCTGATAAAACTGAAAAGGAACTGTGCAGCCATTTTACATTTGCCAAATCAACAATATGTCATCAGTATCATCTGTATAAAGCGCTAGCAAGTGCAGATAATCTGTATTGTACTGTATTGTATTTTATTTTTGTTTTGTGGCATCAAAAAATATAATATTCCACTGGTAATTTACATACTTGTAATGGTACAATACTAATGGTAGGTTTTTATGGCTTATAAAATGGGTACAGTAATACCTCTGTTTTCTGCCCATATGTGATTATATCATCTCACACCAAACCAAACCCAGCCCTGTGACCTCCATTCTGCGTGCTCTCAGTGAAAGTCACAGGAATGAATTGAGTGGATACAATAGTGGAAACTTCAGACAAGGCCTTCAAGTACTGTTTTACATGTCATAACATGTGTTTGAAATATACAGAAATAACCGTACAGTTGCCTGTTGACTTGAGAAAAAGAGACCCAATACTTGTATTTACTGAAGTTTCAACATTACAGGTCTAAAATCTGGTCAAGCATCAAATCCATATACAGTGCAGTTTCAAAACAAAATCAGAGTTCAGTCTCCAGGACTGTTGCTTTGGGAGAAGAAAAATAAGCAGTAATTTGATTTTTCTACAGCTCCTTTTGGCTGAATTTCATTACAAAGCCAAAAGTACTTGTTGCTGTTAAAACAGAAAAGCATTGAAAAATAATTCAAGCATATGGATACCTGTGACTGCAGTGTATGGAAGAGGATGTTGGGTGTTATTGGATGTCTCCTTCTGTGCTTATTCAGTTTGCAGGTAATGTGTGGCTTGATTTTTTTTTTTTTTTTTTTTTTTTTTTTTTTTTTTTTTTTTTTTTTGAATGGTTCAGTTCAGCTGTAATGGACTGGCATCCCATCTAGAGTGTAGTTTGAGAGCCAGCACCCAGTGAATATTGAATCACCATGACCCTGAGCAGATTTAAGTAGTTAACAATAATGGATGGATGGATGGATGGTTGGTTGGTTGGTTGGTTATGCTCAGGTTTCCTTCTTGAATTCAGTGCTGATGTGCATGCGTATATATCTCCCTTGAACTTTTTCAGAAAATATTGTGTTACAGCATGAGACTCTATTTTATCCATTCGTCATCACAGAATAGAATCAGACTTAAAAAAAAAAAAAATCCTGACATTTTTCTGTATTAATTTGAAATGAAACACAAGCAAATGCATAAGTATTCACCCCATTGCTTTGACACACCTGCAGTAAATTACTAAGTAATCGTCATCTCCAAGTGGTATAATTACTTGGAGTCCACCTGTGTAAAGCTGAAGTGTATCACATAATTTCAGAATAAATGCTCCTGTGTCTGGAAGCTCACAACTAAGTATATTATAAAGGAAACGCTACACCATGAACATCAAAAAATATTCCAAACGGATCCAAGCCAAAGTTCTTCTCTAGAGAATCAGACAATAAATGCTAAATAGAGTATTTATTATACAGATGTACTACAAGAGCCTTGGAACTTTGAAAACATCATTTTTCAGTAGGGCAATGACATACTGCAAAAGCTCAGGCCTTAATGGACGGGGAAATGCAACGAAAGCTCAGACTGCAGTGCACTCGCGCATCTGTGGAATAACGTAAAATTGGCACTTGCAAATTTGCTAAGAGTGGGCAAAAATTCCATTGGCAGTAAATCTGACAGTGACAGACTTACCAAGAGATTCAAAGCTGTAACTGCTGCCAAAGGTGGTTCTATCAAATATTAACTCTTCTTTAACACATATGCATTTAATTACTTTCTATTTTTTATTTTTAATGAATTTAGAAAAATCTCTGCATTTCCTTTAACTTTCATAGTTTAGAATGCTTTGTGTTCATCAATGCCAGAAATTCTCAGTTGAGTATTCTGTTATTAGACATGAAACATATATATCTATCTTTGATCATTTTGCAGTTTCCTTTTTATCTTTAAATTATTTTCACATTGTTTCTTAGTGGGACAACACTGCCAGAATTACAGATGACAGTACGGTCTTTGTAGGCACCCCAAGGCAGCACTTTTTAGGTTGGAATGAGGTCAACACCCCTACCACTAGATCATGGCTTTGTTTATCATACTGCTGTATTTGCATTGTATCTGTTCGTCCTTTACAAGCACATAATTTTTGTAAGTAGCTTTTCTTCATATTGCAACTTTAAAGGTTGCAGAATTGTATTTCTATGGATTGTTTTCTGCTTTTGTTTTTCTCTCTGAAAGCTCAGAATCACTCCCATCTGTTTATGGTGACAAGTGGGAACAGTTAGAAGCTGTTGTAGTGGAAATAATGGGAAGTAATAGGTACAAAGTAATAGTAGGAAATAATGATTAGGTAATCTTTTATTTTCCGAATCTAGACCAGCATTAACTTTTACGTGTTCATACCCCTTTGCTCTATTTTGTTATCACACTGGTATTATGTTGGATATGTAGAAGGTAATTTCAGACTTCTGTAGCCATCACATAAGAGGCTAAAAATGGGGGAGAAGAATAGAAAGAATGCATTATCTTTTTGGAAATACTATGAGGGGAAAGCAAGCTCCAGTGAGTACAAAGGGGTTTCCTTTGGCTGCATGAATGAAATATACCATTGGACACCGCAATTCCTAAATCCAGAGCCCTGTCCTCACGTGGACAGTTGGGGTGCAGCATCTTGATACAGTATGTACCATTTCTACCCTGACCTTGTACTGTTGCACGTGGTGGCACATAGTGGAACAGGAGAATTCAATCAGAGAGGGGGGCTTAATGAGAGTTCTGAGGTCCGATTACATAGATAAGTCTTGGAGAACTGCATTGACAGGATACCGCCCTGTCCGATTTACAGCAAAACAGCAGAGCTGGTCACCTTTTAACAGGAAACGTGCTCTTAACATGGGTGGATCATGGCAAAACAGGCAGTTTGTCACTGTGGGTTCCATCATGTCATTCAAGGGTCCAGCATGTGTTCTGAGTGGGGAATAAGCTGCAGATTCTGAACAGGTGCTTATTGTGGGGTGAAACAAATTGTAATGACTCATCATTCTTTCTTTTTCAGCATGCCTCAGAATGTCACTAATAATTGCACTATTTTGAAGATTTTTAGGAGCAGTCTGAAAGCACACTGAAAGCTCTTCACAGAACTTTCAGTAGTTTACTCAAAATTTATGGAGCAATGTAATTTTCTTAATGGTGCTGTTGAAATTAGGATGATTTACTATTTGCTATCTGCAATACTGTATATTTGTGTTAGCATGAATTGCAAGCATTAAAAGCTGTGCAGACACTCAATCTCCATCCATTTTTGCCTTTGTTGGCTTGCACAGATTGTCAGTGTCCCTTACGCAAATGTAACCCATGGCACCCAAGCACCACAAACAATTGGGATACAAGAAGATTATCTCCACAAACTGTTTTGCTGAAGAGATAAAAGACAGCATGCAGTTAAGCTTTTTCTGAAAACCACTGGGTAGAACAGCATAGCCACAGAACAGAATGTTAAGTATCAGCCAGCATTGCAATATATATTTCGTTACTTTGGGTTCTGTAGCCCAAATTGAACTTTTATTGCAAGAGGTGGTGAAAATATTCACAATTTACAAACACTCACTTACATTAAGCGCTTGTCTTTGTTAAGGACGATGGTCTGGGCCCTACCTTGGAATCGGTGGAGGCTCGATTAAGAGGGTTACGTCCTGGATGGGATACCAGCCCATCATGGATTAACTATGCATAAATGCTCTAAGGGCAATTTAGAGCCAATTGACCTGAATCACATGTCTTTTTACTGAGGGAGGAAACCCACACACAGGAGGAAAACACACACAGAATGTCTGCAGGCTGAGCAAGATTCAAACCAATGTCCAAAAAGCCCAAGTGATGTGAGGCAACAGTGTTATCCACTGCACCAGCATTCCATTTGTATATAAAAAAAATGTTTTATTTATGCTGTACTATGTAGCAATGTCTAATGTTGTGGATCTAAACACACTGCTACAGTTTAGATCCATTTTCCAAACATACAGGCTTTTGTTATTTTTTTTTCCTCGTTCAGATGCACACAATTAGTAATGGAATTAGGTGGGAAATGGATAAATAATGGGAAATAATGTAGTGAAATTTAATTTATAAACTATTACACCATCTAAAAATTATTTAAAAGTTTGCAATTACAGTGCAAGCTGTCTTATTACTTACAAGATGACTTTTTAGAATCTGGTAGATACCAGCCCAAATTTAATCTGATTTCTGAAGGTCCAAGGAGGCGTAAATAGAAGTAATTGCTCAAAGTCTGTGTTTTGAAGTTTGCAGTTAGTTAGGTTTGTCATAGTAATACAGCTGAGAGCCATTTGGGTGTAACCTTTTCTGGACAAAGCATTGATTACTGGGTAAAAACCCCAGCTATCGCTATCTAAATGTGACAGTCCATTTTCTTGTCTTTCATCATTATTACACCATAACAGTAAATGGGTTGAAGGCAGGCCCACCTTGGACCCATTCCTTTCTGGTAGTCTTGTGCCTAAGAAAATGCTGTTCTCCTAGTTTTAGGGGTTTTGTATGGTCATGATGAGCTTTATTGACAGTGCTCATATGTATGTTTGTAATTCTCTCTAAATAGTGCAGAAGAATAAATTACAGAATTTATTGAATAAGCCCTGCAGTTTAGAAAACGAGGTCTGCATGATCAGTGTAGGGCTGCTTTTGTTACTTTTTGATCTATATAACCTTCACGATTTGCTTTTTTTTTTTTTTTTGCAGCCAGCATGGGTTGAGAATGGTAAATGCAAGTCACAGTAATGAGCAATTCTTCCGGCGCTGCTTTCATCAACCTCTTCCTCTGCTGCGACTTCCTGCTCCTCTACTGGAGACGTGGGCGTGAGCCCTAGCTGATTCTCGGGTTAGCTTTGCCGGCTTCCTTCAGCCCAAGAGCAGCTGTGCAGTGGTTAATAAGTACGGCATCACTAGTGCACAGATGGCCAATCTACTGGGCCTTAGGGTGATCTCTGTCACACCCCAAAATCACGTTTGACCTCGTACACAGCCACCTTGTGTTGGCCTCATTCAGAATAATTGATATTTCATACCTTTTGCCATTCATTAATTTTGGCTGTCCGCTATCAGTCATAATGCCACTTAAACTGAAAGGCATCTAGGCTCCCTCCAGTAAACTCTTCTGTCTTTCTATTTTTGTTTTTATGACTGAATCTGTCTGTCCAGAAAACTATGCTTCTGTAGCTTAGAGGTATTCTTTTCTGTCTGCATTCTCAGATTTTTTTTTTTTTTTTTTTAACACTCAGCATAACTCCTCTTTGTGGACTATGACCAAAACGTCATGGTAGAATGTGATGTCTGGCATAGATCAGTAATATTTCAGGGTTGATTTTTAAGCAGTTACAAAGGTCTCAAGGCTGATGAAAGAATATATGCAAAACACAGTTTTATGTGCTTGAGTTAAGGATAATAAGCACTTGGTGGTCTGCTAATTGTAGGGTGCAACTTGATGTTTATCAAGTCAGCACAGTGTTGTATGAGGCTGCAAGTTATCAAGTAGATGTGCTGAAAACAATTTAGAAATATTTTAAAGGGTAACCCAAGGCACTTTTTGTGGCCTTCATATATAGATGTGAATGTAAAAGTTTTTAATTGTTATTTTTTAAATTGTACCACTACGTCAGTTTGAAGTATCACCACTGTCAGTCAAAACAAACAGGAGTATATAGCTCTGAAGGACCGTGATAAATAGTGCTTTATGGCTGATATATTCTTTGGGGGCAGCATTTGTGGTGAACTGTGGCATCGGAGTTAGTGCTGGTACCTTGTACTCAAAAGATCTGGGTTTAAATTCAACTCCCGTTGTCTTACCCTTGAGGAAGGAACTTGCCATGAATGGCTTCAGAAAGAAAAAAAAAATCAGTTGTTTAGATAACAGATAAATAATTTTAGGATGCTTTATATCATACTTGACTTTGGAGCAAGGTGTCTGCTAAATCAGTGTCTAAACTACACATTTCACCCCATAATGGTACTGTATGTCTCAATAACAACTTAAGTATTGATGATTTGGCAGTGTTTATCTTTATGGCTGCTGGATTCTAAAACCAAGTTTTTTTATCTACATTTTGTGCATTTTGTTCACAAAATGTAAACAGATATGACATCAACAAAGGCAAATTAATAACAAAACCCTCAAATTCTTACTGATTTTGTTTTACTTATGTTGTGTTGCCAAATACTCCTTCCTTAAAGCAAAATATGAACATTTCTACTGAAACCTGCTCTTTTTTAAGTTCACATCAGGAAAATCTGTATTTGTTTCATATTGTGCAATGTAATGAATAGTCAAAATCATAATAATACCTTACTCATGATTGAAAAAATTGCAGATTGACAAAAGAATAAATAAAGTCAGTTTTGCTTTCTTTGGGACATCATCAAACTAACTGGAGTAGAAGCAGCAGAAGTATATCTGTTTTGGAGAAATAATGTTTTGCTGCACTCAAACAGGATACTCGAAATGATGGCTTTCCCTGATAAATGTGCATTAGAAAGCATCTTACCTTGTGGCTGGCATTGAAATGTTGAAGAGAATTTTGTCTTGAGGGATATGCTTAAGTTCTGATTTTCTGTTTAACTGGATCTTCAGGCAGTTCACAGGGTCTACAGGCAGTTACACAGAATTAAGCAAGCACTCGCATAATAATAAAAGTCATAGTTTTTCTAATATATAGAGAAAAACCAATATAATATCTTTTAAAATCATTATTTACATAGGTTACTTTGGCTTCGGAGGGTGTTTTCGTTGGAAAAGTATGTTGAGCAAGCACTTTTTTTTCCATTCTTTTTTCTGTGGAGTAAGATGTGTCCTGAGCTTTCTGCAGTTGCCCAAACACCCCAAACACATAGTTCAAGTGAGCTGGTGATTGTGAACTGCCCATAAAGTGTGAGGTGAAGTATCTGAGCACAAATGTAAGTGATTGACATTCTGCCCAGGTTATACCCTGCCTTAGGCCATATGCTTGCTTCCATAATTGGACAATCATTTACTGGAAATGAATGGATGAGTAACTCCAGTGCTTTTTGTACCCCTCAATGCCCATTTGCTATACAATGAAATCAGTTTCTTCAGAAGTTTGGAGAGAAGCAAAAAGCCCCAGTAGGCAATACTTCAGTTTTTCCTCTTTGCTTTTAGCTTGTTTGATTTTGCCAAACACTAAGCTTTCGGAGCCATTTATCTCAGTCCCCTACAACCTAGTGATTTTGTGAGTTAAAGAAAGCAAACAACTAGTGCCTCCCTTGTAGCAGAGCTCTAGCTACTCTATGCTGGTTGTTAACCAGAGCCTGCCCAGGGGACCCCCTGTCTGCATGGAACAAGTCAAAGCAATGAAAGACCATTTTGGCTCTTTTTGTAGAGCCAATGGCCAGATAGATGCAGTTATCTCTCACTTCTATAGAGCACCCTCTCTGATGTTTGTGAACATCCTGTTTACAGTGTTTCTTTGTGACAACATATTAAACAAAAATGAAAGCCCTTGTGATAAAATTTTGCTGTTTGTGTTATAGTGCACTGTGTTTCTCTGTACAGTTATGTATATGTGCTTGTATTTTTTCCTTCTGTTTCCAGCCATTTTATTCTCACAACTTATGATGCATTTAAACACATCATCAGTGATATAACTTGGGGTTATACCATGAGGTGTTTCAGGTCTTTCAGCATCAGATGCCTTCACGCAGGTGACAAAACCAGGGTGGGTCAGCCTCTGCCTGTATCTTTGCAGCACCCTCTTGAGCCCACAGAGCACTTTGTGTGCCTCACAGTTATCTAGATGTCCTCGAAAGCAACTCTCATAGGCTTCCTCCTTTGACTGGTTTTAATGCCCAAGATACTATAGGCCTTATACAAGGACTTTCCTGCAGCTAACAGACTACTGTAATGGACACGTACTCCCTCCAGTATACCAAGTTGCACTCTTTCACCAGTTCCTCATATGTTGCCATCGTTGTCATGTCATAAGCTTCTTCCATCCTTTCTTCCCAAGGCACTGTAAACTCCAGCAAGATATCTTGCTTAGAGATCTCTCAACAAGAGTTGTTTAGCTGAAGGAACCAAGTTTAAGTATCTTACTCATTTGACAGCCTTTGTAATAAGAGGAATGGAATGCCAATGCAAAATTCATAAGCCAGAAAGAGTTTATTGATAACTGGAAAAAGACTTGGTGTGTTTTTGTGTGCATGAGTGTGAGTTGTTTAATACCTACTAGGCACTTCTGACATGTGTGGGTTTCTGCATGTGTGAACGAGATACAGAATGCAGGTTATGTGTAGTGCCTGTAGCTTGTTGTGTTCATATTCCAAAATTAATGATAAGTTTCTACTGTATTCATATATTGGCAGGTAACCCATGGAGTTCTTGTGCTTTTTGTATCTGTGGATGGAAGTGACTCAGTGCCTGTGTGCACACTATGGGTCAATATCAGGTATTTGTATAGAGGTTTCCTGTATGAATATGCATACCAGTGAGGATTGTGACGCACTCATGAACACTTCCTGAGCACGTCCTGTGTGTATTTCAGAATAAAACATTGCAAGAAAAATGAGAAGAACTGCTTTGGTTTATAATTCAGTCCCCTCATTTCAAAACCAGTGCAACACCAGGAGATACAACTGTATATGAAAACAACTCCCTCGGAAATATATGCACATGTACCCTCCACATGTATTTGTCTTATGTAAATTTGTATTGATGCATTCTCACACTGTCATTTGGTGATGGATTTGGCAGTAAGTGACAGATATGTGGGAGATGGTGCCAGACTTCCTCCAATGTGCTCTTAGTGAGGGGGCTCTTTACAGTGGCAATGGAGGGCTTGAGAGAAAGGCCCATTTCCCATTAACTCTGCCACACTGGATCTACTCTTTTCCCCTGAATAATCTGGATAGATGCCTTTATTTGAAACTGCTATATTTTTAGCTGTGGGTAATTTTAGGGCTCTGAAGCCAAAGATCAGTGGGAGAAATGCATGAGAGACGAAAGAAGTGGCATTTGAGAACAGATGCAAGTGTTGAGTACAGAAGCACAAGGGAGTTGTGACGAGTAAAGGTACAGAAAGCCCTTCTAACATTGACCATACCTCTGTACTATTAGACTCCCCTGCATCCTTGGGATATCAGATCTGCACTTTTACTGCCTTTGTGTGTGTCTGTGTGTGAAATGAGCATCGCATATCATCAGTGTACTGAATAATTATGTCAAGTTCCACAAGTTGCAAAGGGTGCACTAAAACCTTTTCCATTGGAACACAGCAACTCCAATCACAGGGACACTTAGCAGATTCTGGAGGTGGTGGCTTGTACTGCGTATGGATTATCATCCTTGGGAGGCAATGAGTTCCTCGCTATGCTAGCAGTGCTACCCTTTTCACAGCTATGACTGCCTCAGTTTGTACTGCACACTAGTGTCTGTGTCTTCCTATGGGTGTAGATGGCCAGTCAATCAGGCTCAACATGCGGTCACCTTAAATCTGCCATGTGGCCTCTGGTCTCTGTTTGTTGCTCCATTCTATGCTGTGCTACTCCATTCCATGGGTGTGTACAGATTTACTCCCTTCTAAACCCCTGGAAGTCAGATCTCTCAGACACTGCTTGTCTGCTGGAACCAGAGAAAGACTGGCTTGTCATCTTCAAGAAATAGTGTTTTGACTGGGTGTCCATTAACCACTGGCTTTTGACAGTGAAGGTGATGAGAACATCAAAACATTCATTGATGGATTGACAAACTACCGGAAACATATTTTTCTGTGCAAGTCACTAGAGCTAAAGAAAAACCCATATTACTCCAGTAAGCTAAAGCAAAAAAGTAGAGAGGTCAAATTTTTATTTGCAAGTCAATGCTTTAACATTTATTGTAATACAGGTGGTGGCTCAGCCATCCCCCCCCCCCAGGCCTTGTCTAGCTTTGTCAGTAGAGTTGCCTTTTCTGTGTAAATAACCATTGTGTTTGTTGTCTTCTTCATCTTTCGGCTGCTTCCATTAGGGGTCGCCACAGCAGATCAATTGTTTCCACTTCTTCCTGTCCTCTGCATCTTTCTCGCACCCACCACCTGCATGTCCTCCTTCACCACATCCATAAATCTCCTCTTAGGCCTTCCTCTCTTCTTCTTGCATCCTTCTCCTGATATATCCAGAATCTCTCTTCTGCACATGTCCAAACTAACGCAATCTGATTCCTAATCCTGTCCATCCTCATCATACCCAATGCAAATCTTAACATCTTTAACTTTGCCACCTCCAGCTCTGCCTCCTGTCTTTTGGTCACTGCCACCGTCTCCAACCCATAAAGCATAGCTGGTCTCACTACCATCTTATAGACCTTCCCTTTCACTCTTGCTGGTACCCTTCTGTCACAAATCACTCCCGACACTCTTCTCCACCCACTCCACCCTGCCTGCACTCTCTTCTTCCCCTCTCTTCCACACTCCCCATTACTCTGGACTGTTGATCCCAAGTATTTAAATTCATCCACCTTCGCCAACTCTACTCCCTGCATCCTCACCACTCCTCTGTCCTCTCTCTCATTTATACACATGTATTCTGTCTTAGTCCTACTGACCTTCATTCCTCTTCTCTCTAGAGCATATCTCCAACTCTCCAGGGTCTCCTCAACCTGCTCCCTACTCTCACTACAGATCACAATGTCATCCGCAAACATCATAGTCCACGCTGACCATTGTGTTTGTAATTGGACTAAATTACAAAGCAATACTATGCCAAGCATAGGTACATTCATGGTTGACATTGTTAACAAGAGGGAGGAATACATAACATACTGACTTGAAACAAGGTTTAATTCAATTAGGTCTATTTTTGAATACACAATTTCTGGGAAAAGCATGAACTGTGAGGAAAGTTTGCAGGTCGCCATTGTCTGAAACAGAAACAATGTGCTAAATGCAGATTGACTTGTGTCTTTTGGCAGTGTTTGTTCAATCAAAAATGTTGGCCAAGTTTGTATGTTTGCTAAGAGACAGGAGAGTTTGAGGGGCAAAAATGGTAATGAGCTCAAAAAGAAGTAATCTGTCCCTATTCTCAAAGTAAAGTAAGTTTCATATGTTTCACTCTGCTACAGTGGGAGAAACTTTAGTAAAACAGTAATTGTCTACGTTTTTTTAAGTATGTTATGGTTTCCATATGGTTTCCCTTTCCCTGTACAAAAACTATTTCTTCACCTATTGACATGCGGCCAACGGGGAGAATTTGGCTGACTCAGTATCACTTTAAAACTGAAATCAGTGGAGTTTCAATTATATCTAGCTTCTGCTGATATTGTCTGTTCCAAATAATTATAGTAACATTTAAACACTAAGGTGACAGTGAAAAGGGTTAAGTTTACCAATGGAGGATAATGGGGAACACTGTGATGTATATTTGTTATGCTTCTGTTAACATCAGAAAACTCCTTATCATCCTCCACAAACAAGGTGAGATAGCTGCATAGCATTTTATACTGACCAATTATACTTCTGTCTTTTTCAGTATGACAGCAGTTATAGATCTACTAAACTACATTTTGGGGGTCTTTTTCCATTTTTGTTATGCAAATCCTAGTATGCACCACAGGGCAAAACTCAGAAGAGAAAAAAAAAATCTAAAAATTGTCTTCAGGTAAGGAGCCAGTTCATCTTTTCTTAATTAAAAATAGCTCTCATATTGTAGTCACCGGTGATGTGTAACTGGCATTACGTGTCAACAGGAGGTTTACAGCGTATTCAGAGTGATCTACACATGTAACTGACCATGGATCAGAAAAGCACTGCTTTTAATCCTTTTACTGTATTGTTGGCTTTTTTTTAAAAAAAAATAAATGTTGGTGATTGATTTAAATGTACAGCCCTTGCAGCACAGCATCCTCCAGAAGATGCCCTCTAAATCAATTCCATTCATATCTTCCCTAATTGGTTTACTTCAAACACATTATCGACTGGTGTCAGGGATGTGTTGGATGGAGGAAGAAAACAGATCCACAAACAGTCCTTATGTTTCTGTGCTCTCCAGATAGCAGCCAGCAGCTTTACGTGCTAACAAAAGAGCATACCACAGTATTCTTTATTTTGATTGCATCTGATTTTAGCAGTGTGTAACAAATCCTGTTAAGCTTTTTTTTGTCTGTCAACTGATCAGAGAAGGAATTTTGTATTTAAGACTTCAACATACTACCTTTTCTACTTCAAGATGTGCCATATCTTCTTTTTGTTAGTTGCCTATCTGTTCCCTTTTTAAGTCTCTCTTTGTGGAAGTTTAATGAAATGAAATAAAAACCATAGGGGACAATTGAACATACATGGAGCAGCATGGGTTTGTGTAGAGTGTGGAGAGCAATCCATTGAGTTCCCTTTTCTTTTGTCCCATAACCCTGTGAAAAGACCAGTAAAAAGGAATTGATTGTATGTATGGAAAATAAAAAATAGCCTGTGAGATGCCCTGTGATGAAGTGACATCCCACCTAGAGTATATGCTGTCTCCCACTCTGTGGCTCCAAGATGACACCTAGACCACAGTGACATTGCGTTGGAAAAGGGTATATGGACAGATGGATTAACAGACCAGTTGACAGAACTGAACAATTATATTTGCAAAACTGTTGTTATTTCACTCCTTATGTGATACTGTTATACGAAGCAGAGTGGCTGTTTTAGAGCAAATCGACAAGTACAGACAAACAATTTATAGTCTAATACTTGGGCTGTACAAAATTGAGGATTTTATTATCGAGATTCAATAGTTAGTGGATTAACACATCTACTCCACTGGAATACAGTTGGTGTCAAGTTCCTTTGCGCACATGGTTAGAGCCGATTGTTAATTAGCATTTGAATTTTAATCGGAATCTGAGTATCGCACTGTTGGTTTGGACACTTTATTACATTCTTGCTGTTTTGCCAACCCACGTGTTTAAAGACTACTGTACATAAGTAAGAAGAATGACAAACCTCATTGTTATCATTTAGCACCTCATCTTCTCTTGTCCTTATCTTCCCACCGTACGTATCCCTACCGCTAACAAATCTCAGCTAACTGCACAGTTATTTTCAGGCCTCCCTCACTCTCAGACGCCCACCTACTGGCTAGTACTGTGCTGCTGTTCCAGTGAGGGATCAAGAGATGGTGACTTTGTGATGCCTTCGATAAAGTGTGGCCATTCCTAGGCAGGTTTCACAGAAGAATACCCTGTTCCATCTGTCTCTTCTTCCCCTCCAGCTTGCAGGCAGCAACATTAATGTCCCAAGTCATAAACACAGTCAACAAAGGTCAGCTGTAGCTTGGGTTGCTGCCACAAGTCGATCTTTTGTTTTTTTCCACAATACAAGGTGTGGGTAGAGAGCCATGTTTCACCAGATCCCACAGTCATTGTGGAGTCTCTGTATTTGATGACACTGCGTGGCAGATCTTACTTATATTCCACTAGTTTGCGTGTGTGTGTGTTTGTGTGAGAAATACTACTCTGGTAAATTCTGTGGCAAAAGTCTGTTGCTCTGAATCCAACACCTACAGTGACTTTCTGACTTATTTACTGCTTTTACAATCTAGACAGTTAAATAAGTTAATTTTGCTTGGCATAGAACAGACTGGTTCACATTGGTGTGCAGTATTAACTTGAACTTATATAGTCTCTGTGATGTTGCCTGGAACCATGTATGCATCCATCTTGACTATGTAGATATTTTGTCAGAACATAATAATGTCATACAGTGGCGCAGAGACTTGCTTTTCTCCTTCTCCAACTAGGCACTTTAGGTATACTGTCCTTTTTCCCAAGACCATAACTTTATATTTTTTTGTTTTGTTTTTAAAGTCAGATGATGTAACCAAACAGTACACTCCCAGAAAAAAAATGAGTTTTTTGTGCAAATGTGATTTGAATTTGTTTTATGTTTAAATATTTGATTTTAAGTTTTATTTTGTGGTGTTGGGTGGTGTCCAGGTAATTTTCCCAAATATCACTAAAACAGTGTAAAACACATGCATGCACTGTCCACACTGCAAAGACAGAGTATCTTACATGGGGCACCGCATCAATAGTACACACACGGCATGCACATCTCACTGATATCACACACAGCCCATCAACCTCTCTTTTCACTAGTAGTAGTAGGTCAGACCTATCTACAGACTTGAGCAGGAGACAAAGAAGAATTGGGGACTCCACATTCCAGAGTTTTTCCACAGTTCGAAACCAAGTTTTGATTCCCTTCCTCCCAACCTACACAAGAACAAAAGCCTGCATTTGTGTGTCTTCTTGTCCCATGAACCAGCGGGTTTTTTCTAGGCAGTATGTTGGAAAAAAAACTGTTTTCTTTAGATCCAGTAGACGATGATGTTAAAAAAGTAAAGACAAAATGCAAATGAAAAAGGCAGTTTATTGTAATGACTTGTCACTGTACTCAACAAGTGAATAAAAGAATAGATGATTGTAAGTTATTGCTGGGTGGAGGGAGGAGAATAGTATGTATATGTCCAGTATGTACACATATATACTGTATAACATTTATTGTTTAGACTGAGTTAATTTTTTAAAATGTTACATACAAAGCTGCAACAGATGCAGATCAATTTTCTAATAAAACGATTTATTATCAAGGTTTTTATTATCTTTTTAAGATGGCAATTTAATTTGAAGTTTTGGTGGCAAAATTTAGCACCCCCACATTTCAGTGCCTCTCAGCAATTGCACAGGTTTGCCTGATTAAAATTAAACCAACCCTGACCTTAAACCTTAACGCTAACTTCTCAAAAGAACAACAGTGGCAGTATGATTACAGCACATTAATTTTTGTTCTTTGTCTTTTTTGTCTTGTTTCACAGAGTTAGAATGGATCCTGCTGAAAGCCCCAGGACAGAGTGCTCAGACCCGGAACAGGTAGGGAGGCAAACACAAGTGTGCTGAAGCAGCAACTGCACCAGTGTTGTCGTGTACTGAAATGCATCGTGGGCTTCAGCTTGTTTCCACTTACACTTTGTGGTTCACATCACTGAGGCACAAAGTGAGAGCAATGTTATGTAACACTGTTATATAATGTTGCCTTTGGTTTATGACAGACTTGTATTTTATAGGGCTTCCAGTATCATTTTTTTCTCATTTATGCATAACTTTAATCGTAGGTATTTGTTAATAATTTCAGACAAAGATTTAAAATGATAAAAGGGAACTTTATGAATTTATCTGGTAGAAAAGTATGTAAGAGTGGTACAGGATATGTACAAGGACAGTGTGACAGTGGTGAGGTCTGCGGTAGGAGTGACGGATGCTTTCAAGGTGGCGGTAGGATTACATCAAGGATCAGCTTTGAGTCCTTTCTTGTTTGCAATGGTAATGGACAGGTTGACAGATGAGATCAGACAGGAGTCACCATGGACTATGATGTTTGCGGATGACATTGTGATCTGTAGTGAGAGTAGGGAGCAGGTTGAGGAGATCCTGGAGAGGTGGAGATATGCTCTAGAGAGAAGAGGAATGAAGGTCAGTAGGACTAAGACAGAATACATGTGCATAAATGAGAGGGATGATAGAGGAATGGTGAGGATGCAGGGAATAGAGTTGGCGAAGGTGGATGAATTTAAATACTTAGGATCAGCAGTCCAGAGTAATGGGGAGTGTGGAAGAGAGGTGAAGAAGAGAGTGCAGGCAGGGTGGAGTGGGTGGAGAAGAGTGTCAGGAGTGATCTGTGACAGAAGGGTACCAGCAAGAGTGAAAGGGAAGGTCTACAAGATGGTAGTGAGACCAGCTACGCTTTATGGGTTGGAGACGGTGGCACTGACCAAAAGACAGGAGGCAGAGCTAGAGGTGGCAGAGTTAAAGAAGTTAAGATTTGCATTGGGTCTGACGAGGATGGACAGGATTAGAAATGAGTATATTAGAGGGTCAGCACAGGTTGGACGGTTTGGAGACAAAGTCAGAGAGGCGAGATTGCGTTGGTTTGGACATGTGCAGAGGAGAGATTCTGGATATATCGGGAGAAGGATGCTAGGGATGGAGCTGCCAGGCAAGAGGAAGAGAGGAAGGCCTAAGAGGAGATTTATGGATGTGGTGAAGGAGGACATGCAGGTGGTGGGTGCGACAGAGAAAGATGCAGAGGACAGGAAGAAGTGGAAACAATTGATCCGCTGTGGCGACCCCTAACGGGAGCGGCCGAAAGAAGAAGATATACCTATTAGTATGTCAACTAAATGTGTCAATAGTATGAAATACAACATTTGCAAAGTTTAATGTACTTTAAGCATTATACAGTAAGAGGTATAGAGCAGTAAAGACACAGAAGTTAAGGACAAGGACACAAGTTACTGGTTTAGAAGGGATTAATTATTATCAGTAGAAGAAGAATCAGATTTATTTGGCCAAGTATGCTCACATATACAGGGAATTTGGCTTTGGTTCCCAATATTCCCAAAGAATGCAACATACATACTTACATGCACATGTACAAGGGGCTAAGAGGAGTTACAGATGCATTGTGCATGTCCTGTCTCCCTGCTCAGTTCCCTTATGTAGCAGACACAGCAGGCTAGAAAGTATCGGCAACATAATAACTATAAGAACTTCAACTAAAAAATATACACAAACAAGGTAAAACTGCATAATTTTATAAATACCTGTAGGTTTTTTGTTTTTGACTTTTAATATGAAAATAGACTTTGTGACTATGGTCAGGAATGACCTTCACTGGGGTTTATTCAAGACATTCTCCAGAGTCACCATTCTTTGTGGCTTGAGAACTACCTGGTAACCATAAGCTCTTTGTCTCTGCCCCCTGTATAACTTTTTCCAAATGCCTTTGAATACAGAAGTCTCACTCCAGGGGTTTAATCTTAAATCCTACCCCTAAGCCCCACGTCATTCAGCTACACACCCCTATTGTGTCCTCCCATGCTTTCTTCAGACAGCTGTGGCAGACAGCTATGCATCACAAGAACACCTGCAGGCTCAAGCTTCCTGGTTGCAGAAGATGTTTCATAAGCTGGACAGCAAGTATCCTTTGGCCACAACCCTTCCATAAAGTACCCACCCAGCACATCCACCACTTAACAGTCTCACATTACAACATCACACACAAGGCCTCAGGTTTATTAACTTTGTCTCAGGCTGCACTCACCGTCATGTCCCCACATTATTGGGGTTTTCCTCAGCAGCAAACTGGAAGTAATACATTTTTATGTGTGATTCTTTGTCTTTCATGTTCCCCCCCTCCCCCCATGGAAGACTAGCATTTTAAACTGAAACTGAAAAAGGTTATTTTTGTCCTCAGGCTGAAGTGTAATGACTAGGTAAGAGGCTCCCGCCTCTAAAAGCCTGGCTCATCTGCATTAATTGCAAAGCTATCACATTTGTTATAATGTTTGAAAGCCTTTTTACTGTGTTCATTTGCATTTGTAGGTTAGAAGGAGATTTAGTGTGCTGAAGTCAGTGAGCACTGAAATACCACGATGTGCTTTTTGCCTCTTGGAGGAGCTGCGTTCACAGTTGGAGGCATCTGTGACACAGGACTGTGTCGTGGCACTGACTGCACAAGTAGCAACAGGATTGCGGGAATTGGGGTGTGTTGGTCTGGTGAGAAGATTTGGCAGTCCTTGTGGAACAGTTTGTCAGCACTGAGAGACACGTACACATTGTTTATAGAACACGTGACAGGTCAAGATGTCATTATTGGACACAAATAGCAGATGAATATTAAATATTAATTAAATGGTACACATAACATAACCCAAAGACCAAGGCAGCACACAGGTCATAATTGTAATGGAGCTGAAACTTGAAAATGCATGTCTTTGAACTGTGGGAGGAAACACAGGGGAACGTGGGGAGAAGAACAAACTCCACACATACTGAATGTGCACAAGTGCTATCCACTGCACTAGTGTCACTGTATTTCTTATAATTCTTTTTTGTAATTTACTTGTTCTTTATATTACTGCTTGTAAACTTCCACAGACTGGTGTCCCATAGCCTTGGTGCCCAGGGATTCTGGGGCAGGCTCCAGATTGAGGAGGATGAAGTGATTAATGATAATTTTACTGCTTTTGTTTGCTTATTTCTTTTATATAATTTTTGCTATTTCCATCATGATTGCATCCCATATTTTCTTTGGTTTGTGTTATGTGGACCATTTAATTACCAGTATTCTGTCTGTGGTCTGTGGTGTATTTGCAGTGTCCTAACCTGTCACGTTTTATAAACTGTATTTCTTTGTGTAATTTGTACACATGCCCTTTAAGACCTCCAGCCTGTATTGTACAAATTTATTTGCATTTTATTAGCAAAATTGCACTTATCACGGTAGGTTAATATAATATTTGTGCTATTTTGCAAGAAGAGTTCTTGGCTGCACAGTGAGTCCACTACCTTGGTTCAACCAAACCAGCTATTTTTGGGCAAATGCATGTAAAGGCTGTGTGTGTTTTCACAGCTCTTGTAACAGAAAAGAGATAGCAGATAAAAAAGAGATAAAAAATGATCATATGCTGTTTAACATAAAAACCCATGATATAGGCCAGTGCTTGGGTTATATTATATTAAATAGCACAGTTTGTGATTATTACAGGAGAGGATTGTACAGGAGAGAATTTTAATGTCTGATGAGTGAAAGTGCTCAGAATATCTACTTTGATAGCTTTTAACCTGCACATTGAGAACTTAAGAGTTTCAGGGTACCCTTTAAAACACAGAAAGATTCAAGGGGAATTTTCTTTACAAAGCAGATGCTTTCTTATCATTCTCTTAAATGATGACAGTCCTGGTGTGAGAGGATTCTCAATGTTTCCATGGGTTTCCCCCAAGTGCTTCAGTTTGCTCACAGTCCAAAGACCTGTTTAGCTGAAATTGTGAGTTTCAGTTTGTGTGTTACACAGCTGCAGTATATTACTGTAAATTCAGACAGATTCACTGTTTTTCTATTGATTTTTACTTCTCTTTTTTTTGCCTTTCTTTCCTGTGTAGTTGTTTTACATATGGTGACATTTGTACGTCATTATTTTTTGTTATTTTTCATTGTGTGTGTGAAAGGACTTTCTTTTACACAGTTAGACTGCTCTCCTATAATTCGCAAAGTAGAGCTGGTGAGAATCTCTTGACCTACAGACAAAGTGTTTGTTAGAAAACCAAGCAGTAAGAAGCATTAGTGCCAATGAGTGAGCAGCAGCATCATCCCACAAACAATGGGTGAAAGGATCCAGGCTGAAAGCAGTAGCAGGTCTGAGGACAAAGACTGAGCAGCTTTTTACACCCCTTTTCCTTTCTTATGTGTCAAGGGGTCTCTATCTCCCCCCACTCCAGCTTCTCACGGTGCTCCCCAAAGGTTTGCATTTCTGCCATCTGCTGCTATTGACTGCTACCCTGGCCCATTCATATACCAGACCATTTTTGTAAAAGTAACCATAGTAACTGTGACAAGTTCTGGAACACTGAATTTAATTGAAGGACAAAGTGGCGAATATGCTTAATGTACAGTATGCTAATTGTGTAACTTGCACAAGTAACCTATGGAAGTGCCAATGGTGTCCTCGGTAGTGCGAGTGTGAACTGTTGACATTGCAGTATTTTCTGGTTTGTGTAGAAGTTCCAGGTTTGATTGACATTGAAGTAGCTATGGTCAATCAAGAAAAATTTAAGAAAATTAACGAAAGAGCACTAAACAGTCATATAGACAAACAGGACTTATAATGTAGTAACTATAAGTCAGATTGCAGCTGAGGAAAGGAAAAAGAAAAAAAAAAACTACAGAGCGAGGTAAACCTTTGGGGGTCGTGGTGGGGGGGGAAGCTGCCTCTTTCTTGATCATTTGCTTCTAAATAATCTCAAACAAGCTACCATACCAGTCTCTGCTCTCATTTTTTTTTTTAATTTGTCCTATCTTCTGTTGCCATGTCAATTCCTCATTTGCAGGTGGGCTACCCTGCTGATGCTTGATATTCTCTAGATTCTGAAAGCTCATTCCTGAGGCATATACTGTAGGGCTGTTCTTCCTTTTCATTGTTTGCACCACCTTACAAAATAAGCCCATCATTTCTAGTTCACATGTAGGTGTATTTATTAGAAGTTGTACCAAAGAGATGGGATAACTGGTGTAGCCAGTGCCAGCCATTTTTGGGATGAGATGTGGACGTTCCCGACTGGTCATATAACCCAATGGTTCATACCATAATCTAAACTTAAAATAGTTTGGAATAAACAAAATAAGGATAGTAAATAGATTATTTAGAAGTCTGTGGGGGGGGTGCAGGTATAAGTAACTGCACCCCCTCCCTGGACATTCTAATGCTGTGACAGAGGGCCTGTGTGGGTATGACTAATTTTACTTGTACACAGTGACAAGATGATTGATCGGGACAGGCAGACATAACTGCTTGACATAAGATATTGAATTAACCCTGGAATAAATTGTGTAAAAATAGACATTTGATGTAAGTGAAAAAGCAGGAAAATAGTATTGGAATACTAAAATCTCAGTACTGCTTGGGACCTGATTTTCATTTACACAAAACTATTTTGTACCTCAAGATAATATGAAAGGTTTATCAAACTGTCAGAGCACAGGGACTGACTAAAGATGGTGTTGCTAGTGGAGGAGCTTTAAATAAGTGGACTTTTAATATCTGTCTTGCTATTCCAAGTAGCTTTGGACTTCACGATTCAGCATTTCCCGATCATGTATCTCTCAGAGAACCCAGTCAGTGCAGTCAGTGTGTGTAATGACTTGGTCTCACCGACACCACTTTATGGAAGTCTTAGTGGCTAATCCACCCCCATTCCCCGTCACCTTTTCAGACATCAACAGTGCAGTTAGGCATGGTCATTTAAGTGAAATTGATTGTTTAAGTGAATCTGTATTACTGTGATAAACTGCATTTTACCATCGCATTCATATGGCCAAATCAAATGATGAAGTACAATTCGTACTCTTCAATATGTGGAAAATACAATATGAAAGGAATTCTACTTTATTGGCAAGTTGAAGTTCAATTTGAGTATTCCAGCAAGCACTGGCACAAAGACGTGTTTGTACCTAAGGGATTCACTACTATCGGTCTGGGATACTTGTTCCATTGTTTTAACTATGACTTACAAAGACCAAAACTGCTTTGAGTGTAGGAACAGGAAAGGGGTTGAATATGCTACTTCCTTGCATGCCTATGACATCACTCATGTAGAGAACATCCTGGAGGCTGTTGTAGATCGCATCTGAGGACACTGTGTGGTTTGAATATTCTCTTTTTGCCCGTAACTGCATGTACTCCAATGGTAGAACGTGTTAAATGGATAATTGTCTTAACCTCAATCAGCACCATCTTATTCCACATTCTTCGTGGATTACCATGAGGATCCCGCTGCCCCTAAAATCCTGCGTTGTGCTGTTGAGAGCAAAATTAGAAAAATACGAAACGCTTGTGAAATCTCAGTGGAGAAATGGAACAAATGTTGTTTTTAACCAATGATGTCATAGCTGCCCACATAAGCAGAAGTGATCACGATTGATTTAAATTGTACTGTCCTGTCAGGCTCCCAAACTCATGGATGTCTGAGGTTGACAACTAACATTTGGCATGCTGATATAAAGAGTGCACTGTAAACATCCATTAAATAATTAACAATGGAGAAGTGGGGAAGAGTTGTGGCGTTTCCTCCCCGCCACATGTTTTCTGTGCTCATGTGGGTTTTCTAGGTGTGGTCCATTGTTCTTTTACAGAGAAAACTCATGCAGGTTAACTGGATTAGCAATGCTGAATTGCCCTGGAAAGAGAGCGTGTATTTGTGTGCGTACGTGCACCGGTTCTATGGCCTGTTCCTGCCTCATGTTACCTTGGGCTCCCTGCACTGGATAAGCGGGTTCAGGAGATGAAAGAGTGAGCCAATAAAAAAAAAAGAAGTGATATTATGTGAAGAGCTAGTGCACGCCATGTAAAATGAACCCTTAGAGATGGCAGGGCGCTGAAACACAACTGCTACTGCCATGGTCTGCTGGATTGTTCACTCAGTTTCACTGTAACACAAGGAACTATTGACTCCATACCTGCTTTGGGGAGTGATCTCAGTTTAATGTGCAGTAACCGCTTTGTAGGCCTCTCTTTGTTCTTTCTCCCTAATGCACCTTAACAGCACAACAGATACGTCAAACCGGTACTGACTCACTTTGGGCCACCGCTGACAACAACGCTGCCGCTGTGGTGTGCACCTTTGGCCAGACTTCTGACCAGTCCGCACGCGTACGAGGTACAAGCCCCTGCCCTACCCCTGCCATCCTTTAGTCGGCTTCTCCAAAACAGCATAGCTCTACCTGAAGCCAAGTCACTGTAGGGGCTGTGAGCCTGTGTCTTGGAGTTAGGAACTTCTTCTGAATTGCTCTGACATTTTTAAAGGTTTCAAAACATACCAGGATTTATCATAAAAAATAAGTGTTAACCCTTCACAGAACTAAAAACTCAGTAGTATTTTTTTTATCACCCTTGTATATACCATATGTAACACAAGATGAAACTCGGGTGTAATTTGGCTTTAGAACCAGGAGCAGCTGAAGGACACGGAAGACAACTGCAGCTCAGTGAGGATGGATGAGATGGAGAATAACCAGGGGTCTACAGGAGACAAAGCTGAGGAGGCCACGGCTTGCACACAGAGAGACGATCTTCTAGCGGGAGACCTGGGTCTAGGCCAGTGTGCGAAACTTCCAGAATCTTTCTCATGAACACCGTGCTGCTCAGTGCTGTCACCAATTTTAACAATATATTTTTTATTAGAAATTGCCATGTTGTCTTAACTGTTATTACCAAGGAAGACTTTATTCTTCTTGAAATATCCTTTAACTTAATTTCTCAAAGAGTGGACTTTTTTTAAAATCTAAAATAAAGAACTCAAGTCCGTTTTCTGAGGAGGTTGTCAGTGAAATAAAGTAGTACCACTGATCAAGGTACCCTGAATTGGTGCAGTAAAAATTACCCTGCTGTTTCAATGGGTAAATAATTGTAAGTCGCTTTGGAGAAAAGCTTCAGATAAATAACTGTAATACAATGTAATGAAGCTCTAAATAACCTGGTGGGACCCTCCAGCATGGTTAAAAAGCAAAACTCCAGTTATGCAACAGCAGAAAGTCAGCAACATGCTGGGATCACTGTGTTTAACATAAATGTTTTTAGCTGTGGTAATAATTGTTGAATCGGGAAGTGCAGATGTCTGTTTGAAACCCAATCGCCCTCACAACATCCACACAGACATTCAGCATAAGTCAAAGCCAGACAGCTCCACCTCATTACTTCCTGACCTACTTCACCCACCTGTGAACAGCATCTGTACTGGTGCGGAGCTGGAATTCCTGTGCTGCACAAATTCCGTTTCCAAAATTTGTTAAAATACCTTTATTTTTGCACTGCCTGATTGTAGGTGAAAGCAACGCAGTTAGAGGAATACAGTACAGTAGTTTTCTCATACAGAATATCTTGCACTAATAATTGAAAACACCAGACATTTTAACCTAAGGTGCTAACAGAAGCATAATAATATACTGCAATCATAACAAAATGCAATAATAGAACTGCTGCTGATTCAGCAAAGTGCATTACCTATTCACAGCTTTTTGAACGCTGCAAGGTGAAAAAGTCTTCACTGCAGTTATATTTTCCTCTTCCACATCTACGCTGGTCCAAACAACTCATTTGGAAATTAAATTCTGAAAATATTTTACTATAGTGTTTTTATTATTGAAAACACTTTTTTCCCTACTGTAACATACATTAAGAGAATTCTTACATTTTATGACAAAGCTCATGTGGTTATAAAAAAATAACAGAACTGCGATCTTCATCTCATGACCTCGGCTTTCACTTCTTTATGGCAAAAAACACATTCATCTCATATAAGAACCTGCAGAAATCGCCTGAGCTTGAAAAGGTAAAAAAAAAAATTGCTTAGATGAAAGGGAAAGGGGGGTCAAATTCTGTTTAAAGCCACCTTTGGGGCGGATGCTGCACCGAGAACAGCCGCCACACCAAAGCCTAGTCAATGCAGATATTAATTTAATATTTATGATTGTCTCTCAGAGAATTTATGCAGTAATAAAAAAATAAGAGCTTCCTCATGAGATGGTGCTTCCCCAATATCTTGTTTCAACAAGTTTCCACAAAAACAAACAACGTTTGGATTTCTCCGACTTCTACATACAGTAATTGTACCGTATATCCTAAAACCTAACTTTATTTCAGGTAGCGTTTCAAAAAAAAAAAAAAAAATTACTGTGTGACAAAATTACACAAGAATTTTACTTTTTTTCAGTTTTTATAATTCAAGTTATTGTTTATAGGCATTGCATTGTCCAACACAGCCAGTGGTCCTGCAAAGCGCCACCACCATTCATTAAAAAAATTAAAATATTTCATACATTCCAATATGGCACTGGGTATTATTATTCAAAACACAGACTTAAATAGTGTTTAATGTTGAAATTGGCACAAATTAACTATAGTCAATGCACAATAGAAATATCTGGTCAGAGTTTTGGGGCTGATAGAAGGGATTTGCTGAGGTCTTTGGCCTCCGCAGGGGTTCGGACCCGTTCATAACCCAACAGAGCCATGGCATGGTGGCAGTAGTCCTCAACCTGCTTTATCTGCTGGATGCTCAGCACGGTCCTCCACGCGCTGGCAGCTTGCGTGGCGTTCCGGGATGAAACAATGAAGGGCTTTGATGAGGATCCCGTTCCACTGGTCATGTTCAGGGCGAATGAGTCTATGTCATGATTCGCGGTAAGGTTGACAAACTTGTAAACGTGCCGCAAAGTCCTGATGGGGTTCTCCACCAGATCTTCGTAACGCACCACCATGTACTTGCCCTTCAGCCAGCTGGGTGGGTTCAGAACCGTTCTCAGAGTCTTGGAGGTCCTGTCACAAATAACTTCCATGGCTCCGATGGAGTGGTAGTCCGAACTGTCTTTTTTATTCGCTTTGTGGTTGGGGTCCACAAAGGGGATGCGCCGCAGCTTGGGGTCCCGGCTCCTCACCACCTGCAA
Organism: Heterotis niloticus; assembly: GCA_018136845.1. NCBI lineage: Eukaryota > Metazoa > Chordata > Actinopteri > Osteoglossiformes > Osteoglossidae > Heterotis > Heterotis niloticus. Next base: position 12,074,592 of record CM030905.1, read on the forward strand.
GTTCTCCCGTATCAAGCCATGTCTGGACTTTATCCTGGAATTGGCCACAGCTCGGGGGTCTCTTACAAGGTGAATCACCTTCAGGTCCAAGGAAGGATCCTCCATCAGAGGAGCCAAAACATTGATGTCCAGGATGCGGACCCCTTTGATGACCACCGTGCCGTACTTGAGACACTCCTCCTCCAGCAACCGCAGGCTCTGCGGGGGACACTTCTTGCAAAACTTGTCATCCACCATTCCTACAACATCCTTCCTGTAGGCAGAGCACAGGGGATATGAGCAGATCACCTTGTTGAGTGTAGCCCCGAAGAGCCCCAGGGAGGTGAAGTTCTTGCCCCCGGGGCTGTTATAAAGCTGGAAAACAGAGAAGTCACAGCGGTACAGGGAGCTCAGCATGTCCCGGGCCGCTCCCTGGAGGGACACAGCATCCCCAGGGTACAGCTTCTGCCAGATGTGCCACATGGGCTCATACAGGAAGAACACGTCTGGGTTCTGGTTAAAGAGCTCCCCGAAGAAGGATGAGCCAGACCTCCAAGTGGTGAGAACGTACACGAGCTGCCTCTTCTTAGCCATGGGTGCTTTGTAGAGGAAGCGGATGTCAGACCTGCTCTGGTACGCGGTGCTCCGCATCTGGTGGTTGCACTGCTGGGGCTCCTTGGTCCACCGATAGTTGGCCAGGTTGAGCATAGTCAGAACCAGCAGCAGCACATAGGCCACGAAGAGGACCATCCTCTTTCTGCGCAGGACCTTCATCACGATGCCGGGCTGGGCTATTATTTTGCTGTGGCTCCTGTACGGTTTGAACTTCCTAGCATCCTTGTCCCACGGTAGGGTGAGCGCGAGCTGCTTGTTTTTCATGGGGATTCGATCCTAATCCCACCCGTACGGGATGCGACGCTCGCAGGGAGCGCGGTTCGACTGCGGAGGGCGAGTCCAGTCGGTCTGCTGCACTGCGCAACGCTGCTCACTCGGAGGAGGAGAAGGAGACGTCCGCAGATCCATCCAACCGTCCGTCCGCCCACCCCACGGAGCTCCGTCCCCGACGTCAAAACCCGGCGAAGAAGCGTCCGGCGGCGCGGATCGCGACCGTTTCACGCAAGCGCAGCGCGCACATGTCGGCGCCCTTTGACTGGCACTGCGGCTCCTTCGGGCGAATTCACACAAAGTCGAGTATTTGCGGGGGCCGCCGCCCGCCCACTAACCTGACAGCGGCAAAAATGCACAGTACAGACGTTTCCGGGCCGCGAACCGCTCACGTACGCGAACAAGGCAGCGCTCAGGAGGCGGCTCGCCTCGCCGAACCCAGCTGACTGAAACGGAACCTTTTCAATGCCTGCCAGCCTGATGAAAACGGGTCCCGCCCATGCGCCGCCACTGTTGGTCAAAGCTGCAGAAATAACTTCTCGCTGCTCATTTCGATTGGTTAAATTTGACGTCTATCAAGGTTCGTGTTAGCCCCCGTCCGCAACGCCTTAAGTAGCGGAGAAGACTTGGCGGGGGAGGGCTGTTCCGTTAGCAGACATGACACTTCTGGAAAGGCGTGTTTGTTCCTTTGTGCTCTTTTACGTGAGCCGTGTGCTCTGTTTCTCGAACGCCCGATGTTCGCAGTCTTTTGTTCTGTTTTAAAAAAAAAACGCGTGCATGTTGATCGTGACGCGCATTTTCACCATAGGGATGCCATCGTGGGAGGAGTTAGATTGTAGCGGATGAGTTTCGCCTGCTCATCCTTTACTTCATAAAGTTGCTTTCGCGTGTTCATTGAAGGCTGTAACTGAAGGAATAAACCAAGAATGCAAAAAAAAAAATGCACATCTGTGTACTGGCAAAACGTAGCTGCCACAACTTGCTCATAACCAGAACTTACAGGACCGAGGACAAGTCAGACAGATGCCTTTAACAACACTCCTCTGTCTTGGGTCATTAATTCAATTGCGCAAATTTGTTTTTGGTTATCTCCCAAGAAGTTCAGAAGAATGAGGGATGTTGTCTTCAAGAAATGTTTGACCTGTATTTCTTCTTATCAGTGGGATCTACCCACAGCAAACCTTCTCTTCTCCCACCTCCTCTCTCCTGGCAGATTCATTCTGGTCTACTTGTACCAGCTGCCTACCCAGAATCAGTGGCATCAAAACAACTCTGCAACTCCAAGTCCAGCAGAATAAATCAAACCCCCGTGTTCAATATGAAAAAGCAGCACTATGAAAACTGCTGAGTAAGACAAAACGATTTGATGGTGCCATTGTGATGCGTGCATGATAGAGGGAATTAAAAACGGCCACAGTAATGTCTGATCTGGAGAAAATCTAAAAATTCAGTTTGTAACCATTACCCACTTCATCACAGGTGGTGATTTTCGACCTTTCTTGGAATCACTAAATTTTAAAATAGCTGTTGTTGAGCTCTTTCTATATTCTGTATTGCGCCCGTTTATTACGGTTAAAAGAACTGGCGCTCCCCCTACAGGAAGGGGGCTGTTACTGCAGACAACACCCGGCGCGTACAGGCTGCTGGGGCTACAAAACGCACGCCGATCATCCTGAATCCAGCGTGGATTCTTATTTCTGTGTCTCTGTGGGTCGATCATTACATCCCATGCATCCAGATATTATCTACATTCCCCTACAGCAGCTTCTGACATCTTTCTAAGGGCTATGTAATATGCTCCAGTACACATATAAATTCAAACAAGCTGTGTCCTTTGGTGCTGGAGAATATTGAATAACCCCAAAATAGTTCAAACATTTAGCTCATTACTATACTTCACAATTTCGTAGGAATTCAAGATAGCTTAAAATGTCATTTTGAATGTGTCACACCTGCTTTACATTTCCATTTATTTAGCCAGTGCTTTGCCCCAAGCTCCAGGTGCACCTTTTCCTGCAGTGAGAAAATGGCCCTGCATTTCTCTGTTAGTTGGCAGCAGACTGCAGTTTAGAAGAAAAGCAATCAAAAGAGAGGTGAAGGACCAACCGCTTTCAAGTCACTTCCGGTGTTTACTGCAGTTAATAAAAATGTTAATATGTCTGACAAAGTATTTTTATTTACCATAGTCAATATTTTACATAAATCAAGGGATATCTGTTTTATTAAGCTTTTACTGATTGTGTACATGAATGAACTCTGCTTTTGTGAGGTCACTGGCATTAAACAGGAGGTTGTGGAATGACTTTTTTTTAATCTGCAGGAATTTTAAATATTTTAATATAGTTTTAACTTAATTAAAATAATAGAAGTCTTATTCTTCTCACCCAAACGCACATGAACACATAGAGGACACCAAATGCAACAAAAGCCATACTGAGCTGTAATGTCAAATATTACAAATACACAAACACACACCCCAGGTACCAAATTATAACTAACATAACAGAGAATAAATACAAAGCATCAAAACATTTATTAAATGTAACTAAAGCAACACATACAGTATGCAGCAAAGGATGATGGGCAGAGTCCACATCCCAAGCAGAGCTTGTAATGTTCTGATTGGGCATCCATTCTTCTGCCCTGCCCATGATCATGCTAGAAAACACGTTTCACTGATACTTTAGCACATTATCAAGCTCTATAAATATTTTTTTTGCAGCAGTAAGCTTTACAAAACTGCCAGTTTTTGTTTTTTTTTTAAACTACTGCTGCTGAGATCAAAATTTTGTTCAACAGATGTCCTGACTTTTTTTAATAAGAGTCAGACTCGACGGCACTTTCCTCAATCAATATGATTCAGAATTAAGCCAAAGACAAAAATGTAATATTTAAGATTTGCTTTACATGAGTTCCTTTGTCTGCAGTTGTCTGACATCCAATGTGTGACTGGATTTTGTTAGCTGGTGTGTTGTCGTGTGTAACACATTCCATTGTTATTGCTGATTTTTGGGAAAACTGTTGTAGTGTAAAATGGACTGTAGGTGCCACTGAACAGGATACTTGACTTGGTGCCATCATTAAAGCGGGCTGAAAGATCACTGCTTGAGTCACTTATTGCAAATTGGAAAATGTCATTGAGTCTGACTGCTAGGCAATCACTGGTGTGGTTTTTAAGGCAAGAAGGAACAGAAACAGTTTTCCATTGCCTTCTTCCAGCTTATTTTTTCCTTAGAGGGGTACAAACACAGAGGAGAGCCTGCAAACTCCAAACACATCTGAAACCCACATCAGGGAAGGATCGCAGGAGCTGTAAAGCACAAGCAAACCCTGCTATGCCATCACATTCCTCCGTCATTTATTACTGCTCTCCAAAAACCTCTCTGAGAGGTGCAATATTCAATTTTTCTCATTGTCACAGGTTTAGGGCAGCAGCTGCAGCAGCTGTAACATTTCTTCACCTCTTCATCAGAACAGTTACCTCCCATGCAAACATAATGGATTCTGTTATATATTTTTGATTTTGATGCTGAAAAATCTCTTCCCCACTTTTTCCCAAGATTTACACAAAACTCACAACTTTGCCACACAGTTCAAGGAACAACACTCATGGTGGCCATCAGAAAAAGGGTTAAACTATTAGGCATTGCGTGTGAAGGGCTGAACACAAATGGGTTTTGCTATTGGTGAACAAGCAGAAGATGCTGACCTTGACTTCCCCACCATGGTGCAGCAGACCCCCAGATACGCCGGATTTTTCCGGTATGCTCAGTTTCAAAACTTTTCAAGCAGCCAAATGCAAGTTCACTGGAGAAGTATTAATGTTTCCTCAGCAGCATTCTACCTGTCCAACAAATATGTGACATTCCACCATCCTATGTGAGTTTTGCATGTGTTGCTCACAACTCCTCCATCACTTTCATATTGTCTGTCCAATAATGGCCCAATGGCAGCATCTCAGGAATTTTACCTGATGGTAGGCAGTGAACTCAAAAGCCACTCATATTTCAAAGTATTCAACTAAGAAGCATTATTATTCCATATCTCATTACAGTATGATTTACAATAGTGGCACTTACAGGTTATTGTTTTTCTACAATTGCTAGCTGGGTATATTTCTTTCTTGACATTTTTGATCTAATTCAAGTAAAAGCAATGCAACCTACTATCAGATTAAGGGCCAAAACAACAACTGCATGGTACCCTGCCAGTTTCACACCCCCGCTGACATGTTTACAGCAATATGAACTGCTTCCACACTAACGTTCCCAAATGCTGCAAAGCTTTGCAGTTCTCAAAAGCTTGAAGCCAGAATAAAAACATTCGATCTATGTCTGCTTCTGTATTTTTTTTTTTTTTTTTACCAGACTTTTATGCTCAAAATGTTTTTAGTTAGCTTTGGTACATTTGGGAGATACAGACATACAGTAAGCCAAACTAAATCTGTTTTAGATGTTTTAGTGACACATGTAAAAAAAATACAAATCTTTTAAATAAAAATCTTAAAACAATGCACCTTGTTCAAAAGGCAGCTGAGGTCCCGTCTGACTGTTTGAGACTGGCCATCCATCCATTGATGTCTGAACAGGTGAATTTAGCTAAAAACATGCACTCAGTTTCCTCAATACCACAGAACCAAAGAATGCAACTTGTCACTTTTTACTTTGCAAGATTTGATTGTAAGTATCAGTTAGAACTGGACATTCACTTTTGCTGATGAAACTGGAAACTGTGCAAGATTTTATGTCATAGTAATAAATGTATTCACATAAGGATGCAAAAAATGGTTAACATTTTCCCCCCTGAAAATATCGCTCAGGCTTCTCTAGTAACGCAAAACGTTTAGGCAGGCAGGCAAGCAGGCAGGTTGAACGAGTGCCAAGGCGTGGGATGGACATTCTGGCCGCTGGCGAGGCCGAGCGACATGACAGCAGTGTTTATGTGTTTGGGGAGAAGGTGTCCCACAGTGTGCGCTGTCGCCGCCAGGTTCCCATGGCAACTGCTCTGCATCCGTGGCTTAGAGAAACCAGAGATGGACATATGAATATTTTACCAACTGAAACCAGCGGTTAATTTATAGCTTACGCTTTCCTTTTCTGTAGGAAGCTGCACTACATTTGCATAAAGAATACAAGCCGTGTTCATGGATTGTGCGAGGAGAACAGTAAAAACAGCTTTCACTGGCTTCATTTTTCCTTTGTTTTTCAATTCCTTTGAAGAGCCACATTATTTCTGACATGCTGCCCAGAGTTTGTGAGTTCTTTGAAGAATAGCAACACTTGGTCACACGTATGAAAGCTAAATGCTACTGGTGGCACTAAAAGCTTGTCAGATTTTAAAGGGCTGAGAATATTAAGACTCAGGAGCTACACAACTGCTTAGTTTATTGTGCGGTTCAACATCTCGCACCGCCTTGCTTTGACTATGCTTTAAAGCGGCTATTTTTGACATTTTGCTCTTTGTTACGTTTTGATCATGTGGCCATGTTTGAAGTTTCTTGGTGGACTCTTTCTATCTCTAGTTGCTTTGAGCCAATGTTCACAAAAGCAGCTTTCGAAAAGCTAACCAACTAACATGTGAGTAAATAAACATGCATGCACTTTTCAGCCAAAACTGCTGTAATCCCCTTTGTCTTATGCATGTGTGAACATGGTCAACCACCCACGACCATTTATATCCTATGTTGCTCATTTTGTTTATTTTGCCAAAATGTGTATTGTTTCCTAAAGTTTTACTGTTTATCATGTCTGAGTTGCACCTGACGTTTGCTTTGTTTGACCCGAACGCGTCAGAGGAATGCGTCTGGCAAAAACAGTTACGTTTTTTAAGTAAAATGCACCTTTTTATTAACAGCTTTCAACCTTTACATGAAACGCGCGGTAAAATTTACCGACCGCGCAAAGAGCGCTGCGCCGGAATTTGGGCGTCGCTTGCGAGCGATTACGCAACGCGCAGGTGGAGGGCGACGCATGCGCACGGCGACCGCCCGCAACATCATCAACATCGCAACCGCATCCGTCGAGCGCGGCTGCAGTCGCGGACATGAGCGCCGGGAACCCGGGTTGCGTCCTCGGTCGTGTGTGAGAGCAGCTGCCGTGCAGAGAAACATGGAGCTTTAGTTGTTCTTACTATTATTATTTTTTTTTACAGAAATGTATGTGTAAAAGCGCGCTGCGCCAAGGCTGCGGAGCCGCTCCGGGGGATGCGCATCGGTGTGCTGCCCTACTCGCTGTCCGTCGTAATGGCCGCCCTGTACCAGGGTACGGACGCGTCCTCGCCGGACAAACACCTGGCGCTCAAGGATGTCCGGGAGGTGAAGGAGGAGACGACGCTGGACGAGAAGCTCTTCCTGCTGGCGTGCGAGAAAGGTGAGAGGCGCAGGTGTCCCGTATCCTCAGGTGCGGCGGGCCGAATAAACACACACACGCACGTAAATAAATCAGAAGCAAATAATAAAAAAATAAAACGAAATAAAGGGATAAATAAAAACAGAACATATATTACTTTAGAATAAATAAAATAAATGCATTCATCCTGTCAGTAATTTTACGTAATTCTCAGTAAGCAAGCAGCTTGTTTTTCACGAATGACATTTACAAGAGTTACTAATACAAGGTTGCCAGGTTTATGAAAGACAGCATCGGCCGGTCTGTGTGGGAAAGAAGCTGTGTGAAAAGACGGGGAAATAATGTGTTCATTTATTTATTTGAAATTATTAGGCACACTGGAAATAAAGGGATTGTTAAAAACAAACCGTGCATGTGACAAGTATGCACTCACACTGTAGATTAACAACACTGTAAATACCTGCTGTCAGTTTCCAGGGAGACTGGAGTTTGGGAATACAAGTTTGGGCTTTCCTGGCACTTACAGAGCACAAGGACATTCCCAACCTCACACAGAGAACATCAGCAATTTCCCTGAAATCGCCTGCAACGTTTAGACACAGCCATTCACAAAAACGAAGCAGTGCATTATGGGAGAGCCATGACTTCTCCTGCCGTTGTAACAATATGACTATTAATAATGCTGTGCTAACAGAATCTTTTACCCAAGCTTTATCTTCAGTAAATAATATACATTCTTCACTGTTAGGAGAAGTTTTGACCGGATGAGGATGGGAGCTAGTCACCGATTGCATTATATTCAAATTATTCTTATCCCCAGGCACCTTATTGTGGGGTTTTACAGTATGTTACCACACTGTCGTGTTCAAACTGTGGTACATTTAATCCATTTGTGATTTTTGCTCACACACCCTTTAATTGTTTGTCCAAGTCAAGTGCCTCCGAGAAGTGGGCTACACGGGGTTGGTTACGCCCCGCGTGGGCGTTCGCCCATTTGTAGGTGAGCCACACACTGTCACGCACAAGCTGTGGTTGAACCCAGGTCCAAACCCATAGCCCAGGAGTATGAGTCACCAGTGTTACCCGCTGCATCATCATGCAGCTGTTAAATGATGCTGATGTCTCTATTTTAGTAACATGTATGTGGAGGTAGTTTGCGCCACTGAAGGTAAAACCACAGTGCATAGGAGATGGCGTCTGAGACGTTCACATTATTGGTGTGCACACTCTTAAAATAGGACATCGCATTAAATATTCAGTTGTATTTCAAAGTGAAAAACAGTGCTTTCTTTTAGGCTATAAATGTATCTCTTTAGGGGCCAGTGTTCTGTATACAGCTGGTTATATTTGTGGATTAGCCTAGAGAATAAGTCCTGTGGCTATAGTTTGTAGCTGTAGTTCACATCAGAATTATTATTTTTTACATTTGAAGGTCATTTTTTTTACTTTTGTCACCATCTCCATGGCACCCTGTACAGCTTACATAACGCAATGTGTTCTACCCAAGACAGTCAAGTGATGAAAAGACCCTTTTCTCTATTTTTTTCTATATTTTTTCTATTTTTTAAATCACCTTTCCTCCTTTATGCTCAGAAACAGAACTTTGCAAACCTTCACTATTAGGGAATGTTTTTTAGAAAATTTTTGGGATGTTGGGATGTGTCATATGGAAACAAAATACGGTATAACAATGATAAAGGTTAGTGGTATGTATTACACATATTTTTGTGGGAGATTTTCTTCAAATATTTGTACATTTCTGTGACATTTTAACAGTTTCCTTCTCATGAAGGTAGCATATAATAAGCCAGAAGCGCTGATAATCCAGTGTGGGCTTTAACCGCTAAAGTACAAGAATGGAAGCTGTAGTCGTGACCATATAAAGGCACCCGTATGTGTGTCTGCACACTCTTTGACCTTGCAGGGAAATGTTATTGTTGCGGTCGCCATGGAAAAGGAGGCCGCTGACAGATCACGGACCTGCTTTTTTCACGGCAGTCGCATATGCGTGCTGTGTGTGCCTCTGCGTGCGCGTGCCCGCGCGTGTGTAGGTGATTACTACATGGTGAAGAAGCTGCTGGAGGAGAAAAGCCGCGGCGAGCTCAACGTCAACTGCGTGGACGTGCTGGGCCGAGACGCAGTCACCATCGCAATCGAGAACGAGAACCTGGACATCCTGCAGCTGCTCCTGGAGCACGGCTGTCAGGTACGGTAAACAACAGCCGCCGCCCCTGGGGAGCAGCTCCTTTGCAAAACTGAGGCCCACACAAGCCCTTACAAGGCAGAAGTATGGCGGTGCCGACATAGAACTGCGGATGCGGATTTTAGTCCTGAACTGGATGCTTTTGGTCGTCTTTCTCTGGATGTTAACTCTGCTGTCCAAAAAACTGTAAAATTCTAAAATGGAATGCCATGGGACAGTATGATCCATCCTGTGCATCAGTGATTACTGGAGGGCTCCCGTAAAGAGAATGATATAAACAGTGGCAAACCATGTCAAAATATTTAAAATCAAACACAAAGATTTATTTTCCACCTGAAACGCCAGAATGAGACGGTCCGCGCATGCCGGTGAACTGCGCTCCATACTGAAAACATTTGTCTCAACGGCTCTGCTTATCTTGCATCTGGATGAATGTATAAATTTACCTGACACTTTTCTCCAAAGCGATTTACAGTGATTTACCCACTTATACACCAGGATAACTCTTATTTATCAAGTCAAAGAACCTTCATCAAGTCTGCTACAGCAGGAGGAGGGATTCAAACCAAAGTCAGTGTCTCTGATCCCAACATCAGCTGCTGCTCCAAAAAAACATGTTTATTTATTCAGTCGTTGCTTTTCTTCCTTAGAATGATTTTCCCACTTATACCACAAGGTAAAGTCAGGTAAATATTTGAGAAATTCAGGGTAAGTGCTTTGCTCAAAGGGTATTAAAATAGAAACAAAAACTCATAACATATAACATCGTGAAGTTGTGTTAATAGTGAAGTTATATGAAATATACTTAAATTTATTTCTCAAAAGAATTTACAATGATTTACCCATTTGTATTTTGGGGTAATTTTCTGTTATATTGTTTTAAGGTAGGCACGTTGCTCCGGGATTCAAACATAAACACGTCACCACCTGGCATCTACATTGAGGCCATTTCAGTGGCCCTGTGCTGTGTAACAAGTACTTCTTGCACTGTGTGTTTTCACAGACCACGGATGCACTTCTGGTGGCCATTGACTCTGAGGTGGTGGGCGCCGTGGACATCCTGCTGAACCATCGGCCTCGCAGGTCCTCAAAGCCTTCCATCGCAGTAAGTGGCAGCGCTGAAAGAAAAATTACTCTGTTTTAAAGACAGAACACAGTATTATGCTTGTTGTTCAGTGAGAAATGTGATCATGCACCCCTTATGCTGAAAGGCTGCTGAAGGATGTAGAAGTTGCTGTGTCAGTTGTATGCAGTGTAAAGGCAGAGAGCAGCCACTGTCTTGACTCTTTCGTCTCCCTTCAGAAAGACAGTGCAAGTGTTCATTTAAAATAAAATGTATAGAAGTAATGCACAAAGAATACACAAGAACACAATTCAGTGGACAGTGTTTGCAAACATACAGCTACCCCATGTGTGATGTATAATTTTTTTTTTTTTTTGCCATGTAATATAACTTCTACATTTCTTTGTGCCAGAATTCCAGTATCTTACATAAATGTAAAAAGTGTTTTATTGACTGTAAATATATAGACCTGCAGCATTAGCTTTGAATTGGCTCCAAAGTGATGATCATTGGGATGGATGTTAATATTCCCAATCTGTCAGTTCTTCACAATATTGAAATTTTGCAAATAAAAGTCACTCCCTCACATGATTTAGTCAATAAGTACATTGCAAAGACAAGTCAATATTAGTATACACTTCAAGAAAGAAGCTGTTTAAGATAAATTGTTACACTTTTTTAAAGAGTTACATCTTACTTGATAAGCTATACATAAATCAGGTTCGTTGTTGTTTGGCTATTCATTGTTATAAGAGTGCATTATTTAATGTCTGCCAGTAGTGACCTCAGCGCTGTGTTCATCCTTAGAAACTGATGCAACGCATTCAAAACCCAGAATATTCCACCACCATGGACGTGGTGCCAGTCATCCTGGCTGCCCACCGTAACAACTACGAGATCCTGACCATGCTGCTGAAGCAGGACATCTCGCTGCCGCGGCCGCATGCAGTGGGCTGCGAATGTACCCTCTGCAATGCCAAGAACAAGAAGGATAGCTTGCGGCACTCAAGGCACGAGCACCTTCAGCCTGGTGGCTGGGGGAGACACTGCTTTCTTGTGGCTCATTTATTGAGCATTTATTGACTTGTTGAACAATATCCTCAGTGGTAGCAAAAGTGGTGTGGGATAGGGGTGTCAATCCCCTCTGCTCAGTGAGATGGGATCAGGAATCCATGGATTCTTAGGTGTTTTAAGGCACCTGGGGGATACCAGTGTCTTAGGAGGGAGTAAGTTGGGTTGGGATCAAGTTATCATGCTGAGTCTTGACATTGAGATGTGCTCTAACCCTGACAAATAGTTTTCTCCCCTTCAGGTATTATAGTAACCTCAGGTACCGATGGTTGACAGTATCCAAAATGGGAACAATCTCGCTGCCAGTGATAGTTTGAAGAAGTACAGATATTCTTCATCCTCCAAATCTTACTTGTTCTTGAAAATGAGTTGGATCATGAATTTTCAGATGCAAGGAGACTTCTTCTTTATCTTTCGGCCGCTCCCGTTAGGGGTCGCCACAGTGGATCAACTGTTTCCATTTCTTCCTGTCCTCTGCATCTTTCTCTGTCACACCCACCACCTGCATGTCTTCTTTCACTACATCCATAAATCTCATCTTAGGCCTTCCTCTTTTCCTCTTGCCTGGCAGCTCCATCCTTAGCATACTGCTCCCAATATATCCAGCATCTCTCTTCTGCACATTTCTTCAGATACAAAGAGACTATATTCCATTATTTTTCCAGTATAATGCTTTCCCAGTTCATTCCAAAACTCCAACCAATTTTTCAGAGCATTAATAAAAACCTATAAAACAGTCCACTAAGGAATTGTACACAATATAAAATGTTTAAAACACAAGTTACCTAATTATTTAACAATTGATAGACTTGTTGGTTGGTCTGTTTGTGTGCAGAAGGCAAAAATACTGCAGCATTGGATACTGGTTGTTTTCCCCCTAAAGTGCAGCAAAATGTACTGCAATGTAACTAAAAAATGAAATTCAATAAATGCATGTAACACTTAGCAGTTTGTCCATGACAACAAGATACCATGGTTCTCAGTTTAAGTTCTCCCCCACCCTCCGTTATTGTATTTTTAGGTTTCGTCTTGATATCTACCGGTGCCTTGCCAGCCCCTCCTTGATCATGCTAACAGAGGAAGACCCCATCTTGAGAGCATTTGAGCTGAGCGCTGACTTGAAGGAGCTCAGCCTGGTGGAGGTGGAGTTCAGGTAGGGAATGGAATGATGGAAAGGGGGGTGGGACGGTTGTTTTCAGTTGAGATCAAGGGTTTGAACCCAGATAACTCGCCATAGGACTCCTGAAATCACAGTCATATATAATCCACATGTTCGCAGAGGAGCTTCTTGAAGCTCTGTCAGCGTTCATTTTGAACACCTGGATAGTATTCAGTGTTTCCCTTTTTTTTAGGAAGGATGACAGATATAAAAGGCTTTCAAGTGCTCCAAGCTAAAGATTGTGTTTGAATCCCAGGCATAACAAGCAAAATCTGTAAAGTATACTTCAGAAGGCAGAGAAGATCTGAATTTCATCAGAGTTTTTAAAACAAACTTTCTCCTTCAAGAATTGCTTACTTCTTGTCCTGGAAAAATATACCATGTAGTCATACAGTGAGGTACAAGGAATCAGTTTGGAATAAATTGAAGTGATGAAGAGTTTCATGTAATACTTCATTACATTTACAAGGACCAAAATGTAATTTTTAACTGCCTCCCAAAAACAGCAGTGCTAGACAAGAGCCACTTTGCCTTCTTCTTCACAGTTACAGTTACTCCATGCTACATTCATTGTGAGCCTCCATCTCCTCATGTTTGCTAGCCCAGCTGGTTTTGACTCTTCAGGCAGTGCCATTACTGTACATTGTTTTCATAGTTTTATTTTGTCTTCACTCATTTGCATTTTTATATTAAATGTTGAATTGACACATAAATATTGAGTATTGTACCTAATATGTATTTGTGAGCATTGTTACGTGTAGGATATGTAATACGGAAACTGCCTTGTCATGCTGGCTTCTGATAAAAAAAATAGTATATATTGAAATAACTGTGTGCATTTTAATGGGGACTGGTGATATTTTTGTATTAATGTGTATGTACTTTTTTTGGGTTTGGGAATGCATAAGAAATATTATAATTGACACTAAGTGCCACATCACCTTGGATATAGGAGAATTCACATTGTGAAGGGGTTTTCAGAAACAAATTGCCTCTGAAAGGATAATGTGAATTATAAGAATTGTCTACAAAAAGTCGTCATACAAATGAAAACTGAGCTGCATACAAAGCCGGTAGGAATTTGCTTTTGCTATGCATAAGGTTTTTATGAAGCCATTTTGAATTTAAACAGGAACGACTATGAAGAGCTGGCTAAGCAGTGCAAGATGTTTGCCAAGGATCTGTTGGCCCAGGCTCGCAACTCGCGGGAGCTGGAGGTGATCCTCAACCACACATCCAGTGAGGACCACGTGGACAAGAGGGGGCTGCTGGAGGAACGTATGAACCTCAGCCGCCTCAAACTGGCCATTAAGTACAACCAGAAGGAGGTGAGGAGCACACTGCTAGTCACTGGTAGATCTGTAAAAGGACCAAATGTACCTAAAGATGACACCTAAATGAACATAGTTATTCTGCACAGACTGAGCTGTACTATCTTAGCTTTTACAACCTTTTTGTAGTAGCAACCAATTAGTTCTACAACATTTTAACTTAGTTTAAAACATCTTGAAGATTATAATTGACAATGGTCATTCTTACTTATTTTGGTATTAATCTTATCCTCTTCTGCAGAGTGAATTAAAAGTACTCACTTATACAGTCGGAAAATTTTTACTGTTATCTATTCAGGGTAAGTACAGTACCTTGATTTAGGGTATTACATCAAGAGAGGGGTTTCTAACCTTGGTCCTTTGAATATGGCCAGTCAATTCTAAGTGCCATGCCAACTTGTGTTCCGGTTGCAATATAATAGCAACAGTTGCTGTTGAAATATTTTTATGTGTTACAATAAAAAAAAATTTATTTACTTCATGTAGGCAATATGGTCTTTTAGATTAATCCTGGAAGAGGTGCAGATTCCTGTTTAGCCGAAACTGAACGGAGTAGAGGTGATTTAAACCTTACTTGTGGGGTATTTTATTGGCTGCATTGTATCTGCTGGGTCTGCTAGCAAGTATGGAAGGTAGTCCTTGCATCTGTGTGCCAAGAGCACAATAACAGACTTGTGATCTTTGATATGCAGCCATATTTAAAGGATATTTATAACTCCTGCTTAAAAGACAGGTTTTTCCGGTGCTCATTTCTACCATTTGAGTGTGTGGTTAATTTTACTCCTTCTGTTATCTTATCACGAGAATAAACATTTATGGTTGGGGATGAGGATGTTTGTTTTATATGTTTGAGCAAGTTTCGATTAAGTAACAGCTTTGTTGGAGTTGTATTGAATAATCCGACAACTGAAATGTTATGGCCTGAAGGTCCGCAGCTGGAATGCGGTCCATCAGCCAAAGCGTAATAAAAACAATACAAACCTTACGATGAGTGCGCAGTGGGGAGTTCAGCAAAGTTTTCTGCCTTTCTGTCCCCAGTTTGTGGCTCAGTCCAACTGTCAGCAGTTCCTCAACACGGTGTGGTTCGGGGAGACGGCCAGTTACCGGCGCAAGCATACATTTCTGAAAATCCTGACTGTGTTGAGCGTGGTGCTGCTGTGGCCCGTGCTGTCGGTGTGCTACCTGCTGGTGCCTCGCTCCCGGGTTGGCCGCATCATCCACACTCCGTTTGTCAAGTTCATCATCCACAGCGCCTCATATTTCACCTTTCTGCTTCTGCTGAACCTGTACTCACTGGTCTACAACGAAGGCAAGAAGAACACCATGGGTCCTGCCCTGGAGATGATTGACTACCTGCTAATCCTGTGGATCTTTGGTGAGACTACACCTTGCATGCCCCTTGTATAATGGGGATCCATATAAAGAAAAACTGATTATGAAAATATACAGAGTACTTCAATCTATGAAGGTAATACATTCTTAGAAAACTGTAAGTCAGAAAATAGTAAATATAAGACCCATTAAGTTCAATAGTAGTTAATGGTTGCAAAGACCCAGGAAATGAGACCATGGGAACCTAAAATTTACTTATTCATATTATGAAGCACAATGAACACCAACTATCAGGGCCAGTATCTCTCTTGTAATCTCTATCTATTCTTTGGCTCTCCTGTCTTTCCTTAAATAACTATGCTCACAATTTTTCCCCCTACATGGATAAGATGGACATAACAAAAATATTATTACTAGCTATAATCAGTTAATTTCTCCATTTATCTGTCTGTACTGAAAACATTTTTTCAAACCAGTGTAGTAACTATTTATACAACTACAGTGGCAGCAAAGTATGATGGGTTAACCACAGCTCTGCAGTACTTGTAGTGAATGACTGCATTTGCCACTAAGATGCTGATGCGGAGTGTAATGAGATGTGCACTGGAACCAAAGACAGGTGAACAATATAACCTCTTTAACAATTTCACATTTTAGGGGATACTAGGATTTCAAAAAGGTACCCCTTTGCCATTTTGAAACATGTTCACTTCATCTTCTTGTATCACTGTGTTTTTGCTGTGTGGGTGGTTGTCAGTTTAAAGACAGCAATGGTGTTTAAAGAATAGCAAGATCAATATAAATGTGCAGCCTTTTCGTTTAATTTAAGAAGTCTCCGAAGTCTATTCAACTCAGTTCTTAGGGAGCCCGCAGAGGATCTGTATTGATCACTGTAAGTGTCTTGTGATGTTTTATCAATTTAATTTTTTATTCAGTTCAGTTTAATTCCTGGAGCCAAATGGCTTTCATTATATACAAAATACACTTCACATTTTGAAAGCAAATTTAATTATAAACTGCTATGTTCAGTACGTACTGTGGTTTGTGCACTGAGTTGCCAGTTTCTTAAGTATGCATGTCTAGTACCTCCTTTGGCCTTCAGAGCAACATGAATTTGTCTTGGGCATGGATTCTGCAGGATCTTGGATGTGCTGTGCTGGATTGTTCCTTGTGGAAATGTGTGGAACACATTGGGTTCACAATACTCAGGATCACATTACTTAGATCCTGCTGACTATGCCAAGAAACTGTTGTGGAAATTATTAAAATATACAAGGCAGCCAAAGAGTACTGGCTTGAGGTCTAATGTGGCCTAGTCAGTAGTCAGTACCTTTTCTTGTTATGTATAAAAGGGGGTGCACTCACACTGTTATTTTTAGCTTGTGTCCCTGCATGGTGGACTGCTATTCTAATGGTTCTAATGATCATTCAGTTAAACTGATTATTGTCAGTTCTTTTTTTTCTATTTTTAAATAATTTCCATGACAACTGCATTGCATGGTTTCTGCAAATGTAACGGCTACAGAGTTTTACTGTGAACAGCCATTTCCAGGTCATTCAGGTACTGGATAGGGTTTGAAATCCGTGTTCTGTGCAGGTCACTGAAGCAATGAAAAGTTGCCGTCCTTTTCCTTGTGACATGGTGCTTTATCATGCTGGAACTGTCCAAATGTGTATAAACTGTAGCCATGAAAGGATGGAGATGGTTAGCAGTGATGTTTAGATACACTGTGCCATGCAGTCATTCTTCTGTGGTCATCAGGGGTCCTAATGCCAGAAAACCATTCCCAACACCATTACACTCCTACTGTTGACACCAGACAGGATAGCTCCATGAACTTGTGCTGCTTGTGCCAAATTGTAATCTTTCTATCAGCATGATGCAAAAATAACCTGGATTCATCTAACCACACAACATTTTCCACTCCTCAGCGGTCCAGTTCTGATACTCCTGTACTCCCACTAGTGTTGTGCTGTCTTGTTCTTTACTGACAGCATTGGCACTCATCATGGTCTTTGGCTATTGTAGCCTATTTGAAACAAAGTTGTATTTGAGTTAAGTTATGTGACGTTATATTCGGATCTGATTTGCCTGGTTGTGGCCCATCTGGGTGCTTTCCTGTTTCTGACCATTCTCCTTTGACTCCTGTGATTCATAAGCTGTTTTTGTCCACAGGATCACTGATCGCTGGTACTGTTTTGCATTTCACACCATCCTCAATAACCCTTGAAAAAGTTGTGGATGATAATCCCAGAATAACAGCCATTTGAGAGATGCTAGAACTGGTACGCCTAGCCCCAACTATCATGCCACCTCTAGAGTCACTAAGGTCACTTGTTTTGTCCATTGCAATGTTTAGTTGAACACTCCATGATGCTAGAAACCCTAGTTTGCCCTGATTTGTACCACACACTGCAGTTACCTGACATATGATTTGTTGGAATGTACAATATGAAATATGAAGTTGGAAGGGGACCCTAATAAACTGGCAGCTCAGTATAGAGGAACCCTAAGGTTAAGTTTAATTTTTTTCCCTGTTCTCAAATTTCAGATTAATACATGCTGAACAGTATTTGTGGTAAGATATGAGGATGTGCTCTTTCAGCTGGAGGGAGGACCCTAAAAGCCTTCTATGTAGGAGATCTAGATTCAAATGTCAATGTGCTGCTCTATACAGTACTTATAGCAGTGTCAGGAAGTCCACAGCTTCAAGTGAGATGCTGAGAATTAAGGCTCAAAACGCTGTGGTGTACGTGGCGTCTTAGCCTTTTCTTTTCACCCCTGTTTGTGGGATGTGTTGCACAGTTGGTATGAAATGTGTAAGCATTGGCAACAGGGTCATGTTTCCTTCCCAGGAATGGTGTGGTCAGACATCAAGCGCCTCTGGTATGAGGGGTTGGAGGACTTCATGGAAGAGTCACGTAATCAGCTCAGCTTCGTCATGAATTCTCTCTACCTGGCAACTTTCACACTGAAGGTGGTGGCACACAGCAAGGTAAATGCAGAATGCTGTCAGTTCTGCCATTCCAATTGGACAAGAGCTCTCTCTGTCTTATTTTTGCTACTACTACAGAAGTACCATGTATCACTGATACATATGTTCTTATATTAATTCTTATATTTCCATACAGTGCAATTCTGATAAACAGTTGAAGCAAGGGCACAAGTGTTTTTCTGTCTGTTAACTTTTAGCTTTGGTTGCAGTTCAAAAATGTGGAGGACACCGAGCGGAAGAACTGGGATGCGTTCCACCCCATCCTGGTGGCGGAGGGGCTGTTTGCCTTTGCCAATGTGCTGAGTTACTTGCGCCTCTTCTTTATGTACACAACTAGCTCCATCCTGGGACCCTTACAGGTACTGTAGCCTGCTTCTGCAACGTTGTTCTTACCTTTGGCCAACTGTTGACATATTGGCAAGTTTATTACAATAAATACGTAATTAATTACAGAAAAAAATTCTGAAGTAAAATATCTTAAGAACACAAACACTGGGAATTTAGAGTCACAACACACATTCAGCGCACACACTCAGACACACTACTGGCAATTTCGAGTTACCAGTAGACTCGTCCTTTTATTATAAACCTGCGCTGTAAGTTTATGCTACATATCTACGAATAAGCTGAATGTATACAGATAAACATGCAGTAATATAAAGTAATTCTATTAAATGTCTTATAATATTGTGTTATCATGCCCGGCCAAAAAATAAGTCACGCACTAATATTTAGTTGGACCGCCTTTAGCTTCAATTACGGCACGCATTCGTTGTGGCATCGTTTCGATAAACTTATGCAATGTCATAACATTTATTTCTATCCCGAATTGCATAAATTTTTTGGCAACGTCTTGTATTGATAGGAGAGCCGGACCAGTGCGTAAAGTCCGGCACATCCCAAAGATTCTCGATGGGGTTAAGGTCTGGACTCTGTGGTGGCTCATCCATGTGTGAAAATGATGTCTCTCTCATGCTCCCTGAAGCACTATTTCACAATTTGAGCCCCATGAATCCTGGCATTGTCATCTTGGAAGAAAAAAAATCCATTGATGGAAAACCCTTAATTCAGTATATTCAGGTAGTGAGCTCACCTTATTTTTTGGGCACATAACATTGCTGAACTTAGACCTGACCAACTGAAGCAATCCCAGATCATAACACTCTGCTAAGTCCAGGTGGTGACCTTTTAGGCCGGGCAGTGTATAATATTGTGCTAATACTAACTATTGACATAACTGTGGTTCTAGATATTTTAGCATTCCAGTAATGCTATTTGGTGATATTTTAGCATAAATAGGTGTTGCTTCGAGGGCTTGGGAACACATTAAAGGGTTTAACCTTTGAAACGAATGGTGCTTGACTCTTTGAGAAATTGTGTTATGAAGGGCTTCTCAGGAACACATTACCTTTGCAAGGAGGGGGATGGCTAAATAATTGTTTCCATGGGGAATTATTGTTTTTACTTTTGCTCCTAAAGCTTCTTGTTTTGGTTTTTGCAGCACCACCAGAACACTCGCTTTTTGCTTGATAGTAATTGTAATTAAAAGGTAAAAAAGGTATTTTTTTTAAATAAACGCAGTTGCTGGCAGAGATACAAGCAAAAGATTTGGCTGCCTTGTGGCAGCACAGCCAGCCGATACTGTAGTACAGCAAACAAAGTGGCTGTCACTAGATGTGACGGCCTAACATTACGACTCAGTTCACATACTGTATGTCGTAAGCTAAGGACTACCTATGAAATGGTGAAGAAAATGCATAAAAAGTACATAAACTGAAAACTGCTTGCATCATCATACATTCATGATTCAAATGTTTGTAGTACAAGGAAGCCTGTGTATCTCACTAAAATATATAATGTTGTTAGAAAAAATATTCACAGTGTTGTAGCTTCCAATTTTTTGTTTAAATGGGCACCAACTAAAAATAAATGTGACATTTAAATGGCATTAAATAATAATAATTGTCTTTTTTGAAAGAACACATTTTCAGTCGCTGTTTGACTGTAGGAAAATATCCACCTATAAAATCCTGCCCATTCCAGATTCGCAAACCAGAAACTGAACTGTTACCCAGCTCCTCAGTAGTAGCAGGAAAAACAACAATAAAATCAGTGGCAGAAAACCGCACGGTCACTTAGTGATTTCTATGTCACCAGTTTGTGCTGCTTTCCCTACTGAAACCACATTTTTCTCACTTGTCTGGATCCTGTGAGGGCAGGGAGGCAGCTGTTGAAGCTATGCTGCCGCTAAAGCACATTTTAATGTCGGACGCTGGCTGACAGAAAGAAGAGGGGCGCTTCTCGGACAGTAGATGAGCTCTGTAGAGTACCATGTCACACCTTGAGGACCTTCTCTGATCATGACTATAGGAACAGTAAAGGTTTCATTCTTTAGAATGCAGAAACCAGTTGAATCAGATCTATAACCCATGACAGGGTTCATTACAGCAGAATAAAGCTGCTTCTGCATCTCATCTGCTCATCGGTGCGCCCCATTCCAGAAATGTCACCAAAGCCCATAAGTGCTAATAAAAGTCCTGTTCTGGAGAAAAGTGAGCACTAAAAGAGTAAACAGAGTCCCACAGGCCAATAAAGAAACCAAAGTGGTCACATACACAGGTTGAGCGTCATCTCAGCGCTAAAAATAGGCAACAATCACAAGTGTGTTTTTCTGCAAACAGGAGTTATGTGTTCCAAAGCAAATATGTGTCATTGCTTCCAGTGGTCAGTGGGCAGTTGGTCAGTCTTGTTTTTCAGTCCCTGGGAAAAGGAAGGTCAATCCCTTCATTCAGCAGTTTGCACAGTCAACCCTGTATCTTCACAACTGTGCTTGTGTCATGGCAAAGCGCCTCCAGGGTTCCTCCATAAACACAAGCAAGGTCATGGGAGTCCTAATGTACGATTTATAGCCCTGTGTCCTCCAAGTCAAAAACAGGCTTCTTGTCCTGGCCAACGTCAGCGTGACCAGTATTTCCATAGGGAGTCTTTGCTAGCAGACAGGTACAGTTCTTCTGTGTGCGTGTTTGTGCGTGTGTATATCACATTTTGTTTCTATTGCAACACAGTTTATATTTTTGTAGAAAAGAACACTGTTAGGCAAATTCCTGTGTGTTACTTCTAATGGTTCCTGAGTTTGTTTGTTGCCTAAAATGCCAAAATAAAATGAGCTCTTTATTCAAAACAATAGCAAAGACATATTTGGTACAAAATATTGCTTCTAATTTATCCTTTCATGTTATTTTTCTTTTCTTTCCTTTTCTCCCTACCTTTGCAGCCTTTCCCATTGGCTTTTCTATGTTTAGGGCATGTATTAACAATTTGGGCCACACATTTTGTGGTGTAAACATATACAGTTCACAACATCACTCCCTATGTCTTTCAGTCTGTTGTACTGTTGTAGGTGCTATAAAGCATTAAATAGTTTACCTTAAAAGATTAAGATTTTCTTAATCGATTAAGGATTTATTTACAGTAGTGGTTATTGTTTTCAGAATAATGAAGAGGTTATTTGTTTTAGCCAGAAGATTGGCAGATGGGACACAACTACAGGACAAAAACCTTGCATTTGATACTCTGGGTATTCCAGGATGTCTGGTACAAGAGGCAGTAACATTTTACACAGCGGTATATGTTGTAGAAATAATATATTCATTTAATGAGGAAAATGCTGTTTATTATATGAAAATATGAATACATTGTTACAATTTTCTGCTGTATGGGAACCTGCCACTGTTTAAAGAAATTAGTACACTACTTGTCTGTTAGCTAACTGTTCATTCTGAGGATGTTCCTCACGTTTAAAGACACCGTCTGTCTGTCTGGTAAAATTCACTGTTGTTTTCTTAGTTGCACTTTACTTTGGAGACCAACATCTGAAAGCTAACACATTTTGTAATTTTAAGTGTCATGGACTGGTATTCAGGGGCAGTTTCATAGCCTAGAGTTAAAGTTAGGTTAAGGAGGATGGATGGATGGATTGAAGAAATATTTAAATGTTTAGGACCCCCACTGAGGAGCTGGCAGACAACCCCTCTATCTCCTGTGTAAGGATCTTATGGTCTGTTTCCCTGTCAGGAATAATTCTAAAACCAAAAAAATAAATTTGTTAGGTTACCTACAGAGCTGCATCACAGTGTTTGTGCTCATCTGTGGCTTTTATCCCTCATTTCACTTTAAATTCACTAATACCTAACACGTGTAGAAATAAGAATTTAAAGCATAGTTTTAAGAAATTTAACAAACAGTCTGAGTTGTGTGTTGTTTAGTTTGAAGTGCCACCAACAGCATTGGCCAGAGCCACATTTTTTATATATATATATAAAATCCCTCCACACATATATATATATATATATATATATATATATATATATGTGTGTGGAGGGACCGGGATGATGGAGAGGCGCCACTTCACTCAGAATCGGTAGATGTAGAAGACAGCGAATAGTTTTGTTCGCCTTCTTTTTGTTTTACACTATGTCGAAAAAGGCAGCACTAACTGTTCCCCATTACAGTCTTTCTGTGCATCTGGTGATGCTTTGGGACACCAATAGAATTGATATGGTGGTCACCTTTTTGAAAAAAATCAATGCTAAATCCTTTTCCAAAAAGTTTTTACTCAAATGTTTTTATGCCAGGGACCCACTGTATTTGGGGTCACTAACCTTTCAGACATGACCACCTAAAGTCCTTGTAACCTAGAAAGGTGCCTGTCTGACTCTTTGTTGGTTTGTTTGTTTGTAGATATCCATGGGACAGATGCTGCAGGAGTTTGGGAAGTTCTTGGGTCTTTTCCTGCTCGTGCTCATCTCCTTCACCATTGGCCTCACACAGCTGTATGGGAAGGAGGAGAAGGACCCAGCCAAGAGCATTGAGAAGGACTGCGAGGGGATTTTCTGCCAACAGCAGAGCAATGAGGCCTTCCACACGTATGTAGGGCTTAGTTTCTGTTTCCGTTAAACATTGTGTCCACAGAAGTTCAGTTCACCATCTGATTCTGGTTCTTTTTTCCAGATTCATGGGCACTTGTTATGCCCTTTTCTGGTATATCTTCTCTTTGGCTCATGTGCCACTGTTTGTGACAAGGATCAACTACACGGAGGAGCTGCGCTCCTTTGTTGGTGCCCTTATAGTGGGTACCTACAATATTGTGGTGGTCATTGTTCTCACCAAGCTTCTGGTGGCCATGCTGCACAAGAGCTTTCGACAGATTGCTGTAAGTGGCAGATAAAATCATTCTATTGCTCATTTTATAGGAAGCAGTATACACCCATTTGGTCTATGAAATCAAATCTACTGTATGTAATGGAACTATCATTCTTATTCAAAAAATCAGTAGGTTGCTTAATGGAAAATATTGCACCCTTTACACATGATATTTTATATTTGTTAAAAAAAAATAAAAATAAATACTTATTACGCACGGTATATTCTGACTTTGAAACTAACTTCCAGTCCAAACGGAGTTTAAAAATTGAATGAGAGTTATTTTTGAAGCATGTGACTGTGTGCTTTGCAGAGTGAAACATATATTGCGTATTAAATAAAGTACCTGTGCATGGGTGGAAAATTATAGGGAAAAATGCCACTGTACTGAATATGGCCATTGTATGACAAAACTGTATGTATTTTCATAAGCAGTTTCTACAATTGGGCACCACGTAAAACTTTACAGTCCATTTACTAAAGGGAGTTAAAAGTAAAGAAAACCCAAGTTGCTGATAAAGGAAAACTAAAATACTTAATGTTGCCGACAAGAAACTGATTGACTTAAAGAAAACAGTAGATTGGTTTATAAAGTAGAGTTCCTATGCAATGAGAAAGTGAGGCTTTTGGTCAGGTGGGCATTGCATGTGGCCCGATGGAGGTGCTGCACAGCATCTGATCAGTGTAACGTACCTTCTTGGCGTCTCACAGAACCATGAGGACAAGGAGTGGAAGTTTGCGCGGGCCAAGCTCTGGTTGAGCTACTTTGACGATAAGTGCACCTTGCCACCACCATTCAACATTGTTCCATCCCCCAAGACTGTGTGCTACTTGGTGACCAGCCTAAGCAAATGGATCTGCTCCCACACTTCTACAGGCAAGGTCAAGCGCCAGAACAGCCTGAAAGTGAGTCTACCCTTGTTGTCTCAGGATTTGTTCACAAAATGTCCCCTCCATGTTCCTGCAAGTTTAAGTAAACGTTAACCTGGAGCAGCAGATGGCGTAGTAGCTATCTGTTCTGCCTTCGGACTCAGGATTCAAACCATTATTTTCTATCTCCTGCTGTAGTTACACTGAGGAAAGAAGTTACTGAATTGATGGTAAAATGACCCTGCTGTGAAAGTAGATTAAAACTGTAAGCTGCTTTTGAGGAAAGGATCAACAGAATAAATGTAAATAAATGTTTTCTTATCACTGAAGGAGTCTTGCTTCTGCCACACAACTTCACGAACCCAAATGAATGTGTATAGCAACACTGACTGTTATTTTCCAACAGGAATGGAGGAACCTTAAACAGAAGCGTGATGAGAACTACCAAAAGATCATGTGCTGCCTGGTTCACCGTTACCTGACTTCGACCCGGCAAAAGATGCAGAGCATGGACCAGGCCACCGTGGAGAACCTCAATGACCTGAGGCAGGACCTTTCCAAATTCCGTAATGAGATGAGGGACCTCCTGGGCTTCCGTACATCAAAATACGCTATGTTTTACCCTAGGAGCTAAATTCACTCCCCGGTTTCTCTGCAGTCAGGTCTGATCCAGCATGTTCAGAAGCTCATTCCTTGCTTTATAACACAGGGGGACCTTCAGTCAGAATGCGAAAAGAAATATACGCTTTATTGAAGAATTACAACCTTGTACATTATCCTCGTACCCTTAATACTTTGTATCCTTGTACAAAGTGCTGTTCTTTACAACAAAACTCAAGTAAATATTTACAACAAAAAGATTGGCTCGTATGTTTCTTGTTTTAGCTTCAAGAAGTGTGTGATGCACGAAATATTCCAGTTAAGGAACCAGGTTTCAAACCTGAAGTTTGCAGGCTGAAGTCAACGTTGCACCATTGCTGTTGTACCCTTCAGCAAGGTATTTAACCTGAATTATCCCAAGAAAATATCCCTAAGCATCCACTGGTAAACTAATAACTCACTTTTGGACAGCTGAACCATGGACCGATGTCAGGAGGTTGTATAGCGGTCAGAGCTGCTGCCTTCCACCATACTGACAACAGTAAAAACTACCCAGCTGTATTAATGTGTAAATCGCTGTAAGCTACTTCAGAGAAAAGTGTCAGCCAAATAAACACATGTAATGCTGGTTTGTGTTGGTACAGTGACATCGCGTTTTTGTCTCTAGCTGTGGGCTTCCCGCTGTACCCGGTGTGTCACTTTGAGGAGTTTAATATCTGAACCATGCTGCACGCTACTACTGAGAGATCAAGTCTCCAGAGCAGAACCACATAACCCACCTTTTAACTAAAAATTAAAAGCCCGGCTCGAGATGAGTGTGCTGTGGTTGCATTTGTGAGCTCAGAAAGCCAGGAATTACGTTTGGCCTGTAATTTACAGTGCGGCTGCACGGTTCAAAGCTCTGTTTTAATGTGGCTTCAAAGCACTCATTCATTTACTGTATGTACGTGCTTGTAATTATCCACAGTATTTTCTTCCATTAGATGCAAAGCAGCAGATTTCAGCCTTCCATGCACAACAAAATACTCACGACAAATCACAACACAATACAGTATAAATAAGCATTTACCAGTAACAAAACAATGTTCTACGAAAATAGTTTTATGTATTTCGTCGTTACAGTTTTAAGACAAGCATCACATTTGAATCCAACCTAAAATTAAATAAGGTGTTTGCAAAATTAAAAAAAAAAAAAAAACTAAAAAATACTTTTTTTGTGTTATTCATGAAAAGGGTATATTAAAAAAAAAAAAAAAACAGCTGTCAGGAGACGGAATTATACTAAAATAAGTACTGAAACGCTGTAGAATAAGCACTTGCTGTCCATTATTGCACTTTAAGGAGCCCTACGCAAGGATTTCCATTTCATCCGTTCAGCATGGCACAAACATGCATACTTCAGTAATAAGAAAGTCATTTTTAGACGCTTTTCCCTGAAGCAATACTACAGGATATTCACTATTAAGATGAAGTAGAAGCAGACTAACGTCTTCCATTCGGTTCATAAAAATCAGTCTAATTTCTAATGTCCAACTAATTTCTTAGTTACCTTAAGGATGCAGGCACTATTGCTAAGGAACTTTCCTTAGGTACAGGTGAATTAAAGAAGAGGATATTTATCTTGTGCCTTTGCTTTGGATAGGACAGTACAGGGGTCCTCAGCAACGCTTGTTCTTCAGCACATTCAGGCTCTTCTGGCTCTTGACCTTGAAGGGCGTCACAAAGTGATGTGGGGCCACCCTCCCGCGACCGTCCTCATCTGCTTGGCCCATGAGGATGTAGCTAAGACCTGGTTAGATTACAAAAAAAAGTTTAAATGCAGCCATGTGGACAGTGGAAACATTCAGGGTGACCAAATGTGTGCGAGGAATATATCTTTGCTGCTCTGTTGATTTTACCACACAATTTTCAAGAGAAATGCTTAAACATATGCAGAGCAGTGAAAAAAAATACTTTTTGAACCAAATGTAATTTTCAATGGAGGAATGCTGAAGAACAGTCACGGACACAAACCAACAGCTAATTTTCTTGAGGTTTTCAACATGAATCTTTACCAGGGCTGTTAAAAAAGACTTTAATACTGTAGCTTTAATAGAGTTTTGTTAAGAACATTTAAACCTCATATGTTTACATTCACAGCATCCACAGCATAACCCTCTCAGTGACCCTTGCAGTGAGATGGGGAACATTCGGTTACCAGCACTGTGCCAGTTTGAAACCATGGAAACATTAGCTCATAATAAAGCTTTGGGACTTATTAAACAGCTAACCGAGTAAAATGAAAATCTGAGTGGATAAGCGTACTAGGCTCAAAATTCGCTATAAAATGCAGGCACTCTTTTCTTTTCTCAAGTCAACCCTTTATTTAAATACTAGCTGAGTTACCCAATGCTTCCTGGGCAGAAAGTGGAAATCTAAATAGTAATAATGCATTATAAATCACCAAACTGTATGATGTGGTTGCATTTAGTACATAAGTATTGTTAGTACTGCCAAGCAGGCAAACCCCACAGAGAGCAACGCACTGGTTGTAATCCATTGGAAAGGTGGAAAGGAGAACAGTAATAACAAAATATATATCACCAAACTTTATTATCTATACCATAGCAATGTGTGGCAGCACCACATGTGTCACATATAACTTCTTATCCCTCCCTGTTGTCAGTTCAGGTGCTTCCTCCAGCACTTTCATGCCAAAGGTAGACAAAGAGGTCAATGCCAAACAAATTTCCTTGGAGACTGTGATACACTTCAACCTATTCTTAGGCTCTTTTGTGCAACTAAAGCAGTATTTCTCATAAGGTGGACTTTGGATACATTAGTCTGTTGAAAGGAAGAGCTGAAGAAAAACATTCTTAGGGCATGCCTAGAATTCTCACATTGTTTTTGAAATTTTTAAAGTTTGCATTAACGTTGTCTTTTTAAAAATTTTTGTGCCTTATTGTTTGTAGGCCCTTGGCACTGTGCTCACGGTACCTAATGGGAAATTTTGGCCGTACAGCATTGACTGTTATTCAAAGGAAACCCTGCAGAATGACAGCCTACCTCGTTTGATGAAGGGGCATTTCTTGCACAAAATGATGATTTTTGTACTCATGGTCTTGCCAGCCTGCTGGATGGCAAGACTGTCCTGTTTGTAGATGGTGATGATGGAGATGGTGGCGTAAGTGCTCCCGCCACGGGTTGCTGCAGTGATGACTGTTCCTGTTATCACTGGAAATGGAAACAGGGATCTGATATGTTGCCCTGGTCTTGGATTTCAATTAATTGAGACAGTTTTGTTCAAAAGGACATATAACTCAGAGTAAACAAAAGAGCTGTAGAGAAGTGTCAAACTAGCCAGTCTATCCAATAACACTGTTTTTGGTGGCACACATCATACAAGTAGCTGTCTATTGAATTTATAGGAATCAGGAGCTGATGGTGACATATTGAGAGACAAATTCATGGAGAAGCTGGGAGTTCGAGAGAGAAATGAGTATAAAAGATGTTTTGAAACCCTTTGTGAATTCATTGTCTCCGAGGGACAGAGGGATTTCATCCCACCGCATTAGAGCCAACACCAGGAAGAGAGTGTTCACACTACACACTACACTCTAAAATATTACACTAACGTAAAATTGTATGACTTTCAAAACTTAGTGAAAGCTACCAAAAACAAAACATTTCAAATGCAGGGATGCTTTGTAACTAAAGTTATTTATAACTCTTTTCTTGCATTCATAACTTCAAGCAGGACAAAATATCACTCGAGATTTATTTTGCAAACGTCTCCTTAAAAGAGGCATAAATTTCCCCCAGGGCAAACAACCAGAGAACTGACTGAATCAACACTTTCATTTACCAACAGTTTGTTTACAGTTCGGCTGGGCGGCCTCACACTAAGGGAGCTGTGTACCGTACACAAATTCCCTGTTTTCCTCTCAGGATCCTCAAGGAAACTTTTGAGGAGAGCTGAGATAAACCAGAAGGGCCAAAGATAGAGACTGGTGCAACCAACAAGAAAACAGGCTCTTGTTCAGGGAGTGAGGGCAGTGCCCGGGTGACGTGAGGGAGAAAGCCCTGCCATCTCTCTCCATGCCCACACACCCCAGACCAGAGAAGCCAGACATGTTCTCACCGAAGCTACTGGTGCAGTAATGGCTTTCAAGGGTCCCGTTCCTCTTGCACTTCTGCTGACACAGAACAGCTGAGTACTTCAGTGCTGGAAAGACATACACACATGTGCCACCATGTGCAAGCACATTTTTGCCATACAAAAACAGTTAAACTTACCATTTTAAGCACTGATTTTATTTTAGGAGGATTAAAATGTAATTTCAAAACAGTAAGAAAATACTTGGGCGCTAGTCATTTTTTTTCCAGGTTACCTACTGGCCAGAGACTGGTCATAGGATCTCCTGACCTTATTTGGTGCAAGCAATTACAGTAAATGCACTTCCAACATCAGAAGTGAACAGAGGCATACAACACAAAAAGTTATTTGTGTGAATGAAGCATAAACGGCGCCATGGCCATCACGCACAACAAATGTGACCAACAAGCCGATCCACTGGGTTACCGAATACGCAAAAGCACCTGGAGCCATAGCCAACATCTGTCCATCAGCAAGTTAAGGAGAATGAGCGAATGCTTCTTACTTGCGGTTCTTGTCACAGCCAGTGGGGTTGTGGTGGCTGGAGGGGCAACTGTAGTAGGGAACTTCTTGGGTCTGAACTTGTAATGGCCAATAAAGCCGTCCGCTGTCAGACTCAGGTCAGAGAGGAACTGAATGAAGAGCTGGTTCCCATCAGAAAAAACTGGCCTAAGAAACAAACATCTCTGTATGCCCAGCAGAGTGAAACATGAAAAATACACAAAACAACAGGAAAAATAAAAGGGCGGTGCTGCAACTACTGTGTGTGTTGTGCTGCTGCCTGTCACCACCAAGCACCACTGCAGAACGCGAAAGCGCAGCTCACGCTGGAGGACTGTCCCCGCAGTATTTGCCGATTCTTTTTGCATCGTTGATTTCTCCCCCGTTGAAAATGGCCACGTAGTCATATCGGCAATAGTTATCCCTCTCCACGTCAAACTTCTCAAACTTTACCTCAATGATCTGTTCAGGTGGGAAAACGTCACAGAATAACTGAAAAACGGTGACCAAAGGTAGCTAAGCTATTATAAAGATGCCAACAAATATTAATTCTGATAAATACATGAAGCGATCGCCTACATTCCCTACATTACTGCAGTCAAAGGATGCACTGCACTAATTTTACTGTTTGTATGTAAACTTACTGTACCTGTGTACAATTAACCTGTCGGTGACCATTTTCATTAAATATACTGTATAAATATATATTAATATGATGAAGGTGGATCATTGTGACAGTCTAAGCAGTCTAAGATCTAATATTTCTGTCCGACATCACAAACCGTTACTCAACACTACAAATTTTCTTTCAAAGTCCACACCCAACTAATCACCTGGTTTTTAGGAGCCACGATGTGCCAAGAACAGGTGACGCCTGCTGGGTAGTCTTTTTCTGGCCAGTTGGGCGTCTTGAAGGATCCAAAGGGCTTCTGCAGACGACCCCCACAGTACTGCTCCCCTACTGGACAAATTGACATCTCCGGTTTGGCAGTCAGTCCCCACAACCAGATTTTCTGGTGAGACATTTAAACATGCAGTGGCCCTGACAGAAACACCGACTCGCATTACCTTCCAAATTAAAGGCCAAGTGACCGGGCACAATATCATTCTGTACTAATAAACATCAAACTTCTCATTTTTCTCCTCATGCTGTCCCTGTAATTTATCTCTTGTAAGGACCATGCAACCTAAGGCACTGCATATTTCAAAGAGAGAGAGAGAGAGAGAGAGAGAGGGAGCATACATGCTGGCTGGCTGGGCAACCACAGAAGGAAGCCCGAATCACAGCTCTTTCGTTTAAGGAAAGCATTCATTTGAAGCCTAAAATAGCCACATCTCCAATGCTTTCTCTGCGACATGAACATAACAAAAAACAGCGAGACTCCATACCAGTGAGATAGTGTAAAACCCAAGGAAATTTAACACAGAATATGACAACTATGCTCTTGTGTTCAGTGTGGATTTTGTGAGTGTTGCTGCTGCTTGATGTTGTATAAATAGAAGGTAGAGGAGACCATTAAAATTCCTTACAAATGTGTGTCCTAGATGTTACACTGATACCTTCTGGTAAAAGGCTCCATTCTTCACATCCTGGTGACACCATGTGCGCTGCTGGAGTTTTCTTCTGCGAGGCTCAAAAATCGTGTTGAACCTCTGCTTTTAGTCCAGCTTGGCACTTTCTAGCCAAATAAGTCTACCAATCGAGCTTTCAAATCACCACAAACCGTAATGATGATTTTATCACGAGTTATCCGTGCCGGTACCTTGCAGAGACACGGTCAACATTTCAAAGCCAGTTTTTAACACGTTCCTTCCCCTTGTTTTTTATGCATTACAAAGCTGATGATATATTTTATCATTTACAGGCTCATTTATTGTACTTTCAGTATTAAGAATCTACGCTTTATATTGGCTCAAATATAATATGGCATTTTTTCTGGGAATTATATCTAAAAAAAGATGGGATGGTCTTATAGTCAAGTAGTAGACCTATAAAGGGCTTATACTGTATAACACCAGTAGGTGGCGTCACTTATCCACTGGCATCAATTATCCACAGAAATGATCAATTGGAGCTTGCAAGTGTAAAAGATGGCAAAACCTGTCTGGAAAAAAGTAGCTCAACTTTAGGCCACATGAACCAAGGACTGAGGAGGAGTTTTGATGCCAATTTTAAGATAGTGGTGATAACTAAGGCTGAGCTACCAAACAACTCAAGCAACCAAAAAATACAACGTTACAGAATGTCATGTTCGAAGGTGGTTAGTCTAAAAATGTCTTAAAAAGAAAAATATGGTAAATAACAATAAAAATGATTTTTCTGTCTAAAGATTAGCTCTAATGTTCCAAAAACCTTTTTCCAAAACTGTGTGATGAAAAAGAGGGGGTTGTCTTATATTAAGGTCAATAGTGTAATTCATTATATATTGATGTATATATTGCATTATATATTTATGCATGCTGATTTTAAAATGAATTAACTTTGTATCCTTAAGTAAATGTGAGATTTTCCTGTACAGTAAAATACAGAATGTAAATTTTTATGTGAATGTAAATTTTTTTTAGACAATCCCCAGGACTGTCTACAACAATCAATAAAGCTAGCTATTTTACTTAAGACGACAATGAGAATTAGCTATTTGCAGTATATGTGTGCAGTTCTATGTCTGTTTAAACGTGTGTAATAAAATCAAGCGATCTGCCAATGAAAGACATTGCCGTGGTTTCATTACGCAATTCCATCTGCCTAAATACCAACCTATAAAATGAATGGGGAGAAATGACACGACTGAGGCTGATCGTGGCAAAGGGGCGTTACGACCTCCAGCAGCAAGCATCAGCTGCACAGCAGCTACTGTAGGATCAGAGAAGCTGTTCTTGATCCGGAGGACACATGGAAAAACACCGAGCCCAAGCTGCGACCAAAAGGCGTGGTCCAAAATGATCAAAAAGTTCCACAGCAGATGGACTAACTGAGTGCACTTTCACAATAGCTTGTCTGTTTCCGGGTCTTTCTGTCTGGTGATGAACTGCTCTTTTGTTTTCCCTCGCATCTGCTGCTTTAGAGAAAAGTGTCTGCTAAATGGATACATGTAAAATGCCAAAGTAAATGTACATCTACAGGCAGGCAGCCAGTAGTCCGAGAAACATGAAAGATTTGTGAAGCGTAGGGGGTAACACTATACTGAGGGTCCTATAAATAAGCGGCTACTGAAGCTCCATGCTCGACTTCTTTGCTTTTGTTAGTACTCATTGCCCTATCCTTTTACATAACTGTCATATTATTTTTTTGTTTAATTTTAGTTTTCAAATGATGGGTGGGTATTCCAGTAAAAGAATAGCAGAATAATATTTTTGTTCAGCAAAAGAGATAATAATAATAATAATAATAATAATAATAATAATAATAATAATAGCACATTTAGCATGTAAAAGCTAAGACTCAGATGTATGAAGATTGAAAGTTGGGTAGAATGACTGTTAGGAGGTTAGACAGGTACAGACGTGCCAGTCTAGGAATGCCCTCACCTTGCTCGTGGGGTTTGCCGGCAGAGAACACGGCAAGGAACCCGCTCCCGGCTGTGTTGGCATCAGATACCATCTGCACTATCATCTTGTTGCTGGTGGATACAAGGGCACCTGGCCTGAAGGTCCCACAGAAGCGGCCAAGCCGGTGGCCATGCGTGTGCCCGCTGTAGACATCCACAAAGTCATACCGGCACAGGTTGTCGTTTTCCAGGTCGATGGAGCGAAATGACAGGACAACCACTTTTCCCTCAGAAACCTACAATTTATGCACGGTAATGTTAAAAGGACAGTGCCTCTTTTTTAAATTTCTGTTATTTTATATATTAGGACACCACTAATCCTCTGGTCCTCACAAAGTCCAAACAGGAAGTAAATACAACCTCAGGTGATAAATAACACCTTACACATTTCATAACTGAAACTGGAAAATGCCAGTGAGTCAATACTGACTCCTAGGTGACCACTGGTGTGGGTTTAAAGGCAAGGAACAACAGAAACAGTTTGCCATTGCTTTCTTCCAACATATTTTTTTCCTTAGCGGGGTGCAAACACAGAGGAGAACCTGCAAACTCCACACACACCCCTGAAGTGAACTTGAACCCTACATCAGGCAAGCAACCCAGGAGCAGCAAGGCACCAGCTAACCCAACTGTGCCACCACATCCTAGTCTTTCCTCATTATTTACTTATTAAATGTATCTACAGCATTTTATCCTCAATATTTCTGTAGTACACACATAATTGAAAAACAATGTACAAAAGACAACTGTTGAATTTGTTTATTTTCTTACCGTAATCCTCCAAACACATTTTGTATTTGCGGGGTACACGCCAGGGTACCCCTGACTCCCGATGACCCCAGAGTCCCCTGTTATATTTCCTCCACATGTAAAGACAGGCCTCAAAACCAAAATGAATGAAAAAACAAATAAATAAACTCAAGTAAGCAACAAAATGGCAAGATGTCGATTATATTAAAGCGTATTAGCAGCGTGTAGAAATACATGAAGTCAGACTCGACACGGACAGAAAAAGTGTCACAGCAAATTTAAGATGCTGGGACAAATGATGGAAAATACTGTTCATGCACAAGGACTGTCTCTGCTCTTGTGCTACCCTGTGCTCTAAATTGCTGCCCAAAAACACAAATATTTAAGAGAAATAAGTTATTTTTCAACATTTCAGCAGCACACAGGAGGCAACAGGACACGCAGTGCTGGACTGTAAAAGGTAACGTGCGAGTACGGCGTTTTCCTAAATAAAAAAGTTGAAAATGAATTACAATTTTTCTAGCTGAAATGTTTTGCCTTTTCCAGCCTTTTATTTCAAGCTAAAAGTCGTCCTTCTGAGCGTCTAGTGACATGCAGGTGGGTTTAAGTGTCTTCAAGTGAGACTTGGAAAAGTAAGGAGCGGAGCGCTGTGTGCATAACACCTTGAACCCGCATGACCTTAGAAATGTCACACGTCGGCGCCGCACTTTCCGTTAAAACCTACACTTGCAACACCTGTCTGACTCCCCCGTCTCCATTTTTTTTACCAGTGTAAAAGGTGTAAAAATGGTACAGTACCTGCGCTGGGACTGCGTCCGGACCCCCGCGAGCACAAGCAGAGCCAAGCTGCAAAGCGCGGCGCTCGCAGTCAAACTGCGCATTTTTTTTTTTTTTTTTTTTTTTTTTTTGCGGCCGTTTGCGGGAGCTGCGGGACTGCGGTGCGCCCTTCTGGGCCCTTCCAGCACCGAGGGCTCCGGCTGTGTCCAGCGTCGAGCTCCTAGCAGCCCGAGTTCATGAATAAAAGCTCTGTTCGTAGTAGGAGGGACGGAGGGACGCCGGGCGGCGCTGGCGACGCTTCGCCGCCCCACACGGCGCAAAAACGCTGCCTGTGCGGCGCACAAAGAAAAACTTGACAAGAGCCGAGGAGAAGCGCAAGAGGACTCCTGCGTGACACCAAGACAGCTGGGATGACCCAAATTTGAGAGATTTATTTTGGAGAAAAGCACCCAACACTTTCAAAATAAACAGTTTTAACAGCCCTTGAGAATCAGTGCTGAAAACCCAAATATGAGAACTCATATCATTGCCTAAATCATTCAACCGATTGGCAAGTTAAAACACAAATAAACACCGAATAAAAACTCCACAAGTATAACAAATGACAAACACAGGGATCATTATTGAAGTTTATTTTTTATGGCTTTTTAATACAAGGCCTGGACAAACCCTTCGTTCCCCCAACCTGAAACAGAAGCAGACCCAGGAATGACTGGAAAGACAACAGAGGACAGGCAGGGAATTGGCAACCAAATGCCACAAATAGACATTTAGATATTTTTCCTGACACTTTTCAGCAAAACGATTCACAGCGTTACAATGATTTACTGCTGATAATTTACTGGAGCAATTTTAAGAAAGTGTTTTGCACGCCAGGGCTCAAGGGCACCACGGCAGGAGGTGGAATTGAAACCTTCAACTTCTGAGTCCAAAGACAGAAGGTTTAACCCTCCACATGATCTGCTGGCCCTCTATATCCAATGCCTAATGACCCATCCCAGAAACCTAACACAAAAGGTATTAACACACGTCTGACTTTACTTTATTAAAGATTAATAAATTACAAGCATCCCATGTTGTCCAAATCTAATCTCTTACAGAAAACATGTCATTTGGTTTGAACCAAGTACCACCAAACCAGTGTGTTTCCAAGCTGATTCCCAACCCCCCAACTAATTTCCCCAAATATCATTTAGCGTTTTTGGGTCTAGAGTTAGCGCACTTTGGGAGGGAGATGTCCAGTGTATAGCGCCGATGGCTTTCAATAAATCTGTTTAACTACACTCCGTATGACGGCTGTATGTAAAACTCTCTTAAATGCCTGTGTAACAGTTTATAAAGGATTTATTATCATCATTTTATATAAAGCATCTTGAAACACCAATTATCTAAATGTTAACACTTAATGAACTCATGAGTGATTTTGTTTGTGTGTAGTAACAACAGTGCCTGTTTCCCTTCTACACTGCAACAAACATACAGTATACTTTAATGTAAATGAACAAATAACATGTTAGAGATGCATAATGAAGGAATGTTTCACTTAAAGTGGGAAAGATGACAGTGATAATCTATATTTAACTTCAGTGTGAGACACAATCCTATTGGGAGAACAGCTGAGATATGACTGCAGCGATACTCTGGTTACCTGTCTTGTTGGTACTTTACGTTATTTTAAGTTATTATTTGAGCTACTTTTATCTTTTTTTTGTTGTTTATGATGATTAAACATTTTTCTGAACATGACTAAAGTATTTAATGCACATCTCTGCAAAAACATATTCACACAAAGAATTAAAATCATGAAGGTAATAAAGGACCATCTCTATAAGACAAACTCTCAGATACAATGTTTCTAGCACCAGTATCATTCATATGCAAGGCACAATGGTGTCTTGTAATAAAGTCTAAAAGTAAATACATTAATTTATAAACATTTATACAAAAGCACATATTCTATCATACATACTGTAGTCACTGCAGCCATAAATTAAAAAAAATAAAGGCACTAGGATGGTTCCCACAACACAAATTAACACCAAAAACATTTAAAAATGATTTATACTACACAGTTAAACCACTGCAACCCATAAACCACATTAAAAGTCAAAACTTAAAAAGCCTTTCGAGAAAAACTAAGTCACATTCTGGTCAGGTTCCTCAATACTTTCTGACCACCCAGTGGTTCCAAGCTACTCCACCTTTAGTTACCCCCAAAAAGACATAGCCTAACAACTATTTAAAAAGTCTTTAAAAACAGGATAACAATAAATAATAATATAACTGCATAAACATTAAAAAATTATTGTATTGGTCAGTAGGAGGTATAATATTTAAGGTTGGTGTCTGAAAGTTCCTAGTTGGTACCTTGGTTTTTCCGTATTCCCCTTGACCATGGCAGCTACCTTGGATTGATGGAGTAAAAACAGCCTGTTGTATAAAAGGGTAAATTATGTAAAGTCGGACATGTATATACACACACACACGTCCGACTTTACATAATAACCCTTTAACATTAATAACCCAGCGTTTTTCTCTGTCTCTCCTGGCTCCCTCATCCTTTGGGTGGCTGATCCCCTTTAGGGCTGGATTTACCGCAACAGCAGTTGATTCTGAGGTAAATTAGAATAAAATGTTAGTATGGCTTCAGCTAATTTACTCCAGAGCTCTCAGAGATGCTGTAGCATCAGGTCAAGCAAACACCCAGGTTAACATTTTTCAGTTTAATCTGTGGAAAAAAAGCATTCAGAATGCTAAATAAATCAGTGAAAATTAATGAATTAGATATGAAAGCAATGTTTATAAAATGAAACGGACTGAACGAACATGAACTGCCTCCAGGTTTCATAAACACTGTAACACGATTTGGCTGTAAATCCCTCCATCTAGTGGCCAAAGACAATGACTTGCTGAAGCTACGCTGCAAATTAATAAAATCTTGATATATCCCTAGGACACCACCTAAAAAGCATTAGGTTTGCTGAAAAATGCTTTTTTACTATCTAAATTTATACTAGTTATAGTTTTATTGACATATATCCACGTTGTTTTTATAAATGTATGCTTATAGTAACACATTCTATTTCCCAGGTCTGCATCCCCTATGTATGTTTTAATACTTTTTCATTCTTTATTTTTTTAACAATGTATTTTCCTTAAACATATTTATTATTACATATATTAGCTCTGTTTTCCAAGTGCAGGCTTATGATAGTGTATCCCATATACTTTAAATAATGTTAAATGATGTCTTTACACACTGTCATCTTCTGCATTAAAATATTTCCTTTTAGCACACATGGACACATCAAGATTTGATCTTCATTCAGACACTATCATTAGATAAAGGTGGTATAATATAGAAAAAGTCATATTTACATTAGTAGCCCATTTGTGCAATTTAAATAAAGATAAATGCACATTTTGCATGTGGAAAAAATGAGAACACCCCTACATTTATCACTACCTAAAATACCTACAATTGGAATCAGATGCTTCAGATCAGGTGCTGATGATTAGAACTTCATTAGAGAAGATCTTGGAGGAACCGGATTTGTTTAAACCTCAAACACTGAGTTTGCTCTTTGTTGTTGAAGTGTGGTCAACATGTGTGACTCAAAAGAGTTTTCTGAGTCCTTCAGAAAGAAGGTTGTAGATGTAGAAATCAACCATTCCACTGTCCAGAAAGACTTCAAACAACTACCAACTTGTCAAGGCCTTTCAGCCTAGGAGGAGATTGCAAGATGCTGAAAGAAGTTTCCAAGAATGCTAGAACTTCATCATGGGACCTACAGGTAGCTCTTTCCACTGCTGATGTCAAAGTGCATGAGTCTACCATTTGAAAGAGGCTGCACAAATTAGGTCTACATAGGAAATTCTTGAATTTTCTTACTTGTGAGCGTAGATAAACCAAGTAGCTGTCAGTATAGTTTTTCTGAAGGAAGTGCCTGCCATTGTTAACAGAGGGAGCTGATGACTCAAATTTATTTTTTTTTCTGTATACTTGTATGTGCGCGTATGCACATTGAGGATAGTTTCAAGCAAGAGAAATGCATAAAAATCTGGACCGAGTGAGCAACAGAAGGGTACTGTTGGATAGACTGTTTTCTAAACAAGCAATGTGTTTCAGGGGCTTAGCAGAAATGATCAGAGCCCTAATGCGCCTCTGTGGAGAACAGAGTTTTAATACTCCAACTTGCTGGAGACGATTTCACTCCACCCAGCAGGGATTGCACGCGGAGGCACTGAGCTGCTGAATCCTGGTACAGATCTATTTTTGAGAACTTGAAGCTCAAGCCAATTCACGAACAAGAACAAATGATGTATTGCTTCTCCCTGGTTTTCTCGTCTCGTGTGAACAAAAATAGTGGCCTCCACAACATGAATAATTGAAGAGGCTCACGAAGGGTCTTCTGCAACAGCCGATTGAAAGGTAGGTATGTGGCGGCTGAATAATTACAGTGGGAGATGCTGCAACTGCCTGTCTGGGTGTCCAAAGTGGTGGGAGGAAACCAGCAGAAGGAGTTTAGAGAGTTCATCTCTCAAATGTACCTTAAAAGAGCCCCTTCAGTCATAGTCATGCTTTTAGATGCTGTGAATCAATACTTTTTCACCCATTTCTGCCTTTACAGCTTTGAAGTGAGTCAGTCATACAACTGCATGTATTTTAAATATCATATGCTGACAATGTGCAACAAAATGTGCTGAGGCCTCTTGGCATCAAGCGGGGACTTTTTTGTGGGAGCAGCAGGTGGCGCAGTGGCTTCCGCTTCTGCTTTTGAACTCAAAAGATCCTGAGTCCCCCTTGTCGATGTAGCTCTCTTAGTCGAGGCTTTTTCCCCAAAATGCTTGGAAGTAGCTTTGCCTTGCATGTCAGTTTGGGGGGGAAAATGTCAGCCAAATGAACAAAATCCACTGTTGCTTGTGGAAGTCTTGGCAATCCATATTAACTTCATTACTGTATTTTAGAAATC
The DNA here is from genome assembly GCA_018136845.1 of Heterotis niloticus. Classification (NCBI taxonomy): domain Eukaryota; kingdom Metazoa; phylum Chordata; class Actinopteri; order Osteoglossiformes; family Osteoglossidae; genus Heterotis; species Heterotis niloticus. Next base: position 12,114,314 of record CM030905.1, read on the forward strand.
ACTTTTCCATGCTGCAGTTTGTGATGCTTTAGGACTTTGTATTTCTCCACTGTAAGTTTTACAAGAGATTGTTAGTAAGCTGTTAGGACAAACTATAACACTAAGGTTTCTTGTAGGAAAGCATTGCAACTGCTGTGATCCTTCTGTCCTTTTTACTTTATTCGGCTTGTTTTTCCTGGCATTCTATCACACTGCCTGTCCTCTGGATTACTTTTTGGAGAACAGCTGTTTTTCACATCTGGAGCTTATTGGAGGGCATCCCTTACTTGGGCATCTTTAGCATTTGGCTGGAAGGGGAGGTTCTCTGCAGTGTAGCCATCAGGGTGCTGTTGCATTGCACAGGAAAACAGTACCATCAATATTTGAAATATTGTATTCAAATTCATTGTGCCAAAAACTGACTTTGTTTTTATCTGGCTATATTTATTGACCAGAAGGAGGCAGTATGTGCTTAGTTAGCTTTTGCATCATCCATGCATTTTCAACAAGTGATTTTTAAAATCCTGTGGGCCTGTGGTTCAGATTCTATCCTGGAAGTGTAAGACCCAGCAAGCATAGCCTGATTGGGGTACACATTCACTGGAAGGTGTATTCACCCTATACGCACATCTGTGCACTATGGGAAGGAACCTTGGCTTTGCCTAGAACCAGCACAAGTAGTGCTGTATTTGGACCTGGGTTGAAACCAGAACCTGGGATCCACCAGCATTTGCCACTGTGCTGCTTGCCTAAGGTTTAATGTTGACAGTGTTGTCAGATCAGCACAGTATTTATTGTGCTGTAAATCTGAATCTCCCTGTGTTGGAGTGTCAAGGCAACAGTACATGTTTTCTTGGACTTGAGTCTCAGTACACAAAAGAAACATGTAACCAAGTGGAAATAAGGCTGCATGCATCTTTCCCAGCTGTGAAATGAATCATCCATCTCTTCGAATATCTGCAGGAAATCCATCTTTATTCCCATGTTGATGGGCAGATGTTTGAGTTCCATGCATCTCTGTGAATTACTTCATATTCTGTTTCCTGGAATGCCTGCATTTACAGGTCTCGAGTGGGCTGTCCCACACTATCATGGCCAACTTGCGCAGCTTAAGCACAGCAAGTGTCATTTTGACACTGCGAATACTGTGTTCTGCGTGAGGGGGTGTGTAGATGCACAGAAATGAATTCCTCTCCTGTATTTCAGTATCCAGTATTTCATGAACTGCAACCATGCACTTGTGGAGCCCATTGCATGAGTAAATGTTAAATACTAACCCTACCATCATATAAAAGTAAAAATACCTAAAATAGTGAATAAAGTATTAGTACCAAAGCTGGAGGAAAGGTGTTCACATAAGTGAAATTTAGTCTGGAATACTGTGCCATTGAAAGCTGCAACCATGGGAAGCCACTTGAAGACCAAAGTATCTATGTGTCAAGACCTCTATTCTGAAGATGTGTACAAGTATAAAGAGCCAAAGGGTGTAATATTGAGCCACGCAGACTCGCAACATAGTTCAGTTGAAAAGATAAGACACGAGCAATAAAACAGTGACGCAGTTGGGATCCCAGTTTATAGCTTTGCCTAGTGGATTGGGTAAGGACTGACACAAAGGATGGATTATAAGGCAGAACTTTGGATAATGAGAGGACTTCATTATCCTAAGGCTGCTGTGGAAAGAATATCATGACATGGAATGGTGGGTGTGGACTGATCAAACTAGAATCTGCTTATAACAGAACAATCATTGACCTCTGACTACATCTAGTTAGCCAAAGTTCTCATGGCTTGTGAAATCATATGATGCAGAAAAAGCAAAGTACTGCCTCAAATTAAGCAAAGCAGCTGAGAGAGATATTTGTCCCAAGCACCAACTGGTGTACAGGTCAGGAGCAGCACTGACAAAGAGAAAATGGGCCCGCTGAAGGGAAAACCGTTGCGTGGGCAGTTCTTCGGAAATCTCGATAAGCCCGCAGTTGGAAAGGAGCAATCATGACATGGGTATGCAGTTCAGACTTGAAGGAGAAACTTCACCACAGAACACCAAGAAAAACAGTCTGAAACACCCGTGTAGAATTTACAGCGAGGTGACCAGCACCATTCACTGAGCAATGTGCAAACTGCTGGGGGTCCTATTGACTAGTAAGGACCATGTACACAACCCTTGAGAAGGTCACCTATATCAAAAGCTTCACTGTGACTTGGGATTTGGCAATAGTTACCAGCTGACAATTATCAGCAAACTTTGCTCACATATTGCTGCCTAACAAGAAAGAGAAGCCCCATTTATTGGGCATTAAAACTATTCCAGGTTCCAAAATATTCAGCCCCAGTCAAGTTTGTAAGGCAAAAAACGGACATACTATTATTTTAGCAACACGTTTTATACTTAAGGGTGCTTGTTAATAAATGTCACATGCATCCTCAGTAAAGAACTATGGTGTAACAGATGAAGAAATGCACACAAAGAAATCCAACAGAAGAGGCTTGGCTGTCAGAAGCTGGCAGTGAATAAAAGGGTGGATTTAGGTTACAGACAGTCGTGGCTATTTTGTCTGAAGGTTCAACAATAGGAATGGCTGCCAGAGGATACACGGTTTATAACAAGTTCCTGTCCTATAGTCTGTCATTCCGTCACTACAAAAGCATCACGAGAAAGGAACACTAGATGATTCAGCATATGGTGACACAAGACCCGAAATAATAATGAAACACGTTTCCTTCCATGTCATGTACTGCATGTCTGAAATTGTATTAAAATGATAAAATAAATTAAGCAAGTAAAGAGCATCATGTCTGTGTGACATTTCAGTGCTTCCTGGTTATTCTTTAAGTGGACCTTACATATAGTGGATAAGTGTACCTGTATTTAAAAAGTAACTTAGTTTTACATTTTTGAAATGTGAAAGGTAAAAAAAAAACATTCTGCAATTACTTTGATTTTTTTTATTTATTGGTGCATACACAGCCATAAAGAAACAACTATGTATCTGAAGGCTCTTCTTTTCTATCGGCAGTTGCCGACAGCCATAATGTCAGAAGTTTGAAATGACAAAAGTCAAAACTTTGAAACATCATCACATTTTGAAAGGGCCTTGATAATTTGTGAATTTGATATTCTACTGTGCACTACAAATAGGCCATTATGATTATATACATACCTACTGCACCTGACAGTAACCAACAATACAGAATAACATGTCTTCCTGTTAGTGATATGCAGTCACTGGCCACTTTATTAGGTACCCCTGGCTGGTATCAGCTGCTGGTGGTAGTGGTGTACTAAGGTGGGTAATGATTTCTTGCTGCATGTAGTGGCCCAGGTGTTTGTGTCTCTTCCTTGTTTTCCAGTTAGGCCGGTGGGGGCTCCCAGTTGACATCACCTGTACCAAATGACCTCAGTTACATGGCCCTCCTGTGCCTATAAGAACCCTACCCAAGAAGAGGAGAAAGAGAGGAGTTGGAGGAGTCTGACTTCAGTAGTTTTGACCTTGTGAGCAGCAGTGTGTGTTGGTTAGTGTGATTTGTTTTTGAAAGTGTGCGCTTGTATGCTTTTGTATAGAGAGCATGTGGTGTCCTATTTCTATTTGTGTTTTGTTCAGTGTATTCAGTCAAGCATGGAAAACTTTGTTTTTGCTTTGTCACTTCTTTCCAAATTTAAGATAGACAGTTGGTGTTCACACACAGTGGAATAGTTTGTTTCCACTTGTGACACCTTTGAGCACATCAATATTATCTGTAAATTTTCACTATAAATCACCAACCTGTCTCACAATAAAGCCCACAAATATCCCTTGATTTTGTTCCTGGGGCCTCTTTAAACCCCTCTTTCCATTAATGTGTGGCCCCTTTGACCCCTGGGCTTTACTGAAAATAACTAAAGGGCTCATAGCACATGATAGCTTTGTACTTTTTTCAAGATTTTTTTGCATCAATGGAGCATCATGAGAGTGCCAGCCTATCACTGATATTGGCCAGGTGTGTCCATTCCTTCAAATCCAGTCTGATCTTCATAAAACTAACATTCCAGCAGGACAATATGCCATGTCACAGAACATACAGCATGACAGAGCCTTATCTTTACCCCATTGACATGCACAGCCCCTACCTTTCCAACCAGTACACCCTTTTTGGCTGGGGTGTGAACAGAATGAAAGTTTCACGAAAACAGAAACCGTGAAAATGTTCGTGCACCAGGGAGCAAGAACCCCGATGCTGAGTTCGTGCTGCGCTGGTGGGCAGAGGGTCCAACCTGCTACTTGCAAAGTGTACCTAATAAAGTGGCCGGGCAGTGTAGCCTGCTCGTAGCACAGCCACAGCAACCTGTGGCGCCAGCAGCTGTAGAGATCGTAGCAAAAATAGGGTTTTAAACAGGGCGCAGCCCTCAGAAAAGCGTGCAGCCTCCTCGGTGGGTGTTGCGGGGATGTGAGCCGATGTTTCGCGTTCGGCCCCCCGCGCCGAGGGAGGAGGGACTTTCAGCTCTGGAAAGCCGGAGCTTCACGGACGCCGGGACGCCCCTCTGTCACTTTGTGTCACTTTCGCTCGCACGACAGTGCCCGACTGCTGCAACTGTCAAACTTTGTGGCTTTATTTGCCACCAAACACGAACACGCCGGTTTGGCTTCCGAGACAGTAAGGTCCCGCCGCTTCTTCTGGACTTTCGGGTCTCTGCCGGAGGCGAAACCAGAACCGTTCCGAGCGCATTCGGGAAAAACTGCCAAAGTTTTTTGCCGTTGGAGGAATGGCTGTGTAGGCATTTTTTCATGTAGACCAAAAAAGCTGGCGCCATGGACAGGAGCACGTGCAGCGGGGATGAAGAGGCTGATGCGGAGGAGAAGCGCGTCTCCATGACTACGGGCGGTCTGGATGGAGAGCAAGGCCACCTCACCTGTGCGCCCGACACCTACCTGAGGGCCAAGTTCACTGTGTCTGCCTACATCATCTGCTGGACGGTGCTCAAACTGTGTCAGGTACAGCATGCGCACAATCCATTCTATTCTATTCTATTCTATTCTATTCTATTCTGTTCTTAAAACTTTATTTCTTGAACTGTAACAGGATGAATCTGACTTTATTTGCATGCGTGCTGATTCGTATCCTTCAGTCGCAAGTAAATTCAGACCTATGTTGAACATCTAGAAGCCTATTTCCTTTGCTTCTTATTTGTAAAAGGATTTTTAAATTGATCCCCCTCCCAAAAAAATATCCATGGGACATTAGACATTCTCGTGGTTATGGCTATTGTCCAATATGAATATTTTTGGCTGCGGCCTCACTCCTGCTGTACTAACTTTGATCAAGGCAGTTAACTGGAGCTGACTGAAAATACCGTCATGTAAAGATACCGTATGCAAAAAATCACAGTTTTATCTAACTTTTTCAACTGCCTTAGGAAAAAGGCATATGCTAAATAAAACTCAAAATATTCCTCCTCATTTGAGAAAGTAAAAACCTTTGCAGAAGTGTTTGAGAGGATGCGTATTCTGCTTCAAAAGTCTTCATCAGATATTTGCGAGTTATGCGACGCTTAGAACAATTAGAAAACTGAACGTTTGAACACCGGTCAAAGCTCTCTAACAAGATTTTCTTTCTATTCTTTCATTTCTTTCTCACTGCCTAGCAATGACGGGGCTTTCGCTTCCCGTCTTTATTGTTTGCCTGAAGTGGACTGTACAGAGACATACAATTGATTTCTATGGTAACTGCCTTCAATTTGTTTAACTGGGTGCTGAGCATTCAGAAGGATCCTTTGGGGCCCCAATTACAAATTCCACCAAACATTGCGTTCCACACTTCCCCACAGAACCCAGAGCGGAGACTCGCAAACGGCACTTCGCTCATGTACGAGAGGTGCACACATTTGTTTGTTTTAGCAGAGGTTTTGTCACCCCTAGTTGGTGCTCCATCAAAGCTATGAGAAGGTTTGTGTTCAGTAGCTGGACGCGTAGTAAAATGCTAAAGAACATCTGTAAGCTCCAAAAGCATAAGGTGCCAAAGCATAAGGCATAAGGTTAAAGCATAAGGTTACCTTTTTTTCATCTGTAAGTTTGTGAGCAGAAAAATCTGTATTTCATTATACGGTTGGATATCAGAAGTAAAGTTTTTTGCCCTCTGTTATAGAGAAATTATATAACCAAGTGTGTAGTTCCCTCTCTTCCCCTGTGTTCTCCAAGCTTGAATAAACACAGCACTGCTACAGAAATGCTTTTTTCAGCAGTGGCTGCTACTCTGAGGTTTTGCGGGGGGTTAACGTTGAATCTGCCAAAAACTGTGGCATGCTTTTATGTGAAGAGGCATTAAACTTGTTTAGAGTTTCCGTAATATTCACCAAAACAATCGTAAACCATGTTTTAGCAATGCCACTTTTGCATTAAACAAAGCCGTCTGATTCATCCTTCAATAAAAATGCACAGATGCTCCAATGCAGCCGTCCATTTTGGGCGTTTCTTTTGGGGTTGCATGCTGTATGGTCCATGAAGCGAGCTCATATGTACGAATAGATGTGAAGACCTTGAGGATGCAGAGTGGCGGCCTTCTGAAGTTCACCTCCAGGGAATGCACCAGTTTGGCCTTTGGCTAATAATTGCATTTTCCTGTATTTCAAGCTTTGGTTGTGCGTTGGGGAGGTGTACAAGTGCAGTGCTTGCACTCATGAGCTTTCTTGCCTACAGCAGACTTTCGGGGACCCTGAGTTATTACGTTTGAGGGCTTGGACTCAACAGGCGCACTTGAGTCCTAAAACACCCAGAAAACCTCAGCAGCAAAGTTGCTGTTTTGTGACAGGAACTCTGGATCCAAACCCTAACAGCAGATTACATCTCTTTCAATTAAATTTCAGTAAAATTTGGAAGGATCCATGCTGCAGTGGGCGCCTTGCATTTGATCTGTATGAAATCCAACACTTTGCTGTCCCTTTGGGCTTCCCTGCCATTGTGGTCGAAGCTCCCATCTGTCAACGTAATGGCTACAGGTTCAAATCCCTTTTTCTTCTGTAGGACCCATGATCAATGCCAGTACTTCACTGAAAAAAAAACTTCTCTGCTCTATGAATGGGAAAAAGTTTATTTAGCTTTTCATCATGAATTGTTTTGAGGAAAAAAATTGGCTAAGTAAATAAGTGTGTTATTCCCCACTGTTGGATAACTACTGTTGTATTTTATCCACTTTCAAACTGTCTCCAGGCAGCTCTAACAGATGTCGTATTTTACAGAATGTCCTGTTTTTTAATTTCATTATTATTATTATTACTATTATTATTTTTTTTGTGGGAAGTAGTTACAGCGTGTATCATTCTTTTATTTATAATTGCCAACACTGAAAAATGTAAGCACAAACATGAAGTTAGAGCCTACACTAAATTTCCATTCCTCTTGTAAGGGTTTTGCAGAAAGAGCTACAGTACAATTCATTTTAATGATTTCTGGAATAAACAGGGTTGTGAAATTCTTTCTTCTGATCTTCCGCTTGGTTCCTACAGACACAATTTTACTCCAATGTACAACTGTCAAACAAGGCCTTAAAACATCAATTCAATTAGAAGAATCTATTTACATAGCATCCATAGCAAGAAAGTTAAAATGACATTTAAAAATAGCAGTTCTCTAAAGCGAAGACCTTTGATTTGCAATCACGAGCTGTTGCAAATAATAATAATAATAATAATAATAATAATAATAATAATAATACGCTTAATGATGATTTCTACTGATTTATATTGCAAATGCTCATTGGAGAGTTATAATAAAATTAGGGGAACGAAAATTTTATGCAAAGCTGATTTGTTGAAACTAACCTGAGAGCTTGGGTACTGGTTTATGTAAAGAAGAGACTTCTGAATATTGAACACACCTGTTCTCACGACAGCTGAGAACTGGTTTGTTTTCAACAATTTTCTTTTTTCTTCCAATTGTCACAGAGGCTGAGGTGCTCACCTGCTGCACAACAGGTAAGCACTCACTTCCTCTTCACTAAGCTTGTGTGTGTGTGAGAGAGAGAGAGTGAGTCTGGGTGTGTATGTAAGAGGGGTTTTTGGAGAAATTCAGAATTAAGTTTTTTTCGGTAAAAATAATTTCAAAAACCGATTTTAGGAGTTTCTCACACATTTGGTGTTCCAAACATCTGTTTATCTCTGCTCAAAAAGGAAATGAAAAGTTTCCCTGCTCTTTGTTTGGTCTTTATTTTCACGTTTTGTTTAGTTTACTTTGTATGTGTAGTCATGCTGTTACCATTCATATGTAAAATCTGAGACAAAACAATTTTGAAAAGCCCTGCAGAATTCAAGCACCACTGTCTCTGTATAGATGGCTGTGCATGCACCGGGCACTTTGAGCTGCAGGTTCCTTCCGAAATCTCACCTACTGAGTACCTGTGCAGGTTTCAACCTGCTTGGTTATTTGTCTTTGACCTTTTGCACCACTACATGCACAGCTTCATTGCTTAGAGGAGGATGTGCCGCTGTCCTCTTCAGCACAAATGCAAAAAGTCAATGAATGAGTTTTAATCCTTTTCTTGGAAATTACTTTGCTTTGTTCTCCTCTTTGTGGTCATAAACAGTTTATTGTAGGCAAACCTGTGCGATAAGAGAATCTGAAGTGATTTGACTGAAGGGCATTTCCGCCATAACTGCCAAATGACTTCATTTCAGCCCAGATTACAAAAGGCTGTGCATCTGGTACTTGTGGACGATTTATTGGCAACGTATTCATGGACGAAGATGATGAGAATGTTTCAGCTCTCTTTCTTTGTGCTGAAAAGAGTAAAGATTTTTCATTGAAGAAATGCACAGATTTTCAAACAAGAGGAAAAATCCTCAAAATTAAGGGAAAAATCTGCACATTTTCAAAAACTAGTCGAGAGATCATTTAAAAAATATGAAAGACCTTAAAATGGGATGTTAGTGCCTGGTGAGAAACTACTTGTTCAGTCTGCCTTGTCATGTCCCATCTTGTCCCCTGGCTTCCCTGTCTACCTGTCATTACCTGTGTGCTCGGTGCACCTGCGATTCCATGTTTAAATGGCAAAAGCTTAGTGAGATTAGTGTGTTTTCTGTCTCTGCCCTGTTTGTTTGTTTGTTCAGTGCCACAAACCCAACAGTGAACTCCATCTTTCTGTGCCAGTGACAATGGCCTGATGGAGTGTATTTCTTTTCATTATTTTTCTTTATTGTCATTACGATTTAGTCTTAATTATATCATCATGATTTATTATATTATCCATGATTTCCTTCATTCCTTTATGTCTGTTTCTTCTTTTTGGTCTATTATCTATGTCTTTTATTTCATTACCTCATTATGTATTACTTGTGTGTTTTTTCTTCTCTTTGGTGCATATGTTCCCCTGGTGTTGCCAGCTCTAGAAAGTTCTACAAAAAAATCTACCTTTGTTGCCGGTAAATTCCATTAACTGATGGGTGCAGGCCAACAAGCAAGTTTTGGGTTGTATAGAAAGACAGAAAAAAGACATACAGACTTGTGTGTCTGTGAAAAATTTCACCTGGTGAAATTCTGCAGATCTGAAATAAACAGTTTTTAAGCTTCCTTCAGTTTTGTTACTGAGTCTCTAAAGGACCAAGAACTGCATGAAAAGATCAGTTCCAGCAGGCATGAGACCAGTTCAAGACAGTAAAAGTTATGTTTAGGGAACACACAATGGCCACCTTGGATACATGTTTGTACTGCAGTATTTTGCAGAGGCATAAAGTAAAGCAGGGGACACTAAGTAAAGAGGATTATTGTGTAAATGTTTTGCATTTGAGTGTAATGATGTGTGGAAAGTATCCAGGGGGTCTGCTGGCTGTTAACTGAAAGAGACTTTGGCACAGAAGACACCTGGAGAGAGGTGGAGCATCTTGAAAGAAGAGGCCATCAACATGGGGGGTGGGAATGGGGCTGGAGAGGTGTTGGGTTTGCATATCAGTTCCTTTTTCCTCAGCTTGCAGCTTGATGGCATAGGTTAATCTTATTAAGTTGAGCACATAGGCAAAAGCCGAACGTTAGAAAAGGATAAAAATACAGTAAATAAACCTAAAAAAGAAAACAAATGAAGCATACCCGCACAACTGGGCTGGGTGAGTCATGTTTGAGTACGCTTTAAGGACAAACCTTTAGGAATCTTGTCCAGTTCACTGCAATGTGTGTATGCCTTGACTGTGGAATGCCAATAGTAGGAATAATGAAAGATTATACTGTATGTAAACTCTGCTTTCCTCCTGGACTTTTTGCCAAATACCGATGTTGACAATATTTCATAATTAATTTTTTTCATTTAAAAAATAAACAGGCGATAAATCTTTTTTTTTTTTTTAGCTTTTTCTCCTTTTCTCCACATTCCATGTTTTCACTATAGAGGTAAACTGTGACACTGCCTTGTATGAGCTGTTGATAAAAAAAAAAAGAAAAGAAAAAATAATTTTTTTAACTCATTGTAGCTTCATTTCATGGTTTTAACAAAATCTAATGTGTGACTAAATCAAAGGATTAAAATGTATTATTAAGGTTTAATTGATGCTGGTTTTGTGGGCAGACTTATGAATCCCATCTTGAAAAGAATAAATAGAATTCTGGTCAAAGTTGTGTTCAAAAGGTAACATGCAAGTGTACTGTGTTACCAGGTTAAAATCATATGCTGGAATATCCCCTAGTATGATAAAACATGATAAATGTGCTGTAGAAGTCTCTAAACACTGTCTGGGAGTCTTGAGGTCTCCTTACTCATTTCTCTGTTGCAGAAGACTCTTGCATACAGCAGAGCAACCATTTAATGTAGCCTTGATGTCTTTGACTCTGGGCTGAACCTGAATTTCTTTTATGCTTCCCACTGAGCCCCTGTCAATGTAAATCTCTCAGCGCAGGCAAATGTTTCACAAAGCTTCTTTTGTATGAAATGAAAGCTCTCTCCAGTGAACATTGCCATGACCCTCGCAGCAGCGTGGAGTACAGCAAAGGGTTAAATTCTTCCAGTGCCTCTCGAAATGCCTGGAAACCTCATTAGAAATAAAAAAGCATCTAAAAGCAACAGGCTGTTTGTATACACTAACCTGTGTGACTTGTTCGTCGACTTTGGACATCGTCACGCTTGTTTTGTTATTTTCCCCTTCAAAGGAAAGGGAAAAAGAACCTCTAAACTTGTAAACTACGATATCTCAGCCATAACTGCGGTTTCAAGGATAATCTGAGGGTGGCCCGATTTTTGCTAACTTGTGACCAGCAACTTCACCGTGGTCTTTGAACCGTTTTACAGTAAGAGAGATCTGCAGGGTACCATAATAACTGGCAGTGTTTCTTCCCATGGACTTTGCAGATTTGCTCTTGCGTTATGTCACTCACGCAACGTCAGTTTGCCTTGTTTAGCCTTCACCTGTGGGACTACCAGCAGGTAACAGCAGGTTACACCCCAGCAGCCATTGGAACACCTGCTCCCTTAAATTTTTCCACAGGAAAGCATCTACAATGGGAAGAGAATGACTGAAGGTGAGTGAGCGAATATTATCAAATATATTAATCTGCAGAAAGTTTATCAAAATGTGCTAACAGTTCAAAAGGCAAAAGTATTCAAATATAAATTTATAAAATCCAATGCAGTGTCATTAAGAATGACTGCGCAATTTCATGAACTGGTTTTTTATTGTAAAACTGTTTACTGTTATTTCAGCAGAGCATTACAAATAAGAAGAATTACCTTGTTAGGTAGGGTTATAATAAAGATAATAACATTTATTTTATACAGTGCACATATAAATCAAGCCACTTTACAATAAAGAGGAAAGATATTTGGATTAACTCACTGTGTATGTATGTGTGACTCGATCCAGGGCGCACTGTGGCACGCCATGTGAGAGAGCCAAAAATACTTCACTTCAGCATACTATAAGTCCTTGGTCCAACCTGGATCATGAAATCAGGGATCTGAACTTGATCATGATAAGCTTCCTATCCAATAGCAGAGGAGTTCCCAGCAACTGGGCAGTGGCAAATGTAAAGAAAACACCCAAATTTAAGAAATCATTTGTTACAATAACCCTTTGTCTGATTGGTCCAAAAAATTGGAGGTCTGAAAAAGACAAAGTTTCCATGGCAGGTTTCACAGTTTTGATCTCAGGAGAAAAACAAAAGCTGTATATATTCTGCTTTTAAGGACCAAAAATTATTACTTGAAAGTCAGAGTTAGGAAAAATGTATTATTCATCTACATAGCAAGTAAGAATTCAGTACGTTGACAGCTTTCTCTGAATATTTTACATGTTCAGTATCATTTACTGCTCTTTGTGTACATAAATGAGAGTTAACAGATTTTATGAAGTTCAAACTTTTATACTCTGCATCCATAATAGCTGCTTTGGTGATACATGAAGCTCCTTCAAAAGTAATTTTCTGTGATACAATGGAGGTGCCAAAGTTATAAAAAGAATAGGTGCGGTTATGTATTTCTAACATTTCCCTTTAAAGTTGAGTAAAGACAGATAAATGGACTCTAACTGCACCCTTTACCAGTCATTTCAGTACCAGGCTCTTTTAGCCTTGGCCACTTTTTTTTAAGGCTCTAATTATGAAGGCCCACAGGGGTCAGAGGTTAAAGCAAACTGTGACCACAGTTGCTCTAAAGGAGGATCCAGTTCAGCTTTTTGTTTTTTTTTTGTTTGTTATTGTGGGTATTGCTATTCTGGTGGCACAATTTAGATCGACATGTTGGTTCATATTATATTTATCTCCCTCCAGTCTACATTCTCCATGGTCTCTTGCCATCCATTAGCTGTAGTCTTTCTTCTTAGCTTCATGTGTTTGCTGTCTTGACCATTAATGATTATTCAAAGATGTTTTTGTAACTTCTCTGTGGTTTTCAATGTGTCTAAATGTGCGCTCCAGTTTCATATAAACTCATTGAAGGCTAAATAAATGCCAAAGTGATGGCCCGCCCCAGGTAGAGTCTCTTTGTACAGCGTCTCCTTGACCTGTTGGTCTATGGGTGATGTCAGCAGTTGTGAAGGGTGTTCATGTAACTGATAAATCATCAGCTGTGTAGTCCCACCCAAACTGTCATAGCTGGACAGGGCTCATGGGAAATGGATGAAATACTCTTAACAGAATCATGAGATTTCAAATATTAAAAAGAATGTCAGGGGTACAACCCATTCATAATACATAACCTATTATTTATAAACCATTTGTTCATAATGCATAACCCATATCCCACGGCTTTGGCATATTTTCCTCCTATACTGTCCATCTTGCTAGGCAAAGACTTTAATTTGGACCACCCTGCAATCATGGCTTGGGTCTTAGAAGGTCAATGAAAAAGTCTGGAATGTAGAGCCCTTAAGGTCAAAGTGAGGAGTCTACACCTGGTTTGAGTTTGTAAATGTCTGGTTTGGAGAAGCATGGTGCGTTTGCTGTGTTTGTTTACGTGTGTGTGTTTATGAGCACCTGCTCCACTATTTCAAGTGCTGGATGGGGAAACACGATAAGCTTTAAACTAACTGGCTGAGACTGTACCATAGGAATGGGCCTATATTTGTGTAGTGACCAGCAATTTGATCCTTCACCTCTGAGTTGCTCTAACTCTTGGAATTATTGTGAAATTTGTTCCTTTTGTGAGTAGTATAGTTGTTAAGAGCATAGACTCAAAGCCCAGTTTTATACTAAATAAATGTAAAACAGGATATGGAAGCTGGAAAGTGACAGTGAATCATGTCTGACTCTTAGGTGACTATCAGTATGGTTTTCGAGGTAAGGAGGATCAGAAGTGGTTTGCCATTGCCTTTTTCCAGCATAATTTTCCTTAGAGTGGTGCAAACATAGACATGCAAACTCCCCACACACCCCTCAGCTGGAGCTGGACCCATATCAGGCAAGGAGCCTAGAAGCTGTGAGGCACCAACTTACCCCAGTGTACCACCACATGCCCTGTAAAACAGGGTATAATCTGTCCAGAGAAATTCACCAAAAAAGAACTCTATCCATCCATCCATCCATTTGCTGTAATCATGTGTACTGGTCAGTGTTGCAGAAGTCTTTAGCTTGTACTGGAATCACTGGGCAGACTGACTGGGATAGTGTACACTTTTGACTAGATTCCAGGGTAGCCACAGACACACACAGTCACATTACATACTATATGCCATTTATTGTCTACAGTTAATCTGAAACACATATCTTTGGACTGTGGCCAAAACTGGAGCATGTGGAGGAAACCCATGCAGACGCTACACCCAAACAGTGTGAGGTGACAGAGTTGATTCTGTAAAAATATATCAAAAACTCATGTTCAACTCAACAGCCTGGAGGGTTGAAATGCAATTGTACTTCATCTATTTACAGTAAAAATGGGACAGTGCTGTCAAACTTGGTGAAACAATAAATTTAAGTAGCAGATGTGTTTCGGGTGGGTACCTTAATCAGCATCCACTTACATTCCATAAAAAACACAATTTTTTGTAGTTGTTGCCAAAGGGGTTTCTACAAAATACTGATTTCAGGGTTTCAATACTAAATGCGAGATTTCAGTTTTTGATTTTTAATGCATTTGCAGATCTTTCTGAAAACACATTTTCAGTTTGTCATTATGGGTTTTTGCGTGTAGATTGATGGGGATAAAAGGCAAATTTGTCCACTAAAAATAAATCAACAACACAATAAAGTGTAGAGAAAGTGAATGGGTCTGAATACTTTCTTAGCCCACTGTATATATTGTTAATATGTGAAAGGTTATGACATAATAAGTATATACTGTACATTATAAGAAAGATGGAAGTATGTTGTGGATAAACCCACAATAACAAAAATATAAAATTATAAACAAGACAAATAATACAAAAACTTATCTCTTTATTCACCCCATTAGATGATAAGATATTATCTTGTGCCCTTTATTTCTTCCCACATTAAAATACTGTAGAAGAACATGTATGTAAAAATGTCCAGTTGTAAAATATCCCTGAAGGCAAGGAAATTAAGTTAGAGAAGATATATGAATGGGGCAACAGTCTGTTGCAGTGATTTTAATGCAATAATACTGTTACTGTTTGACTGTTTCTTGTTCATCTGTGTAGCTGAATTCTTATGACATTTGCTGTAATTCGCTTAACTTCAACAGGGGATTGACTTTCTGTATCACGGGGAAAACTGGAACTTTGGTGTGGACTTTAAGCATCTGAAGTATGTAAACCAAGCAGTCAGTGACCAGCTGACCCATTGCCTTGAAAGGAAGAGATAAGACTTGTATACTCCATTGAGGTCTTGCCTTCTCCAGGCCTGCAGGATCCATCACTTTGTTAATGCCAACAAATGGTAAAACCCACTACAATGCCACCAGTAATATTGGAAAAGAAAAGGGTTTGGCCAATATTCCTGATCACGTTGATCTGCACCCTAAACTGATAAAGTGAGTGTCATTGTATAAAAGTCTTCATCAGTAAAGTTAATGGGTAGGGGAGAGAGAAGTTCCTCCACATCAGTGCGAAAGGTCCTCCTCTCACACTCAGAACGACTTGCAGGAGTGACGGGGCCATCAGGGACCTTGTTGCTCCGGCCGTCCTGCCTTTTCTCATGCTCCAAAGCCCGACTTGGCCCTCTTTCTCATGGCAGCACTCTGCACACGCATCTACTGGAAATCTCCATCTCTCCACTAAGACGCAAGACACTTTGATTTCAATGGAACGTTTTTTTTTTTTCTCGCGACACAACTATTTTGAGAAAATGGCAGTGCTTTAAGGCACCAAAGTCAATGCTCCTGTGTTTGCAGTGAATGCATTTGTAGCGTGGATTAGACTGAAAAGCCCAGTGCTGTGAAGAATAAACTCGCTTTGTCTCACAGCTTAGAAAACCAATCTGTCAATTGCTTTGACTCAAACAGTAGGTGGCAGTAGAGTTCCAATACTCAGTTTTAATTAATACCTTGCTGTTAATTGGATAAAGAAAAAGGCAAACTAGATTATCATTTTTGCCATTCTGCTGGCCGATACACAGCAAGTAGGATATTGGTTAAGGAGCAGGCCTTAGGGCGGCGTAGTTCCAGGTAGCTGATGTCATCAGTAGTGAAAATTACAGTGATTTATGATTTATGTCTTTTCTCCAGCCAGAACCCTTTCATTACGACTGTCAGGACAGAAAGAATGTAATTCTCTGTGAGTATGTGGCCTGAGGTCGGAGCTACCCAGCACGAGTCCTCTGGTCTGAAAACTGCAGTATGGAGATGGCGGAGGGTCTACAGTTTGAAGGAGTGTGTTTCTTTACCGCCAGTGAAATCAATGTGTGACACACGATATTGCTGTGAATCTGTAAAACGTAAAATATAAAATATGATTATATGTAATTTTTCACATTATTTATATTTTAATGAGAGTCCCTACTTTGTGAACTCTATTTTGAACATTTCCATGTGTCACCCTGGAGGGCAGAGGTCAGACATTTTTTTGACCACCATGACGATGTTTTGGAAAAGTGTTCCTTACAAACTCTAGTCTGCCTGTTAGGCGCTAGATCCAAAGGCAGAGAGGGGAAAGGACTGACTCACTAGACATTTAAACAGTGGATTATGTTTTATTGTGGATTTATTAGTGTATTTATGCTTTGCTCATCTAGCCAGTACATTTTAAAAAATTGGTCAATTACCATGAATGAAAAAATAAAGGAACCTTGCATTCATTTTTACCTTTTTTTGTGACTCCAGGTAATGGTTGGACATGACTGGATGTTGTTGTAGGCTTTCAGAAAGAGACCGCATGCTGCAGCAGGAATAAAACATCACAAAAATAGCCACACTGCTTCCTTCCCATAGGTACCAAGATCCCCGGGTTGTACAGTAAATGCATGCTTGCGTGTTTGAAGAAACCATCTTCAGTCTTTGGAGATCTGCCCCTACCAAACAAATTAGTAGCAAAATAATAAGCCCTTCGAGACAGCCATCCTCCAGCACAAATAATAAATACAGATTAACAGCCCGGCTCTCCAAGGAACACGGTTAACTTCTTATCCCCTTTCCCACAAATTAAAAGAACTCGGAGAGCACAGTCAGAATTTGTTGGCTGTTACCAAAAATTGCTTAGCATCCCTGAGAACCAGTTCCAACAGTCACACGTTTTTCCCATGAGGAACAAAAAAATGGATGAAGCTGGTATCCCACATTCTGTAGCTTCATTTCTGTTGCCATGCGTCCACAAGAATCTTGCTGTGGAAAGATCTAATGTTTTAAATGCCTGCATCTCCAGTTACAACTCTTGTTCACATGTAGTACTACAATAGATAGCGTAGAGTTTAAAGACATGTAGTAGTAATTTAAAGACAATGCACAGAAGAAGGAGTTGACTTAGTCGCTTTGTCCAGGGTGCTGAAGAACTGTGTAAACGTGTAAGTTTGGTCAAAAGTGTCATGAAATGAGCTTCATGCAGTGGTATGCTTTGCCATAGCTGTGTTATCCTTCAGGTTTCCCTAAAGATGCTAGATGCTCCTCCATACAGCATTAGAACCTCTACCCAGGGTTTGCTGAAGGTGTGACTGAAATTTGTCATCTGCAGATCCAAGACAAAATCCACTTTGTCATTCTGCTCTTATAGAAATTTTAAAAAAGAGAAAAAATTTGGCTTCTCCCCTGTCCACGATGCTCAGTACACTAAACAGACCTCATGATGACGTAGGACAGCCAAGACAAATTTAATATATGTGTAGATGAATAGATAAGTAAACAGAAACAGATTAATAGACAATAAATAAATAAACACAAGCACTGCACCGTACATGTAGTGGAGATGTCTGTACTTTTTCAAAGTGTTCTGTTTATTTTCTCCAGAGATAAAGAGATTGTTTGCCGCTTAGTAGATTTAGGGTTAGGGTCAGGGTGCTAAGGGTAGGTTTATGTAAATAATCTGTGGGTAAATCCCTCATGCA
Source organism: Heterotis niloticus (assembly GCA_018136845.1). Taxonomy (NCBI): domain Eukaryota; kingdom Metazoa; phylum Chordata; class Actinopteri; order Osteoglossiformes; family Osteoglossidae; genus Heterotis; species Heterotis niloticus. Next base: position 12,132,172 of record CM030905.1, read on the forward strand.
GGGTCACCACTGCAGTAACACTTCTAAAATTTTTGTTGGTCACAGGACTTCGCAGTAAAGCACTGTTTTTTTTATGGTTTTGGATCTTTTTACATGTCTTGAACTTCATGACGGGTTAGCAAATTTTTTTCCAGTTGCTGAACGTGGTTCCAAAGTCGCGGCATAAAAATTACTTTACGAATGCTGTTTTTATTTTTCATATTTTCACTCGAGGAACTAGACAGAAGCCGTTTATAAGTTTATAAATGCACATGGAACAAGATGCAATGTTTTTTGTTAATGTACTGTTGTTTAAAGGCCATATTAACAAATACTGAAGTTTTTTTAAGCACATAAACTGCAGATGTGAAATGGATTTCTTATAAAAAAAAAATTGGAATTTTGTCTTTCCAGCCAAATTTTAGCTGTTAAAATACCATTTGTCTACATAGTAGAGGAACTGTTTGTAGCAATGTTACAGCTAGTGCTGTTATTACTACAGTGTTTCAGAGTACATGGCTGAAATACAGACAAGACATCACAATCTACCTTTGTCAGATGGGTCTAGCCTAAAACTTCTTCAGGACAGAGCAACAGCAGGGACAATGAGTCGCTGCTTGTCTGTTCTGGCTATACTGCTGCACATCATCTGAACCATGGTAAACTTGAAGCTTTCTCTGCCACCTGGTTCACCTGATGGATTGCTGTCTTTCTATCTCTGCCAATTGTTCCCAACTCTCCAGATGTTCTTCAAAGTAATAAGACTAGAAAACCAGAGCATCCTACCTTGACCAGAAATGGTCAGGCTTTCAACCCTTTGTCTCTTATGTTGTCTACTGGCTCATAATGCTTTGCTTTATTTCTCTCAAAAGCTTCTTTTGTCAGTACTGAGATGATTATGGTCTTCCTCTAGGGGCCACATGACTGCATCGGCCCACAAGTTTGTCTGAACTGTGTTTGGGAACATGAATTACTTGACTAGGTCGACCTCCATTGCACAGTCTTTAGTTACAGCTCCAGCTATTCCTTTTTCTCCAGCCTTGATAAATCCAGTGTAAGATGGTTCTGGTAGAGGCTTTATCATTGTGAATTTTTCCAGGTTCAGGGCTAAAGCCTTGAGTATGTGCCACGATGCCATCTATACCTGCATTGCCCTACTGCCATGCTGAAGGCTGACACCATGTTCAAGATGATCAATTCTTCCACAGTGTATGGCAGACTTTCAGTCAAACCCCATTGTAGAGGCTGACTGGAGTGGGCAAGACATCACAGACTGAATACAGCCAAAACTGGATCAAAAAAGGCTTTGTCATTTCATTCTGCTGCAATATCTGCTGTCTCCAAACTAATCCAAGCTCCCTTTTTTCAACTGTACAGCTTTCAAACCGCAGATCTTTTCTTTCTTTTTTTCATATCTGCTTAAATCGGGTTCCTGTCCTTGACTTTCCTTTTCATACTTGCTTGCACATCCCAGTCCTTAACAACCAACAGTTGTCTGTCCAGTGATTTTTTGATGTTTCAGTGGGTTTTCTTTATATTTTACAAAGTTTTCTCCATTCCATTTTCTACCTGACTTAGTTTTTAGACATCTTCTTTCTAATCTTTTCACCCTTTGGCTCATGCAAAGCTATCACAATTATTTTGGCATCTTAAACTCCTCAACCATAGAAGAAATATGAAGCTATTATGTCCAGAATGTGCTGTATGTATGTGACAAATAAACTGTTTTGACTTTGACTTTCTAGAGACTGTGAAGGTAGGCAGAACCCCTAGCCAGCAGTGAAGAACACTGTTTACCTTCTTCACCAAAAGCCCAGATGTAGTGGTTGTAGTCACTGAAGGCCACAGAAGCAGAAAGGAGCCAGTAGATGCTGCATGTACGCAAAGAAATTTCAGGACACACACACAGTGCTGCACATATTAGTGATGTAAGAATAGTAAAGTTTGCCAATGTTTATATTGTTTCTGTAGTTTGGTTAGTATTTGTCTCTTATGTCCTTTAATTTTTGCTAAGAGCTCCTATTTCCCTATGAGCTCAGCTTAGCAATGCTCTCTGGGTGTGATGGCTGTGCAATTTCACTTTATCTCTCTTTGATGCTCCACTACTTCTGGCTCTGTCTTGAGAATGTCTGGAATACCAAAGTCATGTTTTCTGGTGAAAAAGACCAAGCTAGCCTTCTTCTGCAGGGTGTGTTGCACCCTACTCTGGTGGTGGAGGTGTTGACTTTCTCCTGCTGCTTTACTGCTGTCCACCACAGTGCAGGATGCCACAGATAAACCCTCATTGTTATGCAACTCCTTGCACTAAGTCACTACATCTCTCTTTGGCCCTTTCATGCTCTATCCCTTCCTCACTCACTCACTCTCACACTTAGCCCAGCTCGGCTGCTTAGACCGCTCCAAAATAGCAACAAGTACTATAAGCCCCACGGGGGCCGTGCGCTACATAGAGAAATCAGTCAGACTCCGTGCTGCTCCTGCCATGCTCAGCATTATGTACTTCCTCCGTACTTTCTTCCAGGTAAGATCTTTTCCCGTTTCATCAATGACCATTCCGGAGGCTTCTTTCTTTCTTGTTCTTTTTTTAGACATCTTCTGAAACTGAGAATGAGCTTCATTTGGCAATTGGTCTGTGATGTGCTGGTTGTTGTGTTGTTAAACCTGAAAGTGGTTCACTATTTTGCCAATTTTACCATAGGATAGGATAGTGTAGAACTTTTCCATTCCTGTAGTTAAATTCACACTCACAGCAGTTTAACACAAGACACACAAACACAATGCAAATTACAGCAAAATAAATAATAAATAATCATGAAATAATAAAAACAAATAAATAGCAATAAGACTATTACAAGTAACACTGAGGTCACAAGACACTTCCTTGCTTCTCTGTTTAGAACAGCTAACTGCTAATAGGTGATTCAGTGGCATTATGGAAGCCTATGGCTGTTGGTAGAAAGTGTTTCCTTGTGCATCATATTTGAATAACCCAGTGGCTAAAGGAGGCCCTGGTGATCACTTCATGCAGAGAATGTAAGCCATTTTCTGTGCAGGATTGTAGCTTCTTGTTCATCCTGGCCTCTGCTGCTGCCTTCACTGTGTTGGACATAAGACCCCTAACAGAGCTCATTTTGTTTAAGAGGCTGGTGAAGGTGGTCTGTCTCTCCAGATGCGATCACCTCAGCTTTAAAAGTTACACATAAACAAAGAATGTGTAGAAGATGTTGCTATATGTGTTAAAGGACGCCAGCCTCCTAAGAAAGTGCAGCCTGTTCTGTCCTTTTCTGCATCTGTGGTTGTGAGATCAGTTTACTCTGTAGTTGATGTGGACCCCTGAATGCTTATAGGAGTGATCTACCTCCATGCACTCATCCTCAATGGTTATCAAGCACAAGGTCTCCTTGAAATGTTGAAAATCAGCCAACACCTTCAGTTGAGCTGAAAAAAAGTTGGACTGCACAATGAAACAAAATCCTAAATTGGAAATCTGTACTCCAGCTTATCTCTATTCTCTAAATACCCCAAAGTCATCAGTGACCTTCCGCAGGTGACACAACCAAGATTTGTGTTTGAATTAAGAAATGTATAGACTAGAAAGGTATGGAGACAAAACATTAGTACATGTGAGACAGAGAAGACACCTGAAGCGTTACAAATTGTTGTCTGCCTGTTAGATGATCCAAAATGTACTTCCATGATCTGTTTAATAAGCTTATCCCTCAAATGGAGTGGCTGGATAGTACTGAAGGCACTGGAGAAAATAAAATATGTAATCCTCACTGTGCTGCCATTATTATTCAGGTGGGAGTGAGCTCTGAGAAGCATGTAGATAGTTGTGTCATCCACAGCAATATGGCCTCGGTAAGTAAACTGCAGGTTGTCTGGCTGTCTGTTACTTGATATAATCAAGCATAGCCCTCTCGAGGGGCTGGGATGAGGAAGGATGTCAGCCTTCTTGACTGCCAGGTTCTACAGCAGGAATCCTCTTGGAACTCAAACTAAGAGTCTTTCCTAGACCAGCAGCTATATGTTAAAAAGTTATGCTTCTATCTTGTGTGTGTAGAAAACATCCATACTTTTTTCTCACACCACATGAGCGGAGGTAGTAGTCGAAAAAGAATATTCTGTTCACACTCTGTTTTTCCATTCAGGTTATGATTTATTACAGCTACATTATGGTGACCATTTATAATGAATGACTTGTCTATACCAAGGGAACAAAACTAAACATTTTGCATTTTCTGCCAAGTTGCTGAGAAACATGTAGTCAGTAAAAATGTGATTTCATGTTAAAACATCACTAGATTGTATTCTTGGATGAGTGCTGGGAATGGCAGGTGGTGAAATGAGCTGATTAAGGTTTCATGCTGGCATTCTGTTAGGTTTTCCAGCACATTTGAACTCTGCTGCATGGTGCCAGAGACTTGCACAGTCTCTTCTGTAGAAGTTCAAAGTATTTGTTTTGATTTCCAAGGCTAAGTTCTATACCCATGAAGCAGTCAGCAACTCATTTTTCCAGCAACTATGGTTGGAGGCAGGTTGGATTTTCCTGATGGACAGCTCACTGCTACCTGACAAATAATGACAAACTGCTGGCAACTGAGAGAGAGTGAAAGGCTTCTAAGCAGCTAGTCTGAGGACTCCGGAGAGAGCTTTCTGGAAAATGTTGGTAAGAAGCTGGAGGGCTTCCAGTAGCGGCCCTAGATTTCTGTTGTGTGGATTATCTTTCTGTTACTTTTGCCTGGTTTTGGGTTTTTGTCATTTTTTCACTTTTGCTGTTCCTTCATCAGGCTATGTCCCCATTTTGGATTTGTTTTTGTTCTAGAATAATTAAACCTGCTTTATTGATGGACGCCACTGCCTCACACAAAGGATATTTGAGAAATTTAGATACTGACTGTACAGCACAGGTTCTGTGTGGCTGCAGTTGCCTGGTGGTGAGGGAGTCAAAGCCCAGGCTTTGTGACCATACACCAGTAGTGGAGCTGCTTTCTGTTTAGTTGCTGAATTGTTAAACTAGGTAGTTCAATTCCTGTTTTATTTAGTTGGTTCAAGGTTATTCAGCTGTGTGGCAAAGGTGTACCATTAAATTTTGAGTAAAGCCAAGACTTGATGCATGTTGAATCAAACATATGAAATACACACAGGAAGCAGTGCCAAAAACAAGCTATGAAGAGGTGAAAAAATTACAGAAAAATTTCGCACCTCTACATCCTTGAGAGCTCTGAGAATCAATAATCAATAATCTTCTTTTGCCAATCACCCTTACACTGTAGGTGTGCAAAGCAGCATGAAATGAAGTTCCTCAGTGTGCAGAATAGGGGGGAAAGAAAATTTAGAGAACAAATAAATAAAAAGTATAGATTTAGTTAAACAAAAGAAAAATAAAATAAATAGAAGTTAAAAATATGCATGATATATAAATGATAGATATACAGATAAATATACAAATGTCTAAACACACACACATACATACACACACACGCGCGCACACACACACACACACACACACACACACACACACACACACACACACACACACTGTATATTTTTGATGTACATATAATGTGAATAGAGTCCTTTGAAAATAAAATGTCCCCAGTCCCCAGTCCTCAGAAATATTAAGATGAGAGGAATAATCTCACAACTTTTTAGCAAACATCATATTTTTCGCCAAAAAATGGCTTTAATCAATTTGAATTCTGTTCTGTGACACCAGAAAAGCCCATCGACTCCATAGCTCATCTAAAGTGTAACTGCTCACTTCTCATTACATTATTTCGACTGCATTTTGGACACAGTAATAGAATGAATATATATCTTTTCAACATCCCAGTATATCACCATGTGGCATGGACCTGCATTCTTTGAAACCTTTACCATTCCAGGGAACCCAGCTACTTTGTTTACCACTCCTTTATATATTGCCAACACAACCCTTATCAGATGGGATAATAGGGAGAGGATAACAGACGGTAGCGGTAAGCCAGCAGGGCGCCCTTCTAGACTCAAACACCAAAGGCAATGGTTGGGTGAGTGATTATGGAAATTAGATTACTGAATGTAAGAGCTTTACTCCCTTCTGCATCCCGACGTAGACTAGCATCCAGCAGTACGAATCCACGCACTGTGTTTACTACCCACACTTGAGATGTCCGGTTCATTCCTAACTGTGATGCCCATTGTTATGCACCCACACTATTCCAGGAAGCTTGAACCTGCTGGTCTGTACCTATTGGCCTCTATTTCACAAATATGCTTTGGCAGAGATTTTGTCTGAAGTTTTTTTAAGACTACTTATAAGTGGATTACAATGAATGTTTTTAAGGAGCTGCCTACAGGTTGAATATGAAATTATACTGCAAGTGCCCTGAACTTATAAAAGTTTAGGTAGTTCTGCAACCTGCAAAATAAATAAACTTCGTTCTCTGTCTTTTTGGTTCCAAAATGGTTTGCTACTATTCTATTTACACTGGGGATAGCAGGTAAATCAAGTAGTTCAACATTAGTTATTTTGGAGAACTGTGCCACATAAATCAACGGATGTGACCAAGCAGAACTTTATGGAGACACCAAAGAACTCTGGCTGTATAAGAAACTCCAAAGAAAATCTCATTCAGTTGTCATTTGGGCCTTATAGACAACTCTTTGTGTTGTGTTTTGTAGTGATAGTAAGCCTGTTGTTATAAAATGTCATTCCCACTACTAAGAAGGAGAAATCCATGTGACAGACCGAAGCTTTATGTGTGAGAAATATTCTTTTATATGTAAATCTGTGTGACTGTGGCAGGTGGTGTTGTGGTTGGTGCTGCTACCTTGCAGTCTGAGACTTATTGAAATCGGGCTCCTGCTGCAGTTTCCATTGTCCATACAGTGACAAAAGCATCATGCAAGTAAGCAGTAATAAATTCTGTGTTTAATTTGTTTAAATATGGGCTTAAGAATTTTGATGGAGTACACATGGATGTGAATCTGTCTCTGTTACTGTGTATGCATGCTCAACTGTATCAACAGGTTGCTCCTCTTTCCTCCTTTATTTACTCTGGTCAGCTGCTGTTGCTGTCATTGTCAGTGGGTATAACCAAGGTTACCAAAGTTGAATCCACCAGTGAGGTGGTGACAGTTGGGTGGAGGAGACCTGGAGGGCAGGTGGTTTAAGGTGTTGCCTCAGCATGATCTCTTATTTGTGGGAACACTGCAGTAGTCCTCTATTCTTATGGACAAACAGCACCCAAAATCCAGTGTTTTGTTTACACAATGTACAAAATAAAATGGAAAAATATATATATATATATTTTAATGGCAGGCTACTGCTGTCCTGACCTCATTACTTACACTACATACTATAAGCCAAAAATAACTCCCTATGTGGGAAAAAATATCTGAAAATGTTCCATAGACTTTAAACTTGCATTTTTCATTAAAATTAAACTGACATTCACACAAATTAGGGTTTTTATTATTGCAGAGGAAGAAACCCCCAAAAACACGGTAAAAACATTCAAACTCGACACAGACAGGACACAAAGTCAGCAGAGGTCCAAATTCATTGCCTGGTGTTCTTCACAGTAGAACATACTAGTGTGACAAGCAGAAAAATGTAAAATGTTTGTGCTTGGATTTCACTTAATGATAACTGGCATACCAGCTAACAGTCATAACTGCAGTATTTTACATGAAGTGAATCTGCTGGTTGTTCTGGTGTCGGGGTGTGGGATAAAGACAGTGATTCCCACTGTAATTACATTTATTGTTGGCACCGCATAGTGCAGCAAACTGGTCTGGTAGCACCTGGCTGTCTGCCCATTACAGGGAATAAAGGGCTGCCGTTGTTATTGCCTTGTCTTGTTTTCCATGGAATCTGTGACCAGTGTGAACAGTGGTGCACGGAATGTAATGGTAAATGTTGACCTTTCCAATGAATCCCAGCCTGACTCTCATATCGCTCTAGAGTATGGCCGACTCCTAGCCCACAGACAGATCGGACCACGCGTTTCCGGATCAATGACCCACTACTGGCTGTATGAACCCCCCAGCTGTGGACACAGCCTGGTTTGTGTTGGTAGAACCCGATTAATGTCATATGAGGGGCCTTATGCCTGTTGTTTTTCCATCTTGTGGCAGCTGTACTGTTGTGCCTACAAGACTTGACGATGAAGAACCACTTCCAAGCCAGAGGGCATTTCTGCCAGTTGAGCACAGCAATGAGAAGAGGTGTGGTTGCTCAGCTTTTGGGCAGGGAACTCAATCATTCCTTCCACTCGTTGCAAGGCCATAAAAAAATACTTGCATGCTGATGGTTCAGGAGTCCAGAGCTGTGACACTGCTGCTGAATTTAAAAGACAGCAAAAGGTTTTATTTGAAAAGTGGACTTGATGCTTTAGCTGTACATTCCATTTATACCCGCTCTGATAGAAGTTGGCCTGAGCCTTTGTGCTGGATAATCCTGTTGATCTGAGGGTTTTCCAGCCTTTTTTTCTAACTTCCTCCTTCTGGGAGCTATAAGCTATACTTGTTCAGCCACTCTCCCCCTACCAAGGGCAGGTTGGGTGCAAGAGTGAAGTGCGGCTTCAAGTATGGGCTTGCAAAAATAGTCTTTGTGAAAACTTAGCCGTGTGAAGGTCATTCTTTCTTGAGAAACCCTTCATAAAGTGAATTCTCATAAATCAAACATGTAATTAGCATTATTCTCTGTTATTTTTAATGGTAAAAAATGGTATGTATTCCTAAGCTTCAAAACTGACATCCATGTGTGCTACAGTATTACAAGATCCCTTCAAAATGGACACAATTGCTTCAGTCGTTCACATTAGCTTTTATAAAACAGCATAGCAAGGAAGTTTCCCATCCCATTATTCATTACTCTGTACTGCTGTATAACTATTCACCTGTACTTATTCAGGAATGTAGAAAACAATGGACACTTACAAGGGAAGCTGACATTGTGACGGTTGTCTAAATGGGGACTGGCACCGTGAACATTATAACAGGTAAAACTAGACGGTAATGGAGGATTAGAACTTAGTGGAATATTGGAGGCTGATAAGGTGGATCTGGTCTTGTGTTTACAGCTTTATTTTTACATTTGCCCTCAGCAGAATCAAACAAAATATAAGCAGATGTATTTATTTCCTGGGCAGTTAAACATGCCAGAAATTACCCTGTTATATAATTATAAATCACTTTAGAGAAATGGATCAGCTAAATTAATACATCTAAATGCATGGACAAACCCCTGGTTCTACATTTTCAGTACTTTTGAAGGACACGGCACAACCCCCCCCCCCCCCCCCAGTTTCCTTATGGGCGGTTGTCAAAGCTGCCTCCGTCTTTGGTGAGTCTCTGTACTGTGGCTCAGATGGGGAACCAGTGGAGCAGCACAATAGGGGTAGTCTTAAGGCCTGAATGGCGGGATCCCACACACATTCCCTATGTGCACCGGGAGCCCTGTGGGCGGAGCCTAGAATGGCTGCCAACTGTCACGTGACCAACGGAAGCTCAGGCGTCGGCAGCCTTCATACAGCTGTAAGGAAGGAACTGGATTATGAGGGGAGGCAGGGATGGGATATCAGGGCCAGCATCACACAGACACAGGTAGGTGTGCGTGTGTGTGTGTGGAGGGGGAGTTAATACTTAAAAAGACAATGCTGGTGTCATGCATGCATTAGTGTGGGGATGAGAGTTACCTGCGTGTTTGATTTTGTTTCCATGAGTGCAAAAATATCTGTGATGAAATGCTGGTGTATTCTTTACCTTCGTAGCTTTGATGGTGCTCAGGAATCAGAACTTGGCTTATGTTTACATGTGAGCTAACATATTTAGCATATTTACATTCCTTTACCTGGCATATTTCCTTAAAGTCACACTCTAAAGCTCTTTACATAGTCATACAGTGGGGTAATTTTTGCTATAATAATTCAGGGTAAGCGCCTTGCTCAGTGGTACGATTTAAACCTGCGTCCTTCAAGTACAAAGAGTGCGATCTAACCACTGTGCCACCTACTGCTTCATTCAACAACATTACAGGCACATGCAATAATGTTTTTTTTTTTTTTTTTTAACTTTAAAAGATTAGTGCAACTATTAAAATAACAAAAATAGTTCTGAGACTCAGATCACGTTTTAAAAGTTTCATTATGACGTGGAATAGTATTTTATGCTTTTGATTTCGCTTTAGCTCATAGTGACATTTCCTATTGAGGTTTCGGGTCAACACCAGATGCAGTGATGAAAGGAGTGATGGCCTCAGTAATCCTGCCCGTGCTCTGTGTATATGAAGTTTTCTGTGGACTGGGAAAGAAACTACTGATCAGCAACTCAACAAAGTGAAAGCAGTACTGTGAACAAAGCCAGAAGGATCTACTTTTGCCCTGTGTTTTCTGTACCCACAGTGCTGTAGGTACCCTAGTGAGATAATGTGTACTGGGCAGAAGTGTTCAGTCTGAAATGTGCATGTTCTTTAAATTTAGTACGACTTGGAATTTCGATTCCACAACTTGGCAGATTTTTCTCATTCCGTGCAGTTTGCCATTTTTCCGGGCAAAACAAAAATAACTGAGTTATGTTAACAGGACTGGGAGAATTCGCAAAATTGTTTTGAAAAGGAAGTTCTTTTTCCACTGTAGTGTAAAATGGGAGGGAAAGTGTTTCCAACAGCCACTCGCAATAATCAGCATGTACTTTGAATATAGAGAGCTTGTCCTCATTTCCTGTCTTTCTGTAAATGTTACACAGTAGGAGGCCTACAGTACACACAGTATCTATTGAAACAGTCATTACTTTTTCATATGGATTCTCGCTATTGATTCCTTTTGTGTGGTCCCGATGAGTAGGAGATGCCCTAAATATAGTTTTTTCAGTTATCTGTCTGTTGTTACCACTCTGAGATGCCAGGTGTACGACAACGTTTCTACAGATGAGTGCTTTAACATTCCATGCTGGGATGAATTAAAGAGTTTGACCTGTGGACAGATGATCCAGCATTGCTGCAAAAATATAAGGGTGTCCTGTAGCAGTGGCTTCAGGTTCCACTATAGCTCCTTGGCAAAATGGGTGGAGTATCAGAGAATCAAGTCACTTCTATCACGATACTTGTCTTCATTTATGACTGATGAAGATATTCTTGGCAATCATTGCTTATGTTTATCATAGACACCCTCCACCTTGTCTGTTTCTTAAGGTAGAGGAATTATTCTTCACTGGCTTGTGGCTGTTCTCATCATGTTCTCACTGTTGGTCCGATGGGTTGAATGGAAATTCTGTAAAAAGAATGGGTCCAACTGCGTTTACACCATTTACTTTTACAAAATTGTCCTCTTGGTGTGCTTGTCGAGCAGCATGAGACTTTAGTGTGAACAGACCAGATACAGCAAATCCCAGGTCACATGGAAGGTTCATTTCTATCCAGGATATAACTTGTTGCCTCAGATCATTTGCTAGCAGAAAAGCAGACCACAGAGTTGCCCCACTTTGAGTCAAACACCTGGCTTTATTCAGGGTGTCAAAAAGCAGTATGGAAACTGACTTGGCTTGAGGTGACCGTAGCAGTCCATTTTGTTTTGCATATGCTGAAAAGCTTGCTCCATGTGCAATATGAGCTCTTTGCAGCATAGCTTCACAGGTCTTCCACTGTATGTAGTGCTTAAGTCTCAGGTTGTGAAGTTTGACACATTTACACCTTTCATCTCTCATAAATATGTTTACCTATCCGACTGTCTCGCTAAATTGTCCACATTGTTGTCGTATAAAATTAACACGAGTCTTAGTTGAATCCTTGGTGTTTTATTTGCATTTTGTACATCTATTGTGTGTTTAAATCTGGCTAGTGAAAGGAAATGATGTGGTGAGGCTACAATATTGAAGAGCAAAGCGTTTCAAATGGGTATCATTTCAGGTAAATGAGGTCTTCAGACCATACGTTTCAAAAAGAGGTGTAGAACTTGTGATAATGACCAGAAAGAAAGATGGCTAAAAGATATAATACAGCACTGGGTTATCATCTGTGTTAAAATTGCTTTATACAGCTACAATAACAATTATAATGGTCTACCCACATTTGGACAGGAACAGCAAAAACAGAATGTTGTCTTGAATCCCGTGGCCTAGTAATAGATTAGGTCTTCTTATTTCATAATTTAAAAAAATGCTGAGTAAAAGATGCTGAGTTTTTTCTTATATCTTTCAATACATTGAGATAAGTATGGTAGTACTTTTACTAACTTTTGCACATAGGTCAGAAACAGACTTGTGTAACTAACAGAAGGAAGCATTAATATCGAGATTAGAAATACATTCTTACATCCTTCAATGGTGTTGATGTGACCAACAGGCTGGCAGAAATCAAAGGCCTACTGGTGGACCATTTGCATTTCAGTGTCAATCTTTGTCAATATTTCCTGATAAAATGACCTAAGGGGTGAGGCAAGGCTCTGAGTAAGTTCAGGTTATCTTCTACAATATGACTGATATGAAGTAAAAATATGAGCAAATCTCTTCCTCATTACTGTTTTCACTTTATGTATCATATAATGCTTAATTTGTCAAAATTAATAGCCTTCTTGGTTGGTGTGTGGTGGCATGGAAGCTATATCAGTAATAATGTTTCATTGTTCAATAGCCAGAACTACAGAAGCCCAGTTTGCAGCATCTAACTCCTGGGCATTGTTTGAAAGTGCAGATCAAATGGTTGTCTTAACCTTAACATAATTCTCATATTCATTTTAGTGAATATGGTCAGTGAGGTATAATAACTTTTTATCTGATTTCCTCTCTTAACTGATATATAAAACTTGTAATTCTCATCTGATGGTTAGGTATTGACAGAATTGCATCTGTTCTCATGACACTTAACTGTTGACATCTTTAAGCTCACTGGTCAGGGGATTTAGAGACCATTCGTGACTCAGAGTGATCCATGAGGGCAAATCCGTTGTGCTGCAGAGCTCATTACAAATCTGAAAGTAAGCAGAAGTTATAAGTAATATGATATAAGGTTAGTGTACATTTAAAATCAAAGTGACTTTGCCCTGATAATAAAGTGTATCTATAAAACACATTTTGAAGTTATTAGAGCACTTAAGACTCAAAAACTTAATAAACTGTAACACATATTGGCTTAAATGAAACCTAAAAGGCAATGGGTAGCATTGTGGTTAGATACACTGCTTGCAAGTTGAAGGTTAAAATCCAGCCCTTGAGGTAGGTAGTTGTCCTGAATTCCTCCTGTAAAAATTACCCAGCTGCATAAATAAGGAAATCCTTGTAAAGCAGATTAACATTGTAAGTCACTTTGGAGAAAAGAGCTGTATGAATAAAATAACAAACTAGCTAAACTTAAAAAAAAAAAAATCTTCACTTACACCTTTGTTTTTCTCACTGGTTGTTTCCAGCTGTAGTTGAAGTTTGCTCAGCACCAGAATTTTGCATTTGAAGGTAAAACAAAAATTAATTCACTCATTTTTATTGGCTCAATTTATGGTGAGCATCTGAACTAACTTTTATATATTTTATACATACTTTGTGAACTCAACTCGAAAGACATATGTGAGTAATCCAGTTATTCTGCACATTTTGTTTGTCCTCCTGTTTTTAGGCACCACCTCCTTTTAAATTCTGAGGTGGGGGGGGTGCGGCAGGGGCTAGTCACAGCAGGTAGAGGGGCCCTGAGGAGTATTGTCCCTGTAATTTAAAACACTTCACCATAGAGAGACCATTGAGAGACCATTGAGAGAAGGCTGCGCCACAGAAGGTGAATAGATAGACAAAACAAGGGTACAGAGGGAGGAAGAAAGGTAGTGGGGGAGTAACGTAGCTGAAAGGTGTCAAGAAGACCTGGTCTTTGTGTAAAATACCATGGGAGCAGTTTTGAGCTGGACAGCTGTGCATGTCTACACACTGGCTTTGGATTTGGCTTCACTGACCTGCCTTTGGACTGTAAGTAAGGTAGTGATGGAGTTTTTTGTTTTACATACATATTTATATGTACATAAATGAAAATATAAATATTAGAGTTATATAATTATACATAATTTATTAATTTGACCCATTTCTGTCCTGTTGTCAATTACAACTGCTGGCTCTTGTGGCTGAAGACACGAATGACGCTGACAATAGCACATGTGCTGGCCCTAGTGACGTGTACAGTACATTTGTGTGTGTGTGCGCATCTCTGGGGCATGACAAAATTTGCCTACATGAAATATGCTAGTGTGTGCGTGTGAAGGTGCATTGGTGCGTTTGTGTGTATCTTTGTGTAGCAACAAAATGTGTCTGCATGTTATACGCCAGCGTGTGTGTAGGGCATGTATGAGAAAGTGCCTCTTTGTGTTTCTATGACACAAGAAAATGTGTCCATGTCGGATGTGTTGCAGTATGTGTGCGCGTGCATGCGTGTGCATATAGTATGTAATCTTTATTAGTTTAATGAATTTGACTGCACAAAAACCTAACTTTGTAAGGGTGAAAAGTGCCTGTGTGCCAAATTTCAAATCTGTGACTTAAAAAACAAAAGCGTGCATAACAAACAAACCAACAAACAAGCAAACAAACAGAGACTGGGCTTTACAGATATAGAGATTAGCATTCGGCTGTTCTTTGTACATCATCTGGTGTTTTTGTTTTATGAGTTAATTGAAATGGATTTACTAATTCTCAACTGTCTACTTTTGAGGTCCTTAGCTGATAAATTGTTTGACATATATTTTCCTTCTCTTAAAATTTTTCTTTGTTTTTAATAAAGCAGGAGGCATGCACAAAAATTGTGGGAGTGCATTTTAAATGCCTGGCACAAGGATATTATAGGAGAATTGATCCAACAACATTCAGTTTGCTGTTTTCACCATTTTGTATTTTTTATACATTAATTATATATCTGTCATTCCTCCTTTTACTGTACAGGCCCAGAAGGTAATTGAGGACTCCACAGATCACCCACATGGTATAGAGGACAGAAGTTTGGAACTAGATGTTTCAGAGTGGAGTGATGGGGCACATGAAGCCTCTGAAGGAAACCACGACTTCCATTCTTGGCACAGTGAGGACTGTGGTGACCTTGGCCCAGAAGGTGAAGATGGCCTCTCTTCTTTGTTAGAGGCAGAAGACTTGTACCTTGGGTGGAGCCGTGATAACACTTTTTGCCCTTTGGAAAGCAGATCCAAGCACAGCAAGTGGAATCCCAGTGACCAGGATGCTGTGGAGAGCCCTGGGGGGAATGAGAAACACAAAGCGCAAACGCAGAGTGTAGAAACTACCAGCGAACAAGCAGTAAAGGCAGACACACACATTAACCACAGCACAGGTGCAGAAAACACACACTCCTCGAACACATGTTGTATCCACAAAGCATACACATCCAGCAAACATAGAGCAGATGTGCATAATGCATCTGTAGTAGGAACTGAGAATTGTCTAGTGGGATCAGTGGAGAAACGTGAAGCCAAGCCAGCTTCTCCAACCCCATTTTCCCACATATTTTGCTTGCCTTCTCCAGAGGCCTGTGAGTCAAAGGACACCCCTGAAATCCAGCATTTAATCACTGAACCATTGAGGTCTTTCGGCGAAAGAAGCAGGACCACATCAGGGGATAGTTCATCAAAGAAGGACAAATTGGACATTACAGAACTGCCTGGCTTCTCTGTTCTCTGTGGACTGTCTAAACCCAAGGAATCATTAAAACACTGCCTGCTCCTCGGTAATCGAGACTGTGAGGTAATATCCTCTAACATATGTGCACTGTCAGATTCCTCCAGTCTAACCCCAAAGCTGTCATTTGGCAAGGATGGGCCAGAATTAATAAAATCTGTCTTTAAAGAAAAGGATAACCTTAGCAGTGTTTCCTTTACCCAGAAGCAAAATACAGACAATGCATCTACTCCCCCAGAGACAGAGGCAAAAAACTCGGACGTTTCCCATGACGCGCTGCACAGATTAGCAAATTCAGCAGAATCGCTTTCAAGCAGCCCTACTGCCATTTATTTTGAAATAGCAGATGACTTTCAGGCAAACTGCAAAAAACAGGTGCAAACCAAGTCAAACCAGAGATCTGAAACAGACCGGAGGTGCACAGATTTGCTGGCAAAACCGTCCAGTTGCAATCTCAGAACTTTAGAGCTTGAGGACATTCCAGTGAGGAGAATAGAAATTACCCTGGGAACTCATGCCTTTGGCAAATGTGTGCAGTCAAACACCGATCACATTGACCTGAATTTGGTTTCCGAGAAGGGTCATCATGAGAAGTCCACCTCCTCTTCCGTACTGCGCTCTGACACCAACAACAATATAAACCCAAATTCGCAGCTAAGTGGTTCCAAGCCTTTTGCACACAAACTTCAGGTAGATGGACAGTTGTGGGCTGATGAACCAGTGTGCTCAGAAGAGGTGTGCAGTTCCTCGCAAGGTGATGGTGATGCTCACCCTGCTTTCACAACACTGACCTTGAGCCTCAGTCCCTTGCAGCAGATCCCAAATGAAGACACTGATTTTTCTGCTGAGACAACTAAGGTAGATGATCTCTGCACCTTGAATGATGAGACATATTGGAACTGCTTGGAGCCTGAAGTTATTGGCAGCAAGATCAAGGGGATCTGTTATGAGGTTAAGCAGCTTGTGGTGGAGGAGCAACAGTTAAGTACAAGAAAAGACTGTCAGGCTGGACGGAATCCTACCTCAAAGACTTGCTGCGGAGAAAGCTTGAATGACGACACAGCAAAACAGTTGAGAAAGAAGTCCAACTTACACGGGGATAATTTTTGCTATTTTCCAGAAAAATGGGATCTAAACAGCTTCGACGATAAAAAATTTGGAACTTTATTTCGCCTTCAGGACAATGTAGCATTAGAACAGCGCACTTACCAGGATGTCAGTTTAAATTTGGCCTTGGTTAATAATCTTGAACCCATTCTGGAATCAGACACCTCCTTCATAGTGGAAGATGAGTGCAGAGTAGAAGACAAAGAGAAAAAGGGAAAAGACAACAAAGAGCCTGCAGTGCAGGGCAAAGGCCATCATCTCAAGAGCATGAGGGAGAACTCATCTAGCACAGATTCAGAAACTTCTCTGGGCTCCTGTACTGTCTACCCAAATGACTTAAGACCCATACAGTTCCTGTCTAATGGAGAGATGTGCAGTGAGAGACATGATTGCTCTACGGTTCTTCCTCAAGACCTGGACACTACCAGCACCAACAGTGAAGAAACAGATGAGTACTTCCACCTGGGGAGTAACACCAGCCTTCACAAGGCAGTGAGGAACAAAGTAACTAAAGGCAATTCACCTGGGAAGAGCTCGAAATTCTCAGTCTTTTCCAAGATACCCTCATTCCGAAGGGGTAAGAACTTGGGCCACGAGAATAAAAACAGCAGTTCAGGGACCTCTTCTTTGGAATGGCCAGAAGAAGAAGGAGGTAAGGACAGTGCGGAGGGTGGCCAAGGGCTCAGAACACCCTCTCCCATCCACAGATTCCACCAGTCTCACAGCACAGAGCAACTGAGCAAGCTAGATAGAAAGGCTGAAGGTGTTGATGACGGTGTCTTCCACAAGGAGGAGGTCCTTGAACAGACTGTGCAGAAGGACACTGGCAGCAGCCTCAAAGTGCAGGAAAAAGGGACCTGCAAAAGGAGCAAGAGCTCAGACAGTCTGAACTTACGCATGAGGCTTGCACAGGCACATAAGTCCCTATCGTCTTTTTTTGAATCTCGAACCCTAGAAAAGGACACTGAGGGTGAGGACAAAAACAGTGGGGAGTCAAGGAAAAAACAATCCAGAAGGAGATTAAAACAGTTGAAAGAAACGGAGATGCTGAAGCAGACTGTGTCAGTGCCAGAAGCTGACAACATTAAGTGTTCCTGTCAGATCCAAAGTGAAAATAACTTTCAGGCCAGAGGAGATCAGCTCAGTTTCTGTGAGTCTCCCACTGACAGGGCAGCTTCACGCCACACAGATCCTTTGAGTAAAAAGGGAATTTCACAAGAACTGTCCCCTGAGAAAAGCAAGTCGGTGGAAAGGAGGAGAAGGCTGCCACCTGATGGGCTGACCATTATCTGTCCTGACGCCAGCCAGCCCTCCTTGGAATACTCTGAGACCGACCAAGGGGAGGGTTCCACCCTCCTTCTTTCAAAAAACTCAAACCCTCTCAGCCCGGTGGCTAGCCCGGGCCCTCCCTCAAAGGCCAGCTCTTCGGCTTCTGCCGATGGCCTAGGAAGCCCTTCAAGACCCTTGAGCCCCAAACCCCAGAGTCCTCGACTTGGAAGCCACCGAAAAAGTTTCCACTATGTGTCCTCACGGTCAGGCACATTCTCACACACCTTATCGGGACAGGTTCTCAGCATGGAGGCAGTCACTGACCCCCCTGAGAAGCCAAAGACTCATAAGCCAAGAACGTCCCCACTGATATCCGTGAATCTTCCTGACATGGATTGCCAGCATGAGGACAGTGGACTGGATACTCAGTCCCAGGTTAGCCTGGTTACGTCCATGTCCGTCAACGAGTTTGAGGTAAGATGATCCTAAATGCTGGGTAGCACCACTGAACCCCATTGTGATGCAGCTAAACTGTATTTATTCAAAAATGCACTGCATTGTTGCTGTTTTATTTTTCATAGCATTTAGCCTTTTCGCAGTTCAGGTACTGTGCAGCTAATATATAAATAGCTAATACGCACACTTAATCCCTCTTTTTGCTGTGGCTTGGCTTTGTTTCAGACACGACAGCTCAGAGCTGTGGCAGGTCAATCACTGCCAAAGCTTCTCCTTATATACAGCTTCATACTCCTCCTTCTCTTAGAAAGGAAACCAAAAAGACAAAACACTTCTTGGCAACTCATTGCTATCTGCCTCTGTCAGTCCACAAAGTGTAATTTAAGTCTTTTATGGGATTTGCCGTGCCCTTTGCATGCACTTTTTCTTTTGCTGCTGCGTACGGACAGTGCCACCTAGCACTGCTTTGTCGAACTGCATTTGAGAAGAAACCAGAAGTTTTGTTTGATATAAATGGGGTAGAAGTTCTGGTGGTAACAGATGCCTGAAAAATATGTGCATGCTTTAATAAATTTAGCATAAATATATCATTTAACATTTGAAAGGACATTAATAGTTACTGCTGTTTACACTTTTGTTGGTTATTCATTTTGGTGATGTTCCCTTCAAAACAATTTTGCTACATTAAGCTACTTGAAAAAATGTACCCCTTGATAGAGCTGGGTAAATTTTACTGAATCCGATCAGGGTAAGTACCTTGCTGAAGGGCACTACATCAGAAGGTGGGGATGGGACTTGGGTTCTTCAGATGCAATGTGGCAGCCCCGTTATGCTGTTTGGTACCCCAATTAATCTATTTATAATTTATTAATTTTGATTAATGCAAACAGTATATTTAAGCCTTTGACTTGCTGTTAAGAAATCTTTTAAAATACTTTAAAAACTAACTTTAAAAATATTGTGTTATTATCAATGCATGTAGCTTCATGAAGGTAAATTATATTTGTATATTTTGTAAGATGCAAGATGCTGCTTTATCACTGCAACCTGCCATACAGGAGCATTTGAAAGCTCATTTGGACTCATTTGATTTACACTCTAAGCAAACCATGGAAGGTAGCACATCTGCCATGCAGTCACAGGGCCCGGTGGATGTGCTGCAAGCAAAGAGCTGGCAGCGGAGTCTGGCCAAACCAAGATCCATGTGTGATGCAGAAGACCAGCAAGCACCTTGGCAGATGGCACTGGTCAGAGCCAGAATTGGGCAAGGGGTGCAGAGGTGTTGGGTATGCTCTGTAGATGACCTGTGGATTGAGGAAGTGAAGAACCGTGAAAGGCGGCTGGCTCGGGAGGCGCACAGGGTCTCGGGGAGGATGGAAGTTCAGCTGCAAGATGTAAGATGACCCTGTGGAAAATGCAGACACTTCTGCACAAGATGCTCTTTCCCTTCTGCTGCACCTTTGCTCTTAGCAGCTTTCCTTGGCTTTTTTCTACACTTACTGAAGTTCTACAACCTCTCTGGGCCTCTTCTATCACCATTACATCCATCAGAAGCTGTTTCTCTTAATCAAACTCCTCCTATGGAATCCAACTAATATGCTCCACTGGTCATTCTACCTGTGTATCCCCAGCAACACTTGTTCAGTTTTTGCAGTTCTGGTCAACATTACTGCAATCTTTGATTTTTATGCATGTCATGTACAATATCTCATGAAAAAAGTGAAACAACTCTGGTCTAAATACACTTATTTGTTTGATACAGAGTAGAACAGGAAAAAAACTACATGAACGATGGCTTTAATCCTTAAAAAGGTCACTTTCATAACCTGTTCCTTGGTGAAGAGAACTGCCTGAGACCATCAGAAAAACTATTATCACCAAACATAAAAATTCATGAACTGTCAAGAGTCTCCCAGGACATGGTGAGAAGAGGGAAATTGCAAGAGGAAGAGGGTAGTCTTTGAAGGTTGGTGGGAACTATGTAAAATATTCAAAGAACTTAAAGCTGGCCTGACATGAAGGTTTAAATCTGTACCATACACTGTAAACTAAACTGAGCAAGATGGCCCCAACTATTTCAAAACTGTAGACTAGCAAGACCAGCAGTTTGTTAACAGATGACAAAAGTTTGTAAGGAGGAGAACATCCTACCTACAGTTAAATATGGTGGAGGTTCCCTGATGTTGTGGGACTGCTTTGCTGCTTCTGGTACTGAAGGCCTCAAACTTTTAAATGGAATCATGAAATTAGAGGATTACCAGGACATTTTAGAGTGAAATGTGCTACCCGATGTCAGAAAAGTAGATAAGGGCAGAAAATCATGGGTCCTCCAGCAGGGCAATGACCCTAAAACACATCCTAGAACGCAAGAGAATGGTTGAAAAGGAAAAGAATGGACGGTGTTAAACTGGCCAGCAATGAGGCCTCATCTCAGTCTGATTGAAAGCTTTAGAAAGAGCTGAAATTTGTCATTTGTAAAAGGAATCCTGCAAACATTCAAGACGTAGAACAAACTGCAGTTGAAGAGCAGGAGAAACTAGCAGCAGAAATGTGCAAGAAGCTTATGGATGGATATGAAAAATGTTTGAAGGCTTCTTCATTACCAAGGGATGCACAACCAAGCATTTGGGAAGGAACCTTTAGTACCAACCAGGTTATGTTTTATTTTTTCTCTGGAGGAAAAAAAAACTACATGTAAGTTGAACAGATATATTTT
This sequence comes from Heterotis niloticus, assembly GCA_018136845.1. Taxonomy (NCBI): domain Eukaryota; kingdom Metazoa; phylum Chordata; class Actinopteri; order Osteoglossiformes; family Osteoglossidae; genus Heterotis; species Heterotis niloticus. Next base: position 12,153,338 of record CM030905.1, read on the forward strand.
TTTTGTACAACTTACACCTGACTAATTAAAATATCCCCTCGATCTACAGTACATTTACAACTTTTTCTGAAGATATTGTACGTGACACACCTCAAACGCAAGGTGCCAACTAAGTTGACCAGAACTGTTAATGTTGGTTTCATGATGTTTTGAAGCATGGCTAAACAAGAGCTACAGAAAGCCTGATAATTTTAGAAAATTTTACAGATAGCTCTGCTATTTCACAGCACATGGCTTGTGCTTTGGGACATCTGTTTGATTTCATGTTTATGTTATTAAGTTGTGATCGACTGGTACCCCATCCAAGGTGTACCCTGCACCTATGACTTGAAATTAGAATAAAGTTGATCTGATAACTAGCTTTTTTTTTTTTGTTTTTGGCCTTCATACACAGACACGGACTAGGCTCTGTCTCACTGCAATGGAATCCTTGTCACCACTTCCTCTCAAAGGTCACTGCTTCTCCCAGAGCACCCCTGTCGGCTTGGATTGTTTGGGCTGGCAGCAGCACAGCTCCATGTCTGGTAAGCATCGCTGGATTCCTTCCAGTGCTTTCTACTGTCCATCCTAGCTTCCTCCTTCCCTGCTCTTGCCCTCATTCAGCTGAGACACTAGGTCTTCTCACTGGATGAATAGGTCTTCGGAAGTTCAGTAAATAGATCTTGAGAAGTCCAGTATGCAAACATTTCTCAAGACCTATTCATAATTTTAAATTATTGTTATAAGCAACCCAAGTAAAATGACTACTTCCTCTCTTTCATAGGAGATGGTGGTGATCTTTAGATTATTGAAATTCTTCCAGCGTTCAGCAGGGGGCACTTGTTTGATGGAAAAAGAAATGCAGGAGGCTGCAGAGCAGCTGCATTATGTGGAGATGCGCAAGACGATGAACTGTTATCCTGAAATAATACATATAAATAATATGTACATGCATCTGCGTAGCTGACCTCAGTTCTGGGTGTAAATAACCAGTTTAAAACCTCATGCAAATTGAAAAATTAAAAATACACACAACATAATTGTTATGAGGGTATCACTATGTGTGAAAGGCAGAATTTTAAAAAAATAAATAAAATAAATCTCCCTGTTATCGCTGTCCAGAGATTGCAATCACTTTGAAAGACTGAAAGGCTAAAAGAATTATTGATCAGGTCAGGCCCTGCTGAAAGCTGTGTTTCAAGGCAGGTTATGAAGGTCGTTGACCCCCTCTGAGGCTTTTGTGAGTAAGGTTTTTAAAACTTGGTGGAGTACAGTGGCCATCCTTGAGTGAAGTCAGAAGGATCTTAAATTTGAGGAGATATTACAATAAAATTGATTATCTACCATCTGACCTTGATTTAATATCAAGTAGACCTCCTTTAAGAGATCTTTAGGAGACCCACTGCTGGCCTCTTCCCTTCAGATGTTGATGGCACACACATACACAGGCAAAAATACCAGTTTTTCACAGTGCATCCTGCTCACAATACACACCATGCTGCAGAACATGGTGTATGTGCACAAACACAGTATGCTAGATAAACAAACAAACAAAAAAATGGAAGATTTAGTACATAGATGCACATAATATATCCGTGTATGTATGTGTGTGTATTTATATACATTTATACTCCAAACATCCAGTTAATATTTTTAAACATACTAAAATCTTAATTTTTATGTATTCAGTCATCTATTTATTTATTTATTTTTTTTTCTTATCTACAATTTTTTGTCTGCTGTGGAGGAAAGTTACCTGAATTTCCATGTAACATCATTTGCTGGCAGCAAAACGTACTCTCATACAACAGAAGCAGTGAGAGGAGTACTGCCTCAGCTCCAGTGTCTATAGCTGGTGCTGAACATAAGAAATGTTGTGCATATTTTTTAATCAATCCATTATTTTTTACTATTCTTTTATTATTATAAAATCAATATATGACTGATAACATGTATATACTGTATCATTATTTTTATTATTTTTATAGCTGCTTTATTGTATGTAATAGGAAAAGAAAGTGGATGCAAGTTTTTGGAAGTGTCAGGAGAGGATGAAAGAGGTGTATATGAAAAAGATGAGTGAAAAGGGTGAAATGCTTATTGGTGGAGACTATAATGCCAAATACTAGGGCATTGCAGTATTGCAGCATTGCAATCTAGACAGGATAGTAAATCCCAGTTAGACAAGTCGGAGATAGTGGAGGCTGGAAAGCCATAGAGGACGGCATTACCATAGCCCAGATGGGATGATATTTATTTTACCTTGTTAGCTTGAAAGGATATTTAAGTCTAATTGTTGGAATTCACTGAAATTAGCATTATAGACATTGAATAAACCTATAATATTTGGATTCAGTATAACCAAATGCACCAGCATAAAATGAATTATGCCTAATAGTGGGGGTGCAGTTCACTATGAATGAGGTGAATGCACATTTCATTTATATGCTTTACACAAGTTGTATATACATATGATATTACGAATAAATAGGTGGTTCTGGGCCCACAGTCATATTATAAACTTGCCACCTGTCTGTCAGCGTTATTTTCTTTTGCTCATACTTACTTCCTCGACAGTTAACCAACATATAGTCCAGAGAGAGCTCTGCCATTGACTGAAGGACATTTTCTAAACAAGTTCAGTAAATACCCTGCTGTGTTACTGAAATAATAGTGTGACTGAGCAAATAAATTAAAATAGCACAGCATTTGGGTGTGTTGTGCATTGTCTGAGAGCACGCTGGGGCAAGTGCAGCTCCATGTGAGCACCCTCTGTGTTCACAAGCTCTTAGCTGGACAGAACAGCCTCATTCAGTCAGTTTCATGCCAGGTCATGAACCAAAATCCCATGGAGATGATTTCGGCTGCGTCTAATGAACAGGTCTTAAATCCCCAGCACTGTGATCACATTTGGGAAAGTGGGGGGGGCACGAGGAGGCGCATGCAGTGCTGTCTCTGGGATAGGCAGTCGTGGTGGGAATGCAGCAGCTGAGGATTGAATATCCACCCTCTGTAGACCCTGGTACAGTCACTATAGAGCTGTTTGTGCATAGCTGGGAGCTGCTCTGTGTTCCTCTATGAATGTGTGTGACTGTGCATGTGTGTCAAGGGGAAAGCGAGAGAGAGAGAGAGAGAGAGAGAGAGAGAGAGAGAGAGAGAGAGAGAGAGAGCAAGACAGAGTGTGCCGTAGGCTCTGTGCGGGCTGAGCAGCAGACCGTCGTGCCGGTTGTTGGGCAACAGCACATAAGCACATATCACCAGCCTCTACGGCAGCATGCGAACGCAGAGCAGCGAAAGGGTCATCCCCCTACCTGGGGGCAGCCGCGGGAGTGGCAGCACCGGGCTCTCACCTGGTTCCGATTCGGACAGCAGCCCTGGGGCTGGGCTGGAAGCTGGCAGTTTGCGAGGCATCCTGTCCCGCTACTGGAGTCTGGAAAGCTTGCACTCCACCACAGGTGAGCAACAGCCACCCGCTGCCTCCCGAAAGAGAAGCAGGTGGATCTCAGGGGGTCAACTTAGAAGGTGTACTTGTGCTTTATAATTTTTAATTTAGTATTTTTAATTGTAAGAACTGGAAAGAGTTAAAACATCATAGAGACAAACATTGTATGTTGAACATGCAAATAAAGCAAGAGCATAGTACAATTGCGAATCAGTTAAGTAGTTAGCAAAGGGTGGACTAACAGCTCTAGGAAGATCTAAGAAAAAGGAAAATGTGTCTTAATCTTCCAGTGCCAGTGTAAATTTATCAAAGGTGTTCCTTGTTTTGCCAGTCCATGAGTAAATGATGGTTACCAAGTCAACAGTCCTACTTGCCCTGCAAACTTAAACCCTCCCATCTGAAAGGATTTCCATGGTCTCAGTCCCTATTGAGCATATTTCCTGAGTTTATTTATTTATTTCATGATAAACATGATTCTTACTTTAACAGTTAAGGTGTATTTATATATTGTGTCTAATAGTTAACTTAAAGCTTTTTCCATGAGAGGAATTTTAAAGACTATTTCAAGTGCAAGCATTAAAAAACAAACGTAATTTAAGGTTTCACTGCTTGCGGCTGTACTTTGACTGTAGGTAGGAATAAGGCAGCTTAAAGTATCATTATGGTCACGAAAGTGAATCTGAGAAATTTTACTGGTGGGTGTTCACGTGTAAACCAGCAATCTCGTGCTGGTCAGATTTTGGCATGTGCATTCTTATGCATTTTATTGTGTCAAGGGAAAAGGAGATTGGTCTGTCCTTTTAGTCTGAACTTTAAGCCTCATGGGCGTCCGTACAAAAATATGAAAGCAGATAAACAGCGGAACAAAAACCAAATGCGACAAACAGTTGGCTGCCCTACAATCGGCAGCTTTGCCTGACCATGTGACACAGCGGTGCGGGCTGGGTACATTTCCACTTACAGAAAGCAGAGATTGGAATTAAAGCAGGTAACATTGCGCTTAGACCTCCTAACTCGTGCGTGAAGGAGCCAAGTTCAATTCCCACCTCCATCTATTATACCCTTGATTAAGGTCCTAACCCTGAAGGCCTCCAATAAGAATAACCCAATTGCACAGATGGGTAAATAATAGCACAGAGCTTAGCGTACAAACCTCCCATTGTAAACTGCATTGTGGAAACGTATTATTCCAAATGGATAAATAATTGTATTGAATAAATAATTCAAGGTTAAATGATGGAACATAGTTAGTTCTTAGATGAGTACAGCAATCATGGTTCTGATGCTTGGGCTATAGAATAGCCCTGTGTAGAATTTGTGTGTGTGTGTGTGTGTGTGTGTGTGTGTGTGTGTGTGTGTGTGTGTGAAAAATCCTGTTGGAACGAACGACTGAGTAGCTAACACCACAGCCCAACGTCTTAAGCACGAAAACATTTCTCATGCAACTTCTTGGATATATCTCTGTGCCTTTTAAATTATTTTGTATTTGCTTGCTCTTAGGTTTCTGCTGTGAAGTTTGCTGTATGAAATAAATAAAATGAATATACTGTAAATTGAAAATATAAATAATTATGATCAGTTGAATAACACGCATCCAGAAAAACAGGAAAGCATAGCCTGAGTGAAGGATGAAGCATTTTGGAGCCCAAGATTATAATTTGAATTTTTAATTTCTGGGCCTAACATGGTATATCAAGTTTTATGTATTGGTACCAAGGCACTTTTATCAATTTGTTTCGGAAATGTGCTTTCTGAAGATATGGTTGACGGTAATCAAATTTCATGATGAGATTGATTTTGGTATTTGACCTTTGAAATGGTTAAGGTCAAGGGTTATGGATTTCCCAGAAATTCACATGCACACTGGCAACAGATTCAGATTATCATCAGCTCTTTGCCTTTGGTCAGGGAGTAAGCAAGAAAATGGGAGTTGGGGGGAAGGGATAACATGCACAGGGCACATTAGTGCCAAGAGGGATTATATTGTATGGAACAATCAAATTTCTTATTTTTTGACTCGATTCCTGTCCATGTAGCACAGGCATGGTGAGCATTAAATCCACGTGATAGGATGGGTGAGGAGGTTTTTATTAGGCCGAGGTATGATCTCCTTTTTCAAGGGCCTATGCAATGTTGAAGGTTGTTAAGTACAGTTTTCCTCGACCTTTCAAAAGTCATTTGTTTTTTTTATAATATGAAATGTCATAAATCAGACCCATTATTAACATTAACCTTAATGATGACCCTTTCTGACCCCAAAATTCACACCTATTTATGCTAAAAAATCAACAAACTCCTTTAAAATGGATACAATTACTTAAAAATATAACATTTGAAATAATAAAAAAACATAACAAGGTAGGTTCTCTGACTATGAGATAAACCTGTATGGCCTACCATTAGCTACCATGAGAAAGAAATCAGTAAAAACAATTGAAGTGAATTTACACATTGGCGTAATTTGGATAGTCAAACAAGAATTACCATTATAACAAGTAAAACAAGAAAACGGGGGTAATGCGGGTGGAGAACGTAATGCCAAATGGGGAAAACTGTAACTGAGAAGGCCACATTGCGATTCTGGTCTCTCGGCTGTAGGGAAGTATGCAAAATCCGAATCCAGTCCTTGTAAATGCAAGCAAATGTTTTGTAAGCTGATGTAAGCGTATTAAATAAAACTTGGCAAAAAGTCAAATTCCTGCAACCTAAAGTGGCCAATCTCAGGTGAAGACTGTTTTTAAGACACTTACACATCACTCAGCATTTCTTAGTTCTTCTTAGGGGCTGACGCATCAAAGCGAACCCTTCATGTGGCAGGAACCCGCTGCAAGCAGTCATCAGTTTTTAGTCTTAGATGCCCCCTTTGTGCACTTTTATGCATAAATTATAAAACCTGCAGTTTGCATTTCCATCACCCAAAAGAAATTTACCAGTTAAGAAGTTACGATACTTAATATTAAATTAAAATGATTAAACATTACAATTAAAAAGTTCAATACCCTTTTGTATACTTGAACAATGTAGAGCTGGATGTGTTTTACACCACTTTTGGCTAAAACTGTTTAAATTAAAAAGTTAATGATGAATCAGTGCAAAGAGAGACTGAAGAGAGCATGGAGGTCTTAAAAATTCAGTTGCCACTGACCTTGCAGAAGCCTGGCCTGTCCACCCAAATGAGGAGATAAGAACATCAAGGGAAGAACACTGAGACGCATCCGGCCCAAAAAGAAGTGAGATGGCGACTTAAATGGGTCATGTTTACGAAACCAAATACCCCTGAGCTACCTTGACTGCTCTTGTGTGAAACAGACATTGAGTTGGGACAGAGTAAACAACTGCTGTCTATATAAATTCAGGACTTTCTCAGAGTATTGATGAGAATAGGAGGGAAAAGTCTCTAAAATAAAGAATAAAGAATTTAAAAATAACACAGTTGCTGGTTAGCATTGCCCTGTTTAACCAGTGCTTTTCAAGACAAAATAATTTCATATGGATTTCAGCTGAAGCAAAGAGGAACTCCTAAAATAATTTGCTGAATGACTTCATTTTTAAGGGAAAGCACTTAAGCTTGTTAGGCCTTCCTCATTGATTTGGGTTATAAGTTGTTCTCTTGTCTTCATTACTGGCGTCCATATTGAGTGTCGCACCGGACATTCAAGCACCGCTAAACTGCCTTCTTTATTTACCTTGTGGCAGAGATCATGTCGTGACACCTATGCTGTGGAAAACCAGTCCTGCAGCGCTCAGACTCGGTTAAAACCATCAGTCATTTTAACCATGAAAAGAGAGCAGTGGGTGTTGTCTGTGCTTTAGGAGTAACTACCTGGCTAATGGACTCGAAAAAACCCAAAATTGTTGACTGTTGTTGAGGTCATGTTATTATCATATTGAACATACAGTGCACTGAGATTTAATAACCTTATCGACTGTTCTCACAAGGACCATAAATCATATCTCTTTTTTTTTTTTTTTTTTTGCGGGGAATATTAGACAACCGGATTAATTAGTAAATGATTTCTGTTACAGTTTAAATAAAGGGTTCATCCCTTTTTTGACTTGTGTCTCTGGAGGGAAGCAATTCTATTGAACTGTATTGTTAGTTGTTGCTGAAATTTGTTTTGGATCACAGTAGCTCTCCCCATCAAAGATCTGGTTAAAAAAGCTAGCAAGAAATTACAATAACTTGCAATAAACTCACATCTTAACAGAATATTGGATGCCCTTGTTACACTACAGCTATACAGTTCTCAAGGTTATCAGTGCAGTTTACCTCGGCCTTATAAATGTAATTTGTTCTTTTGTTTGGCGAGTTGTCGTAGATCAGACCCGTTATTCACATTTATTTCAATTATGAAACTTCCTGACCCCAAAATTTGCACATTTTTATGCTAAAATATCAACAAATTCCATTGAAATGGATACAATTGCTTAAAAAGACGATATTTGTTATAATAAAACAACATAACAAGATGGGTTTCTACACAATAAACCTGTATGGCCGTCTACCATTAGCTACCATGAAAAAGAAATTAGTGAAAACAATGCAGAAGAATTTTCATAATAAAGGAATTTGTAAAATGAGTGAGTCTAAAATGAGAAACTTCAAATTTCTCTCTTGTTCAAGTCAGTGTTCTGGTTTTGGTGTTCTGGCCCAAAATTGGGTGCTGCATTAAAATTGTGTTCTTTTAACCAAGTTCATTTACAATATATTCACTGTTACAAGTTCTACCCTTCTGTTTGGATTTGCTGTCTGTAGACCTTGTTTACCTGTCATGCCACTGTGTGAACTGCTGAATTTGGAGGTTCATTCATTTCATGTGTTCAGACGCCCAGTGGGGGATGTTTTGAAGAGTAATGGCAGAAATCATGTTCATGATGGATAAAAGATGATGGATAAAAGATGTAAATAGGTCAAATCTGACCAGACTACAACCTGAGGCTAAAGACCTACAGCTGAACTTTGTCTTTCTCAGTAGCTTCTCAGTTTGTGTGTTTTTACACTGCTACTCCCTGGGCGAGAAGATGGGAGGGGGTTTTGTGCTTCAGTCAGCTCTGGTGCGAAAGCCACATTCTTTGTCCCATGTTTGCTGTCTGTCATTCTGTCAGAGAGAACCCTTTAGACACTGGCTGTCACTTATTATCTGTAATGTACTCTCAGCACATTGTTTTAATACATTTTGGATTGCATGTGTTGTTGGGTGAGGTTGAGGGAGGGTTAGTAGATGCCTCAGAGGCGTTTTGTTTGAAAGGGGATTATGAAGACTGATAGCCGTGATGGCTGCATCTGTTCCACTTTAACCCTCACCCCTCCATGATAAAGCTGCCAGTCACCTCTCTACCAAAGTCCTATTGTCGCGGTTTTAATTATATTAGTGTAACACCAAACCATTGTGGTCATTCTGTAGCCCGGTATGTTGGACAGAATTTTAAAATTTACTCTGCTTGCTGGTACTCTGTCATACAGCCATTAAGAAGGATCAGAGATGGATTTTAAGATAGAGTTGGTGTTTTGGTGGCAAATGTTGCAACATGATCTCAAAGCAGTCACTACTAACACAATAGTGGACCTTTTCACTAGGACATTTTCGATCAGTTGAAAAGACACAGATCTATAGGACTGTTTTATTCCAAGGACACCAGAAACATCACATCCATAGTGCCCTCAGATTTGGATGATTCATATTATATATGAATATTCACATTTACCAGCATATCCTCAGTGCAGTATCCATTTGTATCCTGTACATTTCTGGAAAAAAGTGGCATGGAAATTTGGTTGACTGAACACTCTTAATGGGATAGAGCCTTCATATGAAGGAGCTGACCACATTACAGTAACCAAAGGCCAGACATCATATTAAAGGACTTCAATGTTGGGGGGAGTGCCTGGAAAATATATTGCAAAGAAGCAGTTTTGCTGTTAAACTTGCAGGACTGGGTGCTCTGTTTTTTAGTGCTTGTAAAGGTAGAGAATTGAAGACAAATCCAAGCAACAGAATTATAGAAGAACCTCAGATTGCATCATTCAAAGTTGAACTTCGAGCCAACACAGAGAATGGAGCAGGGGGGTTCAGAAATGACAATATAAGTGGCTCTAAGTCATCTCATTGGTCCACCCACGGGTTTCTTCTGCTTGGTCTTGTCACCAACATGACAAAAGAGCAAAGTGGGCATGGGAATCTTCAAAACATGCCTTCAGACCATTCACCGACCTTTGACCCTACACCACTGTCCTCCTCCCCACTTGTACCCCGCTATTTCTGCTTGGCTGGTTCCCTGCCATCATATAAGGAGTCATACAGGCATTAGAATCACAGCATGACATGAAATGACAGCAAATTAGGCATCTTTGACGTGCAGTGGTCCATCTCTAGCACAGAGGACATTCAGCAATGGCAGTCCCTCCCACTGTGCTGCCATGGGCAAAAATAAAAGACCAAGGTTGAAATATTCTTCACTTAAATAACCACAGAGGGGAAAAACAGTTTGCTTTGATTTCTGTGCTTCTTCAGTCTTTTAATTTTTTTTTTTTTTTTTTTGTGAAAAAACATAACAAGAGTCCTTTCCTATAAAAAGAGCACAAGACCTCCCGGCAGCTATGCAGTGCAAGTTAAAAGATATCTAACAGCAGTACTTTGAAGGAATAAACATGGACCAGGAGACTGTAGCTGGAAATTTGGCTAAGAATTTAGTTCTTTCTTTAGTTGTACACTTTTGGGAATGTAAAGGGCATTGTGATGGCCTGTTGTACTGGACACATAACCTCAGATTCCACATCTGCTGACTTCTTGCACTCTGAGAGGAAAAAAACTTGCATGACCAAAAAAAAAACCCTTTCTCAGAAAATCTTAAATCACAGGAAGTATGTTTTGTTCAATTCAGACAAATTCTTTAAACACTCTGTGGAAACTGCAGCCTTTAGATAAAACGATACTGTGTTTGTACTGCCACCCCCCACCTACAAGTGAGCGCCCTAAGGAGTCTGAAAGACTTATAGAGGCTGGAAGAAGAGCTTGCCCTGTTCTAGTTATAAAGAAAAATATTGAACAGTTTGGCGAATTTGTGGATGAATTCCTTCCTTCTTAATCTAAGATGTTGGCCTGTGTCTGGGGTGGTGGGGAGGGTGCAACCTGGAGTTTATAGTTTCTCCAAAATGGAGTAGGGGGAGTTTTTTGCTCCCATTCCCATGAACATTGATTGGGGATGGTCAACATTTCCTTTGCACACATCACAAAATAGCCAAACTCCCACACTGCAAAATGGCCAGAGTGCTGACACAGCTGATCTGTTGACAGCAAGATTATCCTAAATCATTGCCTTCTTTGCCCTCTTGTTTTGAACTGGATGCATAAATCATAACACCAGTGACCAAGCCCTTCGTTTCATAACATCCCGAAAGTTGGTTTTCAGTTTAGTATGGGAAAGCAATGCTGTCTAGGACAGAAGAGTCACCGAGCTGATTTACGGTCCATTCTGACCTCACCCTAAACTAATAGCAAAAATGACTAAAGAAAATCTGGGAATTCCAAAAATGCCAGTGAAGAACAGTTGTCGTATAACCGGTAAAACGATTGCGATTCAGACATAGCTCTTATTTTTGTATGGGAATGACCACTCAGTTAAATACACTGTCAATTCAAAAGCAAATGCAATGAAGTTGAGGAGAAAGAGTGTTAGAATGTGCAGCCCAGGGTGCCTAATACGTCACATCGCAGCTAAACTGCAGCTGAACTTTTGTTTCTGCTAAAGCCTTTTGTCTACATTATGTGACACTAAAACTGAGCTGGGCCTTAGGTCTGTGGTTCTGCTGTCTAAAATCTATAATAACTGCTTGAGAATTTCTAAATTTCTTCTATGTATTAAATATCATGCAGTTTTTCCATACTAGTGAGCAACTATCTGCTTTTGCATTACTCTGCTAACACTTCTGACTGTGATGTCCTTTATCCTATCATCTACTCCACAAAATGGGGATTTTTTTTTTTTTTTATATTGTGATATTGGTTATTGTGATATTTAAATCAAACCACAAAATAGATTTGAAATTTGAATTTCTCACAAACAGAATTCCAAAAATAATTGTAATAAAGTAAAGAGCACTGTGATAAGATGGGATATATTTTTATTAATTCATGCACAGAAGATGCATACCAAGGTCCAAAATAATAAATAAATATTCAGTTAATAACAAATACCAGAAGACAGTTACCAGTTAGTGTAAATGAAACAAAAGTTAAATGGATTTGCAGTCTCTAGGTTCCTTCAGGGTAGAAGAGTTAAGCGTTACCAAGTCTTTTGGTGGCATTTTGAAGATAGATGGCTGTTGGTAGGAAGGACGTCCAAATGCACTTCTTTGTGCTTTGAAGCTGAATTATGTGGTGGTCGTAAAAATTTATGGTGATCACAACATTTAGGGGATTAAAACACTGTAAAGATAAATTACAGACATACATGTAAATAGCACTGCACTTATAACTGAATTTGTGAAAGTCTTGAGAGAGCTCTGGAATACTTCTGGAACTACAGAATGCCCCAGACATCAGGAGCAAGTGCACAGCTTTGATAAGAACCTGTAGCTTAGTGTTTGGCTTTAATGGCCGCATGCAATCCATCCACTACCCACACACTGTGACTCACTAGGACCTTTAAATGAAGAGAAAACAGAAATATGATCGCATTCCCTCCGGCTTGTCTCCCACTCCTGTACTTTAAAAATCAGCACTGCATTTCTTTTTATTTCTCATTTGAAAAATGGTGCAATGTCTAAGCTTTATTAACATTAAAGTTAGGTTTGTAATTTGGGATATATTGATATATTATTGTCATATTCCTTTATGCATTCTGATCAGATTAAGGTTCAAGGTTTAATTTATTGTTATTGATGAGGCAAAATATAATAAAAGTGTTATGGCAAAATTATGCTGTTTCTCTGCAGAAACACCAAGTTCTTATTTTATTCTTTTATCTGCAATGTGAAAGCTGCAACCAAGGATACTCTTAAGGAGAAAAACCCATTTTCAATGAAAAGCTTCCTAGTATCCAGATATCCAGCACATAACAGGATGTCAAATTCCCAGAGAGACAACTGGTTGTGAGTTTTCTAGTGCACCGTAGTCCACATTTATAATGCTAGATGTGATATCAAGTCATTCAGAGTCTCTGCAGACCTTCTTTTCCATTTCCCATGCGTCATTGTTATAACTGGATGTGGGATAAAAGAGCTTTTATTTTCTGACAACTTCTTTTTCTCTTTTTTATGGTTGTTTTATTATTCTTAGTTCATACTTTCCTTGAGTTATTTTTAGTTCGTACTTTCCTTTCCAGTCTTACAAACGCAAAATTTCTACCTGAAACCTTTTCTGAGGTGAAGTCTCATAAATCAAAAAGTTATTAGCAATAGTAATAGTAATAACTATTAGTTTCATTGATAGCATTTTCATGCATTCCTGAGCCCCAAAACTAACACCCAGTTATGCTAAAACATCACCAAATTCCATCAGAATTAGCACAGTTGCTTCAATACTAGTATTAGTTATAAAAAAGCAACAAGTCAGGATTCTTTATTATTTATTCTCTAATCTTGTACGGCTGTTTACCTGCCTTCCTTTATGCCAAATTTCAAGTCCGTGGCTTAAAGAACAAAACTGCGCATACAGAACAAATAGACAAAGAAAGATTGAGCTACACAGATTGTTGCTTTTATTTCTGCATATATACACTAAAGCATGGCAGGTGGTTTGCAAGATATGTTTCTATTTGCTGTTTATGGCCATTTTCTTCCTGGAAGGTTGGCAGGCAACACACAGGACAACAGGCAAACTCCACTCACGTAAGGTGGAAATGGGGTCTTCTTAATGCAATTTACTAATGCTGTTGTACCAAACAAGGTTCGTGAGGGATGCTGGTGCAGGGTTGGGGTTGGGTTCAGATCCAGGAGTTCAGGTTCCCCCATCTCTCTTTCCTTCCTACTTTATTAGAGCATTAAATGGATTTTTAATCAGCATGGTAAGCCCCTCATCCCCCTCCGCACACCAAATCTCTGTTTGCATGTGCCTGCATTTTTAAAATCCTCCCATTCTGTTTTTGAAATCCTCCCCATCCAATCAGGGCATTTTTTTGGGTGGTGTGGGCAGATGCTTGGGACATGTTTATTTTTTTTGAAAACTGGTTTGACAAAAGACAGAAGGAAGGGTGGTGCCTTTATCTAGGGCACAGATCATCCAGCGTCTGACCGTACGTGACTATCGGGAATGCTTTACTGAGACACCCTTCACCCCCCATTTTGCTCTACAACAGAGAGAACATCTGTCGCAACCACCTTTGTATTTCTTATCAACGCTATACCCTGCTATTAATGTAGCGTGCGCTGGAAAAACAGTGGTATGGGACAAACTTACTGTGCTTTGACAGTCCCGACTGTGGATCTATAACTCCTCATCTGTCGGTAAAATCAACTTTGGTTTATTCTCAGTTGCGCTTTGCTTGGGAGTAAAACCTCTGCTAAAAGAATAAATATAAATGCACCTTCATGAGAGCAATATATCATGTAAGCCAGACATTCATCACGAGGGCACAAGGCAAAGTCCACTGGACAATTACTGATGGTTGAAGAAAGTGCAACCATATGGGTGATAGAACTGGTCGATATGTCCTTTAACAACCCCTCTGTAGCTCTTGTAAATTGATCCATTTCTGGACACCGCCAAGCCCACAAATATGGCAAACATTTCTAGCAGTGTTCTGCACTATCCCCATACTGTCTGCAGGAATTCATCACCTCCAAAAGAGGTTCTCCAAAAGAATATGTTATTCAGGACTACTGTGTATCCCTCCATTACCCATAGCTGTTTATCCTGGTCAGGATCACAATGGTTCAGAGATTCTGCTGGAGTCAGCACAACATGGGCTTGGAAACCACACTCTGGGAGAGATGTCAGGGTAGCCACACATATTCACACACAATTGACAGTTTAGAGTGACCGATTAACACACGACTGTGGACTGTGGTAACAAACTCACACAGATTCAGGCTGAACGTACAAACTCCACAGACTGAGCTGCTTTCTAACCTGCAACTAAATGTAGTTGGTTGCCGTGCTTTGCCGTGCCACCGTTCCGTCTGATATAAACACCATTCCATGGTATAAATGTTTATTCAAGCATACTGAAAGGGAAAAAGTGAGAGATAGGCCTGTGCCATCACTAATATTTCTTCAGTTGCTCAATAAAGGTGTCAGTAGGACACTGTTATTCATGTGATAGCTGCATATTAAAGACAATAACAGAAGACAGGAATGACATTTGAAGTGGGAGACCAAGCACTGCTGTTTAAGATCTGATGAAGAGATGAAAAAAGATACAGCTGCTGTCTTAAAGATGCTGTCAAAAAATGTGTTTGTGTATGACTTTTGGAAGTCTTCACAGAACTGTGAATAGTGTATAAAGTGTGAAGAATGCTACTCTACAATTTTTCCTGGCCTTAAAGTGCGGAACGGTAAATATTGGCCAAAACTTTTCAGTTAGTTGCTTAGTGAGGGGTTTTACCTGCCTCTCTGGTATTTTAAAATTGTTTCTTTGTTATTTCTTTGTTGTTGTTGTTGTTTCCTTTTAGAATAAGATGACCTGGGTACTGTATTTCACATAAGTACAAATACTTTAAAACAGATTAAATCTAAGTTGGAAAGAGACCCCTTCCTGTGGGCTAAACACTGGCAGCCATCACTTATGTTTTAATATTTTGAAATGAAAATCAGTCGCACTTAAAACAACTGGTGTAGCATATTAGAAACAGACAGGTGCACTGAAAGCAACATGTGCACAGGTACATTCCATCATATGAGGTTGTATAAAAAAGGAGCTAAATGGCAGTTAGCCTTAGGGCAAACTGAGCTCAGAGAAGGGAGGCATATATTTTTGGAATATCCCATAAAATTTTTTAAATTGTCATAGTTCATTTGAGTGCTTTCATATTGGTTCCCTCTTTCTTCTGCCCCCCCCCCCCCTTTCAGGTTTGTTACAGAGATGACATGTTGGTAGCTCATGAGCAGTGTTGGCCTTAGTGTTGGTGGCATTTGGTGAAAGAACATTAGTTTGCACCCCCTCTTCCCTATCTCAAATACAACAAAGTGTCACTTTTTTTAATCGACAGTAAAGATGCATGTTGAGTAAAACTTAGCTGTTATGGATGATCTATTTAGACCTAAACGCATTACTATTTTAAAAACAGCTAAATTAATATTTTAATATGCTATAGTATTAAATTGCATATTTAAAAATATGATGGGTTTTAAAATGTTTCATTTTCGTCTCTATTGGATATTTCATGTATCTGTGTAAGTGATAAAATGTATATAAAGTATTTCATTCAAATGTTTAAGTATTTTTTTTATTTTTTTTAAATAAAATATTTAAAAAATGATATGTAGTCCATTCCAATCTCAAATGTTGAAAAAAAAAACCTGTACTAGTCTTTGTTACCCATTATGGTAAAAAACAGACAAAAAGGAAAAAGTTAGTGAGAAATAAAGAAGTCAAGAGAATGAAAGGGCCATAACTAAACCTGGGGAGTGAAGCTAGAACACAACTAACCATTTACCTGACATTTATTTCCAAAGTGACACAGTGTTAAGCTACTGTTAGTTATTATTTGTTATGATTAATAATTCTTGCTGGAGCAGTTCAGGGTAAGTATCTTTCTCAAGGGCACTACAGTATGAGGTGGGATTCAAACCTGCAGCCTCTGAGTCCGAAGGTGACATCTTTAACTGCTACTGAACTCCTCCGAATTTACTGGTTAAAAAACCTGGACGGTAGTGTTTAGACAAAACATAATTTTGGATGAAGTTGAGGAGTTCAGTACGCTTGTCTTTCAGCCTCTTAATGAATATTTATTGGCTGCAGGTAAGACATAAGGATAATAGCTCTGCGACAAAGTGGAAGGCACGGCCTTGGGTTGGTGCCAGCTCTGCCCTCTTCCTCCTGCATTATTATACTTTGTGTGCTGAGGAGATCCGACACAAAGCTATGAAGTAAAAGAAGACCAAGGCACAGGGGGTGTGGAGGAGGTGTAAGGAGTGAAGGGACATCGGCATGAAAGCTTCTTTGCCTCTGTTATTTCCGGCAGTAATTGTTCTGCTTGGAGCAACAGAGGGTACAGGAGTGGCTGGATGCAGGAGCTGGCTCGACCCGCAGGGGGGAAATGCACCAAACGGTGCTTCGGCCTGTCGCTTTTGCTCTCCATCATCTGTAGCCCAAAACCCAACTAAATCCAGCTAAGAGCAAGCAGTCGCACCAGGTATCTTGCTCCTTAGAGGGGCGTGCTCTTTTGTGCAGCCGCTTTGTATGAGAATTTGTACATGGTTGTCATTCGAAACTATACAACAACAAATCTCTAACAAATTTTTGCATTTAAATTGTATAGTTTGGGAAAAAGAAATTATATAAAATAATTATAATTACACAAAATGTAACAACAGTGTAACAAAATTTAAATAAAGAGAATTCAGTGTTGAAACCTCTATTCCAAATGAAGACTTTGAGTTTTTAGTATTTTCATTTTTTTGATTTAATCCCTTCCTGGTTCCTTACAATAAATGTAAACGCGGTATGGATTTAAGAGTTAGTACGGGTTGTGCTGTCAAATTGACATTTCATAAATTACTCAATGCAGAATTATTTTATCACAGGTTGACATACTTACAGGCAGGACCTTTGCAGCAGCTTTGTTCCTAAGCAGCCCAGGGACTGGTACAAAGGTGTTCAGTTTGGGAATGGGACTAATGGGAGCCTCGTTCCTGTCTTTGCCCCCAAAATTATTACCTCCATCCCTGGCAATACTTCCTGTGTGATCTCTTTATATTTTTCATTGGGTAGCTTCTTTACGGAAGCTATAGATATCAGTCGAGTAGTACACTGAAGTCATTTTTTGAACTGATTTTCCTTTATTCATTTATTTTTCTACTTTTACTCAAGTACATATTTTGACAAATGTTTGTACTTGAGTATTTTTTTTCTCTTTTACTTGAGTACTGTGTTTGGCTGCTCAGCCTCTCTGCAGACACACCGTCTCCCCCAAGTGCTCGTGACTCAGGTTCCACGTGTTGTACCACTCCGAGCCTCAGGCGGGTAATGAAAATGTAATCTGTGCAGCTGACTGCAACCCCCAAGGCCAGAACGCTTATCAAGTAGAACTGCAGCCTGTATTTGACCTCGCAGTAACAACTAACCCACATAGAGGAGCTTGAAGGGATTATGTCATCACTCTTTGTCTATCCTACTTCTTTCTGTGCCACACTTCTGCAGCTGTGTTATAGAAACAGAATGAGTACAAGGCTGAAATATAAATGGATGAATGGACAGACAGACAGACAGACAGACAGACAGACAGATAGATAGATAGATAGATAGATAGATAGATAGATAGATAGATAGATATAGATAGACAGCAAGTGGAAGACCCCCTTTCACAGTCTTGTGAGCACCTGTTGCACACATTTGAATCTCACATCATGTGAATAAAATGGGATTATAGAGCACAGCAACATCTTGCTTCACCACAATTCATCCTCTGCAGATGAGTTCAAGATACTTACTCCTAAATTTAAGTAAAAACTGCCCATGTGTACAAAAGGGCAAATCATTGTAAGCACTTTGAAATTATAAGTTGCTTTGAAGAAAAGTATCAGCTAAGTAATAGTACATTTATTTAGGGGGGATGTGGTGGTGCAGTGGGGTAAGCTGGTGGCTTACAGCTCCTTGGCTGCTTTTCTGATGTGAGGTTCAAGTCCAGTTTGGTTGTGTGTGTGTGTGTGTGTGTGTGTAGTTTGCAGGTTCTCCTCTGTGTTTGTATCATCCTAAGGGGACAAAGGCAATGACAAACCACTTCTGGTCCTCCTTACCTTGAGAACTACACCTAGAACTCTGACATCTTCTAATCACATTAATAATTGCAATTTTGGAAAGGATTTAAATAAAACTGTTCTGGTCCATTACAGAAGAAGCTGGACAAACAATAACCATTACAGGGGGTCTGTTTTTGCCCCGCTGCTTTACACAGCGCTAATAAACAAGAAGAACCGAATAGCTGGAGCAATGCACTTCACCACCTGGCCTGTTCTGCTGAAGCGCCACTTAGTGGAAAAACAGATAAACTCAGAAGGGCAGGCAGAGGAAGCCAGCAGGACAGACTTGCAAGTAATACGATTGCTGCTCAGGCTGACTTTCATTGCTGTCTGTACCTTCATGCTCCTGTTATTTTGATAGACACACAGTGTTTTCAACTGGCAGATGTCTGCAGCCATCTAAAACCTCCATCTTCCTCCACACGGAGACTCATGTTTTATCAGTTTTCATTGTGTGCTAAATTGTAACAATGCAATAATGTTTTATTTTGTTTTTACTTTTTGGCTTTATTTTATTTATTTTATAACATTGGAATAACAGTTATTGTTCTGGATTGAAATTGAATAAATCAAAGTGTTTATAGATTTTTTTTTGTTTAAGCCAATCTGACAGTATGTTTCTAAATACAGTTTATACTACATATGGTTCTATATTATCCAGGTTTTTCCATTTATGCTGGATAATTGAGAATCTCCTGTGCCTTTTTTTATAAGTTGGTTATAACAGGTGTATGATTAAGTTATCTGGGTAAGGAATATTATGTATTTTTTTCTGCTTATTATCTTGCTATCTGTTATCTTGATATTTTATCATATTATTTCCTTTTTTTGTTCAGTTTTGTTTCTGTCTGCCTGTCTTTTTGTCAAAAAAAAGAAAATAATTTTATAACTCCTTTCGGGGAGGATGCGGCTAAAAAATGTCCTCACGTCTGATTTTATCTCTGGCCCTCCCAGGTATGGTGATTCCAGATGGAGCAACGGACAGAATCAGCTTGGGGGATGAGGTGGGCAGTGAGGAAGAGCTGTATGAGGAGTTGCCGGGCTCTGGACATCGTTTTGGCCACCCCGGCGGAGGAGGGGAGCAACTAGCCATCAATGAGGTACTGGTAATTTCTCATCTTTTATGTGGCCAGCTATGTGGGATTGAAACCTCTTACCTCTCCTTGAGAGCACAAATCTGCCCCCATCTGGTGTCAACTGGATGCATACTGTAGTTCCAGAAAGGATTGTTTAAATAAACTACTGTGTTATATATGGTACCATCAACTGAAGAATAGAATAGGAGAGGAATCCGCAAGTGGTTTTTACCACATCGCAAGTAGTAAGAGCTGAATCATATGCACGTCTGTCCTCTTCTTAACTGGTTAAGTTTTGCAAAATCCTCAGACAAATTGTAGCAAATAAAAAGCACTCTATCATTTTTATTTATTTATCATGGTTATTTATAATTTTTTTCTCAATTACCAAAAACTGCTTGCCTGACATGGTGTTGTAGCATCTGCAGCCTCGTCTGAAAGCAAGAGCGAGGAGAGTATAAACCCTTGCCTTATGCCAAGTTCATGTTACACACACAGTGCCAAAAAACAGGAGCTTGGATTATAAAGGGTATCCTATCACCCATCTAAACCCGTCCTAACCCCCACAGCACGCCTACAAATCCGCTACACAATGGCTAACCTATTAATACTAGCGCCAACTAACTATAATTCCAACCATGGCGTGGCGCAGCAATGGCGCGGCATCTCATCGGGGTTATCAAGTGGGCACCTTCCTTCATCAGCGTTTCATCGAGTTAGGCCCACGACGCCTCCAGAAGGCTCAACCGCGGCTCAGGCGTCCCGGAGCCGCTCCCCTCCATTACCGCACGCATCACTACGCCACCCCACCGCTTCTCACATTACCTACCTTAGCGTCCTCACCCTCACCGCTCTTTCTATCCGCCGTCTCAAAGGAAGAAGCCCCTCGCCACCTACTTTACTTTATCGCGCTTCTCAACAACTATACCGCCTGCTAACAGCTAACCTCCATCACACTTATGCGCTAACAACTATGCGCTAATGCACTAGCCGCCATCACACCTATGTGCTAATGCTTCGTTGGCACCCACCTGCTCACCGCTTCGCCGCCCCGCTACCATCCACACTGGTCCTCTTACGCCAAACCCAGAGACTTCCTTGCTCCGCAGCCTGTGACAACTCCTTCACCGCCCGTTGCAACTTTCGCCCCCGGATACCGAGTTCATGAAACAACGCTAGAGTGGATCGGGCTATAAATCAATGGCATCCTATCTCAATTGGCCTCACCTTCGCATTCCAGCCCCGCCCCTCTACTTCTGCTGCTAACTCGCTATATCTAAGCTTCTTCCTCTCATGAGCGTCGTCCACCGATCCTTCCCACGGAAACGTGAGTTCTATAAAATACACTACCCGTTGGTTTGGTGACCACAGTACCATATCTGGTCTCATACTTGTACTAACTATTTCCTGGGGCACCATTAATCTTCCTCCCAGGTCAACCTGTATCTCCCAGTCTCTAGTCCCCCTTACTACACCTAACTCCTTCCTACCTCCACATCTCCTACTCCTACTCTCCCCCACTTCCCTAACAAACTGTACCACTGTACCTTCCACCTCCTGTCCTGAGCATACCTGCCTCCTCCAGTCTTCAATGGCTGCAGCCAGGCACCTTAGCACCTGGTTATGCCTCCATGTATACCTACCCAATGCCAAACTAACCTTACAACCAACTAGAATGTGTTTCACCGTCCCAACTTCCGAGCACAGAGTACAACCGGAATCCTCACCCCCCCACTGCTTCAGGTTCTGAGGTGATGGCAGCACATTCCCCAATAAATTGTAGTATAATACTTTTTATTTTTTAACGGCAAAACTCCTATGCAATGCCAAATGCAGGTGGCACAGGGCATCCAATTAAGTGCTTTTTGCTTAAAATTTAAAATTGAAATTTTTCATTTACCATTTAAAATTTGTGAAAATAAAATACTGCCTATTCCACAACCTCTCGTTCAACACCACTGATCAATGCATATAAACAGATCCAGTGTTTGTTAGCTGCTTTCAATTATCTACACAGTCAATAAAAGCTGACTGAAACAGATATCTTTTCATATTTTCATGTATTTAGAGGTAAAATTCTGTAAATATTTGGGAAATAGCCAAATACCAAATAAAAAAATATATAGTTATCCCTTAATTTTATATGCACTGGCACAATATGTTACTAGAATGTGGTTAGATTTGTAATACCATTTAAAATGAAAAAAAAAAAAAATTCTATGCTTACCTTGTGTATGCGTTGATATCTGTTTGTTACTGTGTTACACTCTTAAATACAATAATTTTTAACGCTGTTGTACGTAGCTGAATCCCATAATCTTTAGGACTATTCTACATGGGATTACAGTGAGGGCATAACCGACCCTGAGAATAGTGTTCTAGGGGTCTTGTTTGTGCAAGAAAGCTGTATGTACACCTATCTATACATAAAACAATGTTTAATTTGTATGAATTACATTGCAGTGGTGAATTTCTTTAAATGCTACCACAGCAGTGAAGTGTTGTTTCTTATATGAGCTTTTTTGCACGTTCTACTGAAATTTGTGAAATGGCTTTTGTATGTGTGTATGGCTACCCTGCAATGGACTGAACTGTTATTCAGAGTATAGCTTAGTGCCTAGTAATTCCAGAATAAACTCTGGTCAACCACATCCCTGGCCAGGAAAAACTTGGATGGATGGATGGATGGATGGAAGGATGGATGGATAGTGTTGTATCTCCAAAATATGATGAACAAGTGATGATGCCCCAGGGCACCTTAGGGTTTCTTTACTGTTTTATTTATTTATTTATTTATTTATTTATTTATTTATCTATTTGCTGTTTGTTTCTTTTCTTCTTGGTGTTTGGATGTTTGTTTGTTTTATTTTCCATTGTAGATTTTTATGCACAGTCTATCCTGGATCAGAGCACATTTCAATACATGGTATACAACCATGTACATGACAAATAAACTCTTTTGACAAGTGTACAGACTACAATAGGACTTGGGGCAACCTGATGAAATGTTACCTTTTTTGTTTGAAAAGTATTTTGAACAAATTGTGTGTGTGTGTGTGTGTGTGTGTGTGTGTGTGTGTGTGTGTGTGTCAGGAGGAAAGAGAATGCATTTCATAAAGGATTCTCAGTATTCATGAATGTTCAGGAATAATTTGACTTTCACTGGCGGTTCTGTCTGAGCGGCAGAGATAAGGCTTTGGCTTCTTTTTGTAGCATCCTGTGGAGTCAAGGGGGGTTTTCAAAGCCACTGTATAGGTTACCAATTTGGAAATTTGCTTCCAAGAACAGGCAATAATGACCCAACCTTTCTGGTCACCCCAGTCATTTCAGTTTCCATTTTTAAAAATCCCCTTTTAAAGCTCTGCTAATGATGAAACCAAGGTTTCAACAACCAGGGCTGCACTGTTCTGAGCTTGCAGGTCGCAGCATCTCTCAGTGACCATTTCATGTACTAACACTGCACGAAACCATCATGCATTACTACATTCAGGATCTTTCCAGCTCCTCGGCTAAAAGAGAAAAGTGTTGTTTTTAAAATATTTAATATTTTTGAATTTTTGTATTACAATATCAGCATGTAATACTACTGTAGTCCTGCAAGGGGGGTGGGGCACTGACCTGACAAATATACCAAGAGCATTCTGCCACACAGCAGCTTTTAAGATCTATTATACTGCATTGTCTGCATCGCCTCCTCCCCCCTAGACTCCCCTGGGCTGCTAAGGCCAGTCTCAGCTATGTTGGTATCCAGGATACGCCACAGAGCCCTGCCTCCTGATTGGCTGTCCTCAACGGGGGGGGGGGGGGGGGGAGAGGAAAAGGAAACAGGGAAAAACAGAGACACCAATTCTGGGAATGAGATGGACGGTGGTGTCACTGCTGCCTGAAGCAGACTCAGCATCCATTTTTCTCCAGTGCATTCTGTTTAAAAGGGAGGAAGGAGGAGACACTATGTAGGTCCGTCTGAATCTGGAAGCATCAGTTGCATCGGGAGTGAAGGAGTGTGGGCATTGGGAAGAGTAGTGTGAGGCCAGAAGAGGCACAGAGGAGGGAGATGAGGAGCAGAGCAACGGAGGACTAGCCCAGGGGGAGATGCTGAGAAGCAGTGTGAGCCAACGTTGACGGACAGGGAGTGGCGGCGGTTGGAGGGCACAGCTGAGCTACAGGCGTGAGGAGCGCGTGGGGTGGTTGCCGGGAAGCATGGCTCGCAGTACCCAGAGAGCACGCCACCGTTTGGGCCTCCTCCACATGTTGCTACGCTGCAACCTGCATCCTGAGACCCAGAAGGTGGTGGTGTTTGCCATCATGATGCTGCTGGTCATCATCAACGTGGTGCTCATGTTCCTGCTGGCTTTCCAGTAGGGCAGGCCATGTACATGCACGAGCAACAGGGGAGGCGAAGTGCATGGTGATCACAGATGATGGGGACGGGACTACAGGTAAAGGGGTCAGCAGCATTCATGCAGGCAGCTGGTACACCGCTGCTTTGATGCTGCTGCTTCTGTGAAAACGTTACCTTTGTCCCTGTCTTATCTGTTCTGTGCCTGAGAGTGTGAACACCCATGTGAGAGGTGGGGGAGGGGGGTTGTTGCCTTATTGACAATATAAACTGAATATGGTATTAGTATGTAAGGAACTTAAAAAAATACTGCAATCGTGGTCATTGGGGGTGGGAAGGGACTGTCCCAGGTCACATCTGTTGCAGTACTTTAAGTGTGACTTGGGATGTGGGTATGAAAGAGAGGCTTGGGATGCGCTAGCTGGACAACAGACCATAACTGACATCCTCCATCTTTGGTTAGAGAAGGCTTCTATTTCTTCTTCATGGGAGTTGATGGATTTGTTTACCCCAGCTAGGTGTGGAAATGTAAATGGAACTTCACGTCCAATATGAATATGTGTTTGTTTTAAATAATATTTTATTTGTTATTTTTGTTGCTAAATAATCTGCAGGGTACAACTGTTCAGCCTTTGGTTTGTCAATACAAGTGTATCTAAATTAAGGACAATAAATTGAAATTAAAATTGCTTGATGCCTCGTATCCATCTGATGTCAAATTTTGCACAGTTTATTGAATATCTGTGCCAGTTCAAGGATATTTTTCTGTCATTTGTAATTGTTTTGGATTCCATCTGTGTAAGGCATTACATAATAATATGATCTGCTGGAGGAGGCAGAGGAGAGGAGAGCATCTGTGGGTGTTTCGTAGCAACAGACTGCTTTGCCTACCTTTCTGGTGGCAGGAAGAGGAAGAGGACATGGCTCCAAGTCCCTATCCTCAAGTCCATTACTGTCTGTTTCTGTACTGTCATCCTCAACCTAGTGCTCTGTTTCTGAGTGCGTGCTCTGTCTGCATTTGTATGAGCATTAGAGGGCAGCGATCCAAAGTACACCATCTCTCATTTCCAGCCTTTCAGGCATGCCACTCAGTTCCAACCAAAATTCGCCACCCCGACGAGGCAAAGTCATTCAACAAGTGAATGACGTTGCTTTTTTATTGTCGTACTATAAAAATGACTAATGTTAGTAAAGGATTCACATTAATAATTTTTATTACAGTGACCACTGAGCTTGATTAGAAATGTATTTGGGTGACCGATTCCTGTAGTGTCGTCCATAACCAGGTCATTTGTAGGTGTTATGATGGCAGCAGGTGGCATATTTGTTACAGCAGTCACCTTGCATTATGAAGGGCCGGCTTTCGAATTCTCACTCAAGTACCCTGTCTCAAGGTACTTACACTGAATTACACTAGTAAAAATGACCCAGTGCTATAAATGGGTAAAGCATTTTAATTACCTAACCATCCATTCTAAGCCAACTTAACCAGCAAAATAATTATTGGATACAAATCAAAATTAATTTTAATTTGTACAGATATACAGGCAAACCAAAGTATATGCAGTTTCATTGTAATGGAGCCTAGGTTTTAATGACAGTTCTTGGATTGCACAGTAGGTGGCCCATCATAACATAGGGCTATAAAGTAGCACAAGAAGTTTGTCTATAAGGACTCAAGACATTCCAAGTTCACTGTTCAGTATGGCAACCTGTAAGGGACATACTGTACTTCTCTAATGTCTCAAACAGTTTCGTGTCTTACGTTTAGTTTCTTTCTACACATTTGTGAAATGTCACGTTTCAGATTCATATCAAACACATAGTGCTAACACAAGAACTTGCACTATAAAGGGGATCCCACTACCTACCTAACCTTCCCCCTAAGCCCCGTTTTACCTTCATAAATAAAGCAGTGCAACTCCCCGTGCGCTACATGTACGCACACATGTATCTACACTGTATCACCTATGTGCAGCACTAAGAGTAAGTTGGTTTGGGCTTTTTCGGATGGATGGGAATGCATCATTATTTTTCCCCAACTGAAAAAAACAAGAAATAGACTCCCAGTTTATGCTATTTTTGACATGCACAGTGCCTTCAGGAATGAATTAAGTGTGTAAATCAGGGGTTACTTGTATTCTTAACAGCTTAGTGTCTCTATGTTCTTGACTGCTGAAAAGTAATATACATATACAAGTTGCTGGTAAATAATGATTAGGCTGTAGTATAGTACATGGAAAATTAAGATTTTTTTTATCAAGTTTGTTATTGTTTCTGCATCTGGAACCTAGTCAGCATCAACTGCAGATTCCCTCTCTTTCCTTTGTGAATCTTTCCTTTGTGCTGAAACTCCCATTTTTGTGCTGCCACAGCTTATCAGTGATGGCAGTGTGGTCTACGCCGAAGCACTCTGGGACCATGTTACTATGGATGACCAAGAGTTGGGTTTCAAAGCCGGTGACGTCATCGAAGTTGTGGATGCCTCCAACAAGGAGTGGTGGTGGGGTCGCATTCTGGACAGCGAGGGCTGGTTTCCTGCCAGCTTTGTCCGGGTGAGCCGCAGACCTCTTTCACTTATTTCTGTCATGCATCTACCTGCCAGAAAGTTGTTCTTTGCATGTCAGCATGTGTACAGCAGCTATACTCTGAGATGGCACCATTTTTGAATTTACAGGGACTGATGTTGAATATTGCATGCCTCCTAATCATCAAGTGGCATGAGAAGATCCACCATGCAGTCTTCTTCACAGTTATATTTTGGCTGCATTAAGTTCTCAATCTCCATTACCTCTTGTTTGCCTGTTTCAGCTGTTATAATCCCTGTGATCATGGATCTTGTTTGCACTGTCCAAATTACTTAAATGTGAATTTCTTTAGAGAGGTTTCATTAATTTCTTTTAGCTTACTGTTCTGGTTTGGTCCAATGATTCGAGGATAGGTTCTTGACCACTGAAACCTTGATCACGATACAACAGATAATGATAATAGCTCAATGAATGTTCTGTTTTGTTTTACTTCATTAAAGGCTGAATTAATATGTACATACTGAGTAATATGTATACACATGTGTGTGCTTTATTTGTAACCATTTGTTAATACATGATACATAATAGCTACGAAAGATTTGATTGAACACGGGTAGATAGAAATTGAGTATTATCCAGTGATTAAAAAGAAGAAAGCTGACAAAAAAAACCAAAATTGCTGGGTTGGTGATATTTTTTGTGTAAATGAAGTTCAGGAATTCATGAAAACTTATACATATAGTTTAGATTTGCATGTAAAAAGTTGGCAAAATCAAGAAACTGGGGGGTATAGAGCAACCTGTTGATATGTTCCTCATGTTGGTTAACAGCTGAGAGTGAATCAGGATGAGCCTGTAGAGGAATATCTGGACAAGCTAGACTTGGAGCAAGAAGAGGACAGTGTGGCCATTGGGAAGCTGCTGGGGCCCGGTCTGCCCTGCAAGGAACAGATGAGAGCCAATGTCATCAATGAAATTATGAGTACAGAAAAGGACTACATCAAGCACCTAAAGGATATCTGCGAGGTTTGTTCCCCCCATACACACATTTACATTTATTTATTTAGCTGGTGCCTTACCTAAAGCCACGTAAAATTTAAACAGCTTAAAGTAATTTAACCTTTTAATAAAGCTGAGTAGTTTTTACTGGAGAAATTCTGGGTAAATATCTTGCTTAAAGATACTACAGCAAAAAGTAAAATTCAAATTTTGGTCATTTGAGAGCCAGGCAGAAACTCACTCACTGCGTCACCCACCGTCGCAAATTCTACTGCATTTCATACAGGGAGACTCCTGGTGAGAGCAGAGTGCTCACTCTCCTGGAACATTTGTCATACAATGCACAGGCAGTCAGTGATAGAACCAGACAAAATGGCACAGGGTTTTTGAGAATCCGTTGTTCCGAACTGCAGCCTTAAATCCTCCCAACATTAGACTGTAGCTCATTAAGCCTTTAAAATGGCAAAATCAGACATGAAATTACAAAAAGTACTGTATTAGTGGCCCTTTTTGATGGTCTACCATCTCCAGTTATGGAGATATTTGGGATGTGCAATGTACAGTAAGAACCTTGTGGTATCATAACTCCATCTCTCCCCAGGGCTACATCAAGCAGTGCCGCAGGAGGACGGACATGTTCACAGAGGAACAGCTTCGCACCATCTTCAGCAACATTGAGGATATATACCGGTTTCAGAAGAAGTTCCTCAAGGGCCTAGAGAAGAAGTTCTACAAAGAGCAGCCCCATCTGAGTGAAATAGGTTCCTGCTTCTTGGATCATGTAAGCTCATTTGAGGAGTGAGATGTAACTACAAAGTCAGCTATGTCTACTGTCAATAAATTCAAATTAAATTTGTATATTTGCAATAAGTTCCAGCAGTGACTTTTTCCCCTACCAAGGGAAGCTTCGTCTTGCTGCCTCTGTCAACACTCAGCAGTCCTGACACCGAGCCTTATTGATCAAACGTTCAAAATTCACATTCTGTTAGCGCTGCTTTACCTCCTTCTAATGGAAAGAAAAGTTAAAAGCTGTAAATATAAGTTATGAGGTGCTCCACAGAGACATGTTTCAAGCGAAGTCAGCATGAGTATAGAAATTGCTGAAAGGACCTTCTTACAGTTTTAGATGACAACGCCTGCTTTTTGGCCTCCTGATGTGTTTGCATTTCCTCAGCATACTGCTGTAATGCCTTGGGTTGGTTGAACAGAACAAGAAGCAAACTTTCCTTTCACGAAAACGATGTCCTGCTTATTCGCACAATATTTCTTGTGAAGTTTATATACATAAAGTGAATCTTTATTGGAAGGGGGACTGATGCAGGAACATGGAAGAGTCAGGTTTTCTTTTTCTGGGACAAATGAAATGATCGCATTTATCTCCTCCTTCCTTCACATCTCCTGTCTTCCTTTTTTGTTGTGGGGCTAGGAGTCATTGTTTCCCAATGTGTGCATTTCCTTGTTAATAGGTGCATTTGGGATGTCCCGTTCCTCCCATTCCTCCTCCTCCCCCATTTGTAGACCTCATTTGTTACCGTTTATCTTTGAATGGGTGTCACCCAGTTCTGATGTGTTGTACTCTTAACTAAATAAAAACAAATAGAAGAAAGAGGAAACTGTTTGCTTTCTGCCTCTTGCCTAACACAGAAAATTGATTGTAAACAACTTTAGAACCAACCAACTTGTGTAATTTTGTGATATTACTCATGTTTGTCCGTAACATATAGGATATCCATAATCCAAAACAGACCGAATGATATTTCCTGGCCAGATCTGCTACAGAAAAAAGGCACAAACAGCCTTGCATTTGCAACTGGGATGTTGTTTTAAATGACTAAATGGTGTGACTGTCCATCTTCCTTCTCTTTCTTTGCCTACCAGCAAACAGATTTCCAGATCTACTCAGAATACTGCAATAACCACCCCAACGCCTGCCTCCAGCTTGCTAAGCTTATGAAGGCGAACAAATATGTGTTCTTCTTCGAGGCTTGCCGGTTGCTCCAGAAGATGATTGACATCTCACTTGATGGCTTCTTGCTCACGCCAGTCCAAAAGATCTGCAAGTACCCCCTTCAGCTTGCTGAGCTTCTCAAGTACACAAATCCCCAGCACAGGTATATAAATATTGCACTCATGTGCTGGAAAACTAAGTACCGATATTATTGTTTATTGCTAAAAATACTCGTAAAACAGTTAAGACCTATATGTCTGGATTAGCCTTTATTAGTTATCCTCTGATGTCTGTAGCTGCTGTAGTGTCTTGAGGGATTTCAACCTAAATAGTCTTGATGGCACAGAGAGTGGTTGTGCACTTTGCTGTATGTTTGGATGGAGGTTTGAATTCTGCTCAGTGTATGTAGAATTTGTATGATTTCCCCATATATGCCCAAAGGCATGTGTAGAAGGAGATGGTAAATTCGTACCCTCCTTTAACCACAAAAACCATCCAAGAAGTTCCCTTGTAGGAGTCATGCAGAGAAGATGAGCAGCTGGATTTGGTGTGTGACTATTTTTTAAAATGCAGGGATTATAAGGATGTGGAAGCTGCCTTAAATGCCATGAAGAATGTTGCCAGGCTGATCAACGAACGGAAGCGTCGCTTAGAGAACATTGATAAGATTGCACAGTGGCAGAGTTCCATAGAGGATTGGGAGGTAATGGAACAATGTAATGTAGGACATTCGTGGAAACATCTCCTTTCCATTCTCCAAAGACCTATTCTTGAAGGTTGTGTTTGTGTCCATCTTGTCCTCAGGGTGAGGATGTCCTCAGCAGGAGCTCAGATCTTATCTTCTCAGGGGAAATGTCCAAGATCTCCCAGCCCCAAGCCAAGAGCCAGCAGCGCATGTTCTTTCTATTTGACCACCAGATGATTTACTGCAAGAAAGTGAGTACAAGCTTCAGGCACAAGGATGCTGTGGATCCGTGTCAAGCGTTCTCTCGAATTTCACTGTTGCCTCACAGTTCCTGAGTTGGTTGAGTATGAGACTGTGTGGAGCTTGTATGCTCTCCCTGGGTCTGTGTGGGTTTCTTCTGAGTGCTTTTGTTTCTTCCCACAGTCCAAAGACATGTGTTTTTGGTTAATTGATTGCTCTAAACTGCAAGTAGTTTCCGTATGTGAGTGCGACTGGGTGTGTGGCTACCCTGCAATGGACTGGTATCCCATCCATAGAGGTTCATAGCCTAGCACCCATTGCTTCTGGAACAGAGTCTGGACCACCATTGCCCTACTAAGGATATTCAGTTAATGAAAATGGATGGATGGATGGATGTTAGATCAATTTTATTGAACATTTTCAGTCAGCGCTCCACTATGAACCTATCAGTTCAGTGTTTATATCACTGCGGTGCTAGGCATAGTTGGAATGAAACCACATTAACTTGTATATTCCCATCAGGAGGTTCCTTGCTGTGTATTGTAATTATTCAGTTGTATAAATAAAATTAATTTTAATAGTTTTCTAGACTAGTTTATTGTAATGTGTGCTAAAATCGATAACATAGTGGCAACATTGTTGTCTAGTATACCTTCTTTTCTCTTTAATACACATACACCACATATATGCGTACATACAGTATATAATTATATATGTAATAATAATATAAACAATTATTAAAGTAATTGACAATTGTAATTTTTGGAAAAATAAGAATACCGGCATGCGCTGCATCACGTGTCGATCAACAAAACAGTAAAACAGTATGCTGTGTTTTTCCAGCAGCAGCCTCATACATCTCATGTTTACAGCAACTGCTGTACCAAGCTGTACAAGTTTGTAGCCTAGGAGCAATAGGCTGTATCATATACAAGTCAAAATGGATGTGTGGTGGAAATGATGTTCAAACAATGACAAATTTGACTAACAACATATTTCTCGGAACGTATCCCCATCAGTAAGTGACACATACCTGTAATAACATTTTATTGCATCAGTTTTCCGCATAAATAATTTATCATTGCAATTCACAAACTTATTTCTAGTGAACAGATTTGAATGGGTGGGATGGAATTTTGACCCAGTTGCAAAGTGAAAAGAAATCCTTTACGGTTTTGCTTGTTTCATAAATACTTGCTTATTATTTCTTTATTTGGTTTAAATAAGGCTTTTGTCTAAGTTATCTACTGTAGCAGCAATATTTTGTCAGCTGGTCTTGAATTGAATCTATTTGTAAAACTCATCATTAGTACACATCCGAATAGAACTTTTATTCATACTCGACCAACAAATTTGGCCATACAGAGGTTCTTAACCCCTGAATGATGTGCAGGTCTGTAGGTTTGACTGTGATTGTCTGATTGTCTCACCAAGTTGGAGTCCACTGCACTGATCTTGCCCCTCTTGCCTCTGTAGGACCTCCTGCGACGTGACATGCTTTACTACAAAGGCCGTATGGACATGGACTTCATGGAGGTGGTAGACGTGGAGGATGGCAGAGACAGGGACTTCAATGTGAGCGTGAGGAACGCACTAAAGCTACGCCCACTTGTGTCGGGAGCAGAAGAGATCTTGCTTTGCACTAAGAAGTTTGAACAGAAGCAAAGATGGTTGCGTGCCTTTGCCGATGAGCGGGCGCAGGTGCAGAATGACCGCGAGACCGGTGGGTCACTTCTCGTACGGATCTGCACGCTTAGCATGACAACGCAGGCTGTAGAAAAATCATTTGATGTGTTAGTCCTGAACCAGATTTCAATAGGCGACATCCTCAGCAGCCTCAGGGCCAGCTATGTTTTAGTCCTTAAGGCTGATACACTGGTGACTCGATATAATATGGTTTCTGGGTTACAAAAAATCGAATCGCATTGTGCATGAGGCCACATTGTTAAGAGGAACCCTTTCTGTTACTTGTTTGTACAGCCCATTCACAGGGTGGTCATTGATGTTAAACTTACACTTTACCCTTATGCCCATGTGCATTTCTTTTCACCATAAGCTAACATAACAGACTTATTTTGGCATTTGATTCATTTATAACTGACTAAACATTTATCACTTTGCATTCTGTAAACAGTAAAAATAAGCACATTAGCTATTGTCAATGATCATTCATATCTTTCAAATAAAAAACAAGGAAAATACGAAGCCATGTGCGTAACATAAGCGCTACAAATTTTAGCTAAATAATAGAAATATGTACATAAGAGTTTAGGTATTAATAAAATTATCTTGTAAAGGGTAACTGGTGAAAAGGCATTTAGTACATCGGAGGGACCTAGGGTGAGCTTACTTTCAGGGGAAAAAAAAAATGTGAGGGGTTGTTGTTTTGTACCTTCTCTCTTCCTCATTTTGGCTACGTCGATGACGGACCGCAGCTGTAGAAAAAAGTTGGCAGTTTAAAGGGTTTCTGAGTTTATTGAAATGTACAACTAGACCAATGCGAATGCGAGCAAAAAGAACCGTGGGTTTCTGCAGACAACCTTAGAGCTTCATGCTGACAGTGCTTGTAACAAAAAAGACAGGAAATGAAGTTGCCGGGGTGATAATTTGGGGCCCAATGGCTGTCTGTGTTGCATGTGGGTCTGTGTTCTTTCAAAGTGCGTTGTATCGAGCCACCAGGGTACTTAGATACAAAAAACTTATCCCTTTGAGCTAACAGCGCTAACAGAGGTTTATCTGTACCCTACAGGTTTTACCATTACGGATGCTCAGAGGAAGCAGGCCATGTTGAACGCATGCAAAAGCCATTCTGCGGGAAAACCCAAAGGTATTTGCCTGCATTCTCTCCAGCTACCTGCATCCCTGGAAGGAAACCCTAACAGCGCTAACTGGTTTAAGCTTTGTTTTTGTTCCGGTATTCTACACGGACATTTTAGATAGCACATGCACATTCCAAAGCACATAGTCATGTGCCTTTTCCAAGTCCACATCAGACACGTAGACTAGGTTGGCGTACTCTTAAGACCACTTAAACACCTATGCCAGGGAGAAGACTTGATCCACTGTTCCGAGACGAATTTTGCATTTTACATATTTATATTACTGAGATGCCTGGAAACAAAAACTTTTCATGGTGACAACACTGCTATGCTGCGTTGTTCACCCATGACAAATAAACCTTGAACCCTCCTGAATCTGAGGCACAACTATTGGAGAGGTTCTCTTTTCCTGTACATCTGCCACTGGCCTTGCCAGGAAGGCTGAGGAGTGCAATCCACCAATAGTTGGAGCATGTTCTCCATTCCCCCTTCTTATTTATAGTGACTACCACCCCAGTATTCTGATCCAGAGGTGCCTTACCCATGCTAACCAGGCAACCTCCATCCTGTTCAGGACTTTTAAAATCAGGGAATCTCCTTCGCCCCTGAAGTCCTACGGCTATGGAGGTAGAGCACCAACATAGGTATCTCAGGAACAGCAATGGAGTATAATCTGAGTTCTCAAAAACTGCTGACTAGGAAGGCATGTCCACCGAATTAAGGAGTTCCTCAGAATGATCTCTTTGCCTCCCTAGAGCCACTGTTCCCTCATAGTATCTAGAGGATCTGATTTAGGTGGTTTCATTCAAGTTGTATGGATGCCCCCAGTTTGACTCCCTGAGGAGTTACAGACATAGGGTCAGACTCGAGATATACTGGAGAGATTACATCTCTTGGTCAGCCTGGGAACACATTCCACAGTTTCAAAAATCAGAAATAGCTTTTTGTTAAACACCCTACAAAGCACTATACAAAGCAGCATGAAAGAAGTTTATCACCTCCACAGTGCACAGAATAGTGGGAAAGAACATTTAGGGAATAAATAATAAAAATATAATGCAAAGTAGATTAATTAAACATAAATAAACATAGAATTAAAAATTGTAAATATAAAAGATCGATAAATGCAAATGTATAAATACATACATACATACACACACGTGCAGTGCTAGTGAGTCAACTCTCACTCATGGGGGCCACTCACATGGCTTCCAAAAGGGAGGAATGTGAGTGGTTTGCTAACCAATTGTTGTTTAATGAGGGTTGCAGACATGAGGAGAAATATTCAAACTCCACACACAAGCAGCCTGTGAGGTAATAGTTTAAAACCACTGTGCCATCCTGTCCCTTGGAAGTCAGTCACGTGAAAGTTGTAAATCATGAGAAGTACTGTTACTCCTTATGGGGAAGATTCAGCCTCATTCCAAGCAAAACCCAAATACACTGAAAAATCTACTCAAAACCACAAATATAACAAGAAAAGTTTTTCCTACCTCACCAGAGGATACAATTTTGAAACTTCTCGACTGTTATTAAAATAGTTCCAAATCCTGCAATACTGTGTATTTTTTCACTGTTGCTGTACTGCTTCAACCTCATTGTCCCTTCCACATCACTGACCCTCCTCTTTCCTGTTTACGGCAGCCGTAACCCGGTCCTACTATGACTTCTTGCTCCGACAGAAGCACCCGTCGCTACCCGCCACCCTGCCACAGCAACAGGTCTTCCTGCTGGCTGAGCCCAAGCGCAAGGCCTCCAACTTCTGGCACAACATCGGCAGACTGACGCCTTTCAAGAAGTGAGGAGGCAGAGGAGGGGAACTTTATGCTTGTGCCTAAATATGCTTTTTCTACCTTTCCTCCATCACCACTATTGTCACAGTCAGTGATAAACTGTAATACCTGCTATTTCAATGATATTTTTTTTTCCTGAGAGAAAGCACTTTACAAGTTGGTAACAATCAGTGGTTGGCTTCTGGACTAATATTTTTGGAAGTCATCACCGCTGTTGTCAGCTGTAGGTATGGACATACTTCTCCTCTGGCTTAAGTTCCCCTCGGGTCCTAACACTACTACTACTACTACTGCAAGTGATTCTATGATTGCTTATAGCATCTCTTTCAATGGGAGGACTTAGTGGAGAAATTATTTATTTATTTTTTACTATTTTTTGTTTCGTTCCTCGAACAATGCCAACTTTTCGCTGTGCGGAGAAATTAATTTTTTGTACTTAATTTGACAATTTACACAGTTCCTTGGCATTCAACGTGATGAAAGGCCTCCGCCTACTGCAGGATTTCTTTTGTACAGACACATTTTGCCAGACCTGACCCTTTGCCACCTTTCTTGTCACTTTACCCTGTTAAGGGAATTTTTGCGGCTGGTTGTTAACTAGCAAAATGTATAGAGCCCAGAGATATTTTCAGACACGCTCGATCATGTGATAGCAGTAATCCTGACAGTTTTGTCTCACTGTACATATGCTGTCTTTTCAAGGTTTTTTAAGCAATTTCTTTTAGCCTTACACTCACTATTTTAGTTAACTTTTTGTGTTGAAGTGCCATGTGAAGCTTTGCCAAGAGACACATAAATTTGCATGAGTTGTGTTGAAACAAAATGTTTGTATTTTTAAGAGCTATCGATAGTATCACTGTGTTGGTGTTACCAGATACATTAGAATTACTGTATATTCCCTGCATTGTATGACCACACAGCTGGTTGAACTACAGAAACTGAAAAGTATTTTTTTCCCTAATGCTTTAACCATGTGAAATGAGGCAATGAAATACACACACAATTTGATGGGGCAAAGGCAGCTATATTGGATGTAGCTGGATGCTAAAATTAGGACATTTTCAACATACCAACCAGACTGTATTCTGTAAGCGCCAGCAGGTGATATTTGTGCATTCTTTTTCAAGAAAGTTACCAAATATGGTATATATTACATAGTAAAGGACTACTGGCAAATATCTATATATTTGCAGATATTATGAAAAAATTTGGTGTTCTGGAATGTGGCCTCACAGCTTTCTCAAGGTATAAATATTGCCTACAGATGTATAACTGCAGATGGAAATGCACCTGCATTGTCAAACAAAATAACTGTATTCATGTTTGTGAAATGTGGTATGAAATGGAATGTAAATATTAACAAAAAGAGAGATACTGAATAAACAAGACCACTGCATCAGTGATCTGTTCCCAAACATTAGATTTAGGACAGTAAAGAATTCTTCAGTTCCTCATTTGGAGTTAAATATTCATTTTTCCCTGCAGTGGGAAATTGGTCTTCTGTTAAAGGAGGGACTGAAAAAAAATATATATAAATTTAGTGCAGATATAATGGCAACCTCCTAATGTTTCTATTTCTGCTTCTGTTCTGGAGAAAGGCATGGTTTAGGAGGAATGTGGTCAGCGCTTGGAGGAACTACATTAATTCATTTACAAAAATGTCTCCTCCCTGTAGGATCTGTAACTGAGAGGTTTTCATAGCAGCAGCTCTTGCAGACCACAGCAGCTTTTCAAGCTGGCAGCTTCCAGTCATTTCCTTTAGCTCAGATTTTCATCCATGTTCATTTATTATTAAACTTACAAATTTGAAATAAAACAAGTAGAATGCAAAAAAGGGGAAGTATACTGAATACTAATGTCATGCTTTTGCCACTTTCTTTGTTTTAGTGAAACTTGTAGCAGACGAGTAAACACCACATTTTGAATCACATGTCCAGATCTGTCCGAAATCTAGATGCCCGAATCTAAAGGTTTAAAAATTAAAAGTTTATCTATGGATATTTTTGGTGTTGCAGCTTCTGATGTGGAGATTTGAGATGTTTGGTGTGCTGAGAAACTTTGATAATGCTTTATTTTCAGTTTCACATGAACAATATGAGCTTCTGTTGCCAGTGAAAAGGAGCAGGAGCCAGGACACAAGCTCAGTGAACATTTCTCCACCTTGCATGTCTGTATTAATTCAGAATCATCAGCTATATTCCTTCCTCCATGAAAATGTATTGACTACATCACACTCTGTTGCCTTTAGAGAGCTGGAGATTTTGCCATCATCTTG
This sequence comes from Heterotis niloticus, assembly GCA_018136845.1. Classification (NCBI taxonomy): domain Eukaryota; kingdom Metazoa; phylum Chordata; class Actinopteri; order Osteoglossiformes; family Osteoglossidae; genus Heterotis; species Heterotis niloticus. The sequence continues at coordinate 12,190,360 of CM030905.1, forward strand.
TCTGGAGCGGTTTTTCAAAAAAAAGGAGATGAAACATACTGTGTAAACCAGTGGTTCCCCAACTGTTTAGGTACTGACTCCGTATACAGTCCCATCCTTCCATGGTGACCCTACACACTGGTATATGCAGTGTTAATGACCAAACATTCTGCTAAGCCATGTTTATTCATGCAGTTCTACTGAATGAAATACCAACACATACTAATTTTCAATTTTCAGAGCTTTCAGTTGGATGAAATGAAAAAAAAAAATGTACATGAAAGCGAGTTACATTGAAAGATTTGCTAAAAATACAGTAATCTATAATGTGGCATTCAGAAATGAGTCCTCAAGGGGCTCCTCGTTGGTTTGCTTGATGTGTTCGACAAGCATGGATCTGAACACCATTACATTAAGTGCATATGGATTCTATATTATCCTCAACTAGTCTGTTTTAACTATTGGTTTAATAATCACCTCATACTGTAGTTAAGTATTTTATTCAGGCTGTTCTGTGACTTTCATTTGGGCTGTGACTGTGGCTCCGGGAACCACTGGTGGGTGAAAGGGCTACTGGGACCATGTTAAGCAGTGGAAACCTTTCCATTTTTCCCATCAGTGTGAACTTTTCTATTTTTATTTCTGCATACTGTATCAAGGGATTATAGTGCTTAAGACTATAATCAAAAAGGAACAAGAACTTGTCTTTTTATAGTGTCTTCAGATAAGAAATATATTTAATGTGTGGGATATTAATTTTTATGGCAATGTCTGATTTGTTTGTATATTTATATGCATACACACATCAGGCATTACTACTGTTCACTTGTTAGTGCAATTCAGTAGCTCTACATCTAGCCCATAATAATGTTAAGTATATTTCTCAAACCTCACCTTCAGATACCCACAGGAGAAGGAGCAGGCTTTTTGATTTCTGATGAGCCACAATGGAAGAAGGAAAATGAAGTGGGCCAGAGACTAGTGCAGTCTGTCTTGGTTTCCTGACAATGTTCATATCACTCCAAGGGCTCAAATCATGAGATGAATTTTAGAGAACATTTTAAGTTTCTTTTTTCTTTTTAAAGGTCCATCACAGATTTTTCACTCACTCTCTAATAGCAAAATTTGGTAAAACTTCAGTATATATCAAAGCTCTAGGTTTTGATAGGGGACAAATATATAAATTGCAAAATATATTTATTTAATTCTATTAAACCGTGCCCTTCATATTTTCATGCCGTTTTTGATGTTTTCTGTGACATGAATAAAACAATGAGTGATGGTTAGATGTTACAAATAGAAAAAAAATTACCCAAATAAGTCATGGATTCAAAAGAAAACAGGTATCACCCTGTGAGATACCTATACATATTAATAAAATTAGACAGACCCCCACAGTCTTTATTGTATTTACTTGCAAAAATACTGTGCATATATATAATATTTCCACTTTACTAAGCGTTGAGATATTACGGGAGAAAAATCTATGCACATTTAAAGTAAGATATGTTTACTGATGTTGAAGTTCAATGACCAGTGTGCAGAACATTTAAAAAAATATGAAACTTGCTTGTATGCCAGTTATAAATCCAACAAAATGCAATATAAGCACTGAATGTGACTCATTGCAAGCAGCTCCACTTGATGCAGTGACATATATTGGTGTAAGATAGGCATTAGCGTCTTATAAGTGTTATTTAAATTTACAAATATGTCTACGTTCTTTACGTTTAAATTCTTCACGTGTGTGGCTGTTTACATGTGCACTCAAATAATGTAATAATAAACATTAAATATATCTTTCACTGACTGCATGAACAGTTCAGGCAAGGCTGAGGGACTGAATAGTTAGAGTATACTTACAGTTACATCTGGACTCGAGATGTTGAAACCTTTTCAACTATTTGGCTCCCCCTTTGGATATGCAGTATACAGACAGCACCATGAATTTACTGTACAAATACCATCAAAAAAAGCCCCAGCTCTAATGTATAACATTTACCTTCACAAATTTTAAAAACATGGCTTGTTTGAGAGGCCAAAGAGAAACATGTGCCAAATCCCTATTCTTCATGAATTGACTCGAGGTACAGGTGTTCACTCTAAATTCAATGACTTTGGTAATTATTTACACCTACTAGTGTGTGTGTGTGTGTGTGTTTGTGTTTCTTTTCCTGGTTGTGAATGGGCCAGACACCTGTCCCACAGTGTTGACCCAGGAAGTTGCATGCAACTGGCTGGAGGACTGGAAGAGGGGGATCCTGCAAGAAATTTAACTCTGTCCTTATCTGGCAGCAGTTTTTCCATCTATGTGAACTTGCCAGAGTTTAGGGGTTTGATTACTTATTGCAAGCAGCATATTTAAATTTATTTTTATTTAAATATATGCAAACAACTCACTTTGGATGTGACAATTTAGAGCTTATTAGTTTACAATAAAATTACTGAATGGAGAAATATAACTAAGAATAATTTATAATCCACAAAATGTTGATACCTTTCATGGGGTTTAAACACTTTGGAAAGGCACTATATATACTGTAGTCACAAAAATCATGTTTTTCCACCAGGAATAACTGCTATGTGTATCTCAACAGTTAACATTGAAATAATATCATTAGGAGGTACTTCATCAGACAAAAGTGGCAGACAATAAGGGAGAGAAAGAAAAAAAAAAAAAAAAACTTAAAATTTGACTGGATTTGAGCGTTTTAAATGCTTTAGGTGTCAACGCAGAATTATAATGAAATGTTGCCGACATAAAACACATGGCTGGAACACAGGCATATTTTCATCTCTAAATGCTTTTCCCCCATGAAACAACTGTATCTGAAACTGGAGAAGTAGGGCTAGTGTCCACCCATCTCAAAAACCAATAAAACAGATGCCAAGTTTGCACATCCAATGAAAGATCCAACATGAGGATGATCAACCTGCAATCCCCAAATCTACAAGGCATTAACATGGCAAAATCCAAGCTAGACTGGTAGTCAGTTGCAAAACCCCAGTAGTTTTGATAACATCAAGACACTTTTCTATGAGCAGCGCTTGTCTGTTGTAGGATAAACAGTGGCCTTTACAAAGTGCCATCAAAAATTTTACTAAAAATTTAGACAATGCTTACAACTATGTATTTTTTGGTTTTCCACACTTTAATCAAAACAAATTGTACATCTGAAGGAGTTTCAAGGAAATGTGAATTAAAAAAAAAGACCTAAATTACTATATTTCAGATGGAATTTTGAGGTAACTGTGTTTGTAGCCACATGAAAAATAAATCAGTTAAGAAAAAATTACTTAGGTTTTAGAAAATTGAAAAAAGATCAAGTTTAACAATTGCTACTGTGCTCATCAGCATAACCAAAATAGACAAATGTAACTTCAAATAAGTAAAAGTTTAATAAAAGTTGAATGTATTTAAACACGCCTTAAAAAACATCTCAAAAGTTTGGACCAATTCAATAGTTAATAATTCTATGGTTAATACAGAAAAGAAAATAGTATCAAACCAAGGAAAACTAGCATTGGAAAGACTGTTTGGCTCCCAGAGCCTGCCCACACCCACACACACTCGCATTGTGTCCTGCAGCACACTCCGTGCCAACAACAGGAACACACACTTGGTGGGGCTGACACCAACACACCACAAAGAAGCATCAACTCATCCCAGAACCAGTTAACACACTGATGCTCTATAGCCTTATAACATCATAAAAAATAGATATGGCAACAACAAACATCAAAATGCTATCACATCGTTCTACATAAACTGCACAGATCTGTAAACTTAAACTTAGAGGAGAAAAAGTTTATCTCACATTAAGACTTTGCATTAGAGAAGTTGCAGATTTTGTTTTTTGTCAAACTGTTCCTTTGGATTCTTGCTTACGACAAGTTTGCATCAAACACTGTAGGTGGAAGGAGCAGGCATCAACTTTCCAAGATTTTTGAATATAAACATGCATTCAATTTGACATGACTCCCACACAAAATGAATCTGCATTTCATTTCAATTGTTTACAGAAAGAGCTTTAAAAAAAACCTGCAAGACCGTCTACAACACACACGTTTACTTCAAGGCTGTGTTGTCAGCCAAGAAACACGCAGGCGGCAGCAATAGTGTTTCCACGAGGAATCCAGAGTGAGGACATCTTGGAGCTGCTGCTTCTTCACATAATGTATATTTGGGAACTTGTTTGGAAGAATGAGGTCACGTTTGAAGACCCCAAGCAGGTCAGCACCAATTCCACAACACTGGACTGAATGTGGATGAGCATCTACCCTCCCTTATCCTGGGGGGGGGGGGGGGAGTTAAAAAAAAAAAAAAAAGTTAAAAAAAAAAAAAGTAAAAAAAAAAAAACATGCAGAAATGGGAGACACTGAGAGCATCCAACAGACAAGATTTGGGTCCTTCTTGGACCACGCTATCGGCCTGAATACTGTATAAATCGGTATTTTTTCTGGGAATTACATCTAAAAAAAAAAAAAAAAAAAAAAAAAAAAAAGATGGCAGTCATCTTATATCTGAGGACTAGGCCTACAAATGTCTAATACCATATAACAATAGCAGGTGGCATCACTTATTCAATGGCATCAATAAACCAAAGAAACAATCAAACAAAGCTATATTCATTTAATATTTGGACCAATGTGGTAGATTCATGGGGTTATGAAGAGGGGAAAAAACACAAAAAAAAATTTAAAATCCAAAGAATGAAAAGTGGCTCGTGTGCAGCCCCCCTTATCAAAAGCTGAGCCTAATGTTGTTCTAACCTTTTGACTGTTTTTGAACATTTGTGTTTGGAACAAAAATGATAAGTAAAATTCAGTAGGCATCTCGATCTTACACTTATAAATGCAGTAAACCTTAAAAAAAAAAAAAAACTAACACCAATAAGATACATTTTTAATGTTTCCATTTTATTTTTTGTTTTTTGCTCTTAACTAATCTTTACTCTAAATGTAACTTTAATCACACCAGTCTTATGAATATGAAGGTTGATTGTAATAAAAATTTAAGTTCAATGCAACTTCACTTTGCAAAGTCATATGAGTGACTGAAAGGTGTCTTTCCTCTTTAGCTGCTACTCACACTGCCAACTGTTCACCATGGAGGGGGGCATGTAGCTGTAAGCTGGTGTCCCAGATGGTCGGTATGAAGGGATTGAGACAGGATGAGGAGCAACTGGAGTTGGGGAGTGAGTTGTCAGCAACGTCCCTGTGAGGGGATAGAGTGCAACATGGGGTCAGGATATAGAAGTTTTTAACAAGAGAGAAAGAACTAAAAGTATTTCAGTGAACCAGCAGGGCCTTACCAGCTGACATCGCCATGGTGGCCCCTGTGACCACACCCATGGAAACCCCACTGGCCCGAGGTTGAGCGATGGGAGGTGGGTACATAGAAGTGGACATCCCATTGGGCTGGACCACTGTAGTGTGGTGAATGACATGGGGCGGTGCTGCATATAGTGGCTGCGTGAAGTAAGTGCCTTGCTGTAGGCAGATGAAGAGAATAAAGCCTCTTTCACTGTCTCCATCACTGAGTGCCACAACAATTCAACTGTTTTGAAACCATGGCAACCACAAGGTCACCCAGTAACACAAGACAGAGCCAAAAAAAAAAAAAAAACTTGCTCCCATTTTGCTAGGTAGCTGAAGACTGCAGCTACATTTGTCCCTTGAGCTACAAGTTTTAACTTGCAACATTTTGCATACACAAACAAAATTATTTAAAACCCCTTACAATTATTAAAAGGGGCTACAGGTAGCAATCCTAGCCCTTAACCATATTGGCACCTGCTGCTTTGTGTTCCTGTACAGGCCAACCAAGCAGAGCTCAGTTTCTCATTTAAACTGCATTTACACTACACATTTAGTACATTACAGTAATCCCTCAGTATCCCAACTCTCCAAATCCAAATTTTTGCTATAACGGCCTTTCAAAATTAAAACCCAAACATTAATATCCGAATGGAAACATCACTATAATGTATTTTTAACTGAAACTTATACAAGATTTTTTTTAAAAACTAAAAATTAAAACATGAATAAAAATCAAAATAATTAATAAAAAAAATCATTAAATGCCATACAGTACCACAAAATGCAGTGTAAAAAATAATACTGTATGCATTGCAATAACCTGTACTGGTTACTTTGCACTGTGTCACCAGATTTACTGTGATTTAACTGATGATTAGCTGCAAACCATACAAGACTTTCTTCATTCAGTGAGTACCTAGCAAAGGTTGTTAGCCTCGTCTATTTAACCTATCTGCAATTTTTAAGCTAGGTTTATTTAAATAAATAAATTTACAGTATCATCTGTTTTAAACATGCAAATAAATGACTTTGTGTTTCCTAATCAGCTAACTGGTGTTTACAGTGTTTTATGATGCCAAAATCTTGGGCAAATAATTATATAGGATTTTTGAATGGGCTAGGAATGCTTTCTCTCCCAACATTTAAAACTATGCGAAACAGTCATTCGCTATCTGAACTTTCAGTATCATACCCATTTTTATGGAACAATCAAATTCAGATGCAGAGAGATTACTGTACTTTTATCTAAAGCTTTTTTCAAATGACTTGTAAACAGTGGCCACTTATTTAGATACACAGAGCCATTTACACACACAGCTCACCCTGCCCAGTGGTACTGCATTTGGTATATAAAGCATGCAGACAAGGTCTAGAGGTGAAGTTACTGTTTAAACAAACATGAGAATAAGCTAAGCATGTGGTCTAAGTGACTTTGAACACAGCTTTATCAGTGGTGCCAATTGCTCTGGTTCCAGTATTTCAGAAAACAGCACCTTGCAGGAATTTTGCTTTACTACATTACTGTTCCACCTCTCGAGCAAATACAGCATCTTTGGGATGAGATGTAATATGATATTAACAGAATGAATGTACCATCAAAAATGTGCAGAAACATCAACGCTAACAAGTCATCATGGACGCCATGTTTACAGCTGGGTATTTTTTTTTTTTTTTTACTGGAGCACTTCAGAGTACTACAGCAGGAGGCAGAATTCAAACCTTTGCATCCAAAGGCAGCAGCTCTAACAAAGACAGTACCAATTGTCTAAGCAATTGGGGGAAGATATAGACACTTACCTGTGCATACGGATTTTGCTGAGGGTAAGAACTTCGCACAGGGTAGACTGCCGTCTGGTAGGGATTAGTTGAAGAGGAATAAGGTGGGACACTCCCCGTGGTCGGAGAACACGACATTTTGTACGGCGTGCCTGAAGAATAGCCTGAAACCCACATGCAGGTGCACAATGCAATTACAAATAACACACATATTTTCAGAAAGGAATGTCAGCAGCAAAACTATCCTTCTCAGACTTCACTGTACAAGTTGTATAAAATACAAAGTGCCAACAGTTCCATCTGTTGAAAATAATAAAAAGAGAGATGGAATGCATTGGCTTCAGGACAAAGCCCTTACCGGTTGGAAATGCTGAGTTTGCCCCAGGGTAAATGCTCGATGTGTAAGCAGGGGCAGCAGCGTAACCTACAGGAAAACCTCCTACACAGACAGACACACAGACAGAGACAAAATTAATTTTAGACAAACCCAACAATGGGTTGTTGATACAGGGGTGCAGGCAGACTTCAGTAAACTTCAGTGAGGAAAGCAGCTCTGTTTACCTGGGTACCCAATCCCCTTTGGATTTGTGTAGGGAGACCCTGTTGACGCAGGGCTGTATATGGGGTTCATGATGCAATAGTTTCTGTTGATGGCAAAGAAAAAGGCTGGTGAAATTACATTCAAAATCAGTTCAATGCACTCATTTGGGACCCCGGGAAAAAAAATACATGCATGTGGTAAACAAGAAGGAGCAGAAATACTTTTCCCTGAGTATCTGGACCTCTTCCCAAACTTGTCTCTAGTCTCTAACTGTTTATAACTTGTTTTTTTTCTCCAAAATTTACATACATCTAGAATGCCCTCTGACTGTTAGATATTTTGTTTATTTTTTCCTACAATGCATGACTCATGTTAGCATTACTTATACTACAGTAACACTGTGACTGACCACCGGTGGAAAGTCGTGGAAAGCCATCTGGATGACATGCATAGAACACTGTTGGAGTAAGGATCATAAATGTTGAATAAAAGTTGCTATTAGTATTATTATTCCATAAGTACCCTTGAATACACATTGTAGAAGCAGGATGGAGGCCCTTCCCGTCATCCCTTGCTGCTTAGTGTGTTGGTCTAGGTACTTTTAACAAGTGTTTGATGTATTCTGCTAATGCTTTCTTGTGTTAAGTATGGTTTGGTCACTAAGGAGGATTGTTGTGTTTGGTTGAACTCCCCCAATATGTGTTTCGCGGCGCAGAAATAAAAGAGTATTTGTGGCAAAACTTAGGTTCCCAGAGTAGTCCACAAAGTTTGTCGCGTGCAAGTTTTTTTTTTTTTTGTTGTAACAACAGGTCTTTTTCCTAAACGTCAATGATACCAAAGTAATTAATAAAAAACTTGTTTCAAATTTATTTTTACGCAGTAACTTGAAGCCCAAGTGAGAATGCTGTTTTGCATTAACATCATAATAACAATTGTTTGGACTATGATTATCGCATTATGGAGCAATTTTAAGGGATTAGCACAGGCATGCGCTGCATAAGGGACCGCATATACGATGGTGGTCCCACAAGATTATATACAGTACATAACGTTTGATAATGATAACAAACAACTAAGTTACTGGTTTATATATTTACCATACTGTGCCTTTTATTGTTATTTTAGAGTGTACTCTTTCTACTTATATAGAGCATCTGCTGTACCAAGCTGCACAGGTTTTTAGCAGAGGAACAATAGGCGGCACCATATACAACTCAAAACAGATGTGTGGCACACATGATGTTCGCATAACAACGCATCCCTCAGAACATATCCCTGTCGTTAAGTGACGCGTACCTGTATTTCTGTCAAGGGCGCGACAATAAGAATGCGGAATGGGACTGGAACCTACAACCTTCAGGTCACCGGTGCTTACCATTGACCTCTATCCTACTGCCCATTTACGAATGGAACCTGAGCAAAGACAGGTCTGCAGACAGACAGACGGGTACAGTGACAAAAACTTTTTTTGGCGGTGCCAGCCTGCAGGTCCTTCTCAGTGCCCCCCCAGCGCTGTCCCTCAGTGTTGTGGCGATCAAAGCCCAGCATCCCGCACTGTGCCACCTGGCGGAACACCTGCGCACCTCCGCTGTCCCCCAGCCTCCCAACCGCCTTTTTCCACCGAGACCGAACCACATGCTGTTCGTAAAGACCCAAACCCGGACAGCTGCATCTGGAGTGCGGCGAGCCATTGCGTCCGGGAGTCCCCCCCCTTCAGTACCCCACCGTCCCGTTCTCTCATGCTCCCAAACTAGTCCCGGCAACACCGCGGCGCTAAAATCCGCCGTCCGATCCAAATGACAGGTCTGGCTTACGTTTACTGTGCGTCTTCCTCGCTTGGCTGTTTTTATTAAGATGGTTTCCTCACGGAATGTTGGATTTTTTTTTTTTCCTTCTTGTCCTCTCCGCTCGATCCTGACCGCTGCGCATCAACAGAGTCCACAGCGCGCTGCGTCACTTCCGCTTTCAACTGCTGAGCGAAACCCCTGTCACGTGTAGGGGTCCGTTCAATACGAGGCTGCGTCAAAGAAATAAAAAAGCTGCTCGGTTATTATCGTATTAAAATATTAAAATATATAAAGACTTATATACCGTAAAGATATTATGGGATTCAGGATATCATGTAGCGGATATACAACATATAAATCATTTTAATTTGTACATCATCATGGTCTTCTATGTGATTCATTTTTAGATTGCACGGACCAACATTCATGCTGAATATTTAATAAATAACGAATTAAAATTTAAAAAGAATATTTATCACTAATATTAGCAATATGTAAATTGTTAATATTAGTGATAAATATTAATAGCTTAATGAATAGCTATAATTAACATGAATATTGTGATTTTGTGATTTTTAAAAAAAAAAATTTTGTAGGTATTATGTGGGAAGAATGGATTCTGCACAATGTTAAAAAACATGGAATCTTATTTCCCACAATCAGAGAAGAAATTGAAGCTGAAAAGAGTCTGGATATTCCAGCAAGACAATGATTCAAAACATACCTCAAAATCAACTTGGAAGTACTTCAACAAAAAAAAATTTAAGGTCTCTGAATGGCCTTTACAGTCCCCAGATATAAATATTACTGAAAATTAGTGGGGGGGATCTCAAGCATTCAATGAACCAAAGTGGTGGCTGATAGGGTGCCCAAACTTTTGCACATGCCACATTTACTATTTTCTATCTTCAATCTTTTTTCAAATTTAGGAAGTAAATGATGACTGCATTAAAATGATCAGAAATGTGTCATGTTGATTTTTTTGATGTACAGGTTGTGTTCACACTGTTTTACATTATCGTGCAAATATCGTGCAAAATATGCAATTTGCCCAAACATTTGTATATAACTGCATATCTGGGATTGGTTCTATCAGAAAGGCCAAGATGATTATACAAAGAACGATACAACAGCTGTTTGATAGAAAACCTGTTTAATTTCCAAAATAAATGAGATGATATTTATAAGAGGAAGGCAGAAGGCAGAAAAGGCCTTCATTAGATCAAGGAAAGGATGAAAAGAAGAAGGTGAGCAAAATTTTTCATAGTTATTCAGATTAGAAAAGATCCATGCCAGACTGAACACCTTATTATGCACTTTCTCAATTTGATGATCGTAACATCCTCTTGTTTTGCAACTGCAATATTGAGAAAATCCAACTTAAATAATCAGCTTCCCATAAACATGTACTTCAGTCTTTACAAACACAGCTTCTCTTCACACAAGCTATTTTTTCTGGAGCAATAGAAATATCTTGTATAAAAAGGAGTCATTATTCTATAAATATTGGTTGGATAGCATTTATTTAGTGGGTCAATTATACAATCATAGTTATCTACTTACAAACAATTTGTTAATCACTTGAAGCGTCTCATTTTACCAAGGGGATTCCCTATTGTCCTTAGTGCTATTCCTTCTGGTACTCGCATGCTGTTTAAAACACTTCCCAGATCTTTTCAAGTCAACTTGCCAAAACTCAAGGCGAGTTATCAAATGTAATATTTGATTGTCTCCAACCCCGAAAAACAACAGCAGATCCATTCGTGGTTTAACAACAAGACAACTTCTGTACACCATGTTGTCTCCTCTTGGAAGTCCAGTATGAGAGGTAGACTGGTGTCGTGGATTAAAGTGTAGTTGTTACCATAGAAACATTTTCATATAAACACAAATAAGGGGTTTCATTCAAACTGAGTCATCAAATTTATTCAAAGGTTAGAAAAAGGAATTGACACATATTGTGTTTTGGCAATGCTAATACACTGTAATACTTTGGAAAAAAAAAGTACAAAAATTTGTTAATCTAAATACAAGATATTGTATTTACTGTGGTAAAATGTGGCTTTTTTGATTGCTGCGAGGAAGACAACAGTCTTTACTTAGTCTAATTTTGCTATTGACTAAGTTCTAATTGCAAAAAAGCAATTTGCAGATTTGAATTTGTAGCTCAAATAAAATCAAGAACATCATAGGTATCTAAGACTCCACTAATACAATAGTTATTAAAATTGTACACTGTAAATCATTTAGTATCTTTGTTTAAATTGTATTTTGTAATTGTATTCCTTTGGTCTTAACATATTTCTATAGATTTTTTTTTTTTTTTGCACAGTATATGTATATATTTTCTCTGTTTTTAGTGCTTATGTTGTCCTGTATTTTGCTCTCTTAAAAATTTTAAAAGAAGAATTTAATATGTTCGAAATATTAGCCTTTTTGGAGTTAAATTAACTTCACTACACAAAAACTTAACTTAGTTTGAGAAGTAACTGTCTGTCAAATTCCAAGTCTGTGGTTTGAAAAAAAAACAGCCATGAATAAGGAACAACCACACAAACAAGCAGATTCAGCTTTATAGATACAGAGCTGAGTCTTGTGCTTACATTAATATTTTTAAGGGACACCTTTCTCCAAAATGACTTACAATATTATCTGTAATAAGAAGTCTGTTTCTTTCTCAGGTCAGTTTTGACTTCAGTTACCCTGAACACCTTGTTTTTGGAAGTTGGGAACAAAGCCTAATTGCAGACAAGTAGATCTTGGCCCAAATTTGAACCCACAACCCTGTGACCTGGAGGAAGCAGTACTACTACCTTGATTAAATCAATATGACCTGTAGCCTTTAGATATTACTAAAATTTACTTTTATGGTAAGAATGTCAGTGAAATACATGAATGCACATTGAGGCACTGAAGACTGAAGAATGCGACCACTCCTCTGTGTTGGGGACCAAATGTGCTTCACATAACATGAAATGGCCCTGTTATTCAATTCCTGCTTTGAGAAAGTCAAATTATTAAAACTTTTTTTATGGAAAAACCAGATGATGGACAAAAAAAGTCATCTAGGATTTAAAATGTCAAAAAAGAAATTTAAGAAATTTAAATTTAAGAAATGGCAATGATAACAGGGATGTATTTAATAATATTTGTAAAAAAAGAATTCTACTTTTTAATGTTTCATTTTTATGGAACCATCCATTATCAATAACTGCTATTTCGAGAAAAACATCAACAAAAATGATGAATTACTATCTCAGTACTGAATCTACCATTTCAAATGTACATTTATCTTAATCGACCTGTGCAGAGAGATTCTGGATATATCGGGAGAAGGATGCTAGAGATGGAGCTGCCAGGCAAGAGGAAGAGAGGAAGGCCTAAGAGGAGATTTATGGATGTGGTGAAGGAGGACATGCAGGTGGTGGGGGTGACGGAGAGAGAGGCAGAGGACAGGAGGAAGTAGAAGCTTTTGATTCTTCTTTCGACCCCTAACGGGAGCGGCCGAAAGAAGAAGAAGAAGATCAGCTGTGGAAGGTGTTCACCTAATGGGCAAAAATGTCAATTTAGTGAATAGGACTGTTGTATAAAAAAATGACACATTTTTATGCTTGTGTAAAGGTATTTTTTTTGTTTGTTTTATACAGGCTTACTTACAGAAAATATGGGTGTTCGTTACTTATACAACACAGAGGAATTATACCCTAATATAGGAGAGGTATTCGGCATATATATATATATACACACACACACACACACACAGTACATAGACACACACTGTATGTCTGTATAATATTTTGATTTATGTCATTGTAAACAAATACAGTACTATGCTCTTCACAAAGATTGAAATAAATTAGGCCTGGGCACTTACTTATTTATAAGTTGCTTGTTTGCTTGTTAGTTTGTTTGTTTAAATACTACAAAGGCGTGAGTTTGTAACGTAGTGTTTTCCTTTGAAATTCGTCCACATCTCCACCTGCTTCCACGCCCATGTTGTGGTCGAGCCGGACTGGCGCAGAGCAGCCACAAGCCACTGCCTATATACGAAAGGGGGCGGTCGCTGCGCAGGTCCTAGCAGCATTATAAAATTTAGTCGTAACGTTTTGATGCAGAATTTCTAAACCAATCCTGTAAAATCTTTCACACTTGTAGGTGCTTTTGAAACGCGAAATAAGTCAAGGATGCTTAGTAGACGTTTCTCCGCAGAGAGATTGAAAGGGGAAGCCGCGTTTTATGGCGCGACCGGGACCCTCGCTTTTATTGGTTCTTTTCTCGTCCGCGTACGCGAGGAGCAGGGCGTCTGCGGTCCATCGGCGATCATCATGGCTACCGTGCGCTCGTAGGCGGCCTTTGCAGCGCTGCGCTTCCCTTTCTCCTCGGCCATCTCGCTGGGCAGCGGGTCTCACCCCTATCGGTCCATCATGTCCGCTGCTGCCGGCGGCGGGGTCGCGGCGCAGGCTGGCGGCGCCGCCGGGTCCTTGGCGCTCGGAGCCGGCGGGGCCGCGGGGATCGCCGGGAGGCTCCCGGTTCGGGTTCTGGAGCACATCTTCTCCTACCTGGAGCTGGCGGACCTGATGCGCTGCATGCTGGTGTGCTGGCACTGGAACGGCTGCCTGTCGGATGAGAACAGCGAGGTGTGGCGTGCGCTGTGCGTGCGCACGCTGAGCGAGGAGGCGCTGCGCTCCGACATCCTGTGCAACCTGCCCACGTACAAGGGCAAGGTATCCGCAATCAGTGCGCCGCTCTCCCGTTACCTGACCGTCCGCAGCACCGGAGCCCGCCTTCCGAAGCGCCCTGTCCATCGCGCACCCTCTATTTGAAGACTATTTCATTGTGTCCTTTTCAGAACATGCATGCCGGTTTCACTACTTATTCAATAAATAGCAGTACCGTTATAAAATTAACATGGCCTGCAATGGTTTGCTTCTTTCCCCCTCCCCCCCCGTTGCTCTTTTATACCGAAGGATTTTGTGTTATATTTACTGTAATCCTGATGGAGCCTTCAAAGGTGTTGAATGGAAGGTTTGCTCGCATCTAAGCACTTTCTTATTTTTATACTTGTCATAGTCCATATGCTGCAATTCTAGTGGACTGATCAAATGGAAGCACGAAACCAGTGCAACTGACTGTTAAGCACGATTCATTTCTGCTGTCGGTGAAATTGAGGCTTCATCCGTTCTTAACAGTTCTGCGTCGTGCGGTTAGGTGTGTGCGGGTTTTCTTTTTCCCCAATTTTGTTGTTATTTTGCTGAGAAGGGCCTTGAGCAGCCATTGCTGTGTTACATCATGTTGTTGTGCTTGATTGACAGCCGCAAACACCCACCGCCATCCGATGTCAGCGGCCGTGGTGGACGGCCGCGTGTTTTGTTTTTTCTGCACGCTTGGTCCCCGTCGTGCTGTCTTTACACGTGATGATCAAGAAGCGCTGAATCGGGTTCACACGCCTGGTGTCTTCGCGGTGTTTCGCTTTCCCGTGTGTTGTGGAATCTCCTCTGCCCATGCGAGTCTGTGCTTGTGAACCTGGAGTCCACAGGGAATAGTGAGGCCTCACAGAACACATGGGAGGTTTTTGAGCAGCAAAAATATGAATTTGGTGAACGTGGAGAAGAATAAAATTGTTTTCATTTAAAGATTCAGAATTATTCTATCAGACAGGTTTACAGTCGATGCAAGAAAACTAAAATCAGAACTCTAAAATGAACATGCCGTGGTTGGCTATGACGTAACATTTTTTTTTTCCTCTATTTTCTGTGTCCCAGCTGAAAGCCTTCCAGCATGCGCTCAGCTCCCATGACTGCTCACGCAATGTATACGTTAAGAAGAACGGCTTCACCCTGCATCGCAACCCAATCGCCCAGAGCACCGATGGGGCCCGCGGCAAGATCGGCTTCTCTGAGGGTCGCCACGCTTGGGAGATCTGGTGGGAAGGGCCTCTGGGCACAGTGGCTGTCATCGGCATCGCCACCAAGCGAGCCCCGATGCAGTGCCAGGGCTACGTGGCACTTCTGGGCAGCGATGATCAGAGCTGGGGCTGGAATCTGGTGGACAACAACCTGCTTCACAATGGGGAGGTCAATGGCAACTTCCCGCAGTGTAACAATGCGCCGAAGTACCAGGTTGGGTATTCGCCAACGGAGCACCGTGCATCCAGTGTTTTCTGCATTTATTTCACACTTTTGTCCAAAACTATTTACAGTGTTAAGCTACTTACAGTGATTTACCCATTTACAGAGCTGGGTAATTTCTACTGGGACAAGTTAGGACAAGTACCTTGATCTAGGGTACAACAGCAGGAGGTAGGATTCAGACCTTGGGCCTTTGAGTTACAAGGTGGCAGCTCTAACTACAACACCACCTGCTGCCACAGAATATAGTGCTGGGAACAAGTGTTTGCTCCTATTCCAACTTACCCCTTTTTTTTTTTTGCTTTTGCAGTTTGTTGGCACTTAATTGATCGGAGCTTTTTGTCAGTTCTTCTAATGGATCAATGTGGCCTGAAAGAGAAAATGGGGCAGCACTCTTGTTTTTCATGACATCTCCTAGGTGTAAAAGGTAAAGGTGCACTCGTAAATGGGAAAACTTAATTCCGCTGCACAGTTAATAATTGTTTACACCACCTTCAGCTGTATTGACTACGACTAAAAGCTTCCTGTAGCTGCCTACTAGGTCTCACATCACCACGGAGGAATTTTAGAACTGCTTTTTTCTGGTCTTCGCACAACATCTCAGTTGGACTTAGGACAGGACTTTGACCGTGCCGTTCCTTGATTAAAGTTTTATTTTTTCAACCGTTGACTTGCTTTTACGCTTGACATTGTTGTCCTGCTGCATGACACAGCCGTACTTCAGCTTCAGCTCATGGTCCGAGATGCTCCCTGAGAATTTTCTGATACAACAAGGAATTCTTTGTTCGTTCAGTGACAGCCGTGCGCCCGTGTCTTGTAGCAACAGCAGAAGATGACCGTCATGCTGTCACCCCCCATGTTTGATTGTCAACAAAAGGCTCCCTCTATGAGATGCTGTATTTGGTTTTTTCCAGCTCAAACAAGGAGCATGTTGTCCAAAAGTTCTGTTATGGATTCGTCGGTTCGCAGACCTTTCTTCCAGAAATCTCGAGACATCCGGGTACTTTTTGGCAAACGTTCGATTGTGGCTCAGAACCTGTGAATCGGCTGTGCAACAGTGTCCGGTCGGCTTCAAAAAGTTCTTCAGCGACTTTAGAAATGTCCTTTGATCACATCATGGTGTGCCTGTATGAAACAGTTTTGCTGTTTTGACTTTTCCTGGTAAGGGTTTGTGTGGTTGAAGATGATATGGATCTGGGCAGGCCTAGGCTAGCTTAACTGTGTAACAGCTCGCTCTGAATCTTCCCTACAAGGTGAATTAAATTTATTGGGAAATTACTCTTTCACATCTGTGATTGCACATTTATGTATGTGCCACAGTGGGAATGATGTAAAAACAATACTCCGGGCTCCTTCATATGCCGCCAGAATGGACACAAAGGTCAGATCAAGTGTCAGAAATCGGGAAAGGGGGCAAATACTTTTTCACTGTGTTGCGTAAATCCAAATTACTGCTGCTGTCCGTTATAACGGAAAGGACTGCATTTCCATAGAAATACTATTCTGTTAGCTGCTATTAAACACCTTAAAGGCAGAAATATAGAAAGTATAAACTTAATTTTAGGTTACTTCCTACCAAGGTTTTATGATGGCCTCCTGGTTTCAGTTAGTGTGGCTTTGCTGGAAAACGGTACTAACGCTGTTTTGTGTACCGTTGCAGATCGGGGAGAGAATTCGTGTCATCCTGGACATGGAGGACAAGACGCTGGCCTTCGAGAGGGGGTTTGAGTTCCTGGGGGTGGCCTTCCGCGGTCTCCCCAAAGCCTGCCTGTTCCCTGCTGTGTCGGCTGTGTACGGGAACACTGAAGTGACTATGGTGTATCTGGGGAAACCGCTGGATGGCTAATATTATCCCTGCTGGCAAAGGGGCAGAAGGGCAGAAGGCGATGATCACCTTGGAATCAGGATCAGGAATGTGCCAAGGACACTTTTTTTTCTTTCAGCATGACGAATGCTGTGAACAAATCTTGACGGAAGTGCCACCAAGAATCTATGGACAACCCTTTGCCATTTCTGGACTGCAGATAATGACCTAACACTTCTCAGTGTCAACTCACAGCTGCTGAGCAGTTTTTTTACTTGCACACAGCAAAGGACAACTTTTTATTTCATTTTATCAAATTGACAGGAAACCCATAGTCACGGCATCTTCATTCTGCTAAAAATGATACCAAACGAACCAAGAGCTTTGTCAAATGTTAATAGTGTATTTACCTAAAGAAACAAATTATTTGTTATTGTTGTAATGAAAAAGTGGATGCGGTGACACGTTGTTCATTATCATAGCATATTGTGTACCCCTTACTGTCTCCCAGAAGACCGCGTTCTGCAGCGTAACTGCATGCGTTTGGACTGAAACTGTTCCCAAGCACGAGTGAAGATGAAGGAAAGTCACCTGCTGTACCACGCAGCTCACCTTTTAACTTGCTCCTGTATTCGTGTAGTACGTCATGCCGTGTGTTTACTGGGTTTTAACTTTGGTATCGGTGAGGTCAGACTAGCCTTTTAAATAAAGCGTACATGAATACCACCCTGTGGGACAGCTTGAGTTCAGCCTAGGTTTGTCCTGGGCTGTTGGAGTACTCAGGTGTTGGTGGTCTGCTGGCCAACATGGTGATGCTGTAATCCTTCCTTTATCCAGTTAGGAACAAATTAAATTAGTTTACATCCTTCTGATTGATGCCGAAGAATTATGAATCCTTGAAAACCGACTAGATGCTGTATTTGTCATTTGGGATGGTTGCTGTTTTCATGGTTAAATAGAAATTGGTATGCAATATTTTATTAGTTGAAAAATGTCCAACTCCATAATCCATGCGTCAGACTGATGGAGATCAGAGTGGTCCTGTGGTTTTACCATAAGGAGCTGTGTCTCTCCTCAGAAAGCCAGAAACAGGATACAGTACTTGGCAAAATTTCCGTTAAGTGTGTGCTGCTGTTTCTGTAACCACAGCAGAAAAATACTGCAGATAAATCACATGCATAACCATTATTCTGAAGTGAAAACAGGACCATTTTTACAGTTTGACTAAAACTGGGTGTGGGTGTAAAATTGTAATCTTGGAAAAAAATAAAAACCTTGTTTGATGACAAATGGTTTATAAGAAAATTGAGGAAGCTCTGTCACCTTTTAAATTATGTAAATATCACTGCTAGGTGTCTTTGAAATATTCTGGCTTTGTTGGTTTTTTTTTTTATGAAACTGGTGCTTTTCGGAGTAAATAATATATTTCAGTTTGTTCTTTTAACAAGGTTCAGTAAGTTTAGCTTTTAGTCTATTTTCACTCATTACAGTATACAACATATAACATTCCCATACTGTATGTGTTATAAAAAACAAAAAATGCTTATGTAAAAATTAATCACATAAAATATCTTTTTATAAATTCAAGTTTTATTTTTCATGATGTGAACATCAGGAAATAATCTGTATTCCCTATATTTACAGTATGTGCACCCTTACTAACGGGGAGGCAGTCTAAGGTGCAATTTGTAACATAGGGGGCGCTACAACCCCAGTCTAAAGCAGCACAGTGCAAGACTGGGGAGCAAAAGCAGCTGGTTGAGTGCTTAATAATCCAAGGCGTCGTTGACCGATGCCTTGAGTTGCACATAGAAGTAGATAGATGTGATCTTTTCCGTGAAGTTGTTTTTAAATACAGTGCAGTCTTGGCCAGGGATGGAGGGATCAACAGGTAGCTACACCGTTATACAGTATTGCAGGGTTCCCATCTTACTCAAGAGTGCTCCTAGTGGCAGGAGTGGGAATTGCAGTGCAAATAGTTTTTATTTGCATATGGGTAGGTGCGTAACGTAAGCTGCCGTTGAACCGTTGAGGCACAGTCCACCTGGAACTCTGAAATGCACATGAGCTGAGCCTTGTATATTATACCCCAATAAGATGAAAATATGTACTTCATGTTGTGGTACTTTGGATTACAGTACCTTTGATATGTATTCAAATATCAGCCAGTACAAATAGGTATGTTGTCTTTATCAGGCGGGGCGGTTGTGACCAGGTGATCTGGTTAAGTTGATAACATGAAGACAAAGGTACTCAGCTTCTCTAGCCCCTGTATCCACAGGTTCTTGAAAACGAGTGACATTCTATTCCCTTCCTGGACAGTTCTATTTCAGAATGAACATAGGTTCCATGTAGAGATTATGCCATTTTTGAGTTCTTAGAAATTGATTAAAACATCTGAATAGTGTCAGAATTGGGGAAGTTGAAGTTCATTAACAGTTCTGTGACAAGTTTTTTAGATTTTTAGATTGCAAATGGACACCTGCAAGTCCCTCATGGAGTCTAAATGTATGATCCAAATCACATTATTGCTTTTTTCAACTCTCTAGCCATGTTTCAGTCCTTTTTTTCATGTTCACATAAGTAGCCATAAAAACCTTTTTTCCAATGGTGCAATATTTTGCTAAATAGTTAAAAAAATGGATATAAGGGAGATGAGACGATGGGACGAGTGTAGGCCTGCAAGCACTATGAACATATGCATACATCCATTTTTGCTAACCACTTATCCTGAACAGAGCTGCAATGGTCCAGAGTCTAATCCCAGAAGCAGTGGCTGCTACATTATTGAAACACCCCCTGGATGGACTGTTGCAGGGTGATCACACACATACACAATACAGGTAATTTAGAGTCCCTTTCGAAAAAAAGTTATATACTTAGTATATACTACCCATATGTTATTTTGGCCACCCTTGTACTTAAGTATACTTTTTTTTTTTCACAAGGGGTGACCAATTAACCTGAAACATGTGTTTTTGGACTGTGGGAGGAAACCAGAGCACCCAAAAGAAACCCACACAGGGCAAGCATACAGACTCCAAACAGATAGAGCCAGATTCAAACTCACACTCCACCAGCCCAGGTACTGAGAAGCAACAGCGCTATTTGCTGATCCACCGTACAACCCTTTCTGTGATCATAATGTAGCATGAAATTTAAACTCCCTCTCAGGCCTTCTTCAATCTGCATACATTAATAAAACAATAATTAGACAATGGTACCTGATCACTTTTGGGACCAATTGTAATTGATGTACCCATTATTTTTCTGTGATGCTGCTTTTGTTTGTATGTTGCTGTAACCCGGTGTTGCAGTAGTTGGAATAAAAAGTAAATAAAAAATAGGGACTGTGCAATGTCATGTGACACACAGTCTCACATAACAAAGGACATCACTGGACAGACATCTGCATAGATTAGGACACATGACAGGACAAAGGTCAACATACATGGACCCAGTTGATAGATGGCAGATTTTATTGCAAGTCACAATTGTTCATTTTTTTTTTTTTGTACAATGAGCAATAGAGTTTCAAAAAAAGCCTGGTTGTAATACAGGACAAAATCTCACAAATGGAAATAAAGTCAGTGACAGGCTGGGATGTTAGGAAAACAATGGAAACCCTAGAACAACTCGAATATTTAAGAACATTTGTAGAAAAGATCCTGTATAGTTGAAGTTTTAAGTGCTAGTGGCCAGGCTGTGACCTCCAAGAGAGCTTGACTTTTTTCCCAGTCGTTTACTTTATGAAAGTTTAAAATATTTCTTTTATCCGTTCGAGTGCTGTATAAAACAAAGTGAGGCCATGAGCCCAAATTTCAGAGCGTGGGCTCAAGTCATAAACTTTTTTCCTTGTGTAGCTTCACTTTATAGCAAAATGCATGAAACTCACATATTCAACAATAAACATTAGAAAGTGTGAAAAAATGTATGTTTGTATAAGGTTTACATGTTTTGAGCTTACACTTCTGAACTGCGTGGTGTTTTATGTGTGTGCCACTCGCACTTCAAAGTGTTGCTGGTGAGAGAACTGTGACAAAGGAGCAGACCTATTGCATGTGTGAACAGCAGCCTGAACTTCACAAGAAGGGTGTGAGAAGTTTGGTGGTTTCCTCCAAAAGCAACTTCTACACAAGAAGTCTTGCATTTCTTTCATACAAGAGGCCAGTTTTTGTGTGTGTGTGTGTGTGTGTGTGTGTGTGTGTGTGTGTGTGTGTGTGTGTGTGTGTGTGTGTGGTGGGGAAGGCTGCAGTACTCAGTAAGGAGCACCGCTTGCTCCATGGATTTCATTTCTGCATGGATATTTGTGCTGGTGTGATCAACAGCAGCAAAGATTTCCTGTTGTCCTTCAGACCCAGACTCCATGATGAAGATGTGTATGCATGTCTATTTTCACTTGTGCTGCAGACAATATTAGGTCTGATTAAGATGTGGTCCACGATCAAGACAGCTGTGGTTGTGTGTATGCGTTTGAGGCCCTGTTGTGTTCAGCCCCACGGTGCAGCAGCCATGTGACCCGGTTTCCGCAGCGCGCCTTCTTCCGCAAACGTGCAACGAATCGTGGACGAGATGCAGCGGACAGATGTGCGCACCTTCAGCCCAGACCACCCAGCCGAGCGCCAGAGCTGCGCTGGAAACATGACTGCGAGCCGAGCGGCCCACGGACACGCAGAGGCCACGAACCGTTGCAGACCCGTGACTGCCAGCCTGGCCTGCGCATCTGGTTCGCGGACCAATCCTTTTGCTCAGTGCAAAATCCGAGGCATAAATGATCACACGGAGGTTCAGCGCTGTTGCAGTGACGTAAGTCAACGTCGGGGGCAGAACAAATGAGAGCATGAGATGGAGGCACTAGGGGGCGTAGCGGTTAAAGCTGTCAGCCGGCAATGTGGAAATCCTGGGTGGCAACCTCAGCTTCTGCTGTTGTACCCTGGATCAGGGCGCTTGCTGTGGGCTAATACGTAAAGAATACCCTGCTGTGCTCGGGGGTAAATCGGGGTAAAGTTGATCATCTAACGGTTGAAGTCGCTTTGGACAAAGGTATGGACAATTTTAAATGACACAGAAGAGCCTTGATGAGCGGGTGAGGACTGTGTGCAGGTGGTTTATCATGTGCAGGTAAAGCTTCCCAGAGGAAGAACGGCAGAAGAACAGGCAGGGAGGTTTTGGTTTGACTTCCAGATAGTTTCCAAATTAATTGTAAATTACAATAAAAAAAAAAAGGCCGTGGCTGCAATTGAGAGGTTATGTTCATTTTTTTGTGTAGCTCGTGGTAACAGTTTGACCCAACAGTGGTCCTGCTGGACTGATCGTCTTTCTGTACCCTGTTGGATTCTTACCTGTGCTTCCTGGGGAAGCCACAGGAAAACTGAGGCCGTGTTTTCTTATTTTAATCATTTCGCCAGCATTGCTTTCATTGGTGCACCTGGCAAAGGCTTCTCAGTGGGAATTTTTTACATTTGACCTGGCATTTTCTGTGTGATGTTGGAACGTAATGACATCATTCCAGTTTCGGGTTCTGACCTTGTTGCTGTAGAAAGTAGCTGTAAAGTAGCCCTTGGGTAGGTTTAGTACTTCATACAATAAAGGGTTATAAGCCAAATTTTATGGAATTTAATCAGTGTTCGGTCTGGAATTTGGGTCTGAGTCTCACAATGAAGTGGGAAGCTGTTCCTCTCCTACATTTTACTGCCCAGATTCATTCAGATTTGACAGTAGCCATGCAAATCTAGAAAGTTTTAACACTCTGTCTTCTTTTGTCTTTCAACCTTTGCCTCGTTCAGTCTTAATGGCAGTTTAACTGAAAATTTTATCAATGCACATATTATGCCTGTGTACTCCTTTATCAAAAACATTTGGATATTGATATAAATAATTATAGACTTAAAAGTTGTTTTCTGGTGTTTAATGGTGACATTAATGTTATAAATGAAAAAGGAAAACAGAATACAGTTGTTAAGAATTCAAAGGTTATTAACAAATGATAATGCTAACAAACCCAAGTAATACCTGTCTGGTGTTATATTACATTTTTAAATAAAGATTTGGAATATCATAATTTACAGGAAATCATATTAGGGTATGCTTGTTGCACTTTTTTTTCTACACCCATGTTGTCTTCCTTTTTTGAAGCTGATAACATATCAGAATGTGGGTTTTACTTGGCCTCAGATTAGACTTGAAATAAACAGGAATTTATGTAATTAAAAAAGCTTTATATAGTTTTGGTAACTAAGACCTGTGCTTGAGACTCATAATGTATTGGTCATTTTATATATGTCATTATTTTATTACAGGCATTCATTACATATGCACTTTTTTAGGCTTCTTACCCAACCAATCCATTCATCTCCATTACAAGCACCAATTCTGCTTGTGTTGACTTATTAATGGGATTTTTAAATAGTTATTATAATCTGTTTTTTTAAATATAATAATGACTAGCAAATGAGAAGTTTATGGACTTTAGTAACATAAAGGAAATACATTTGTTATAAAAAGATTTTCGATTTAACCGGTCCTGCTGATGAATCATCAAGAATGCCTTGTTTGCAGCAGTGAATTTTCCAGCTTTATAAAGGTCAAAGTTGGTCTTTATAAACTTAGAACAAATTCACATTTCATTTAGCTGTACGCCTGCACTGGACTTTTAAGTGTGACCGATATAGGTTAATTGTTTTTCATGATCAGCTCAGATTTAACAAATGTTGTTAAATATCATCTCCTATATTACAGCCATATAGGAGGAATAATTCTGGATTCTAGCTGCTAATGTGTATGTCATCCAGTGGGAACTGTTGATGTTTCTCTAATTAAATTATTACATTTTTAGGCAGCTACCACCAGAGAACAGTTTTATTAATTTTGTTTAAAATCCCATGTAACCATAAGGAAACTTTTAATTTCACAAGGTCACATTCACATTTGCTGTTGCTTTTATTCTCCTCCTGAGACATCACTACAGCTGCGTGGGAGCAGCATCTGTCTGAGAATGGCGGTAACCCTGGCAACAGTATGGTTCAGAGCAGAGATGTGTTATTTTCTCACGATCTGGTCCCTTCCTAGCCAATAATGTTGTTCTCCTCCTCATCCTTTCTCTTTGCCAGTGGCCCTAAGATGTTCATCCTCCCAAACTTCATCCCCTACTTGTTGTGCTTTTTGATGGGCCTGATGCAAAACCACCAGACAGTGGCGTCCATAGCATGCAGACTGGTACGTATTGTACCACCATTGAGTGGGTTTCACGCCACGCAGACTGGTACATCCTAAATTATAAGGGGACCTGCATGATCTTGGGACCTGTCAGTGATTTTGGTGCTAAGAAACCAATTGCAAAAGAAGTCTCTATGCTAGTAACGTTGTGGTCGATTTTCTGGCTAACTTCGTAAATGGTCATGCTTGTGCTACAGAGAACATGAATGTATATAGTTTTAAAACTGACACTTGGCATTTTTGGGGTAAAGGTGTTAAAAAAATGTTAAATGTGTTGCATTTTTTAGATTGTAGAGGCCTTTAACATGTTTCAGAACTGAGCCTCCTACAGATATGTTACTTGTTAATTCCATGTTGGCGTTATCAATGCCCTTCATGAAAAGTAAATTAAATGGACCTTCATGAAAGAATGAATATCAGTGTTTGTGGATTTTGTCAAATATTTGTTGAAACCTCCTTCTTTGTTGTGATTGCCAGAAACAAACTTGAATATCATTTAGTAATGTACTTGTTTAAGGCAAAAGGAAAAAGTGTTACACTGTAAAAAAAAAACAAAAAAAAAAAACGTTCCATTACCCGGGTTAAGTCTAAGGTCTCGTTGTCTGCACACACAAAGGAGTGAAGTTGAACCTGCACTGTTCAGGTGAAGGGCCTGACATTCAGGCAGGCAGAGGTGTGAACTCAGCTTCATTGATCTGAGCACTCCACCTTAGCCATGTGGAGCATGTGCAGTCGATGGGTGTGAAATCATGCTCAGAGCTACACCAGTTTACCAGAAAACTCTGTGCACGTGTTGAAAAGCCTCATCAGTAGTGGTGCTTGTAACCACAACACAGGACATGCTACACAGCACAATGTGCGTGCACTACACTTAAAGCTTATATAATGGGTATAATGCATTTGTGATTTTTGACTTCAGTAACTTCCCAGTTTAGTTTCATTTGAAACGATATGCATTGTGCTCGTGTTTAGACCACCGTCAATGTTTTCCTGAATCTTTTCTTCCTTTCTGCAGATACAAAAAACCGCTCTTTGCAACAGTTGCCGACTCTCGCTGGTGCCGACAGACTTACCGGAAAATATCGAGGACCTCCAGCTTAATGACAACCCGATGGAAATACTGCGAAACTTCAGTCTTGTTTGGTACCCTTCTCTTCGGAGCCTGAGCTGCGCAAACAGTCATGTGGCCTCTATTGAGAATAACTTCTTCGACAACGTTTACCTTTTGGAGAACCTGAATTTGGCTAGAAACAACCTTCATATTGAATTCCATCAATCCGGCTGGGCTCTTCGCAGCTTGGTCCAGCTGAAGACCCTGGATCTTTCGGGAAATGGTCTAACAGAAGACATGGCTTCATTCCTGTTGCAGGGAATGACCTCCCTGGAGTACCTGTCACTCTCCAGGAACAACTTTTTGAGACTGGATGAAGAAACATTTCGTGATCTTCACCAGCTCAGGGAGTTAAGTCTCGAGAGGAACATGCTGTTTGAGATCGATGGAGCATTTGATGGCCTACATAAGCTGCAGCGACTCAATGTGGCCTTCAACAACCTGCCCTGCTTAATTCGGTTCCACCTCACCGAGTTAGTGGTGCTAAATGCCAGTCACAATGCTATTGAATCGTTTGCATCCAACCAGGACATTGAAGATACCTTCCGTTTAGAGACTCTTGATCTCTCAGACAACAACCTCCTGTTTTTCCCCTTTCTCCCCACACGAAGCCGTATTCGGAATTTATTCCTTTCTGATAACCGCATAAGCTTTTATGAGCACCTTGCAAACTATACCTCTCCCAACTGGACTACTGTAGTGCTGTTTTCCAATATAAATGGCAGCAAGAACCATGTGTCAGCCAGACTGTGGGATGAGACCATTCTTCATGGGGGGCTGTCCACCCTAGAACTACTTGACATGAGTGGGAACCAGGTGAGCTACCTTCCTCAAGGATTCTTAAATAAACTGAAATCTTTGACCAGTCTGCAGTTGCAAAGAAACTGCTTGCAATCTTTGGACCTAACAATCGAGGAGCTTCCACCGACTCTACGTGAGCTGGACATTAGCAACAATAGGCTGAGTCTGCTAAACGCTAATGAAACATCTTTGAATAAACTGAGCAGTCTTAGACATCTCAATCTTAGCTTCAACTATCTTCAACGACTTCCTTCAAAGTTTTTCTCCTCTCTTCCAGCTCTTGGGTTGGTAGATCTCAGTTATAACAGCATAGGCATTTGTTCCTTAGAAGTAAAAGACACGGGAGCTGAGCAGTCAGACTGCGTAGAGTGGAGAAACACTATCTCCCTCAAAAAGCTGTACCTTGCAGGGTGCAGTTTGGGTTTTCTACCACCTTCAGCTTTTGAGGGATCACCCCTCACGCATCTGGAGTTATCAGACAACCCAAGACTCCGCATCGGAAAAGATGCTCTGACAAGTCTCAGTAGAACATTGCAGCATCTGGGCTTGGGGAACACTGGGGTGTTGAACTTTGACTTCACACCATTTTGTCATTTAAGGTCTTTGAACATTTCTGGAAATTCCCTCTTTGAGCTCTCAGAATCCTTAATGAACCTTGATCTACAGTGGCTGGATCTGAGAAACAACAGGCTGGCCACGATCCCACTTCATCAAGCTAATGTGATAGCCAGGAAACTAAGGACTCTTTTCCTTGGAGGAAACCCATTCAACTGCTGCACTTTGGACTGGTATGGAGTGTTTGAGGAAACAAAGACAGTGACTATCGAGGACTCAGTAGAACTGACTTGTGTTCTGTCTAACCGGGCAAGACACAGAGTCGTTCTTGGACACTGGCCCACTTGTGGGGACAGTAGTATAGAACCTAGCTGGTGGTACGTTGTTCTCTTCTTGCTTGTGTGTGTCTCTCTGGTAGGCATTATCATCATCTTCCTTGCTACGTTTCACCCTAGAATGCTACCCAAAGTAATCAAGAAGACATGGCAAAGACCCACGGAGTACTAAGTAGGTAAAATTTTCTGGTTATGCTCAAATGCATAAAAATGTAAAAACACAATATTCAACAATGTGTTTATTAGAATCTTTTCTCCAAAGCCACACACAATTAACTGCTTTTAACTGATGCCTTTGTAAAAGTCAGCTTACGGGGCTAGAAATACTATGCCAGCCTACAGTCATCAGGTGTAACACATACACACAAAGAACAGTTTGGAGTCACCAGTTCATCTGAAATACATATCTGAACCCTTGACTAGAGCATCTGGAGGAAATTAGCATGAGCATGAGGAGATACTGCTTGAGCTGAATTTGAATCCATGATGGAGTGGTGAAACAGGGCTGCCGTGCCAACATTCTGCCCATAATCTGTTCAGTGTACCTGTAACCAAGTCGATCGGTGCAAAGGGTGACCATCCAATTTTCTTGAATGTTTAATTCAAGAAGAGCAAAGTAATGGATTACATAATTTCCAAAAAATGTAACGTATTTCATCATCCAGCTCAATTAGACATTTAATAGAAAATAATGTTTAACATATTTAATAATATCCAGAAACCACACTCACTGGGTTTAGGGTGTGAGGTTCTTTGTGCAGATTTAGCATTGTGTGGTTTAGCATTTAGGTCCCTAGAGGGTGGGTGGGTGTGTGGGTGTGTGTGTGTGTACACAGAGGCATGATGGGCATAGGCGTTGTGTGTGGCTTCTGTACAAACCTTGTAATGCAAGCTGTTGCTAAAACCGGGAAAGGAAACATTAAGTTTCCTGTTTTGCTGAGTTCTGCAACTGCCCAGTTCTGTGTCTCTGAAAGCGTTTGAGGTTTCTTTTCACAATGCACAGCTGCACAAGTACATTCCTGCCAACCAAAGAGCACAAATCCACATGCAATGCAGAACATAGTACTCCACCTGAGCAGCACTGAGTAAACACTGGAGATGCTCAGATGTTGAGAAATCTGTGCGTTGATGCAAACACTTGCACCAGTTCAAGTTGAGCTGAGAAGATGAGACCAGCGAGGACCATGTCAGGGTGGTGGGAGTTGGAATGCATTTTAAAGGTTGTGTCCCCTCCTTAGCACTGAGACCCATTTCAGTGCACAGGGGATGAGATAGGAGGCTGGGGGTGGAATGGTGTTCCTTGTGCCCATGTGTGGTTTGCCTTCGTGCCCCATGCATGAACGTGGTCACATGACGGGTGATAGAAATATGCCAAAAGTCAAGCTGTGAGGACAAACCAGAAAGTAACCAGAATACCATTGTGGTGATGCTCTGGGTCATGTGGTTGGGGGATAGGAGGAGTGACTGAGCAAGGGAGCAAGCATAGCGAGAGAGAGAAAGAGCAGTTGCCTCCCACAGATCCCTGCCCAAGATTTCTGTTCCATTTTCAAACATGGTTATCAAGATCCAAAAGCTTCTTCAAAGATAATTTCATGGGTTGTTCTGTCTTCCTTGGATGACAATAAATTTAGCACAAGAATTATCAAACATAAAACATATACCTTAATAATTCCATTGTTATTGTAAAAATCCTGACCTACAATCTACAGATCACATAAACAGTAGAAACTAAATCTAACTGCAAATTAATAAGACATTTTGTACAAGAGCAAAAGTAATTTCGATACTTCCGTCTCGAAAAATACAAGGTTGTAAACCATGAATATACAAAACAGAAACAATAAAATCGTGACAGATCATCACGATATCCCACAAATTCTCATTCTGAATATTAACACACTTTAGTTTTTTTTTACTTTTTCAAACAATATGAAACAAACTGGCGTCTCCCTGTCGCAGGCAGGGGTGTTTCCTTCACTGTACAGTTTTTCATCAGTCATGCTGGCATTCACCTCATCTTGTAAATTGAAGTATTGGTGATTTGAACAATGCCACAAAAACTCTACAAAGGTACAAGACAACAAAATAAGCTTATAAACTTTTATTGGTGACTTTGGTAAATTTTTATTTGTTCGTAACACCGCTGGATCTTATTTATGTATTGTTTCATGTATTTTTGCTTAAGAATGTGAACATGCTGTTGGTAAGTTTACTGGTCTTCATTCTAAAACTTGCTGGTGACAGAAATTTTGGTTGGGTGTGAATATTTCCTTTCTAATGCTTATTCTTTATGAAATACAACCATCAAATGACTATATTAGACACACACACGTATGTATACACATTTATACTGTATGGCTACAAATTTGTCATACTTTAATAATTGTGCCAGCAACACAATTTATGCATTTAAAGATGGAAGATGCTTGACAGCTGAGAAACTGAGCTCTTGCATTAGGTTTAATTTAGTAATTTGTACTTCCTGTAATCTAATCTTGGGCCCTCTGTAGTCACAAATTCTACAAAAAAAATATTCCCCTTGGTGGTGGCATGTTTCTGGTGTTCAGTGAATTTACAGCATAACAAGTATATAATTTAAGTGCACATTTCAACTGCTTATTCCATTCCTTCGGGCCGCCATCTCTCACTTTCTTGTTGCACACTTGTTTTCATGCCCACTTATACTGCTGATGCAGCTGCCATTAGTCAGTAAAACGTTTATCACCGTAAATGCTGCTTTTTCAGTTACATCTCTGTGAATGCACACCATTACCCTAAATGCTCTTTCATGTGTATGTTACACATTAAATTTTACATTATATAAGTGGAATAGTTATAACTTCTCAAGAAAGGCTGTCAGACAGAAACGAACACCATACGCCTTACAATAAAATACAATTTTAAAATGAGCAATGGCGCGTTCAACAAAAAAGATGTAAACACATAACCAAAGGCAGACTAAATCAATATAATCAATCCAAGTCTTTAAAAAAAAATTCTAAAAATGGCTTCTTTAATTCCTAATTTTTGATTATTCTATTAAAATTAAGTTTTTTTTTTTTTTTTTTTTAACTTTACTAAGGTTTTCTGGAACTTCCTTTTTAGCATTTAAGTTTCACTTCTGTGCACCATGAGTGATTTAGTGATGGGAAATGCTGCAAAAGAGTAAATTTAGAGCGAATGCCCTGACAGATACGTTGAAGGTATGGATTATGTAACCCAGCTCTTACGACAGTCGGTACATTGAACAGTTTTAACTGTTCAATTTCAGCCAAAACATGACAGCTTAAGCGTTCATTACATTCTTAACAAAAGAAATGTTTTGGACAATAATTAGTTGTTCTTGTTTTAATTACGAGTCAACTTCTGCAAATGATGCAGTTTCCTCCCTCCAGCACTGAGAACCACAGATCCACACCATGTTTAGAAGCAAACACCTATGGCTACTGCCAAGCACAACTTACTGCTGTTAGACGTCTGGCTAAAGAAATGGTTACACTAACTGACTGTTATATATTACATTTTGATGTAAGAGTGTGTGTGTGTGTACCGTTATGTGGTAGCAACCACAGGGCCTCATGTGTTTTTCCACAGTTGTGTTTAAGGAAGGAACTACGCCAAACCACGGGCAGTGATAGCATGTAATGCCTAGCGACCCCCCACCCCCACCCCCCCAGCCCAGGAAGTGAGTGTGTTACACATTTCCACTTAACCCTTTCCTGCCTGTATACCCCTCTCTCCTGGCACTGCGTCCCAAACCATCCAACACTAAATCAGTCTCTTTTGCTTCAAGGAGCAGCAGAACTAATGCCGTAATGGCTCAGAAGTCAAACATTGTCTGTACATTCCTGCTTACTACTACAAACTTTGATTTAAAAAAAAAAAAAATGTGGTTATCCTATAACTGATAACTCCAGCTAAAAGGCCTGTAAACATTCAGTTAATAAACATTTAGTGACACAAATCCCAATTCTGACTTTTTTCTGTTTCTTCTCCTTCAAAAGAAACAAATGTTTTTCATAAGCAAATTTAAAATGAGCCAGTTATAATTTTCTTATTTTGCCCCTAGGTTTTGCTGTTCGAAGTACCCAGTTAGGCTCATGAAATGACCCTGCCACCTGCTGGAGACAGTCAGTCAATGAATTTCGGTCACAAATCCCAATTTATGAAATCGTACAGCCAGAAAAACCAAAACGAGGAAAAGCTAAATAACTCAGCTAAATGCAAATGTTAAACTGTTAAATCTAAACTCAAATATAAGACCTAGCCAAACAGGTTTATTGTTTTGAAATGCCCAAGTCCAGATTTAAAGCAGTGAATTAGTTCTTTTTCATTCTGTTTCATTAAACTTGTCAGAAACAATTCCGATTGTTTAAATCACTACATTCTAAAAACATAACACATTTTCTTTAATACAATAAAATGCTTGTCTTTTTTCCAGGTCTTAACAAATAATTAAAACATTAAGTAGATAAAACTTTCCTCTTTGCTAATATTCAAGCTGCTATAGTAAAGGCAGAACTTGTTTTGCATTAGATACGTAAACAAATGTTGACCATGAAAAACAAAAGAAGTAGCTGTAGTCTAACATAAATCAAATTTTCTTAAGTTTGAGGCCAAAGTGCTTTATCAGACTGTGCTGTATTGAAAAGGCTAATATACAGAGTATTGGTCTTTAAATGTCAGGTTATCTAAAATGATGGTTTTCCTTTAAGATCAATATTTATATTATTCCAACCCTATACATTTTCACATCCACGCATGAAAATGAGTGTTTCAGCACCTAAACAACTGCATTTGACCAACTGCAATTCTGATCTGATGCAGATAAAGTCCAGAAAGCCCTTAATGCAATTAATTACCCTTTTTGTTTCTTAATTCAATTCTTGGGAATATTCTTAGCCTGATTTTGTGTACATGGCATTTTAAAAAGAAAGGGAAGCTGATGATGAGTCACATTACTTCTAAATAATCATCATTTGAGGGGCCACAGCTTTTTGGGAAGAAGGCAGTGACCATCTGTACCATTGCATAAAATGGAAACATCAGACTTTTCAATGTTTAAGTGCTTTTTTCTTTAAACATTCCTCAAACAACACGCAAGAAAAGAAACAGTTGGCAGTAAGAATATATTGAACAGTTTAGCATAAGATGGCCACTGCTTGGGTTAGTTTTGCATTATGAAAGAAACTATTTAAAAACAATTCTCTCTAGAAATAATATTGCCAGTTATAGTTTGCAATATTGCAGCTCTCCACCACAGCAACTGCTGCATGAGCTGGCAATGCAGATTTCTGTAAGACATGGTAGCGTGGAAGACAGCTTCACACAAAGTTACTTGCATATACAATATAAATATGAAATCACAGTTGGAATATGCTTTTTTTTTTTTTTTTTGGGCTTTAAAGCCATACTCAAACACTCAATTGAGCAGCTCCAGATAGGTGATGGGCACTTTTCCCTTCTGGTTTCCTCGCTCCCCCATCAGCCAGTCCGAGTCCATCCCTGGTACACTGCGCACCATGATCACCTGAAGGCAAAGAGGGTCACTCTTATTAGCTCAACATAATGGCATCACAAGCATTAGTCCAGACACACCGTTATCCTTTATCGTTTTTCAAACGTTGATTTTATATGTATAGTCTGTTATATAATTGTTATTTTAACATTATAAAACTTTTTATTATGGCAATAGGTACCATTTAGGGTTATTTTAATAACATAATGGAATAAATTTTGTTTTGTTATTTGACACAAGCGTTAAAGAAGAAAACCTAATCAAGAAAAGGGCAGAATTTCCTTTGCTTACTTAGGACACCATGTCATTTAATCAGGACTGGAGACTGCAGGGTTGCCAGATTTCTACTCATTACCTCCCCATCCCCACCGAGGAGGCACACAAACTGTCACTCTGCCTGTTACTGAATGGGTGGTGATTCAGACAGTGTGAAGATTTTACCTGGAGATACATTTTATTTTTTACAGTTTCATTTTGGAAAATTTCAGACCCATGCCATGAATGTTGGTGAAAGATGTTGGTGACACTAGCTAGAACTGCCATCCTGGATCATATCAAAAGTCACACAACTAACACTCGCCATCTTTGAATGATGGAGAAAAAAGGAGTACCAACATTTGCAATTATATGTTTGATATTCTAACAAGATAAACTTTGAGAAGAATGGGCATTACGTGAATTAATAGTTATATAGTACATATATCCGTGTTTGTTATATACATAAAATATATTTGTAATTTGTTCTGTAATTCATTTAAATACACAAATTGCTGTGTAGTAAAAGGGTACTGTATTTTTATACTCTTTTAACTATTTATAAAAAACTTTTTGTTTGTATTCAATGTGTCCCAATTAATCAGAACTGACTGCATTATGCGCACAGGTAAACCCCATTTTATGCACCTTATTTGTTCCTGAAAAACACTGTGAAAATGCTTATAGAGATGGTCCCCGTGTTACGATGGGGTTACATTCCGACAAACCCATCGTAAGCTGAAAATGCATGTAATACACCTAGCCTACTATCATGCCTGTGGGCACTTCAGCAACAGAACGTAGGCGGTCTCTGCCTCTGTCTTCAGACTGAGCACTGACTGGCGTTGGAACCAATCGTGGACGACGTAATTTAGTTCCTACCTTGACTTTCTGTCAGTACTCAGTCCCCCTTGTGAACTCTACTGCAACCACTGTCTTGCTAAGACCTTGTCGTTTGTTTATTTTAAATTGTGGCATCTTGCGTTTCTGTTTACTGCCAATCACTAATGTTTAGTGCTCGCTCCTGGCTAACGGTGACCCTGTGTGAGAAACAACACTCAGTAAAGAGTTTAATACAGCAGCTTAAAATTATTACTGTGGTATCTCACAATTGCTTCCACCAACCTACACCTTAACACCTATCGAACATCATAGCCTAACCTACCTTAAAAGTCATTACGAGCTTGTCACTTTCAGAAGACACAGATGGGCATTTTGTAGACATGATGGATGCACAAAACAAAATGTAAATATGGGGAGTGGGGTGGGGATGTCCAAAAAAACACTGCGTGATAGAGTGGGAGATGCGGATTGTTGCCACTGCCCAGCATTGAGAGAGTATCATAAGATAAGTTAAAATTTTATTGATCCCTAGGGAAATTCTTATGCCAAAACATGCTCAGTACCACAATACAAGCGACAGTCAATAAATAATTATATAAAATAAATAAAATTCTACTATATTATACAAGTATCTATTGGGAAAAAAAATAATGTAAGTACGGGGGGAATCCTGGGGAAAGTTTAAGTGAAAATCAGATGCCTAAGTACCCCCCTACAGAAAGAGCAGGAGATTATTAAGTCTAATAACTATCGTACTGCATATGGCTTGCCTGGGAAAAATTCATAATTCACAATTCAAAGTACGGTTTCTACTGAACACACATCGCAATCATACCATCGTAAACTCGAAAAATCCTACGTCGGACCCTCGTAACTCAGGGACCATCTGTACCGGGATCCTATCTCCTACTTTTCACCAGGAAAAAGTGCCTTCTCAGCCGAGCTGAAAACCCCCAAACAAAAGTCTCCCAAATAGCTATACATCACTGTAAAACACCCTGTAACACACGCAGCAATGCCCAACACAATACACAGGCCATTGCTCCATGCAGCACACAAAGGTACTACTCCATGCACCGCATACACAAGAGTACCAACCCTTCTGTTCACAGTAGGGAGAGCAAACCTTTCCAAAGATGTGACAGATGGAAACGGAGATGGAGTCAAAAAGAACATCAACAAAACAGGTGTACCTAATGTATTGCCCAGTAACTGTATGCATGGTAATATATTGTTTTCAGGAACGAATCAGGGCCAGACAGGGGCGAGGGGGACTATGCTAATTATGCTGTAACGCTTAAACCTAAATCTTAAATGATCTGATAGACCTAGAAATTCAAAATAGATGCTGGTAAACATTTGCACGGTAGAGGAACCACTTACTCTGGTACAATGAGTAGTGATCAGACTGGCACATTGAAACCCACCTCATCAGCGAGTAGGGATAGTTCGCTGCTACCAGCTGCATCGTAGTCGTACAGCACACGTGCCCGACGGCTGCCACTGAAACCAGGTGAGCCCATGCCAGAGGCCGGGGGTGACAAAGTGGCTGAGGCAGGGATGGTTGGCACCGAAATGCTGGCTGCTGTGCTGGTTGATGACTGGCTGTTGTTAGAAGAAAATGTGGAAGGAAAGCTGTGGAATGAAAAGATCTTGGGTGAAAATCTTAAACATGTTGAATGATAGTCCTTAAAAAGTCACCTAAGAACTCTTTAAAGCAGTACAAAAAAAATAAGGGAATAAAGCCAGACAAACAAGAGTTTAATACTGTGGCCATTATTATTTCTTGAACACACAGGATCCAACCATTCCCACCTAAAGCTGTTCAACAGGATTATTATTCTTCTAAAGCAGAGCTTCTCAAAACTGCTCCAAATGTCAAACAGTGACCAACCAATTCTCTTTCGGGCAATTGCAATCTCAGCTCAAGAGTGAATTTGAAAAGCATTTAAACTGGATTTTTACCAGACTGGAAACCTGTAGATTAATCAACTTTTTTTCATGATTTTGTATTTATTTGTCACAGAACAGGTATATTTTATATTTTGCTTCTGTCCAATTCTGGAATATATTGAAAAAACAAAATTAACTAAATGTCCAAGTTTAAAATATTCTTAAATGTTCAGGAAGTTAGCACAATTTGATTTTTGCTTGCAATATAATTTCAGTCCAAAAATAACTTTCACTATCAATAAATTTAAATGATTAAATAGCAATTTAAATGTTGAAATAACATAGTTTATGCAATACTAAATGGATTTTGTTAAAACCAACTGTTCAAAATAACAAGGTTATATACAAGGTTAAAACCAACAGCACATTTCACTTTATACAACTTTGGGGAGTTTCTAGCAAGAGGGAAAAGAAAGCTTTAAAAATACAAAATGACACTTTCATATCAAATTTCTTTAGTTTACCTTAATGTACCGTGCACTTGTCCACTAGACACATATCTGAACAATTTTACCTGCCAATGAAAATGTAAGCAAATTTCTTGTGCCAGACAGCTGTGTAACTGTTAATGTCAAACCCCACTGTAGATACTAAGGCTGACCAGGACTGAGAATCTCTGTACTCAAGTTCCAGAACAAGTGATGCAATTTGGGGTTTTTACTTGAATGAGAAATTAATCACACAACTGCCGTTAAAACAAACACCCAATCCAATGTGAAAGAACAGTGCTGTGACTTGGTCCAGTTGCATGCTGAGGTGGTAACCTACCTTCCAAGCTGTTTCTGGAGGTCAACCATATACTGGTAACATTGTGCATAGTATGTGGTCTGAGCCTCCACAAAGTCGTTGAGGCAGCGGAGGTGGTGTGCCTGCAACATCAACCAGCTCTTTCAACACGGCAGAACCTGCATGCTTCTCTTAGGCGGCTACAAAGGGGCCACAGCTCTCGTGTATTTCCACTACCGCTATGCAACAATGGTAGCCTCTTTGTGAACTGGAAAAACTAGCATCAAAAGCCAGTGAAAAGAAATGGCTGACCCAAAAGCAACAATGTTCCATTAATATTAAAAGCTTTCCTTTTCCTGACTTCACACGCTTATGCATATTAAGAGCAGTTATTAAAGGGGAAACACGTCTTTGGGCTGTAGGCCATGTAGGATATGGGCTTACATGAGTGCTACTGATGCCCTCCAGCAGCAGCCTGGTGATCTCTGCCTGTCGGTCAAACTCGCTCTGCGTCACCCGCAGCTCCTGCTCTGCCTACATGTGGAGGGAAAAGTTACAAACGACCACTGTACATTAACAGACTCAAAAAGCAGTAGACAGTCTCCTCAACTTAAGAACAAAGTGGAAGCCAGAAATTTCTTGTAACTTCATTTGTTCTTAAATCCAAAGCCACTTTGACTTTTTATATTTTGTAAAAACCTTGGATAAAGTTTTAATTATCCCAAGACATTAAACAACATTAAAATTAATTTAAATGACTCAAAACAAAAAACACACAATTTCCACAACTTCGTGATCCATCCTGACATTTCATCTTATAAAAAGAAGCAACATTTATCATCTTCTGGCCATTTTAAACTTTGTTCATATTTAGAAAATGTTTAATAGAGACACTTTTCAATTTATTCATGGTTAAGGTAACTGTAATAATTTGAGAAAGTTAAAATGTCTAAGAATGCTTTGACTTTTAATTTTTACTCAGTGTGTACTACATTAGAACTAATTTAAAATTACTAAAAACAAAAATTTTAATTTCATATTTCTGACCAATACGTTCCCTAAAAGTGCACGATTTGTTATTTTGCTACTGCTAATAAAACAGATATGTGCTATAACGCTATGGAAGCAACCTAAGCTATGAAGATCTCTCACAATGGAATAATGGGTGGATGTAAAAATGCCAGTTTCAACAGATTTAAAATTTTTGAAAAAAATGCAAAAATAAATATTCAAGAAAAAACTTTACATATTCAAAAAAAAAAAAAAAAAAATTCATAACAGAAGGAGCTAATACACTGGCAAAGGTAAGCCTGAATTCTGCTAATGTCATTTAACAGCAAGGAAACTACACAAAGCAAAACAACTGGAGATGAACTGGGGGGGGGGGGGCATTTATGATAGAGGGACAGCCTCAGCTATAAATTTTATTTCTTGCTCTTGTAAGGTTGGTTTATGACTTGCAGGCCTACAGTGAGAAATATAGAAAGCTGTAACTGCTGGGGTGCTCCTCAAGCCCTGCAGTACAGATGGGTTTAATGTGCTACAACAGGGCAGCTGAAGGAGTCAAGCGGGATTTATGGTCCAGCTTGTACTACAAAGGGCTGTGAATATGGGGTTAAATGAGTTGATATAGCGGGTTGCATTAAGTAGTCCACTGATCGGGTGAAATGAATGTCTCCTAAATCTGGGGCTCTAGGACTGGACTTAAATAGCCATGGTACAATATTTTTTCACCTTCACAGCTCATCTGACTGATTAGGCAATATTGGTTACAGTCCTGTAAGTCATGACAAATGCTGAATGTGACTGATTCCAGTGCCTTGAGCAAGCAGTGTTTCTAGCCCGAGTTTCAACGCATGTTACCATGAAACATGCCAAGGCAGCACCAGCTGCCTTCCTACTACACTATTACAGACAAAAGACAAATCCTCCTGGCCTGGCTCAGCAATTCCACTTACCTTCATCATGTTCTCTGCCCACATCTGGTAAGCATTTAAAAAAATGTGATACGGTAAGTGGCAGAACATTTGGAACAGCTGCAAAATGACTTAAAGTGGTATAGCCAGTTGTTGCTTTTAAAGACACACTGATAAATAGGCAGAGAAGCACTTTGTGGCTTCCCTTTAGTACAACAGGATGACTATTTCCAGGAATATACAAGGAAAACCATAGAATTTTTGTGTTCCAATTTCCAAATGGAATTATGCATTACACAGACAATAAACTGGAGCACAACCATATATCTGAAGTGTTATGAAGAGGAATAAGAAAAGCTGACAATGTTGAGAAAAAAGAAAAAAAAAACATGCACACGTGTCCCATACAGTGGACAAGTAGGATGTCAGTATTTACTGTATGGAGCACGTTACAAACCAATCTCCCCAATTTTAATCAAAAAACTGTTCAGTCTTTAAGATCCCTTCTCCTATCATTTATTAAAAGAGAAGATTTTAATAAACTCAACTAGATGAGCAAACTTAAGTCTGCAGTATATAACTATATAGTAACACAACTGACTTTAAAAAGCAAAAGAAAATCTAATGAGTGGAACACTAAACTGCACACTGTGTTTCCCACTGGTTCATGGAAAAGAAAAATAAACCGCATTGATCATTCTTGACATGGATTTTTAGACAAAGTTAAATGTGCTTCAATATCCAAGAGTGTTCTACATGGGAAAAGCAACAAACCCTCATTAATTTTACATGTGGGAAGTTCATCATACAAGGCCAATTTACCATGTAGCCAGCATCTCCTGGCAGGTCCTAGCATGCAAAGAGATGGAATGGAGAAGATGAAAAAGAAGGACATCGCAAATACACATTCTGCAAGTATTCTAATACTGCATAGTAAAATCACAATAGAAATAATATATTATTGACATGAACGTGTAACTTATATATTTACTGAAAAATCAGTAGTCAGAAATAACATTACTAGGTCCCAGTTAGAACTGTGCTATTGAACTACACCCATTTCTCATACAACGGAATTAATTTGTTCCATGAAATCACCCTGTTAAGAAAATTCCCTTTGTGAGAGAGCTGAATTGACATTACAGGTATCCCCCCTACTTAAACAAGCACCATGCATTCCTAGAAATTGGCTCGTAAGGCGAAATCTTTAAAAAAAAAAAACTCATCAGTTACAGCCTTGTATCTTGAGGGATACCCGTTTTTCCTCATGAAGAAAAATAATTAGTTCCAGACAAAAAAAAAAAAAAAAAACACCTAAAATTTCTTTAAATTGCAGAACACTAACATAATTTATATTTGTAACAAGAATTATTTTTAGCTTGACTTGTTATATCTCTTCCGTCTTTCATCTGATCACTCTCAACAGCCGCCTGTCCAATGGGAACATGAGACAGGCTACCCCCTGGATGGAGAAATTGTGATAATATGGCTCACTAGCTAAGTTCCCAATTTTACCGCCTGTATTTTTACAAATAAAGAGCTGCCACATTGCAACCAAAGGACCCACATTCAAACCTCACCACTGGCTGCAGTACCCCTGAGCAATGTATTTACCCTAACTTGCTCCAATAAAAATGATCCAGCTGTACAAATTATTAATGGATTGATGGTTGTGATTA
The DNA here is from genome assembly GCA_018136845.1 of Heterotis niloticus. Lineage (NCBI taxonomy): Eukaryota > Metazoa > Chordata > Actinopteri > Osteoglossiformes > Osteoglossidae > Heterotis > Heterotis niloticus. The sequence continues at coordinate 12,230,604 of CM030905.1, forward strand.
AGTGTGACAGCAGGTAGTCCTCCCATGTTGCCTTATGCTAACCATAGCTGAGTTTCTATACAAAGTAATATGAATTCAATATGTTCTGTAATTTGCTTAAAACTTTCCATTAATGTTTATTCCTTGTCTGCTGCTGTGCTGAATGACTGCACTGAACTTTTGACTGAAAATGGGAGCTGTGCTGTTGGGAATTACAGTACCTACACATGGCTGACTGTGCTTATGTGTTAGGCTGTCTTTTGCATCTTTGAAACAAACCTTAAGCCCGTTGTGTAGAAAAAAGGGTGCATGTTGTCACAAGCCATTACAGCAGTTTTTTTTTTAACTGTATGGAACCCCAATGTTTGAGTGTAAAGTCTAATGCCATTATAAACAAATAAAATAGCAGAAATTTTAGGTGCAGAAGGTATATTTAAAATAAAAAATAAGCCAAGAAGGGAATGGAACACACAACACGCAGGGGTATGCAAAACACATTCACTCCTCTATTGCCAAGAAGGGAATGGAACACACAACACGCAGGGGTATACAAAACACATTCACTCCTCTATTTCAACTACTGTTTATCCGCACTTACCTAAAACAGCTAAAACATCTCGATTCCAAAATGTGCAAGCTATTTAAAAGCCTTTGGGTGACAAGGGTGAACAAACATTATGCAATGTTGCTTATTCATACTGAACTCAGTTTAAGCACGGAGGTCTCTTTTCTTCCAAAGGGAATTCCATATAATGTACATTTTGAACAAACAAGAAGCAAAAATGCTGTGCATCGTATTACCATGCTCCTAAAAAAGAAATGCAAGAACCACAGGATCAACATTTGGCATTTAGCATTCAGATTTTAAAAACATGAAACACAAGAAGTAATTGAACATGTTTGTGTAAACTGAGAAAATACCCACTACTGCTCTGGCGTCAGCCATCCTAGCCTTCTTCAGTCTGGTTTTTGCAGCATCCAGGTCCAAACGTTTGTTTTGCAAGAGCTTGCGTTCTTTCTAAAGACAGATGTCAGACACAGGGATTATACATCCAAACTTTAAGGTGTGCTGCTCAAGATGACAGCAGATCAACATGTAATGTCAACATCATGGTTTCAGTTGATATCGCAATAGCATGGAGAACTAGTTAAGGCATCTGACTCAATCTATAGTTCACAAGTTTAAACTGAGGGAAGTTTTGGTTGCTATTCTTTGGACAAAATATTTATTTAAAATCACGTTAAATGAGGTAAATATAAACACACTAGACTCTATGTGTTCACAAGGGTTCCATTCACAGCCCCCCATGAAAAAGAAATTTCTATGAACAGCTCGCTCTTACCCTGTAAACCCTGTGGACATTTAAAATAAAATAAAATTAAAAAAAAATAACCCATGCATTTATTTATATAGTAGTTAAGTAGTTATTGTTTAAAAAATTGTTGTTCTTACTTCAACTTCAAGTAAAGACCTAAAAAAGATGGAATATGCATGTACACAAGATGTATTTCTGTATTTACCTTTCACAAATTTATGTAAGCAAATTAAAAAAGCTTATGAACACATCTGAATGAAAAATTTAAAAATCATTTGAACAAACTGCACAAAAGTAAAACAGCATTAAAAATAATGCAAATATGTAGGATTTAGTGAAAAACAAATTCTCAGCAGAAATGAGGGAACTAAATAAACCTTAATTTTATTACTCTTGCTCGTGACAATTCTTTAAGAGGTTTCTAAAGGAACAACAAAGTACTCTGCTGACATACTACTTCTGCATTAACAGAATTGTGGATTGTTTCAGGAATGCCACTGGATTCATTCTTCTACTCACTAATATGGTCTTGAAATCTCCTTCAAGGAAGTTCCTGAATGGAGTGAGGAAGTTGGTGGCTGTGCTCTGCATGAACTCCCTTTCTGCACTTCCAATCTGCTTCTGGGTCTCTCCACATTTTATGAGCGCATTTCCTGCAAGGTAAAAAACAAGCATGTACACATTTACAATAACTACTGTTTGTCAGATAATATTAGCAACAAGACATCCATTCATGTATCTTCCTTATTACAGTAACCATTTTTGTCCAGTGAGACTTACAATAACAAAAGACCACAGACCCAGACTCTCAGTGTAATCCTACTCCCAAAAATAAATTGAAAATATTCATTAAAATTTAAATAACAACATTTGAAAGCGTATGGACAAAATATTTACCATATACAAAAAAAAGTTTTTAAAAACTCTTTTGTTTTCTGAAGCTATTTTTTTAAAGAAGCTCTTGTTTCCTGTGTTTCTTGGGTATAGTTGCACCAAGTCTTTCTCAGGGGTCAACAATCTTTCTGCACGTGCGTGCACGCACACACACAAAATGTTTGAATTTTGGGAGAAAAAAAGGGAAAAGAGAATACAATATTATAACACTGGTAAGGTATTACTCAAATTGGTGCTGATCTGATGAACATTTTAATTAAACTGATCGTTATGTAAAAAGTCCTCTACTTTAATGTCAGACAGTTTGAGTATATTTGTGACCAAGTCAAAGCGTTAGTGCACGGTCCCACAGAACCCTGGTTACACAAAGGTCTCATGTTCATATTTTTTATTTACACAACCAAGCAGATGTTTGCCAAATTCATATCGATTAGATGATGTAAGCTAGGTAGGGGATTGCAATGTTTTTTCCTAACCATTTTTGCGGTCTGTCAATAACAGATACTGCCACATTATTATTGTTTTTTTCTAGATATTTATTTCAGAACTCTTAACAACACTGAAAGTTAAACATGTACACAATGCTCAAATTTGTACGTATTTCTAATATTTATTTATGAACTTATCTTAATGCTAGTAAAACTGAAAATACAACAGTATTTCACCTTACAAAAATGTGTAATTTTGTTTATATTTTATGCAACATGTTACTCCAATGTTGAATTACCGAGGCAAAAAATTCTTACACATAATCTTGCAATGCCATGGCATAGAAGACATACTTAATAAAAAAGTGATTAAAATACAGAAGTACTTATAAAAATGACTGGGATCACTGAATTGAGTTGACCACACTTTCAATGTAATGGCTACTGATACCCATTGGCCAAAGGGTTGCCCAATCTCCGATGTACGCAGAAGCTGCTGTCCACCATTAAGGGTGGACCTCCGTACATTTTGCAGAAACAAGAGCCAGTGTTACTACTGTCCATCCGTGACTCTTCTTAAGCAAACAGAATAAAAATGAAAAAACATGAAAGATGAACCTGACATCCAGGAACATTAAAGATAATTAAGCTGGAACATCGCAGGCTTTTATGACAAATTACAATTGTTACATCAGTTAAAAACAGTAATGATTTTAAAATACAAGACCAGGTTAGCTCACCGTAAGCGGCTCCTGGCCCAATCTCGTTCCCTGACTCAATCATGGACTGGCCCAGTTGCTCGTGATTGTTCATCCGGGTCGGGGCTTTTTTCTCCAACTTCTCATACAAAAATTCCTCTATTCTGACATCTGCAAGTAGGACCAAGAAAATTCCATTAGGACAAATTTAAGTCACAAGATATACCGCTCGCTGTTTTCAATGTGACTTGTTGGATAAAAAGCAGCATGGTAACCAGCTGAGTTCAAACATTCATTAAGCTGTCCAGAACATAACTATGATCTTCAAAATGATAGAGAAGTTCATTTTTTCCGAAGTGCGAGCACTATGGTCTCGATGCAATCACTCATTTAAGTCATACTGTGTTCATAATCTTGAAACATGCACAACCTTCCTATAGTGGGGACCTATAGAGCAACTTCCAATGAAGAAGACCTACACAGCACCTTTGACAAATATATACCCTTTCCATATAACAAGCTTATTTTTCAGTACAACACTGTTATTCAGCTCACTTCAGAAACAGGTATTTTATTCACTGCTTACTATGCCTTTCACCATGCAAAATATGTGCATCCTATGATTCTTCCATAACAAAAGCAACTACTGTAGAAACTTCCTGCTTTTATCATTAAGCTGATGTTTTTTTTCCAAAGAGACTTGGAATATTTTACCCATTAACACAACAGGGTCATTTTTACTGGAGCAGTTCCGAGTACCTTGATCAAAGATCCTACAGTAAGAGGTAGAATTCAAACTGGGGTTCTTTGTGTCCTAATTGAAATAACTTGTGCATCTGTTAGCTGATTTATTTAAAACAAATAGCTTTAACAACATGAATATTGTCTCACAGGCAGTCATTTTATGAAATTTACCGATTTATAGAATAAACCCCATGTGCAAAATTATTAAAATGTCTACATCCAGTGCATACCCTGCCTTATGCACCATGTTTCCCTGAAAGAGACAGAACCATCTTGACCTTGCACTGGATGAGCAGTTATTGATAATGAATGAATGAAAGAAACAAAACGTAACATTACAGAAGAAACTCAAAGAGGTTAAAAATATAATAGCATTTGCTGGTCATACTATTGTTATATTTTGGTATTTGAATAAATTTTTAGTGCCATATCTTTTGTTCTGGAACCAATTATTGTCCCTCAAAACAACTGTGTATACTGTTTACGCTGTATGATTCTGAAAGTGTAACAGAGCAGTAATTTAAGATTTCGTCAATAAAAAATGGTCTCAAGTCCTTGGTAAAATTATATAAATTAATATACTACCTCTTACTGGTCATAAAATGGAAAACTAATAAATTTATCCAAAAACAATAATCAAATATACATAATACGTGTTTATAATTAGGTAATAGACATAAGTTAAATCTGGGGGGTAGGTTCATAGCCTAATGCCTAATGAGTCCCAAGAGAGGCTCTGGACTGCTGGCTTCCAATAATGGATGAATGGACGTTCACTCAAGTTTACAAAAGAAAGAAAAAAAAAACAAGTAAAACCTAGACCTTCTGATACTGATGTCAGGTTTTGGAACAAGTCAACACATAGGACTGTTTTAAGCAGGACTTACACATAACAAAGACTAATTGAGTGCATAAAATTATAAAAAGGGAAAAAACAATGTAAACTCAAAAATATTTCCTTGAGTCAGGTTTGATGATTTTCTGAATATAAATGTAATACTTACTAACATTTCACCAAAACTGTATTAACTTCTATATTTCCACCTAATTATAAGACCATCTTCATTTGGACATTTTTGATATGAACTTTTTAGATAATTAATTGTACTTTGACCTGTTAGGATACCAGGACCTCTGTTTCCTGTACAGTGAAAATTAATTTGTGATGATGGCATAAGAAAAGCTGTTCACAAATGCCTGAAATGTTGCCCACACTAACGGTACTTGTTTCAGTACCATTCGTGTGTGTCTTTTTCGTGGCAGCACCGTTAGCAGATGCCTGGTTCAACCGAGCACATTCTTACTTGGGTTTGGCTGTAGTAAAACCTCAGTCTGCTTCATTATCCTTTCCGTCCAGTGCTTGGTGCATTCCGCTCTGGTCAGGAGGTTCTCCAAGTGAGCGTCCAACTCAGTCTTTTCAGCTTGGCCAAGTTTTTCCTCTGTAAACTAGTGTTAAAGGGGGGGGAAAGAAGGAAGAAGAAGAAGAAGAAAAAACATTTTTGTCCCTCATAGCAGCAATAGCAGTTAGATGCTGAACACACACATTTTCTCCATCTCAAATCAAACATGATCCAAGTAAGTACAGCCCCTATAACGGCTATTTTTCCATGTACGGCCTTTATTAGGACATTTTTAAATGGTTTTTGCAACCTATATACTGGTACCGTTTTTATGTTCTCTATTTGGCTAATATATTCACAAATACACAATTTATTCTTCCAACTGCTCAAAAAACTGAACAGCTCCATGTACCAGAAACATGGATCTGAATAACTGATCAATTCTAATTTGTCTGGAAAGAATCATTGCCTGCTGTGATACCCACCATTTGGGTAAATCTCCCTATAGGGATTAAGAAAGTTATAGCATATCCTCGCCTACGATCAAGGTTCTTACCCCAAATTGCTATGCGAAAAATTTCCCAACTGCTTAAATGCTGTAATTCTTTGTATTTTTCCACTTTGGAGAAAAGTGTTAGACAAATAACTACAATTAATTGTAAAAAGTGCGTGGGTTCGGGGACCACCAGGGGTGGACATGTGAACTCCTCCTCTCCAAAACGTTAACATTAACATCACTCCAGAGTGACTGCTACAATATTAGCAATACAGTGATTTACAGTTTCGTCAAATCTATTTACAAACCCAGTATGTTTATTATAATACCAGTTTAACATGAACGGCATTAACGTGTTTGTGTAGAAGTAATGGAGTCTACATTAAAAAAAGAAGCACGACCATGAAAAGTGGGAAGTGAAATTCATTTAAGGTCGATTTCTCTCCGTCCCATGAGGCCACTTTCCACTGCAAAAGGGTTCGGACCCTGGTTGAATTTAGGTCGTACAGCTCTTCACATAACCTCTTTAAAGACTTAGAACATTAAAACAGAGCTAAGTTGGTTGGTGTTTGACAGTTGGGATCAGTTTAACTCGATGGGACCGATACCGGCCGTGCTAGCTAACATGCTAACACGCTAGCACTCAAGCGAACGGCTCCCCACACCTCGCCCGCTTTTACTGACCCGTTTGAGGGTGGTTTTCGCTGAGAGTGCTCACAAAACGACCTTTGGTTCAGTTTGCTAACTTAGTACAAGCGAGTGAGCTGCCTATTTGGGAGCAAGGCGGTGAAACTAAGGTCCCGCCAGGCCGCTTTTTCCCGGACGCGACATCAACACACAAAATGTCGTTACTTTTATCCACTTCGAGTTCAAAGGGCCACGCGGGAGCCGCCTTGTTTGTCGCCTTATTTTAAACGCGCCCTGAGCTGAATAGGGGAACCAAATGGCACGCCGTGAACCCGGTACTGGTTCTGGTCCTGAAGCGCGGTTAAGTCACCTGGACCGCCCGGCTGAGGAAGGTTCCGGCGTCCGCCGCCAGCCTCTTCACGTTGAACTCCATGCCGTTTCCTACTGGCTGGATGGCCGAATATCCATGCAGCGCGGAGACAGACGATCAAAAGGGATCCCCTTCTCCCTTTCCACGTATTACTGTGTCCGTGTCCTATAAAAATGTCCCTAAGCGCAGATCCCGGCGCGAACGGCGAAGGAGACGCTTGTGTCCCTCCCACCGCGAACAGGGGGACGGCGCAGGCTGTTGGCGGCGGGACTCCGCGCCCTACGGCGCAGTTACGGTTCAGCACAGCACACGGCAGTACGATGCGTAAAAGTACTGTATTAACCGCCAAAGTAGTGTAAGAAAGTGCAGCAACGGCAAGGACAGATTAATATTAATATTGTAATAAACGTCATTTGCAGCACTGAATATGCGTGAGGCACCGCAGCCGTACGCATTGTTCGTGCCATCGGATCGACGTCCTCTCTAAGCAACCGCGTAAACACAGTGCTTCCAGAAGGTTCTGTGTCGATGTGTGTGTTTAGGCCCGAGACTGTATTTGTGAGGCGACGAACTGTATTTATTTTGCTGACATATTTCTTCAAGGCGACATTTAAGGGTAGATATACTAAAGCAGAAATGTACCCAGCTGCACACCAGAGCATCGGCATGCATAGTAACATGGATAGAAAGCAACATACTCGTTCTCTCATATGTAAATGCACACTTTGGGGTTTTCAGTCACCAATCCAGAGAAACCCACACGAACAGGTAAGCTCCCCACAGACTGAACTGGATTTGAATCCAAGTTCCAATGTGCGTATCAGGCACCGTGAGGCACCATTGCTACCTGCTGGGCAACCGCGCTGCTGTAAAACTAGCATTTAAGGCGCTGTAAGGTCCAACTGCCAGCACCCTTGTGAGCAATTCCTCACAAGACCACCAGGGGCGCTAATACGAACTGTCCCAGCAATATTCTGCATACCGTTCCCCCATGCCTTCATCAGACCGGTGTGCAAAACTGAAAGACAGGTGACAGAAGGTAAAGGACTGTGGAACCCCATCCTCTGATGTGGTACCTCTCAGCCTGGTTGAGGAGATTTGTTTGCTATTCTAAGTGCCCACTTTTAGAGTCCTTCATTTCTGACTTCCTGCTACCTGTGGCCTACATGTCTTTTTCTTTTTGTTTGCTGCTTTGTTCCCTAAGTCTCTAAATGTTCCCTCACCCAGTTCCCCTCGTCCTGATTCTCCCCAGTTACAAGTCTTCACAAGACCCACAGGTTTACGACCGCTGCTTACACTTTCGCTTCCAGATAAACTTTGGATTTGAGTCGACCTTATCACCGATTAATGGCAGAAATAACAGTGAGGTGGGGGTGTGGTGCAACCTGGTAGTTCTTGCTCCTTCTAGGAGGCAGTACTACAAGCTTTTTAAGGATCAAGGTCAATCTCCTGTGCTAATATTTCTGTGGCAGGGAAACAACACTACAGTGGCAAGGCTCTCAAGCTGAATAATAGTTAATCCAGAAATAAACCCCCATGTGCAAAAGTATTGGATAATGTTTGGGTTTCTTGATCAACACATTTCTTTACTCCTTGGCTCAGAACACTTAGAAAGCTTCTCTGAACTGCTGCATGAGTATACTGGGTACCATCTTCAAAAAATGTTGGCTGGAGGATGTGTTTTAACTATTGAGGGGTTTCGCTCTTTGGTCTTCCTTGGACTGTCTACCCTCAAGTGCTGCTAGGGAGGTTGTGGACAATAGATGAGTCTTCACAATCTTTGTGAGCCTGGTGATGGCCTATGGCCATATTCTCTGACATTCTGTAAGCAGTGCTGTGGACTATTTAGAGTCAGGGTTGCTTCTGTTTTCATGTTTTATTTTATTTACTTTAAATAACATTATTAATAACTTTTTAAAATGTTTTTTCATTTATTTAGCTGTATCCACATTTAAGTTACAGGACGTAACAGAACTGCAACATCTGCAAAGAGCAGTGCAAAAATCCTCGTGTCCTCATCAAATTCCTGTTCTATGCTAGTCTATCGATATTCCTATTCATTATCCTTATTGTGCCGGTCCAGAGGCGATGCTGAAATCGCCGGGAGATGAACGGGGTGTCCTGGATGGGGCGCACACACACACACACACACACACACACACACACACACTGTATGGGCAATTTAGAGCAACCAATTTAACCTGAAATGTGTCTTTAGGCTGTGGGGAAAAACCTACATAGGCACGGGGAGAACATGCAGACTCCACCCTGGAATGTTGGACTTGGACCCATACTGAAACAGCCTAGGCACTGTGAGGCAGCAATGCCAACACATTATTCTATGCTAATTGTTACAGTTTCATTCCATAAACATACGACTTTTATCATCTTGTTACTGTCAAAGCAATGGCTGAAAACACTTGCTACAGCAAAATATGGTGATCCCATGGCTGGGTGTGTAAATGGAAGCCGTGTTCTCTCAAACAAATAAAGATGGAAATATTCCCGTGTTTGAACTAAACTGGACTGTTTGATATAGAGAAGCCAGTGTATGGGTACAATATGGTAACGTAAACTTAAACTGTTTAATTATGCTAGTATTTTTCAATATAATGAAACGTAAAATTTGAAAGATTTGTCATTGGTTATTTTTTAACATTTTATTAACATGGACTACAATGGAGGATTCTAGGTGGATTATACATTTCACCTCTACTTCAGTATTTAGGAAGAGAGTGAGGAATCATAGATGGAAAACTGTAGTCCTCAAATGCCTCTTTTTTGTTATTTCTCTTAGCTCTTAATTGTTTAATGGTATCAAAGCCTTTATTTCAATATTAAGCCACTTGGTGTTAAATATGAATCAGGGGAAATGTAGAAGACTTGAGTCATTGAAAACTGTCAATGTCTGGCTTTTCTGTGTCAGCATAGCAAAGGAATGTAAATTTGTACACTAGGTGGCAGAATCTGCTTGTTAAATAGTACTCACTGTTAAAAGCTTGCAGTTTTAATACTGATTTATTACGGCCTGAAGTTGCTTCTCATATTACAAAACTGTTGATTCTTTTAATAAAATTCTTTTGTTATCGTTCAGCAACATTTATTTAAAACTGTACTAAAGAGTGGTACAGTGGACAGCACTGATACCTTGCAGTTTTTGGGCTTTGGGGTTACATAGAGGTTCAAATGTGGTTCAATCTGTGTGGAGTTTGCATGCTGGTTTCCTTTCACAGCCCAAAAATGTGTGTTTTGGTTGCCTTTAGTTTTCTGTGAGTGCAATTGCTGTGTCAGACTGGCATCCCATGCAGGGTACTGTATACCCTGCCTCACAACTTATGCTTTCCTCGCATCAGAGAAGTTGTGTGTTCAAGGGGCATTGTGTATTTATTCTGTATATTTTGGTAAGTTTCACTTTAGAATTTGGACACCTGCATTTTGTAGGTCATATTTTTCGTCACAAAATGAAGGAGGCCCACCATAAAAGAGTTAAGAGTAATTCATGAACGGAGCCTTCCTTGTTCTGTATGATAATTTGTGGTAATTATTTGGTATTTGGTGATACACTGTACAGCCAGGTATGTGGACACCTAAGCATGTGCTTGTTGAACCTCTCATTCGAAACCTATGGGCATTAACGTAGAGTTTTTCTCCCTTTGCTGCTATAACAGCCTCCTCTGTTCCGCGAAGGCCTTCCACTAGATTTTGGAGTGCAGCTGTGGGAATTTGTGCCCAGTTTGTGCCACAAGCACATCAGTGAGGTTGGGTGCCGATATCGGTTGAGAAGGCTTGGCTCGCAGTCGGCATTCCAGTTCAACCCAAAGGTGTTCGGTAGGGCTGAGGTCAGGGCTCTGTGCAGCCGCTTAAGTTCTTCCACACCAGCCTGGGCAAACCTTGTGTTTATGGAGCTCGCTTTGTGCATGGGGGAGCATAGTCATGCTAGAGCAGGAAAGGAGCTTCCCTAAACTTTGGCCACAAAGTTGGAAACACACGTTTGTCTAGATTATACCTTCAAATAAAGCTTGCATCGCACCAATGCTTTAGCAGTTGTCTGAGTAAACATTCATTGTACTGCCAAGCAATTTATAAACTCAGGATCAACAACACGCTTTGCACACATTCATGAAACAAAAAACAGAAGAAACCGGTAACACTGGGCTATTAGTGTGATGCATTTCATGTCACGTAGGAGAAGGTTTTCATTATGTTTCTGCATAATAACCAGTCTTTGCTTTCTCTTCTGTGCAGACCAGACTGCTGGAGGATAGCAGCCCCAAAAGACCCCTCCTGGGCAATGCCTTCATCACCTGTGCAGGCATTGCCCCAGCTCTGTGGAACACAGGAGAAGGAGTCTCGAACTCCTGCTAAAGACTTTAACTAAAAACCATGCGAACACACTTAAGTCAGTAACAGAAACATAAAATTAAAAGCGTAATATATGAATGCACACATTACTACAAAATGGAAATATTTATTAATTTTAGTATAAAATTGAGGAAAATAAAGAGGGAGGAGCTCCAGAGCAATGCTGCAACAGTGGACTGTTTCAGCTTCAATGTCATGTGACAAAGCAAAAGTCATGGCATAACACAGTGAGACAAATTTCTTTAATTTTTTTAATGATTAAAGATTTTTTTAAAATTTAATTTTCTTTTCATTTTTTAAAAAATTTCTTTCTGCCCCTACAGTGCTCTTTCATAGCTGTGATGCATCTCTGGGTTTCATCACTCGTACAGTCCATCATTAAGATTTTGCAAGGAACACAAGTTAAATATCAGTCAAAGCTTTTTGGAATCACACGTATGCTTTTCAAAAAGAGCATTAGAATGTTTAAAACTGTGTTTCTGGGAAGTTTTTCTTCTTTCTCCCTATTCAGGCAAAATAAGTCTCATTATAAATATACTTGTCCAACGGTGCTGGGCAAAATAGCGCCTTGTCTCTGGATGAATTGCAGGAGCAATGTCCTTTTATGCACCTGTCATACTGAGCTGTATTTATCCAATATATCGCTCACAGGACATCACAAAGCACTCATGTGCTAACAAGTCAGTTAAATTTCCAGAAACTCTTGTGCGATTTTGTACGGGTAAACAGTAAGACTCCTATCAGGATTTTACCCAGTAATCCTTTGTGAGTGGACCTCAGTTAGCAATAACTTTGACCTGGGATTGTCAAATGGTGGTTTCTCATTTCACACTGTCAGTTAAAGTTGGACTTATTTGACAGCATGGAGGCCCAAGAATAAGTATAGAAATGAGTGAGATGAGGGGTTGCTGTTGCGCACAGCAACCCCTCATCTCACTCATTTCTATACCTATTAGTCCAAACAATCAGACCTGTTTGTAAAAATGCTCTTTCACTGGACCCTGGACTGCTTAGTAGTAGAGCTATTGCACAGTTCCAGGCTATATCATGTATGTTTGTTAATCTGTGAGAAAATAGAAAATAGTTATGTAGTCACTAATTTATGAACCATGAATTTAACAGTGCAACCTACTATAAACTTTTGAATCCATGCGCTTATAGGGTTCTTCATTTAGGCCACCTCATTTGCGCTAGTGCTCAAATCCATCTGCAATTTACCAGTGTTTTAATTTCTATGTAGGTAACAGGAAAGGATGTGGGATCATGACAATAAAATGTCGAAAATGTTACCATTAAAAAGCAGATGGCATTTTGGTATTTGCCACTGACCTCCAAACAATTTCTTTTGACTTAAAAGATAAGACCATGCCAATTGGCTAACAACCATAAATATATAAATGCAATTATTTTTTATAGGGCCCTAGGATTCTTGGGGTTCTAGGCTCTTGCCTACTTTTGAATTATAGTTAAGCTTACCCCTGGTTGCAATAAAGGTGAGATGAAATTTTTGGGTTGCAAAAACTGTACTTTTTGATTTTTGTTATAATCACTGTCATTTTATGTCTTTGACAGAGAGCCCATAATGCCACTGAGGTTTTCTTTCTTGGCTAAAAGTAGAAAGGGAAGCATTTTTAAGATCAGGCATCTGTTGCTACCTATTCCCCCGATAAAATCAGAAAACTGAATGGTGCATTAACGGTCCCCCAGCATTCTATTCCATGTGCCTCACACATGGGAGATCCATCATAAATCCAGCACTCCAGGTTCATCCTCCTCGTTTGACTACAGTCAGAACTTTGCAGATGTATGATTTTGTTTGCTCACTCTTGACATGATAGCACAAAACACCAGTGAATTTGTGCTTCTTACGTAAGTTTCTTGAGTAGCTCATCCTTTCCTCATTGCTTCAGGAAACAGAACCATTTCTGATGTATCGCCCAAGCAATAATACAAACCATTTAGGAGAAAACAGCTGGTTGTTCCTTCCTTCATCTTGGTGCAGAGGAATTTTCAGAGAAATGAGAAGGAAATGTGACAAAGTTTTGTGTGAAATAAAATATCCTCCCTTATGAGTCACAACCTTGAGTGGTTTTTATCATGTTTTACAGTGATCCAACATAGTCTCACCGGTTCGAACATGGCAAAGACAGCCACTCCATGGTGTCTCTTCAAAGACTTATTGTTCATTTGACTGTTAGGTATGCTCCAGGTCTCAGCTTAAACAATATCGCAGCTTAATGTTGTTAAAGTGGAACATCTTGCGTCCGTATTGAAAATTTTAAATTGTAATTAGAAATTGAGTTAACCTCTACATTAAGGTAATATAGTGTAACACAAGGTCAGCTGGTGGGCGGTATCATCAATGGCAAGGGTGGGGTTTCACCTGACTGACAGCTACCCATTGCTCACCCCTGTCCAGCATCCAGAGGCTTAATGAGAACTGCCTGAGGCCATTTCAGTTAAAAGGACCTCATTGTCCAAGTGGGGAGTTCTTTGCTTGGTGCAGGATGGATGGTTTATGGTTTCTTTTATTAAAAGTCTTTTTGTTGGAAGCTTGCTGTCTGGTGCCTTTTATTCTGCTTCTGCAACCACCTGTACCCCACAACTGGCCAATATAACTTGAGAAAAGACAGGTACTACAGTAATACTGAGTTGGTGTATTGGAAGTATGTACCACTGAGTAGACACTTGTAGAGACTCATGGTTTCCTAGACCAGGAAGGAACTCGGAGAGATGCTATTGCCTTCGGTAATTTTGTAGACCAGGCATGTTCCTCACACCGTGAGCTGAACTTGAATCCAACATGCTGTGCCACCCATACTTTACAATGAAATATCCATTTAATTTTGCCATTTTGCGATGCCAAGTAAGTAAATCTCTACATCAGGTTAATAAACTGTACTGAATACCTAAATTAATTAAAGGGCCCAGTTCAGGAGGGGGTGCCATCTGCCAGCCACAAGGTATTGAGTGGCCAAAGGAGAGAAAGCAGAAATTTAAATTTGGAAAAATTTATTCTGGTAGCACACATTTTTATCCAGAATCACATACAAGAACCGTACCTTCACTTAACTTGTGTAAGAAAATTCATTGAACTTTTTTGTTTTTGAACAAGGAAACTCGATGAAGAGTTCAAAATAAGAAGTCAAAGCAAGAGAACATAAAGCAAAAATGGACAAAAAAGACCAGTGGTGAACAAAAGAAACCAGAGGTCTTTCCAACATACAAGTTTTCTTCAGCTTATGAACATGTTGTGGAAATTGCTTTCTTCTGTAGTTCATAACTGTTTGAAGTTATTTTTCAAATAGTTTATTCAAATAACAGGACAGACTACTAGTACATCTTGAAGCTGCAGCTTTGGTGTTAAAAACCATCCTCCTGTTTGCGTGCTCACAGATTCACGTCTTTCTTTTGCTGTTGGTCCGAAGTCTTCCATAAATCCAAAAGCAAAAACTATTAATTTAATCTTAATGCCTTAACGGAGTAGCAACTAAATCATTACTGCTTTTCAAACATCACAGAAATTTGTTCTTATTCCGCTCAACCACATTTCTTTTAAAGGACACTGCATGTGCAAAATTTTAATAAGTGATCAATTATGAAGTAACCTGATGCCCCGCGCACACACGTCACACAGATGTCAGGTAATGGTGGCTCACCTGCAGGACATCGCTCAAGGCTGATATGGGATAGTTGCACAGAGGCCTCTGTGTCCCCTGCACATTCCTCCTGGAAGGGTATAGACCAGCAGCACAAATGGAGTCAATGAGCAAATTCAAAGGAAAACCAGTAAAGCAAGGGAAGCAGTTGCATGAGGAGGTAGAAAGGTCTGTGGTCCTTACCTGGCGTTTTCAGCCTGTGATGTCAAAAACCACAGTGAATGCAGGTTAGTGGTACGGCGTGGTATTGTATTGCAATTTATTTAGTGACAGATGTATTTACCATGACAGTAACTGAAAGCCATTAATTTAGGCCAATTTTAATTTTCCGATATTAAGATAAAAAAAATAGCACTCACTCGAATTATACAGAAATATTATGCATTTACAACAACAAATGCTTTAATGTTTTGGGATGCATATCTTCTTTTTTAGTACTTTAATACAATTTATTGAATAGTTCTTTGAATGGTTACCTAGTGTAAAAATTGAGGTTTAGTAATTGTTAGAAACACACATTTGTGGCTCTGTTAAGTTCTGTACCTGAATGCCCATGCTGCCTTGGTATCAACAGACAGTATTACGGCAACAATCACACTGTAAACAATTTTTCAAGAACATTGTCTTACCTTTGATATTTGTATATGCTGAGTCCAGGCCAGGGGGTTAGTCTAATACTTCTTTCCCGGAATTTTTTATGAACTTCAGGAGTCAGAATTAGACCAGCAGTGCATTCGGACAGCGGTACAATTCAGGCTTTCCTACCATGAGTCTTGACAATAGGACAAATGCACAAACAAAAAGCAAAAATTAAGGACAAAGAAAAAACATCCAACAGTATTGTCTGGCAATGAAGGAGAAAGGAAAAAAACCACTGAGGTGAGAAGATGGAAGAAATACAAATGCAAATGATCACTACCCACCCCACTAGGGTTTAGGAAACTGGGAGACCAGCAGTGGTCAAGGAGAAATGAAAGGAATGCGGTGCGGTTGAACAGGAAAGGAACGGCAGACGAACTACAGCCAACAACAACGTGATGGAAGTAACAAACAAGGCAGCAGCAGGTTTATTTGTCAAGTGTGCAGCATGGAGCTGAAGGGAAAACCCACAACAGAACAAAAACAATGAGGAAGCAACACCACGTGCGAAAGCATCCAGAGAAACTGCAAGTTAGAAGTTAGTGGGCCTTTGTAGACATTCATGATAAATTGTTGTGCGTGAACAGGGGTTTGTGCTAATATTTCCCTCCCAAAATGTTGGTTTTTCAATTGCAAAACTGCATGTACATTTGTAGCCTTCAAAAGGGAAAGCAGAAAGAAACCTAGAAGGCATTTGGCACGCAGTTTCCAGCTGAACAATCCTTGATTGTCCTTTAAAGGGGGTTAAAAGGAAATCATGGTCCTCTAATGTTCCCTAACCTACCAGTTCAAAGAAAGACCACTTGCTCATCACCAAATTCATTTCATTATTTTTACCAACTCCTTTTATTTTTTATTTGTTAAAATAGAAATGATTTCTTTACTTCAAGGAGGCTGATGTGGGGATGTAAACCTGGACACCAAAAGAGCCAAGAAGGTTATGACTGAAGTGGAGAACAGTGTGTGGGTCTCCCTGTGTTTGGCGCACAGTCAGTGAGCTCCTCAGGCCTGTGGTCTCCAGATGCTCCTCCACGATGACTGTGTCATTAGAGTTGGTGACCAGCAGGCCAGACAAATGCCACTCTATGCTGGGGGAGGGATTCCCATAGCTCTCACAGAAGCAGCTGAGTTCTGCTACAGTTCTGTTGCCACTCCAGGAGGGAGAGATCTGTGGTAGATCAGAGCAGAACATGGGTCACAACTTTTTGTTTACTTGAAAAAAAAAACAATCTTACACTCAACATGCAGAATTTATTCTCCGATTTTTTCTCACTGTCCACTGTCCGTGAACAGCTCATTTTCTTCTGGTTGTGGAGACAGGATGCAGTGAAGGTCACAACAGAAGACACAAATTTGGTTTTATCTGCTTTCTCCTGCAGTTGAGTGACCCCCTCACTTCACATTTGGGGGGTGCGGAAGCCAGGGCAGAGCAGGTCAGAGTCTATTGTCGCCCTCCTTCACCTTCACTTTGTCTGGCATGATCTGGGGTTTTACTGGGGCGTGAGGAAAAAGATACACGTGGCAGTGACCACAGTGCACAGCATCTTACTCTTACACACACCTGGTCTGAGTCTTCTGGGACTTTGATTTTACTGTATGTACTGAAAATATAAATATTTTATATTTCAGTACTTCATAGGGCATGATGGTAAAATTTAGAAAAATTTCTGAGGACAAAAGTTGAAATAGATATTCAAATAAAGAAATGTTCAGCTCTTCCTTGTGACATAACTGAAGCCAAATATACTCAATATAATCGCACATGGCATAGTCCTTAAAGCTGCAGCACTTGGCAGGGCTCTTTTAATCTGAACAAATTTCTTGTACTTTACTGATGTAGTAAATATTAAATAGCTGTATGAATACGCAAATAATGGGCAGTAGCTTAACACTGCCAGCAGCTCTGGATAAAAGTGCTAGCTAAACAGATTTATCTTCATCACAACCTGCACATCCATGCGGACTTCTACACCTTCACTATCACACAACTTCTAAAACTGTAACTGACTCAGAAATGGGTCAACATCTGTTTATAAAAATTTGTTTTTAAAGGCCTTTTTTATAGAAGTAGTTCTTAGCCTGACTTCAACCTATCTTTCAATTTGTAACTTCTAAAACCAAACCATTCAAAAACGAATCCACATTTCTTTACTAAATGAGATTTGTGCCTTTCACATTAATCTACACAGCTTCCGAAAAAGTATATCTGAATTTATTAGGCAGTAAAATTATGAAGTAGAATTTATCAGTCCATCCAAGTTGAATGTTGTACAGGATTGTAGTACAGTTCTTCTTAAGCAGATCTCCAGTTATCTTTCCTTGAATCTTCTTATCTTTTGCCGTAACACTTGAATCAAACACAGAATTCTCATCCTCCATCCTGCCTTTCCTCCATATTCCTTTGACTGGGCTGATCAGGCCCTTCTCAAAATCTTGTGAAATGTGGAAGCTGCAGGGAATCAGCACACAGGATCCCCCCACAGCTTCTATGGTCTTAGGCTGCCATGCTGACCATGGATTGCACACAACACCCGTAAGACACACACCATCGTCACTCGCTGCACACAACAGTTGCCCACTGAGGCGTAAAACAGCATCACAGGGTCTTCACTTGGTGCAAGTTCACCGAAATACAAGCCGACAGCTAAAATAGCACAATATAATAATTATGAACACAATAAGTACTAATGCCTATGGATGAAATAAAAGGATTTGGTTTTTTCATGGAAAACTATGCAAATATGAAAGAGACCAGTGTGAGCACAGAAAATAGAGCCAAAACCAAACCCAAAGCTGTGAACCCAACACCACCCACTGAACTGTAGTTACTCCCACTGTGAAAAGGACAGGAATGATTTCGCCCAACCTTGCAGCAGGAAGCCAAAGAGGAACAATCTCTGAGCTCCAGGCATGGTTCTGTGTGTCAGTGAGGTTCAGTAGGACTTAGTGGACCTCCCCAGCTTGGTGTGTTGGACCTGGTGAGAAGAAATACCCAGCACTTGTTTGCACAGACCATCAGGACAAAATATAGGAGGCATATACAGCTTTGTTCAATATTCATTAACAGAAATACCAGTACATGACAAAATTACTGTCAAATTCATTTTTTAAATTCTGATTCTCAATAAAAAGCTTTTTTTTTCATGAAACTATTGACATAACTATCCCTACATCTATGAAGCTGATTCTCTGCTTGTCTGTTCTTTATGCACAGCTTTGTTTTTCAAGCCACAAACTTGAAATTTGGCTTACAGGTACTTCTTACCTTAAGTCAAGTTTTTTTCGCAGTCTCTCACTCACACACTGTACACACACAAATAGAGGAGGATCTCATTTTCCTCTAATTTCCTCTCCCTCTGACAGACTGAATGGCCAAAATTTCCCTGTTGCTCCCTCATTGCACCTGCACTCTCCACCTCTCAGTTGCTGCAGCTAAGCACTTCAACACCTGATTGTGCCTCCATGTACATCTATCCTACGACAAACCAACCTTGCAGCCTGACAGTATATGGCTTGCTGTTCCTACCTCCGAACGCAGGACAGGTTGGGTCCTCATGTACCTACTGCTTGAGGTTCTGTGGTGAAGGTCTTAGGGTTTTCAGGTCTGGACCCAATCGCAGACTCAATGAAGCGAAGCAAGTTTATTCTAAGAAGATGCAAGTTGTTTGGCAAAATCAGGTCAAGAGAAAGCAGGATCGAATAAACACTTTCACACAACAGGAAAATGCGGTCACAACTTAACAAAACATAGGGCTTAAATACCCAAGGATGTGATGCGGTGGGTGAACACGCTATGATGTTCAACACAATGACGAAATCGCCTAAGAACGCATCCCTGTCGTTAAGCAACGCGTATCTGTACTTGATAATAAACAGCTATGTTAGCGGTTTATGTATTTGCTACCCTATTTAAGAGCTCAAATATGTATAGCCTATTGCTCCAAGGCTACAAACCTGTGCAGCTTGGTACAACAGATGCTGTAAAAATGAGATGTATGGGGCTGCTGCCGGCGTAACATAGCATACTGTTTTACAGTAAACTTTTTTATTAGTAAATAGATTACACTATAAAATAACAATAAAAAATACGGTATAGTAAATACATAAACCAGTAACATACTTGTTTATTATTATAAGTACAGGTATGCATCACATAAGGATGGGCATGCGTTCGGAAGAATGCATCCTTAGGTGATTTTGCGGTTGTGCACACATCATGTATGTGCGCCACTTTATAGGATGGTTTGTAGCCTAGGAGCAGTAGGCTATACATATAGTGTTGTATATAATTTGTTATTACTGTTTATCTGTCCACTTGGTAACACAGTCAGTGTAGAAAATTCAACTGCTTATATTTTCCGCACAAACACGCAGACTGTACGATGCCCCAATGCCATTTCTAGCGCTGTTGAAAGTAGTTGGATAAAGCAAGGCTTTTAACTTTATTACAGCGTGCACAAATAAACAACTCTCAAGACTTTTTTTTAGTTGGGAAATACTGTATTTTTATGTGTTTTTTCCTCTTCCTGGGACTGGAAAAGTTAAAAGTATTTGGAGTGTCTACTTGCATGTGTTTGGGAGCAGAATGCAGAGGAAATTTGTGCTATGCATCCTCCCATTTCTAGATTCAGACATTAAGATGTTGTTTCTAAGTCATTAAACCCCAGTCCTTGAACCTTTACAGTTTTTAAACATGTGTGTGGATGCATAAGGCAATATGGTTGGCCACACTAACAGTGTGCGTGTGTGTGTGTATGTGTGTGTGTGTGTGGGGGGGGGGGGGGTTTAAAAAAAAAAAACTTCACTGCTGGCCATTCTCTACATTGTCAGGCCATGTGCTTCTGTTTATGTTTATTGTCATCGTGTGCTTCTGTTTGTTCCCATGTTCTCCTTACCCTGCTCCCCACCTGATCACTATTATTACCTTAATTGTTACCTCTTGCATCGCTCCAACAGCCTGTCTCTAGTTTTTGCCCGATGATTTGGATTATTTGCTGTTTGTTTTCCCCGACGATTTGGATTGTTTGCTGTTTGTTTCCCCGGTTTCTTGATCCTGTTTCCCTTGATTCATTTTTGCCCAACTTAGATTTTCCTTTAATACATTTATTCCAGTTTATTGAGTCTACAGTTGGGTCCTCACCTGAAAACCCTAAAGGTGAAGATACAAGTACTGTTTGCATAACTTAATGTCAGGTATGCATCTAATCTTGGGGGGGGGGGGTCTTGTCAGTGTTGTTCTTGCCAAATGTCATTAATTGTTCATGTCAAATGGATGGGTGGAATAATTTTGGGAACTGCTGCTTCAGTTGCTCCACAACAAACAGTCGTGAGAAGGAAGAAAGAGGTTGTGTAAGAATGTCATGCCATTATAGGCCAGACTACTTCAGTTCTGTTGTGTCACTTTATATCATTTTTTGTCATTTTTAAGTTGGTAGGATGGAATCTTATGTGTAATGCATTTCTGTAGATCAGATAAACAATACTTCCACAACACTGCGTGTTACAAAGGAAAATTGGCCTAAAACAGAGGTGTTAATAAAAATACATTTTAAGGGGTTATTCTGTACTGACCATAAATGCACACTATGGGAATGTAGGCCAAACTGGAATCTTCAAGCTTTTGGCAACCTAATCCAAATGTAAAGCTTGCAGCGTCTAAATGAGCTTCTTTCCGTCCTGTTCCTGGGATTCTGTGTGCCAGCTGTTCACTTGTGCCCAGAATCTTAACTGGATTTGACTGAGCAGTTACTTTCAGGGCAAAGGGACAGGGAACTGAAAGTGACAAAATACATTCTCAAATCTTGACTTGGTTTGGCTGTTCCCCTCAAACACAATGTATCCTTATTAATTGCTTCACATTTATTCTTTGCACATAACAAAAAATGCTGTAATATGAAAATATTGTTCATATAAATCATTAAAAAAAACAGAACAGAAAAAGACAAAAAGGTTACTGATGTGGTGTAAACAGACAGATGTAATAATTAAATTTTATAGAATCATTGCATTTGTTAATCTGCAATGGACTGGTGTCCCACCCAGGCTGTGGTCCTCCCAGTCCCCTGTCAATTCCAGGGTGGGTTCTGGACCTCTGCAATCCATACTGGGACAGCAGATTAAAGAAAGTGAGCGAGAATATTTGGCTCCATTACCAACAGTCTGATTAAGGGCATTACAGCAGGAGCAGGAATTCAAACCCAAATGCTTTGTTGCTCCAGAAATATGAAAGCATTTGGTGTGAACTTAACAGCTTCCATCTATCCACTATCATTAACCGTTTTATCCTGGTCAGAACCATATGTATCCCAGGGCCCTCGGCTGTTAAACTACAATTTGGATAGAGTGCTCAGTCCATTGTAGGATTGGCACAAAGTTGAACACAAATGCACTTACTTTGGCCGATTTAAAGTGACCAATTAACCTGAAATATGTGTCTTTGGACTATGGGAGAAAATGGGGAAGGCACACAAACACAACGCAGACAGATGGACTCAAACCCGCACCTGAACAACACCAGCTCTGTGAAGGAGGGGCACTACTTGCTGAGCCGCCCCAAATGTTTTTCTGAAGGAGGATTTAAAAGTTTGATGTTCTATCAAAAATGTTTGACTGTATTATCACTCCAAATTAAACTGGTATTAAGGAGATGTAATCTCTCTAATGATTATAATATAATATATATTAAAATATATTATTATAATATAATTATGGGACCTCTGCAGGATTCCCTTTGCAAAAACATCTCTGAGATGCTTGGATCACATCTTCAGCAAAAGAAACACAAATTTTTACATAACAAAATGGAAACAGATCCATGTCACTTCCTGAAAAAAACACTTCTTTGTGTAGTCACGGATGTCCCCATAAAAAGGTGACCGAATGTATAATTAATGAGTTTGTGTTGTTTAATTCTCTCTTAATGGCATCTGACTAAAGGATCTTCTCAGTGATCCCAGTAACCTCACAGCTTCTTTAAAATGAGTTTATGGCTGCGTGGTGTACTTGGTGCCATTTGTGCCTGTAATCCTGAGTCCCTGTAGATGCCAATCGCTGTCCCCACTGTCCCTGTGTACCCCTTGGGTGGCTAATGGGTTGGTCCTGGGCATGCCTTAGCACGTCCTCTTTATCGAAGAGCTGCACGAACTGCACCGTTTTGTGTCTCAGTTAAGTGTTTAGTCCAGGCACTCCTTCCAGGTATCTGGCAGCATCTATTGCAATTGGAAGAGAGCCAGCTCAGATCTATCTCAAATACATATTCTCTGTTTTTTGCTTGTATACTGTTGTATACTGTTTCTTTGTATACTATTTCTTTCTCATTGTTATCTCTTTAACCTTCTAAAGCACTTTGAACTAGAGATCTCTGTATAAAAGGTGCTATAAATGTTGTTGTTGTTGCTCCTTGGCACCCAGGCGCACACAGAGAGATGAACTACATACATTTTTACTGAATTAGAAAAGTGGTGTTAACTTTCTTAAAGCTAACCTGGTTCCTGTGGTCTCCTCCCCATCTTAGGAAACGACCAGGCCTAAAAGTGACACTGGAGATGCCGAAAAGACAAGACATCCTTGCTCTGGTGTTAATTGTGTTGCCATGGATCCTGCTCATGACAGTGTGGCATCAGACTGCTATTGCCCCTCTGCTCACTATCCGAAAGGGTGAGGTCTGACCACAGATCAGAGGTTGTACGTTGCAGGCCAATGGTCAGTAAGTGAAGAGCATACAGTCACTAGCCACCAAAAATATGATGGCCAAAATTAAAACCAGACTCATCACAAGTCAGTAAACCGTACATCACAAATAGAGAATAACTCTCAATTTCTCATATTTACTCAGACCCTTCTGGCATCTTCCACTAACAAACTCTTAGAACAGCTTCACTGACCCTCATCTGTTGTTGCGCTTTGTCTGGAATTTCTACCCAGAAACATATGACAACATAAACACTTGTATTCATCTTTTCAATAGTCAGACAGAAATATTACACTTCTTACGCCTTTTTATTTAGTGTTTCAAATAATTAGTCACACCAAATAGTTTAGTGGCTCTGTTAGATACAGGTAGAAAATGCATTTATTTTATGTGTGTGTTTATGTAACCCAGTGGTCCACAAAAACACTGACAAAGTGCTGTGTTCAGAAGAACTGTCAGCAGAGAACCTTATGTGTCCATAAATAGGTTTTCAACCCACAGGGAGTCACAGCATCTGTTCATGACAAAATTTTACACTGAGTATAGGCTAAGGCCACTTGGCTCCGGTTAAATGAAAGTGATGTTTACTGATGTTTGGGTGCTTTAAAGATGTTCTCTGGCAGAATACAGAGTGTATTGAGTCTTGATCTCTGTTGGAGTGTAGTTATGCTCTCATTTCCTACCTCATAACTCCCTCCTAATGTCCAGGGGTTGGATTACCAAGCCAGACAGGCAACTCACTTACAAATAAATAATAAATAACTGTGACAAATAATGGTAATATCTCACATAAAAAGATTAACTTTTAAGTTGATCTGTTGTGCTTTAAGCTGTAGTGATTTTGTTTTAATGAAAGTTATGGGAAGCCTAAAATGCTACGCAGCATGTAGGTGCTGCATTGGTAGTTTTAGGAGAGGGCAAACAATTTTATAATTGGTGTTAGCCTGGCTGCCACTTAGTCAAAGATCTCTTTATCCTATCACAGAGGGTTGTAATCCACTGGCCAGCAGGTTTGCCAAACCTGTACATTACCAGGGACCAACAGATACCCAAAAAATTCTGTCTGAGCAAAGAGCGGAGGGAGGGACTGCCAGCTCCGGACTCCGGGGAGTACTGCTCCTCAGACAAAGGCGTTGTGGAGGTGGTGAGAACAGAGTATGTGTATACCAGGCCACGACCCTGGTCCAAAGCTCTGCCGATCATCCACGTGGTCACACCTACCTACAGCCGGCCCATGCAGAAGGCAGCACTGACGCGGTTAGCTAACACCTTCCTGCATGTTCCTAACCTGCACTGGGTGCTGGTGGAAGACTCAGTAAGGCCAACAGCGCTGGTAGCTCAGCTGCTCCATGAGACGGGACTCCACTACACACATCTCAGTGTGGAGACACCACGTAACTACAAGCTACGTGGTGGTACCCGTAATCCACACATCTCCCGTGGCACCATGCAGAGAAACCTGGCCCTGCGCTGGTTCCGTGAGACGCTCAGTCCCAATACTCTGCAGCCAGGTGTTGTCTACTTTGCGGACAATGATAACACCTACAGCCTGGAGCTGTTTGAGGAGGTGAGAATTATGAAAATGCTGCCATTTAGTTGACCATCATGACTTCGGCCAGAAGCGGTTTGTGTTTTTTCTATTTCTGTATGGACTGAAGGCTAAAAAAGCAAAACTAGGCTTCTAGAGTCATTAAATACAAATGGATAAAAATAATACTAGAAAGCAATAAAGGCTTCATCTACAAAAATTTAATTACAAATGAATGAGTGCTAGGTGATGCTCAGCTCAAAGCACAGCCTTTTTGTTGTTTAACTGAGCGCAGGAAAAAAATGAAGGCACTTCCCTTAATGCTTTTTAAATCGGGGAAAAATACCTACATCAAGGACAAAACACAATTTTGCTTTTCATTTCTCCTTTCGTTTGTTGGCCATTCCATTCCATCATCTGCAGGGATGCTTCTTTCCAGTGTTCTGATTTTCTTTCAAAGCTCCTAACATGACATGAGGGCCTCTTTTTTTGCCTTGTGAATTTGGTGTTTAGGAGTGGTTCAACTGTCCATGGTGCTGATCCACATCCATACCGAAATACTGATACACCCACAACGTGTCCAGCACCTAGACTCACAGCACTTCAGGCCTATACACCCATAATGCATCAGGCCCAAAGACACAGAACACATCAGGTTTATGGATGCACCATTCATCAGGTCCATGTACACAAAGTGGATCTGGCGGACAACTCTAGGTACATACCATAGACCTGCATTGCATTAGGCACAGAGGTTCAGAATGCATGATGATGACAATACTCTGATTCCAATTCATATGATTATACATAGGTATGGAAACGGGCATTATTATAACAAGACGAGAGAAAATTGGAAAAACCCAAATGGTCAACAGTCAGTATGTGTCATGGTAGCAATTATGCTGTGTGCCAGGTTCATTTCTGCCCTACAGGAAACTCCCAATTAGATCCTGTGTGCTTGGATGAATCCACTGCACCCCCCCCCACCTGCCACCCAGCCTTCAGCCTTCACAGCACCAACAGAAGACCCCAGGGTTAGGCTCCTCGTGCACTTGGCAAAAAATAAACGCGTTTTAAGAAATAAGCTTCTCATCAGTGAAACCCACATGCTTATTTAATTTTGAACTTATTTAAACTTTGCTTTGGAAAAAAACAGGTTTGCTCTATGTGTCTGAGGCCTTCCCTGGGGATAATTTTGTTATTTGCGCCTTCCTTTTGCTCCTCAGCTCTCATTTTAGGATGCACTGTAAAAATTTTCCATGTAAGACCAAGAAAGAGCCTGGCTGCAAGTTAAATTACATTAAATTTCACATTCGATGATTTAAAACTTTGGATCACCCAAATAAAGGTAGTATACAGTATTGTGCACATGACCCCAATGCTTAGACAATTATATAGAAATATTTTCCCACTGAGCAGCCTCATT
Source organism: Heterotis niloticus (assembly GCA_018136845.1). NCBI lineage: Eukaryota > Metazoa > Chordata > Actinopteri > Osteoglossiformes > Osteoglossidae > Heterotis > Heterotis niloticus. The sequence continues at coordinate 12,256,800 of CM030905.1, forward strand.
CATCAGCTCCGGTGGCCTGTTGTGGTTTCTTTGGGAACAGAAGTTCAAACAAATAAGACAACAGGTAAGGTCCTCCCTTGACAATCGTGTCATCTCATGACCGCAACTCCCATTTCCAACAAATTCTAGCATTTACATTTGTTCATTTAGCAGACATTTTTCATCAAAGTGACATACAGTGAGAAATATGTAGCATTTAGTTAAGAATTTATTCAAGATTATAACCATGTACACTGCACTAAACTCCCTACTTTTATACAGCAGAGTTGTATGACACACGTACATGTCCAAATACACACTATGGGAAATTTGGACTCACCAGTCCACCTGAAACACATCTTTAGACTGTGGGGAGAAACATGCAAGCTGCAAACCCACTAAGCAGGGATCAAACCCATGTCCAGGTGCTGTGAGGTGGTAGTAGTGCTTTCAGTTATGCTATCTTTTCACCATGTCTGGCACAAAAGTAAATCCTTTTGCTAAGCCCTTATTTGGTCTCTATACTCTGCCCCTCAAACCAGATGCGGTCAACCCAGAAAGTCTCTGTGTGGCCTGTGGCCTTTGTGGGGGGCCTTCGCTACGAGTCTCCCAAAGTCAACGCAGCTGGCAAGGTATATGGCTGGAGGACAGTGTTCAACCCACACCGGCCCTTTGCTATCAACATGGCCGGCTTTGCTATCAACCTGCGCCTCATCCTGGCAAAGCCCCAGGCCTACTTCAAGCTGCGTGGCATCAAGGTTGGCTACCAGGCGAGCAACCTGCTCCGAGAACTGGTCACTCTCAATGACCTAGAACCCAGGGCAGCCAGCTGCACTAAGGTGAGGCATCTACTTGCCTGCTCCGGTCTCAGGTGACATTGCTATGTTTCTTCACAGCTAGTGTACCAGTGTGGGATCACAAGACTTCTAACATGATGGAGTACCCTTGAGAAAAATAGCCATTTCCTTGAATGAATAAAACTAATACATTTAGGATGAAGGCATTAAGTGTACGATATACAAAAGTGATTCCTCGGTTTATGAACACAGTAGGCACTGGAAATTGGTTCACAAACTGATTTTATAAATCAAATCACATTTTTACCAATGAGTCACAATCAGTTAAAGCTTAGTAATGTACACATCTCCAGTTTATTTGCTGGTGATCTGTAGAAGTCATGCAATTGTTAAAAAAAAAATGGGCAGGATAAAGACGCTTCCTTGCCTTAACAGTGGAGGCTAATACTTTCTGTTTGTATTGAGATTCACACCACAGTGGTGAGTTATCTGAACGAAAAAAGGTTCTGGCTTCTCTTATGAGTCCGTTGTAGCGCATTAGCACGTAGTTGTGATGGCGGTTAGCTGTTACCAGGTGGCGGTGTTGGTGTGGTTAGTTGTTGTGAAGCGTGATAAAGGTAAAGTAGGTGGCGAGGGGCTTCTTCCTTTGAGACGGCGGGTAGAAAGAGCAGTGAGTGTGAGGACGCTAAGGCAAAGGGTAGGCAATGTGAGGAGAGGTGGGGAGGCGCAGTGGTGCGCGTGGTAGTGGAGGGGAGCAGCTTCGGGACGCCTGAGCCGCGGTTGAGCCTTCTGGAGGTGTCATGGGCCTAACTCAACGAAAGTTTTGACAGGTTAGCCATTGTGTAGCGGCTTCGTAGGCGTGCTGTGGGATTGCCGTGGGGGTTAGGACGGGGTTAGATGGGTAATGGGATCCCCTTTATAATCCAAGTTCCTGTTATTTGGCACTGTGTGTTTAATACGAACATAGCAAATTCAGAAACATGGCAGCTCACACTTGTGACTCTCACACACTCTTATTGTTGGCCTACAGATTCTAGTGTGGCACACGTACACAGAGAAGCCCTTTTTGATCAACGAAAGGAAGAAGGGATTCACAGACCCCAACGTGGAGATACAAACTGGTAGAGTAATGCAAGAAATACTGAAGCACCAGTACAACAAAACATAACCACAGTACCTTCACAAGTATTCAAACCCTTGACCATTTCTCTTACTTTACTGACTCAAAAGCGATACCATGAGAGTAAATTCTTGGAAGTTTTATTATGAAATAGTGAAAATCAGAATTATTTAAAGTGCTATTGTTCATATTAGAATAAATTTAAGAAAAATTTTAAATGATATGTGCTATTTGCATAAGTATTCAGTTTGTGTGCTGTGGAAACTTCACGTTTGCACAGATGAAAAACAATTGCCATATTGCCATAATAATTTTCTGCATAAATCCCCATGTTAGTGTTATTAGTCAGTGAAAAGTATGAAAAGGAACACTACTGAGCATTTTACAAATATTAGACATGGTGCATAAATTACACAGATGCATGAATTGAGAAACAAGATAAAAAGTCATACAAGTCTACAGACAAAGTTCTCCAGTGAGGAGGTGAGCTGGGCACAAGTTATACTCAGTTGCTGAATGCTCTCAGGTGCACGAGCTGGGCTTGGTGTTGTGCAAGAACCTGATGGTGCTGGGCCAGTAACACATGCAGCTGTGTTATGCTTGCTGCCTCCATTTCTGGCGTAGTCTTACTGTAAGAACTGAGGGGTGGAGGAAGCACTAGCAGAACACCACAGTCTTGTTGTCAGAGAACATTTTACTAAGAACAGGGTTCAACAAGGAGTAAGTCAACAAAAGCAGAGACAGTCAAAATGGGGGGGGGGGTAAGGCGCAAAACCGTTGTAAAGATTAGCGGGGAACAAATCAAGGTATTCCCCATGGAAGGTGGGTCAAAGAACACAGTCAGAGATCAAGAATCACAAAGAACTAAGGTCGCACAGTCGCAAAGACACAGTCAAGGGCTCAAGAATTTAAGGGAACTTGGCTCACAGAACTCCGGTGAGATTCAGCAGAAGACGTGAGTGCTGAGGGAGGGTCCAGGTGGGTCTTATAAATGGTCCGTAATTGGTTCCCACGCCCATCAGCATCCAGTCTTGGGGTGGGGCTGGAGAGAACCGCATGTGCATGTGACAGTCCCGTAGGAGGCGCGGGGATGACAGATGCATACTAAACCAAGAAACTCAAAAGATGTTATCTCAATAAAAGATGTTTCTACCAAATATTAATCTGTGGAGATGGAATACCTAAGTTTTATGTTTATATTCTTAAAATGAAAAATTGGTCAAGGATCTGAATCATTTTGCTAAACACTACTCAAGACGCTAGAATGTGTTTGTATGCTGTATGGGTGTGGTTCAAACAACTCGGATCAGTCATTTGAATGGGGGGGGGGGGGTGTCCACATACTTTTGACCATATAGTGTATTTTAGTATAAATGGATGTTACAAAAACGTATCTTCTAACATTGGAGCTAATAGTAATTACTTCTGAAACTAACAAAGTTTTACACATGAAACAGCACAAGAAGGAACTGGATGCTGTGTCGGTGAACTGGGAAAAAAGAATTGCATACTGCATCCCAGTGCACTTCTTCTTTTGCGCAACACAAACTAGGGCAGAAGTCAGTACTGTGTCAAAGTAGTGCGAAATACTACCAAATATTTTCCAACACATTCTGGGGCTTGCATTTGTTTTTAAAATTTATTACTAAGGTGTCCATCATGTGTATTCTCATTTTGGGCTACAGCAGGGGATTTGGCAGGGATTTGTACTGTGGTAAACAGGGAGTCTTTGGAGCTTTCAGAGCTTTTCTTCAGCACAGCTGCAAATGTCTTGAGTCTCCACATGTTGAAAAGAAACAATTTGTTGTTCTGGAGCAGGACTGTTGTGTGTATGAAAAAGTCTGGCTTTCTTATTAGCACTTGTGTAACAGTGTTTAAAAGGGATGCAAACTTACACCAGGTGGTGTAATGGTTAGACAGGGAAGGCCTTGAAGGTCCCTATTCTCAGTCCCACCTATTGCTGTAGTCCTTTTTTTCAAGGTATTTATGAATTAATAACAATAAAAATACCTTGCTGTGCAAATGGATAAATCATTGTAAACGTATCCAACACTGTCATTCATTTTGACAATTGTATGAGCTAAATACAGTATAGTAATATAAAAAGTCAAACGTATGTTAAACACTTCTGAATAATTATTTTTAAGTCAGAGGATGTATCTGTTTGAACTGTGGGTATTTTTACTTCCAGCTTTTCTAAGCACAGCGTGAACAAAGTGACTCATGAATCCCATTTGCAGTGTGGCTGTGAGTTCCTGTAATGCAGAAGTTGGCCAAAGGCATTGGCTAAATAGAAAAATTAAGCAACATCAGTTGCAGTTTTAACACATTTTAAAGTGCACATATGGGTGAATAAACCCAACCAGCTTTTATTGACTGTTATATGTTTTTTTTTTTTTTTAATTGCTATTTCATTACTACTGAGAGTGCTTACTAACACAATTGTTTTTATTCAGAGGGAAGATTTTACAGAGGTTTAGCTCACATTGGGCTGGATGACCAGTTTTATAAAATTAGGTTAGAATAGGACAGGATAGCTCTTCATTATTCCCTGCATGGAAATTTGCTACACAGCAGTTGACACATAAGACACCTGTAAGACACGTAATAGCAAACAAATAGCAATAATACTTAGCAGAAGAAATTATGACAAAATAAACTAAGATTCTAGCTTCTCTGAAGGTCAGTATGATCAGGTGCACATTCCTTTATTGTTGTGCTAACAGCATCAGGATAACTGATGTTAAACCTGGGCCGCAGTGTCACACCGTTATAATGACCCCTTAAGGACAGTTCTTTGACCAGCAGGGTTCCTCACAATAAGCAAGACAACAATATTGTTTTTTGCCTGCCTGACCTAAGTTTGCACTGTCTCTTCATATATTCTGCATTTGCCTTTGTCTGTTCCTGTCCACGGTACCTCCTGGCTTCCCAAGTTCCCAGCCCTTCAGATCTTCTCGATTTCCCTCCAGTCATTGTGTCCTCATCTCTTCTGCTTTCTAGTTGCACTTGAGTTCACCAGTCTTTATAGTCTCTATTCGTCTTCATTTGCACTCATTTACTGTATGCAAAACTCGTACATTTGAAATCCACTGTCCATTTTCACTGGGTGAATATGACAGCTATACTGTATCTTAATTTATCAGCTTAGTGTCACCATTTTAAACACTTATTTTAAATGTGTTTTATAGATGTCTCTGTTTCAGTAAACTTTTAAGAATATCTCTTTTACTCTTCGGAGGAAAACAATTCTCTCTGCTGACTACGGCTGTATTGTAAATCACGGTGCTTGTTCATTATTTCATTTCTACATTTTCTGGGATTCCACAACATCAAAATTTGCTGAAATCAATTTTCTTTAGTTTCTGTTCTTGAAATTACTGCAGACTCATAGTTTATCTAATAGAGAAATAAACTTTTAGGTTTGCACAATGTGCTTGGTAGCAAAACCACATGCAATTTAAAAGGAATATTTGTCTGTGAAAAATCATAGTTGGTAGAGATTCCTCAGAGTTATTGTCACCTTTGACCTACAGGATATGAGTGTGAAGTAATATTTTTAGAGGTAAGTTTTGTTAAAAGTAATTTTATCTGTGTGGTCAGAATTTCTTCAGATACCTGTATTTGCTTTGTTAGCATGAAATAGAGCAAGTAGGAAACTAGGAAGTAGTGAGCTCTTACCATCCAGGTTTTAAGACTGAATTTTTATTTACTATTATGCCAAAATCAAAACCTGTCTGCCATACAGTGTTATCAAGGGAGGACGTACCATTACACATAAATGGTTACGGGTCCAGGACCCCAAGAATCCTATGTTCCTCTGAAAGAGATCTCTGTGCTTATATATTGATTTTTATTTTAAGTTCTACTAAAATATCAAACGTACCAAAATTGCTGCTATAGCTATTTTCAGTTGCCTACTGTCAAATGTTGGGCCCCTGGCAGGCCAGGCTGTAATTGACATTGTGTCGCTGTAACCAAAAATGTGGAACAAAATTGTCAAATAGGAGTGAATTTCAGTCACTATATATTTTGCATAGAAGACTAGTGTGTATTTAACAATGCCACTATACACCTGTTGAATAGTACACTATGTAGTCAGGAAAAAATGGGTGGAAATCAAAAGCAAGTAGAAAGATACGAACTGTACAGTCAAAGCAAATTATCCACATCCAGTTTTTTTTTTAATTCTAAGACGATCATCTCCTGTTACCTGCCTGAAAATTTAATACTGATAAACAGCAGCTAGATTTAAACACCCGCTATTAAACTTTCAAACTTTCATGTTCATAGAAACATGTATTTCATGTGTTATACGATGATGTTAAGTAAAACAGCAGCACTAACATTATTTACAGTTAAAGTAAACGACTAACTTCTACAGATTTATGGTTCTTAGTATAACATTTGTTCCCTAAATATTTATTTTAATTGTATTATTCAAATTCAAATTTACCCTTATTAGTTTAAAAATAAGTATTGACATATAAAAATCTAGACTTTTTTAATTGTCACTGCTAACATGATATGCAGGAATGTGAAGAAAAAGTTGTCTTATCTGTTGTATGACCCACTGAACAGTGAATCCTGAGGACTTTTGGCTGATTCTTAACCTTTAGTCAGAGATCGGCAGTACAATATATGGCTTAACCGTAAAAGAAAACTGTTTTCTTTTTGATTTTATTTTAAGTATCGGATATCCTCTTTGTAGAAAAATGACAACACTGGCAAACAACAGCTAGATGTGCACACTAGGGTAGCAATCCAAGCAGCCCACGTAAAGAACATGGTAAATGCATGGATTTAAGGGTTTGTAGCAGGTTGTACTGTTAAATTGATGTTTCATCATTTATCTTAGTACATAATAAAAAAAAGTAAAAATAATTTTTAAAAAAAGGCTCTTGAATCTACCACTATCCTCAAAACCACGCACAGTGTCCTGTCGATTCAGTTAGCATTTCACTGTATGGCATACCTGCTTACCATGTATGTGACAAATAAATCTCTTTGAATCTTGAATCTTTGAATAATACTTTTTCTCACAGATTAGTGTACATACATGATACAGCCTGAACCTTTGCAGTGTGGAGGAATATTTTTAAAGAATTGTTATACATTTATTTCAGCTAAATGGCTTGTCATTCTGTTAAAAGAAGGACGTTTTTTAACAAAAGTATTTTGTTAAAATTCTTTCCCTTATATGGTGTGGTCCAGTCTGTTCACACTGAGCCCCTACTGACTGCAAACAACCTTTGCTGCTCTGAAATGTCTTCCTGTTTTGTGGCCAAAGTGTAGGCAGGACTTCCTTGTTATATTCCTGTCTTAGTTGGTCTGTTTACAGGATGCTTTTTCCATTGGTCTGCTACACTACCGAATGTGTCACACTTTAATGCCTTATATAAGGGCTTTTGCGCTTGGAAGAGGTTGAATCTCCATATAGATCGACTTCCATGCCTGGGTGTAAATTGTGTCAAACTCCTGGCTGTGCTGTTTAATTAAAATATAAATTAAAGTGGTTTGGCTTTTTGTTTGTTATTCAATAATGCAGCATCTCTCCTACTAAGCAATCCAGGGACCAGTGAAAAGGTGTTTTTGCAACCAGGTCTGATTATTTAGATTTATAAAAATAGAAAATGGTGAGAACTTATATTAAGGAAGGTCCCATTCCTGTCTTTGCCTAGGGCCCCAAAACCATTAAATCCACCCCTACATAATATTTAGAAAAAGTGAATAGCATAACATTCATTCTTCAGAGGTGTATCTAATTCTTACACAAAGTTTTTTGTCATACATGTACTTTCATTTTTTTCCCAAAAATGAAAGCAGCTATCAGAAAGTTAGCATAGTGGAAACAGGCATACTGGTGAGAACAGCAATGGATTCCTCTGAGGACACAACCGGTGCGTGGGAGTTTGGATGTTCAGTACCTGAACCAGCCAGCTGTGATGAAGGAACTTCTACTGCTGACAGAGCTCCCACAGGGCATGGAGTCCCTCACTGTCCAAAAAATCCACTTCCTGTAATACAGCTGGGAGTCCTGGGGGTGGGCAATGAAACGGGACAAAATTAAAATGTATTTCTTTTGTGAATGGCACATTTTTCCCTAAAACAAATGAACAGCACATCATGGTCTTTTTTTATTTTACTTCTTTACACAGCTTTCCTGAAGAAAATGAAACCCTTTCTTAAAATTTACAAGTACAGTGCTGAGATTTGAACCTGCAACAGTCCAGGCTTCATGTGAGCTATACAAATATGATGAAATATAAGCAGTTAACATGTGACATATTGAACACAATTCCATCTAGGTCCTAAGGGCTCTGTCTGTTTTGGCTATTAAGCCCTCTCCAGAATTGAATGCCTTTTGGATTTGACCAACTGTGTGATGCAATCTTCCAGGAACCTGAGAAGTGACAGCAAAGAGACCTCAGCACTTTTCCAAAATCACTAAAGTAATAATAGTGAGTGTTATTTAAAAGTGATTCGTACACTTGTGTGTTTTCCCGATAACATTAAACAATAATAAACATCATTCTTTTTTTGTGATCATTGTCAGAAGTGCCTGACTAAATCCATAGTTACTGTGTTGTAAAAAGAAAAAAGAAAAAGTTCAACAGTTGAGGTATGGGTCTTTTCACCTTGAACCTTGAATATTTGGGTCTTAATCCGGTTCAAAGTAGTACTGTCATTTGGAACTTGGCTTCCCATTAGATCTTATCAGTGTTTAAAAGATGCCTTGGTTTTGCATGTTTGTAGTCTCATCATACATGAGCAGGATGGACTAGGATACAACCTTGAACATTGGCTACATGGCCCACATTGCCTGTTGTTAATAGTCTTACAGGTACAGTAGTTAAACTGGATACTTATGCTTCTCCTGAGAGCAGCTAATGTCTCTGCTATGCACACATGTTGTTCTGGGTGATTCAGATATCTTCTTCAGCCTTTTCCAGTGGCTCTGGATTGTAGGAGGTCAGGACTGGAGCAAACTTCCAATCCCACATGCATCACATCCCAGGGGGCAGTTTTTAAATATTATGCATATATACAAATGTAATGTAATTTGTTTTATATGAAATAATCTTTCAGTATATTATACTGTTATGGCCTTGGTGCTAAGGACACCAGTATTCTCGCTTTCTCTCTCTCTTCCTCACTCACTCTCTTTGCTCTGTCAGTTGGCAGCAGTCTGCTGTTGGCTTACCAGTGTTGGAGAAGGCATATAAGCAACAAAGAGACCTGAAGAGACTGCCTTTTCCAGAGACAGACTTGTGGTGGTTGGGTGTGGTGCTTGGTGAAACTAGCTTATGCTAGTTAATGTGTTTATGCTAGTTATGTTAGTCTAGTTTATATGCTTGTTCTCACTTGTTATTACAGAATTGGTGGAGAAAATTTATAAATAGTGTGAATAGTGTAAATAGTTTATCATTTGTATTTTTTCCTTAAATATTAGCAGATATCTCGTAACCCAGAAAGGTGCGAGTGCCATTTTTATTGTACAGTTTTACCTATTCTTTAGTTAGGTAGCCAGGGTAGAATGGTTTATATCTGTTGGTGTTCATTGAGTAGGGTAGGCAGTCTATGACTGAAAAGAGTAGGGATATTTTTATTTGCGTTGGCTGTGCTCACCCCCGGAGAGATGGATTTTGTGTTTCTGTTGTTGCAGTGATAAAACAGACAAACCTCTCTCTGGTTTATAAGGTCAAGAGGAATAGCTTCTGCCTGGGACAGTACCCTCCACATTCCCTATCTTATGTCCCAACTCTAGACTGGGCTGCAATGTACAATAAAACCAATAGAGTAACAACTGCCAAAATAGTCAGAGGTTTTTGTATCCACACATTTTCAGCTCTGCCAGCAACTCTGTTTTGCTTACATCTACATCTTTTTTATAAAGCCCTTTCCATTTACTAAGATAAGGTATTGAACCTTGAAATGGCTTTATGATGGATTGATGGATGGATGGCTAGTGCTGTACTGGCCAGATTTCTTCCAAATAATTTATGAAGTATGAACACTGACATATTTTTTTGTAACTTCAGATGTAAGCAGTTAAAATATAGTACTGAAAAATAACTTGTGAAAACCAAAAAGTTAACATAGTGATATAACCTTGCGATGTTTAGTTTGCAACAGAATTTGTGTAGGAGAAGGTTACACTGAACACCAGGCCAGTACTTTCACATCTACAGATGGACTTCAGAAGTGTGTATTCCTGGTCCCCTAAACTTGTTTCTTGACTGCTCTCTCTTCTATAAAATAGGTAGTAGACTATGTGCAAAATTCTGACTCCAACTTTTAACCATATATCCAAGTGGATGGGTTGGCTAGAAATATAGTGAAGGGGATTATGGGTATTGTGATTGGGGACTGATTTTGCTTACACCATATAAAAAAAGAGGTAACTTAGTTGCACAATAATGTTTATAAAAAGTGTTTTTTAGAAAGATTAAAATAATGAAACAATTTTTTTTTCTAAAAATATTGAAACTCTAAAGGTTTACTTGAATTTTATATTGCTGGGCATGTTTCACTTAAGCAGTTTACAATAAATACCTTCCTCAAGGATAAATACTTTATATAGCCAAAATTATGGGACACTTATTCTAATGATTGAGCTGAGCAGTTTCAGCCACACCCATACAGCATACAAATGCATTCTAGGCAATTGTGTAGTTCTAGCTTTCTAGCCACAGTTTGGAGAAAAAGCTCCTTTCCTGCTTCAGCATGACTGTGCCCCCCATGCACAAAGCAAGCGCCATAAACACAGGGTTTGCCCAGGCTGGTGCAGAAGAACTTGAGTGGCTCCACAGAGCTCTGACCTCAACCCCACTGAATGCCTTTGGGATGAACTGGAATGCTGACCGTGAGCCAGGTCTCCTCACCTGACATCAGTGCTCAGCCTCACTGATGCTCTTGTGGCACAAACTCAGCACAAATTCCCACAGCCGCGCTCCAAAATCTGGCAGAAAGCCTTCCCAGAAGATGCACACTGTTATAGCAGCAAAGGGGGGAACAGGTCCATATTAATCCCCTTGGGTTCGGAATGGGAGCTTCACCGAGCACATTAAAGGTGTGATGCTCAGGTGTCCACATACTTTTGGCTATACAGTGTATAACAGTGCTAAGGATATGAATTGAAATAATAGCTTTAAAGTTACAACTCTGCTTTTTTTATTGCTTTTCTAGTTAGCAAACATGACTGAAAAACATTTTTTGAATACATGCCAGACATGTAAATTTGTTCTTTGCAAAAAAACACCTGGTGCTTTTACAGCTCAGTTACCACTGTTTGAAGATGCTCCTTTTGTTCAATGTAGACACCCCATAGTGTCACAACTGCTGCTTACAGTAATGTTGTAAGTGTGCCACTAAAATGCATAAGTTACCACACAAAGTTTAAAAATTAAAATACTTTGCATAACTTACTGTCATCTTTCATACAGTTTAGAAATGATATGGCTGACTTCAGCGCAGCATTTCTCTGAGCCCCTTTTGTACACAAATTCATCTTCAGATAAGCATACATTTCATGAATGACCAATGTTTTGTGTAACTGTAAAACTTGCAAAGTCTTGCCAAACCCTGTTCCTGTGCCTTTGCTGGTTATTGTGAGTTTCAGCTGTGCACGTGACAATGATGGATAACTGCAGCAGCAGGAAAATACTTGCAGGTTTAGTAACAAAGGCAGAACAGTCAAACCACAGAGGACTTTGCATATTTGATCAGAATCAACAGGATTCACCCTCACTTAGTACTCCAGAACTTGGTATAACTTTACCAATAAGTCAATAATGGTCTTACTGTATAATGGTGTTCCTGAGGTACGAGACTTTGACTTATAGGTTTCTGCTTATAAAAGTAAAATTAGTTGATGACATTTACCAGGTTATGACCAAATACGAGACTTTTTCCATTTGCAGGTATTAAGAGCGAAACATGGGGAAATTTTCAAAGTTCACACAGGAAGCCAGTGTAATCTGCGAACGAATAGTTTCATTCATCTTTTTTTTTACATTGTGCTTGATGTACGTATAATGATATCATGTATGATCTTGTGGTCTGCTTTCGGGTTATTCATGGAAAAACTTAAATATGCTGTTTTCATAAGTAAGAAAACCCCACACTGTAATATTTGATGGAGCCATCTCTTGCTGCATTAACAGGTTTAAGTCTTTTGGGGTAAGTATGTATCAGCTTTTTGCATTTTTTGGGTGTTTTTTTTCCATTCCTCTTGGCAAGTATGCAGCAGGTTGCTCAGACTGGTTGAATGATTCTTTTCAAGTAGTTTCATAGAATTTCAATGGGAAGTCAGCACTTTGACTGTGGGTACCATGCAAACACAATGAACTTGGTCCAAGTATTTTTTTTCTGTCAAACTAGAACTATGAAACACTTGAAGATGGTTGCTGGCTATGCATGGGTGCTGCCATCTTGTCCCAGCACACAGTCTCATACAGCTTTCGTCATAAGCAATCATTGCGTTAGAATGTCACACGTGCGTGCAGTGCAAATACACACTTGCAGTGTTTTATTACATTTTCATTACATTTTTGTAACATTTTTCATCTGCAGTATAAACTATAAGCCCTCAGTCATGTAGTATGTTTTTGTATGGCTGTTGGCAAATGATGTCATACAGGTACTGTCCATTGTATACGACAAGATGTCTATGTAAAAATTTTAATTGGGGATGAGATGTTCATTCAATTACTGGAATTCCTGGAAGCCATTCAATTTCTTTGACAATTTTCATTAAATATAAAAATTATAATTGATCATCATAAGAGCAAAATGTTTTATGTACAATAAGTTGTACATTGGGAGTCTGTACTGGATGGAAAATATGTCTAATTTGTAGTCCAGGTTTTAACTGTCAATAGGTATGATTTTTTTGGCAAGGCACCGTTATGAGCAGATTTCCAGGGATGCATTAGGTTCGTCAACAGAGGTATACCTGTACATGCACACTTATCATAGTGAATGTATAGATCTTCCCTGTATGTATACACCCTCTTGATAGACAGACTGTTTTTATTTCAGAAAATCAGTTTAAGTTTGAAGCTCCTCATAGTACATTTTTTCATCTGGTATTGTGTAGAAAATCTCCATTTGTGTTCCAAATGCTTCATATTTTTTCCATCTGAACTGTGTAATTAAGAACCCCCCATCGGTAACATAGAACATGATGTGGTTACCAAGCTCCCCCTTCCTTTGCCTTACTTTGTTTGTGGTTGTCTCCTAACAACATTTCAGCAGAAGCAGAAGGCTCTAAGGACTTTTGAGGATCTGAGGACCATAATGGCCAAAGAAGAGGGAGACAAGCTGGTGAAGGAGCTGACTTTTAAAGCTGCCTCAGGCTGGTTTCAAGCCAGGCTTCATAACTTGAACATTAACAGGAGAGTCAGCTTCAGTTTGCTGTCTCATATTCTTTGTTTCTACACGGTTTGTTTCCAAAATGTCTGCCTAGAAAGACACCCCTTAGTAATTGTGATAGTCATGCTAGTTTCTGGTTTGTATTTTTAAACTCGGAGAGAAGGGAATCTGAACTGTAGGTTTGGTCTTGAACTGTGGAATGTGGAGCTCCGAGTCCTTCCCTGTCTTTTGCTTACATCTCTGGACGGCTCTGATCTCCCTGCTGTGACCAGAGGGGACAGCGTGCTGTGCATACAATGTGGAATGTGTGTGATATGAAGCGCCACAGCACATAATGGGTGTGATACCAGCAAGTAACGTGTTGTGTGTGTGCTGCGCCAAGCAGGCAAGGTGCTTTACAGGGTTCACTATTAAACATAACAACAAAAAGACATTCCATGGAAAACACTGTACACAAAAAGAGACAAGCTGGTTAATGATATTATTTTGGACTATTTGGCTAAACATACTTGATCCACAAACTGTATTTTATTTTCTAATGATAACATTATTCACTTTGTCAGTTTACCTGGTAGTGGTTAGTACACATATCTGTGGAATCATGTGTTTAATACCACCTGTACAGAAAATGTAAGAAGATTCACAGGCCTTCTTCACACATTGCTTAAATGTCACAGTTGGGTCAGAAGGTGGAAATGTATTTCATCAAGGGGTCACACATGCTTGCGCAAAAACTTCTGCAGCATGACACACTGCAGAACGTCACATGCTGGCTGTAAGTGTGAGACAGTGACTGAGAGACAGCACTGTGAAAGATTGTCTGTATCCCCTCTTCATCGCTATTGCACATTAGCTTCTAAATAAAAACATTGAATAAAAAAACATTGTGGGAATTTAAAAAAAAAAAAGAATTAACTGTACATTCCTGTGGTGGCAAAGCGTGAGATTATAAATTTTTGAACACAGGGCACAATGCAACATGGTGGGGTCTACTAGACCTCAAGCGTGCATTCTGGGAGTTAAAATGTGTGTCTCACTATTTGCAGGATTCTTTAATAGATGAGTTAGAGCGTTGAAATGGCAAACTTTATTTTGTAGAAAATGATTCTTCAAACTTTGAAAGAGTTGTTCAAAGGACAGTTCAGTGTAGCAATGCTATGAAGCAACAAGAGCTGCTGCTTTTTGTGTCAAAGAAATGAAGACTCTCTACTGGAGCAATCCTGAGCAGTTTATGGTGAAATACACTAAACCATTCCAATTCATATCACCCTGTTGTGTAAATGGGTAAATCACTCTGTAGCTTAACATTCTAAGTATTCTGAGAGAAAAGTGTCAGTTTAATAAATGTAAGATTAATATGAATATACTGCACTGATGGTCAGGAGGTCTGGGTGGCATGGCTACAACAGGCAATGAGCCCTTTTTTAGGGCCATGATCATCTGGCAGCTCAGTGGGTGACTGTTGTTTTGTGCCAGGCTTCCAAAGTAGAGAGTCAGGGGGAAGTAGCAATAGATGTGGACTTTGGACATATTGCGCCCTCTGTTTCCTTCCTGTGCTGGCACACCTTCTTGTGAGTCCTTCATCTTCTCTCTTTTTAACCAAATCTCCCTTCCAGGGAGTTTTCAAGAAAAGCTGCTGGAGAACTGTCTCTATCCATGGCATTACAGATTGTTGTGACCCTGTGCTACCATGTCATTCGCGTTGCTCGTGCCAACATTTTAAATCGTGTTGAGTACTCCATGTACACCTGTACCTTGTGTGATGAACATCCAAGTAATGAATTTCTGAACATACAGATATTTCTGAGGTTATATTTAATAGCATTGCAAGGTTCTGTTTTCTAAAGTTTTTCTGAGAGCAAAATGGCCTGTATTTCTGTTTTCTTGTCACTAAAGCACACTCAGAAGGGGATGGGGGTACACCTCTTAACAATTTTTAATTCTGTGTGTTTTTATTTATTATTACTATATCAAAAAGTTTAACATAAACTAGTTAGTGAATAAACAGAGGTATGTATTGAATATTACAGTTTTTTTTAGATTAAAGTTAGGAGACAATTTTATTTTTGTGATGAACTGGTTACTTTCTTATGTCCAGTAAAATATTGACAGGATTTTAAGGTGAAGTCAGTGGCGTAGCTAAGTCATTTGACCATGGGAGCAGATCCTTTTCTTTGCACTTCCTTCCAGGACAAAACCTTTGTTACTGGAGGGGGAATTTCTTTTGTCTGAATGGCAGATTCTTTCTGTTGCACAACCCCGACCCCATTATGGATCTTTTCTTTGGCCCCGCAACACACTGTGCAGATTAGGAGTGTAAAATGGAGAACAGTTATGCATAACATTTTACAACTTCTGTCCAGGCTGCACTTAATGCATAAACACTGGTCAAGGCATTTGACACCATGAGCGCTTTTACTTTGGTCCAAAGTGCACTGTGCAGCCATTAGTGATATGAACAAGATGATGCTGAGGGGCGGATAATTTTGTTTTCACCTCCTTTTGTCAGCCAAGAAAATCACCTTGTAGACTTTCATTTCTCAGAAAGTCATTTCTTAAAAGCCCCAGCACCTCTTAGTATTCTAGTGTGTGAAGTGCTTTTTAATACTTTCTGCAACTCACTGTCTTTTCTGTACAATACTTTTTTATCATCCTGTAGCACCTGAAGTGAACAAGTAATGTGTGAAGTAATGCGAAACTGTCTTTTGTGTTTAAAGTATGACAAAGTAATCTAAATGTTGTGGGAAATGTGTTTTTGTTCCGAAATATATTCGATTTTACTGTTGGCTTATATTGTCAATAAAAATTGTAGACAGTAATGTTGTTTAATAATAAAAAATAATAAAATAAACAGTCATCCTGTTTGTGTGTTCTCTGCTTCTCACTCCATAGAGGAATATTGTGACCCTGTATTGTATGAGCTGTTGATG
Source organism: Heterotis niloticus (assembly GCA_018136845.1). NCBI lineage: Eukaryota > Metazoa > Chordata > Actinopteri > Osteoglossiformes > Osteoglossidae > Heterotis > Heterotis niloticus. The sequence continues at coordinate 12,273,002 of CM030905.1, forward strand.
AAAACAAAATTCATCATAGCTTTATCTTTTGTTAACAGCAGAACCTAACTGAATAAACTGACCGATTAAGGTATATTGTTAAGCTTTCTTTGATATTGACACAGAGGGTTCACATTTCCATGTTATGAATAAATTTGAGCCACAACTCTGTTTAATATGTATTTTATCTTCATGTAGTTTTATTTTTGACCAAAATTCTTGAGATCTTTTTGTCAGTATTGGTGGTGCGTGAATAGAGCCTGGGAGAGGGTACGCGTCATTGGGGTTTGTTTTTGTGTCATTTCCTTTGCCCAGTCAAAGCCCTGACCTGAATTTGACTAGGATGTTGTTGCAAGAGGTAACAGCAATTGTTACTCAAAAAACCTACACGTTGTGGAGCTAAAGCAATTCTGCAAGGTGGACTATGCCAAAATTTCCCTGCAGAAATGTACATTGGCCTTTTCACCAGCTACACCAATGACATAAAATGCATAAAAAGCAAAAGCAACACATAAAAAGAAAACAGATTAGCTTTAATGAAAAATCAGCTCATTATAAACCATTTTTCTAAATATAATAACCTCAAATCGCATACAGAGTCTTACCTCACACCTTTCCTCCCACTCTCATTTTCCCAGGAAAACCTTGACAAAGATGGCTCCATATTGAAACACAAGTTGTCCCCTCAGCAGGCCACTGGTCTCTGCCATCTTGCTTGTCACCTCATCAGTGTTCGAGGACATAAGAATCTCTTACCTGCTTCTGTAGTGTGAGGTTTGTATTCTGCAGAAAATTTACATTAATACACAATTGTAAAGGTACTGACAGCAATTCTTTTATGAAAGATTTTAACCCATATGGGGCATGCAACTCGGGATCTCCAAGACAACAGCACTACCTGCTGTATATCAGAACCTGAATCAGAATCAGCATCAGATTTATTTGTTCAACTATGTTCACACATACAAGGAATTTGGTTTTGGTTTCCATTTGCTCTCAGAACACAACCTACATACACACATACATACATGCATATACACATACATAAATATAATAAGTGCAAAGATGCCTGACAGTGCAGAAGATTAAAATGAGAATAAATATTATGAGGAAAGTTTAAAAAAAAAAGAGATTCTTTTAGCAAAACAAGTGATGAGACGAATAAAAAATACAAGACAGCACGAGACCGTGGGTGTCTATCTTACTGCAGTGAAAATGGCAAATTGATTTTTTTTTTTCCCACAACAACAGAAAGCGTACATGTTGTGTACATGGCCACCAGGGTGCTGGACTACATTCCTAAATGTGTTTACTGTGTGCTACCATATCCTTGAGCTGTATGAATACCAAAAAAAGTGTTACTTGCCTTAATATTTTACAATGTACACCTGCTGAATATCACTCATGCGTAACTCTTTAATTCATTTTCATCCAGGGTTTTTTTTTTCTTCCCTTTTTGACCCTGGCTTTTTCAGTGCTGCCTTTCTCTACCCTACGTGCCACTGCCATTCTCAGTCTTGTTTCAGACGTTCATTGTTACAATTATTGCTTGCAGCTGCGTGTTACAGAGTGCATTTGCACTGCAGAAATGTTTCCATGTTTTAAACAAACTGTTTAAACATGGACTGGAAGTTTAAAAGCGATAAACAGATGTTTTTTTTTGATTTCCCAAAATCTTCAAGTAAACTGGTAACTTAGAAACATGTCCTCAAAATATGATAAAAATATTAGCCTCTGTTCTCCACGTGACCACTAGTCAATGAATTGAGATCAGCTTACAGCTGTGCTAGCTTAGGAGGGATCACTCCTCACCCTCCTAATTTTGTAGACCACGGTTGCGTGATGCATATTGGCTGCAAATGACTTGGGTGTGCATGTGAGCACATGGATTAGTCTGTCGGTGTGTATCTGATACAGAGGCCAAGTGTGAAATCCAGAATGTTCATTGCTCATGATGGCCAGTTGTTGTGGGCGGCAACTTTCGGTTTGCTCAGTCGAAACCTCAGCAGCCCACTGGGAAAAGTCCTGCATCTCACAATTGCCACTGTGGGATTGGTTGAGGTCATTTCTGCTGAAGGTGGAACAACCCTTTATTGACTTATTGAAGGTGCAATTACTGTTTTCTCTCTCAAAACCCATTTAGAATAATAGAACAGATGAAAAGATATGATCGATTTAAATGTAAAAAAACTGCAATCACAAAGAAAATTGGGATGGAAAATACCTTTTCACAGTCCTTGGCTCTGTTATTGCTTCATTTAGGTACTCCTATTGCTCCTATTCTTCCACCCCCAACCAATCCAGAAGCCTTCGACCAATGCCTCCGACATCTCTGCTTGGATGATTGATCACCATCTTTAGCTCTTTTCAAGACTGAGATCCAGCATCTTCCAGCAGATCTATCTGTCAAGAAGTCTTTGTCAAGCCAGACAATTTACTGCACTTTTGTCCACTTCATCGTTCAAGAGCCTGGAAATGACAATTGGCTCTGGTTCTTTCAACACATAAAAACCATATATTAACCCTGAAGATTCCTCCATATATTATCTGTAGGATGTGTCCTTATCTCACAACACACACTACACAGCTCCTGGGGATGGCGATATCCTGCCAGGATTGCTGCACCTCCTTCCTGTCTAGTTTTCCGCCTTCCGTCAACGAACCCTCTCGTTCAGATTCCGAATACTGCGGCAGGAGTTGTGGTTGACCCGCCAAAGCATTCCTGTGGATCTCCCCTCCTCATCTCCTTCGATTGGCTTCTCCTAGCTGCCTGTATTCAATTCGACACCCTGATGGCTTTGAAAATGGAGGACTTGGAAGTTCTTAACAAAAGGACCCAGAAAATGTTTGTATAGTAATTTTCTTAAATGCTTTAATTCCTAAAAAATGAAAGGTCTAGTCTTGAAAGGGCATGAAGGGCTTAGTTATCTGGGAATGTGGGACAGATATGTTCAGAGATAGCAGCTGCTGCAGCAATTTCTGATGAAGCAGTAGACCTGCCTATTTAAATGAAACATGAAAGGGGTAGATTGAAGACCCCAACTAGAGATAGAGCATTAGCGGATGAGAGAGAGAGAGAGAGAAAGAGAGAGAGAGCGAGTGTGAGAGAGACTTTTTAGAATTATAAAGAATTTATTGTCTTAGGAGAATGGAAGAGGAGTGGCTGCAACCCCCCCCCCCCCCACACACACACACACGAAATGTTATTGTTACTATTCTAGGTGTTTGCTTGCTATAATTTTATTATGCCATTTACTATTTCGTTTATTTATCCGTCAGTTTTATTTTTTGTCTACTACTGTTGTTTCTGTTCCAAAAAAATATTATTAGTAACGACTGTCCTATTGGTACAACTGCTCATTAGATGCTTTTGCATTGCAAGTCTGTCCAAATTTGTCATGCCAGCACAGGGTTGAAATGAAAAAAAAAATGCGAGCGAGAGAGACAGGCAGGGAAGAAGGGGGGGGGGGGCAAACACGCACGCACGCACGCACGGACACACACGCACACACACGCACCGCGCCGCAGTCAGTGTCGAGCGGCTCTGTTATTGTTGCAACAGCGCATGTTTCCGCTCGAGCGGGAAGCGGAGCCCCGCTTTCATTTTCAGCGTGCGCGCTGACAGGGAGCCGCCGCCGCCGCCACGCTCGTCCGTCCTCGGCCTCGGGCACGCCGGAGCAGCCATGGAGTACTGGCGGCAATGCGCGCTCTGGCTCATCCAGTGCAACGTGCTGCCCGCAAACCACAGGGTGACCTGGGAGTCAGCTCAGGTGTTCGACCTGGCGCAGACCCTGCGCGACGGGGTGCTGCTGTGCCAGCTCCTCAACAACCTGAGACCGCAGTCCATCAACCTGAAGGAGATCAACCTGCGGCCGCAGATGTCCCAGGTGAGGCGCTCGCTCGCTCGCTCGCACGCACGCACGCTCGCCCGCTCGCCACGGTCCCATTGTGAGCGCTGCTCGGTACCCCCACTTCCTGCTCTCAAAACTCCGTCTCCAAATGGCGGTCTCACACACGATAACGAACTGCTTTGGCTCAAAAAACATTACTCGCGCCGTCTTTTGTCGCCTGTCGTCTCGCACAAGGAAGTGGTTCACATGGAGGAAGCCCGAACCGTTAGCCGCACGCCTGTTAAGAGGACCGCGCGTTACGCGCACCTGACTTGCGCCCTCTCAGATTTACGCGAGGGAGCCCTTATTTATTTGTTCTTTAGCCGCAAAAATTGGTAGAAAGTTTATTTCTGTGCGTGAATAGCGCTTCGCAACGCTCCCTCCGAGCTGGTCCGCTTCGTGCATCTCTCCTTTCCGGGAGGTGCCGGTACCCCCAGATAAGCCCCGGTACCCTCTAGCACCACAGTGACACAAAGAGTAAATGTGGGGAAAAAAAGAGAGAAAAACGATTAGAACACTGTTATAGCACGGCTTATTAGCGTATACTCGTGTTTTTTACTGTAATTTTTAATGCGATGTATTTTTTTCCATAAACACGTTTATTATTATGCGCTCCTTGGGGTCAGGGTTAGGATTCTGCGTGAATTCAAGCGATCATTTGAATTGGGGCACAGTGTCAGCCCCTAAACTGCAACTCCACTGTACAGGCAAACATATTCGACAAAATATCTGCTTTTGATGAAGCTCGGAGGTTGGTTAAGCTCTTTTTCCACTCACTTTTCTAATACTTTAAATGGCCAGTAAACTAATTCAGAATAAATGTGATTTATGAGATAGTCCAATAAAAGTTTGCCTGTTCTCCAAACTAAGATGGAAGAATAGACTTTAAGTGTACATTTGTGAATGCAGGACAGCGGCAATATTTTATGGTGAAAAATAAGGGCGAACTTTGATTTTTTTATTGATTTTTACCTCGCAGGGAATTCGGATTTTAAACCCAGAACCCCTATTGCACCTTTTATGGTGGACCCTATAATTTACTCTGACACCTGGATCAGACCATGACCTTCAAATAAGCCATGTTTTCCACCTTTCCACTCTATGTTCTACAGCATTGTCACGGTATAGACCGTATATTTATTATCATTCAGTCCTGAAAATGATATTTTTCCTTTTCATATTCCCTGCTAAGTTTAATTTACAATGAAAAGAGAGCATAAGCCACAAAACCCCAGAAAGATATATGAGATGATACGTTGGACTAGGCAGGCCAACAGTGGCGGGTTTTTATTAAATACAAGGTTATATTAGTTTCCTTTTTTCAAACGTTTTGGCCAAATGCTTTACAGTTTCGCTTAACATGCACCTAGAAATGATCTGCTGAAATCCTCTCTTGTTTTGAGTCACACTTGACAAAAGAGAAAAAACCTTCCATAATCTCAGCATTGGGGTTAAATTTACATTAATGGGGGTGTGAATTTCAGAGTGAATTATCCATGAAGACATACACAGCTATTTTATCATCTTCTTGTTACACCACATACAAGCCAGGCTATGCTAACCCCTTGGGACTGCAGCCAGACAAAGGCCTGAGCAGCGTTGTCACAAAAATATAGCCTGGGCTTTGACTGGTTTACCCCGGCCCTTAAAGTGCTCTTAAAAGCACTGAGCCATTGCTCTTCATTGGCTATATAATTAATACACAGTACTTTTGCATACTGAGATTTAAAAGAAGCTGTTAGTTGACACATCATATGAGCAGCACTGCTTTCCATGCCAGGTACACACGCTTGTTGAGTTACTGGAAAGAAAGGTTGCAGAGAGTGCAGGCCTGCAAAGCGTTTGCGTCCCACAAAGCCACCAAGGCAGCTCAAGCAGCAGAACCCCCGTTCGAGAAAATTCTCAGAAGAAACAGTGAGAGGTTAAACAGAAGTACCTTTTTCCTGTTACAGTGTGGTGCACTTAACAGATAACTGTAATAGGTGCTCCATATAAGAGTCAACATTTTTTGAGGCACAGAAATTTTTGTTTAAATGTATTTATGTAAAATTTATTTAAATATTTGACATTGAGAAATGAGAATCAAGCATGACACAGGAAATGTATGAGGTAGATTCTATTAGATAAATTGGGGCAAGTGGAGGTCAGGGCCTTCATATGCGGCTGAGTGACCCTCTGTATTATAGAGCATTTCTTCTGGCATAAATCTTTCTTCCACTTGACAGAAGGCAGAATTGCATCTGACACTTGAACTGCTTACACATGGGTCTTAGCTTTGGGATTTACTCAGACTTCATACTTCAATATTTTGATCATCTCACAGTCAAAGTCTTAAGACGATGAAATCCAATAAATCCCTTCAGATATCAGTCAGTCTTTTGGTTGACACAAGCAGGGATAATGTAGAAATGTCCTGAGTTAAAGGAAATCATCATTTGTAGCAGTTCGGCTGTGGAGTGCTTTATACTTACATATACACCCATCCCTTGCCCCTGGCTGGAAGAGGGAAAAAAACAAGTACAGCTTCTCCACTTCACTGGTATGTTTTTGTACATATTGGTTGGTATTATCAAACCATTAAGTATCAAATCTGTACATTTCTGCAGCAAATAAAACATCCTAGGAGATGCTTTTGATGGTCACAACATTATGTTAGGAGAGTCGCACTTAAGCTAACTTGCCTTAGTGCACCCTGGGTAATGAAATGCAGTGAGCGCTATTTTGAATTGCCATGTTCAATTCTTGGATGAAAAATTTGTCACCTAAAACATATTTTACAATTCAGGTATCCTCCTACTCATCCAGTGCAACAGCTGTGTAAATTATGAGTTTAATGTGCTCCTGGAAAGCGGCTTGTAACTTGAAACCTCGTAAGTCTGAGACCTCAAGTATTACTTCAAGAGAATGGGGCATTATGGGAAGTGAGTGCTTCAGGTGTCCGTCAGCCATTTTGGGTGTGTTACTTACATGAATAGATGAGAAAATTCACCCATGCTGGCCTTTTGGTCATAAAATCCAACTCTGTAAAACTCGGTAAGGGATGTTTAATAATTTCACTTGTGTATGTGAAAACTCGTCCAAGGCTTATATTTAAAATAAAACTACTGAATTCTGTCACTCATTATGCAAGTAACTAAATTCATATCTGGACTTGTGTAGTAAAGTCACTCATTTTGGATTATTAGTGTCACTCATAAACCACAAGAGAAATACGCAAAAGTGGGTATTTATATTATACAAACTCTTTATGTGATCCAGGTAATTTAGTTAATATTTACATGCTTTCTCAGTTCATTTGTCAAATTTAGAATTGAATTGATTTTAGTTGTTAGCTAGGTTTACCGTAATAGAGGGTTGTGATTCGTTGAGGCAATCATGTGACAGGAAGTAGGACATATAGAGCAGTATAGCAGGAAGTGTTGCAGGAGGTGTAGTGTAGTTTTGCTTTAGAAGAAGTGTACCGCATTAATGTTTTCTTGATTCAACCACATAGTAGACACTGAGTAAAATATCTGTTGTGGATGTAAAATTGCCATGTTAACAGAAAAAAAAAATAATACTGAATAATATACCTGTGTTTATATAGTATTTATTTTACCATTATGGCAGGTTTTCACTCTATGGCACTTTATTACTCATGTGAAGGGTATAGCTCATGTGAAGGTATATCTTAAACAAGCATGCATGTTATACAAAAAGAAACTTTAAACTGTTAGCAGTGAAGTTTGTAAAAATAAGGCACCACAGAAAATACCCAAGTGTCACTGGGGCCTCTGTGGAGCAGGAACACACCCAAGAAATGGGAACGGGAAGGAAGTGGAGTGAAACGGACTCTGCTGGCTGCCTGTTAACTCCACGTTGCAGCAGCGAGATAGTGGATGCACATGTTGCCTGTCCGCGTGGTTTTTACTAGCACGAACACACATCCTCCTCCATGGCCAGGATCATGGCAGTGGGTGTCATGTGGCACGTATTATTAGATGGAAAAATGATGCAAGAAACACCCTAGGGTTTAACTAGGAAGGGATCCACAAGGCTATCTTGAAGCCATTGTCTTGTAGCAGAACAAGTTGATGTTGGGGAGCACCACACAAACAGCACAAATAATGTTTTCAATTTGATTCAGTGGGCTACAGAAGAACTTTAATTAAATCTCTCTTTTAGAGCAACTATATTTTTCTTTATTTTTGTTTGTTTGAGAGCTGGAGGATTCTGAGTTTCCTTGCTGCCAGATTAATTTTCTTTAAAGAATAGAACCTCTTCTAAAAAAGTAAATTCCCAGGTTACCGAAAATGTTTTGTCTATAATGTGTAAAATACAATAGTATTGTGATGTTTTGATCTGTTGTATAAAACACATTTTACCTTTACTTTATGACCAAGTAAAACAGAATTTTCAGGCTGCATCTTTAAACCTAAAGAATGAAAAAAATAAAATGTAGAGGTACGCACTTTTGTTGCGCAAGCGTTAAAACATTCACACTTTAGGATGTTTTACAGCTGTTGACTAGACATATTGTTTTAATTTGCTGCTATTGTACCCGTTGTTTGTGTTTTGTGGGCCCATGGATCCTCACGTTGGACTTTCATAAAGATTCATTAAAGCAGTACATTTTTTATGCATTTATAGGACATATGGAGAGATTTAAAGGAAGTCAACAATGTGGAAAAAAATTCTCGTGAAACATTTTTGTGGGATAAGTTTCTGACCACAAATAAGAATATTATGGAAATGATTAAAAATATCTTAAAATTATTATTGGGACCACATGTTTGTCCTGTTTTTTCATATATTTATTTATTAAACAATAGCAAATTCATGTACATTTTACTATTTTGTTTGTATTTGTTGAACGATACTGCCATCGGCATGGCTCCCAACGTCATACGGGTTATGTCATGAGATTTGCACAAATCGTTACACGGTTCAGTACATCCTTCAATAGCTTAGCACACGTGGAGACCCACAAGCTGGTACTGCCCAGAGCGTTTTGGCAGTGACCTTTTGTTTGTCACCAAGGTAACTGCCTTCGCTGTCAGCAGAGACTGGGATGGGGAAGGACTTTGGTCCGCTGCAAGAGGCCGTTTTCCTACCTGCCCGTATTCCAAATAGCGCCAATATTTTATTCAAATGATGGTGGGTAGCTGTGGCCGAGGTACTCATTATATTGATGGTTATGCAGAATTAATAAATTTAAATGCTTTACTGGTGCTAGAATGTGCAAAGTCACAGCAAATACAGTCAGACAGATATTACTGGTAAACTGACATTTACATTTATAGTGAAATATTGCTCAAATATAGCTTAACAGATGCATGGTTTAAAGAAATGTTAATAATGATGTGATTAATTATAAATGGCCTTTCAGAGAAAAATGCACACAGTAGAAAAGTACAATTAAAATATATACAGTAGTTGTAGTTGACCTGATATTAATAGCAACAGTTTGGCGCTTGTGAATGTTTCATGTTGCCGAAAGACACATCCATTACCTTAAATTGACTTTTCTCTCCTTGAAAGCATAAAATTATTTACAAATGGTAATGATTTATGCAAAAATCACTGAAAACACCATTATAATGTAGTGCTCTATAAGAAAATAATTTGCTTGTAGTGTGGGTCTGATCACGTATTTATGTTTAATACAAATCGGAATTTTACTGCAGAACATTTTTGCTAATTAAAATAAATATCTGTTGCCTTCTTCTTTATGAAAGCTGCCCAGAACAAATAGCATTGTGCTCATACAATACCTATATATGTGGTGCAAAATGTGCAAAATAAAAAGTCTGACCTGTGGGCAGAGGGTACTCTGTCATTGCCATAGTTTAATGAAAGGACTGCAGGTAGGAGGACTCTTGGATGCATTAATCTTATTATTCCTACAAGCTACATGTCTTTGGATACGTGTTCAGAGTTCAGAACCAGATGGGCCTGACTGGGAATTGAGTGACAAAGGGTGGATAGGTGTATTAATTTATCATTTCTTTGGGTGCCATATAGTTGAAGATAGATTTATGCATTACCAAATTCACCTAGTTCAGTAAAATATGGCATATTATGGAAAAGAGGTGAAGCGAAGGTTATGAAGAAGTGAAGATGCATGCTAAACCTGAAAATAAAGGCAAGAGTAATGATGACATGTGATGTTATCAACATAAAGAAAAGTGAAATAAATTCTTTCATTCTTCACGAGTTATCCATCCATACATCCATCTATCCTTAACTGCCATTATCTGCCTTACCTTGGTGGTCCAGCACCTATAGTCAGTGTTCCTTCATTTCAAATTTCAAATTAAATTTGAATAAAAATATATTATTTTCATTGGTAAAAACAATATTTATATACTTTAAAAGTGTACATCATCCAATCTGTAAAGAGTTACATGTTGAAGGGAACAGGCTTTAGCATTTCAGCATTTTATGTTAGTGTCTTTTTAGCTGTCTGCTGTGAAGATGTGGAGCCGTTTCCATCACGATAACTTGTCCCTGCCTACGTTGGAGCTTGTATTTCCCAACTGCACAGCTGGAAACTGCCTCAGACAAGGTCTTCATTAATTCTACGATGTAAATACCAGATTACCGTTTGTTTCAGTGCGCTGAAACTTTACAGCTGGGTTTTCGCTTCGCGATTACTTCAGATCTTACTAGCGTTCCGATTTTGGCTCTGAGAAGTTGTTTGTGTGATGTTAACGGTGCCATAAACATTAGAATAACCAACTGTTAGCCAAAGGAATTGCATTAACAGATTGGTAATATGTCAGCAAGTCTGGCAGTGCTTTGCATTCCACATCAGTAGACTTTTGGGATTTCATTTGTTTTATATTAAAAATCTGACTCATAACAAAATATGCAGGAAAACAAAAAACAGACATTTTTTTGCCAACAACTATGACCATGGTAATATACAGTATGCAATAAGTACAGTAACTGAGGGGCAGGTAAACTGTTAATGGCATAGTCTGTAGTGGTGCGGCTCAATTGTTAGAAGCAGAAAAGTGCAGCCATTCACTCATTTACATTTTAGATAAGAATATGTCATTGTTTTGGCTTATTTAACCCAATTATTGACAACAATAGCAATAATGTAGTGGTATTGTGCCCTATAGAATCAGCCTGCTGTGGTACACATTTTATTTTAATGTCTGAGCTGCAATAAGTTTTTGACCTCTTATGCTGAGTCAGTACAAGTTTTGGAAATTGCTTCAGGGATATAACAATGAGAACTGAGCATTGAGCAATTGGCATTATAATGTTTCAGAAAAAGAATGGTCAGCTGTGGGAGTTTTATGTTCAGAAGATCTTGAGGATGTACGTTGAGCAGAGTTTGCACTCACCGAAACTCTGCTTCTTGGGTTTCCTGATGCAGAAAACAGCGCTGAAGTTATGTAGAAACTTGAGTGGCGGCGGATTTTTGCCGGCCTTGCCATTCTGCAGGACTTTAGTCGACTGGTGCACAGCATTCAAACCTCTGCAGATCTGCTTCCTTTAGATATCGGGCCTTCGAGGAGCTGCCAAGCCTCCAGGTTGTCTGCAAAATACGGCCTTTTAATCGGAATGGAATTTCTCTGGGTTGCAATGGTTAAATAAATTCCTCACTTATGTGGCATTTTTCTTGGTCAGCTTCCCTTATTACTGCGTATTCTGAATCAATGCAGTAACAATTAATAACATTTTGTATAAATAGGGAAATAATTGTAAGCTTAACATTGTAAGTTGCTTTGGAGAAAAGTGTCAGTTATACGAAGTACTGTGAATCGGGGTACTGACATGGTCTACATTCAAAATTTCAGCTTCTCGCAAAGTAGTCTTATTATTGTTTTAACAGCACATTGTGTCTAATGACCTGACATCCTATGTGTTGATCTAATACACTGCACAGCACCACGGAGGCTTTATGAAACAACATGTTTTGTTTAGAAACATAAAGGAAGCAATGTTTTGTCATGTTTTGTGATTCTGAACTGCCTCAAAACCATGGATATGTAATGCGGTGTTGGATTTTTTTTTTTTTTTTTTTTTTTTTTTATCTCAGAGTAATATTCATAATTCCAGATACTGCAAAACAATACAGAAGTAAAATGGAGAGTCCATGGATCTCACCTCGGTTTAGTGCTTTAAGAGTAAAACCGTAAAATACTGAGTGCAGGCCTGATGAATTGGTTTTAAAGAGCTAATGCAATTTGGCCGGCTGTCTGAGAGCAGTTTGACTCAGGCGAAGGTCACGCTCATGCGAACCATAACAGGATAATTCAATTATCAACAAGACAGATAGATGAAGATCAGGTTGAAGATTAGGTTGACAGCGTTGATCTGAGTTCCTGCTTTGCGTCCACTTCCTTTAATTCTACTCTAGTATTCACTGCAGTTAGTGCCTGACACCCTTTAAAACCTCAAAAGTCGTTCACCGAGCGTTTTTTTCCCTTTTAGAAACAGTTTGCAGCATTTAAACAGGATTTAACATGTCAGATTAAAAATAATAAAAGCAATTCCTTCATCCATCCATCATACAGTCATACTCTGCCATACAGCTATTTGTGTAAAGAATTCTGGTTATTTAATACCCGTACTTTGGCTTGCAAATGATTTCTTCACATGCACAATAACTAACCATGTCAACTGGATATGAGGGTTTTGGGTCATTTGTGTTGTTTTTATGGATCTCTTATGCATTTACTGTTCTTTTTAGCTTTTCTGCATTAAAGGTTGGGTCAAGCATATGTGTGCTTTTTTGTTTGCGATTGTTGTGTGCCTGATATAAAATAGCTTTCAAAGAAATGTTAACTTTTCAAATAACTGCCATTTCTAATTTATAGGCTCCGGCAATGTTTTACCATAAACGTGTGTCAGGTTAGGGCTTCACGAACATGTTTTTTACCTTCAGGACAACAGGAGTTTGAGTATGATTTTGTGTTGTGTTTGTTATAGAGATGCTTTGATAAAATACAGGATTTTTTGCTACATTTGTGAAATATCTAAGATTGAGTTTTTACATGTAGTGTCCATAGTGGGATTGTAAAGACACAATAAAGCACAGGAAAGAGCACCTCCATTTTTTTCCACAGTATAATTTTTCTCTGGCAGGCTTTTTTATGTTTGTCGATCACCTTAAATGTGCAGCAGTAAATCTCTCTGACAAGAAGCGAACAGTGCCCTTGTTCTGATAAAAGATCTTGTGGTGAATCAGCATCTAATCTTCACTAAATCACTGTGTTCAAGTATAGCAGCCAAATCGTTGTTACTCAACGCTTGGTTTTTCTGCATCACCTGCTATTTGCTACTTGTGCACAACTGGACAAGTGTGGTTTCAGGCCATTGTGTCACAGATGTTCATTAAAAAAATTGCTATATTAAAATACAACAAATGAAAATAATGTTGCCAAAAGATCTATGTCATCAAAATTGATTTTCTCCCAGTGTACACTGGTAATGCAGGGTTGCGGTGATCTGGAGCCTCTCCTGGAAATATAAAGTGTGAGGCAGGAAAAAAAAAATGATGCGAAAATTAATTTGAGTTTAGACACGACTGTCAACCTCAACCTACTGTACATCCAACATAAATATTTAGTGTGAATGGATGTTTGTGCACTTATTCATATGGACCTGATAGCTCACTGTATATGAATCTTTGCTACATCCCCTTGAGAGAATTATTGCTGCACAATTTAAACTGACACGAGAGCCTGCTGTCAGGTCTGTTATGTAATTTTAAATGCCATAAACCACAGTTGATGCTACACATTCATTAAAAAAAATCTTTTTCCTTTCCAGTTCCTTTGTTTGAAAAACATCAGGACGTTCCTCTCGACCTGCACTGATGTCTTTGGTATGAGGAAGAGTGAACTATTTGAGGCTTTTGATCTCTTTGATGTTCGGGATTTTGGAAAGGTAAGCTTAAAAACCTGCACACTTCCGCACATTGCGTTTGTTTGCTAACATGAAAACTAGGGGGAAAATATCTCTGAACATTATTCTTACATCTTCAGCCTCGAGGTAATTTTTAGTTTTTTATTCAGAAGTCAGTGCAGAAAATGCATACATGTGCATGTCTGTGGGTTTATTTTTTATGGTGAGAAGCTGTTTCAAATCTGCAAATATACTTTTTAACTTACAATTTGCATAATACTATATACTATATTAATTCAGTACTCTTCAAATATTATGGTTTATTCAGCTCCACAAAATTAAGATAAGCAGAAGTGGCGAGTGTTTATTGAAAGTAGTTTCTAACGGATGAAAATATAGTGTTCTTGTGCTTTATGGGGGAGGGGGGGTTCTGGGCATTCACTCGGTGGACCTGATGGTTTTCTTCTGCTTTGTTGTTTAGCGATTTTAGGAAAGTAGGGCAGAACTGGTCTTCGGTTTCCTGTTAATGACACACAGTTCCCACACTTAGGAGTCTTGACAGAGTAAATTTTCCATGCGTACTGCGGTGAAGGGGGGCAGGTTGCCCAGGCTGACCCGGATCCCTCGAATGGGTGGTGCAGCTGAAGTTCTCTAAACTTCATTGCTTAGAGTGATGTTTAAGGCCACCCGGCTGCCTCCATGCAACTTATATTCGCCAACGGAAGCCTTAGGCCAAACAGATTCCCATGCCACAAGTAAACACAGAACAAAAATAATTTCTAAGATAGATTAATAAATTTTTTAATGAATTAATTGCGGTGGATCGAGTGTCAGAATGGGACGGTTTCACAATTTCCCTGTGGCTCCAACAGGTCTGCTGATGCTGTGAGTTTTAATTAAAGATCGCTGGTACATTGGAAGTGAACAGACTTCCCTCGGCGTGCGCGTGACTGCCACGTGGTGATGTGACACCGTGTGTTTGCATTTTTGTGCATGCACTTGCCAGAGCGGTTGACTTATAATTTTGGAATTAGATATTAACGCTGACACGCTTTACACTGGCACAGTAACAGGAAACTCGTGAAGCTGTGGGGAAAAAAATACGTGCTGAGCTTCTGTGTTAAGGGCATTCGAAGAACAAATATGAACAAAAAACAGATCTGCGTGCCTTTTGTGTAGTTTTGCAAAATTTTACAGCACATTATACAGCTTGGCTATTAATATTTATGAGCCAGGGAGGTATCTTTGTGGCATCTTGGGAGCAGTGTCTTTGACCTTCTCAAGGTTGCCGGTAATCGATAGGCTGCTCAACATCTGCTGTGCCCTCTGCACACGGTTTAGACATCCCGCTAAATGGCGGGAATCTTCTTTTCGTGTTTTGTAATTTGATCATTTGCTTCTGCAGGAGTTTTTAGCCCTGTCCTTGCAGCCACAAAGGAGCCATATGCTTTGGTTCAGTGAATCCTCCATTGCTTAGACAGCTGAGAGAAACAGCAGCTTGGTGCATATCATGAGGTGAGCGTAGCTGCACACATGGATTTGCTCATTCTCAGTATTGTTAGCTGCGGGTTAAGAACTACGTGTCGATATGGAATGTGATTCTTCTGAACAGCTGCTACCACATTGTCTTGGAAGATAATTATTGCTGTTCAAATTGAATTATTTTTGGTCATTTATTTTCAAAAGATGAGCTATTTTTATCATTTCCGACTTACACCAAGTAGTAACATTTAATTCTGAAGTTAAATTTGCTTCCTTTATGTTTCTAACGTACACTTAAAGGGCAACACCATTGGCTTGCGAACGCAGGTTGAACCTGAAGTATGTTCTTATTTTTGCACATCCATCCACAACATCACAGTTGAAAAAAGGTTAATAATGACCGTATCATTGTATCAATGACCACATTTTTGTTACAGCAGACTGACTATGGTTTGGTTCACCATACTTTTATTTGATGTATGATGACAGTGCCACTGGATGACATGGCAAAACCAGAAATGCATCAAGCGTAACACCCAGGCAAGGCTTCTCTATGTGCTTCCTTGCGTGAACATTAGTACGGCAGCTGTAAGTTTGAATTTATGATCTTATTTGTCATTAAGCAAAGGGTGAAAATGAATTTATGCCCCAATGGATGTGTGAGATCCTGAACAACAACCAGGGCTCTGGTGTACCCTGGGCTCAAGCACATCAGGAAGGGGGACAGTTTGCTTGCATTGATTTCCAATAGACTTGTAATATTGATTACAGGGAGGACCAGGAAGGCATGGTGGGGGTCAGCTATTTGACTCCTACCTCACAGTGAGAGGAGATATTGTGTATCTTCTATTACCACCACCTGTTCCTGTCCTATGCCCTCCCCCCGCTCTTCCTGACCACCGAGTCGCTTCTTTCGACTGTAGGTGGTAGTTGGACCTGGAGGTGCACTCGGAGTTACACAGCTGCAAAGCGGTTTTGCTTCCTTTTCCTGTATCTGCCCCTCCCCACTGCCCATGACCTTTGCTGTGTGATGTTTGCTGAGCGAGTTGGTTTATTCATGTTTCCTCTGATGGCCCCAAGAGGCCTGGGGATGTGGTGGTAGCAGTGGGGGTTGGGGGGGGGGGGGGGGATCCACAGGATGCAGTCATTTCCTTATCACATGTGGCTTTGATGCCCATTCTCTACCAATCGTGATTCTGAGAACAGCAGCTACATGGCTCATTCTCTGGTTTTGGCAACTTCCCGTTACAGTTGGATCTAACAATACAGTAGTAGATGTTTATTTACGTTCAAAAAGATTGTGTTTATCTGCATGTTCAAAAAGAAATTCACTCATGCAGGTACTGTTACAGCTGGAAAATGCAGCTAACCATTACATTTCTTTGTTGGAATGTACTGTATAGAATAAAAGAGTGAAGTACACAGCTACCCTAACAGTATGGGTTATATATCTTATGTTTTTCTATTCTTACATCAGTAAATAAATGTAGGAAATACAACATTTTGGACCCAGTCTGAAAATATTTTAGTAGATTTTATAAAGTTCTGCTGTTATATAGCAACCGCTAAATAAACTGCTAAATAATGAGTGTGCAGCATGCAGGGTACACTGGGTTTAGGCAGTGACCAGGTGGGGAATGGTGGTGGGTGGACTTGTGGCTCTCTTTTATTTTTCACCTTCATTTTCCACAAATGATGCTGACACAAACACAGTAATATCAGCGAAACAAAGTCATTGAGTCAATAAAATAGAATTTAGGAGGACAACAGGAAAGCTGAACTACACTAAATTCAGGACACAACCAGTATTATTGTCAAAGTTCTCATAACTTAAACCTCTTTTCTTTCTTGGGCTTTCAAAATCCAAACTTTTATTATGTTTTTATTGGCTGTTTGGCTGTCTTCTTCTTTCGGTTGCTCCTGTTAGGAGTCGCCACAGCGGAATTGGCTGTTTGGCTGTATTTGGGGCTTATTATTCCCATAAACAGGCTGCCCCCCAAATGCAGATTTCAGTGTAATGGATTGGCTGTGGCCACAGTACAGTACAAAATTTACTATAATAATTTGGATGAGTTTTGTCCCTTGAAAATCACACACTATTACAATACTGGACCATTTCTTTTGTAATTGTCATGTTAAATTTTTGTAAATAGTCCATCATAACTGCAGCTGTACCTGTTCTTCTTTTGTGGCCATAGGTGAGCAGTGGTGGGAATTGTAGTCATATCCTGAATCTGACATTCCCCTACTTTCTCTGTCTTTGTTTGTCTTGCTGTGTGTATAACTGTGCTCAAATTCATCACCTATTCATCATTTTGACATATGAAAAGGCAGTGTTTTCCACTGTAGGAGTTAACACAGTGTTATATTTTTACTGAACAAATATAAACAGGACAGCTGCTGGCGTAGAACTGCTGCCTTGTATATAAAGGACATGGACTTGCATCCCACCTCCTGCTACTGTTGTAGTACTCTTGAGCAAGGTACTTACCTTGAGCTCTGCAAGTAAAAATAACTCAGCTGTATAACAAATATAATTTCAAGTAACTTTATATACAAACCGCTTTTTTTTAAACTTTGTTGAAAAGCATTGTGCAAAATGATTTATTTGAAGTTGAAGCTTTTTTAATGTAAGTAAAATATGCAGGCACTGCTGAGAATATGTAAAAAAAAAAAAAAGGGGGCTCTAGAACCTGGCGCTAGTTTAACATCTGAATTTTGGTTTTATTTAAGCTTGAAACCACTTCAGCTTGTGTGGTCTTTCATTCTGAAGAGGGAAGCCAAAGCAGAAGTCACTTTTGAACCCTCTTCCCTCTTGGACATGTATACCAAATTTCCATGTTTCTGTAGGCTGGACTTCTGTTTATCGTGCCAGTATTCTAATCTTTTGCCTTTTGCATTATTTACTGGAGGGCAACACGTTACATGCTTTATGCTGCAGCAATTTGTGGTTTTTGTCCCATGAAATTCAGTGGAGGTGAACAAAATAATTTGTGAAACTTACTAGTCCATAAATGGAAAGGCATTTTTTTATGTTTAATATCAAGGGATGAGGGATAGCTCCTGCTTCTTGTCAGCTGATGCTTCCAGAATTTTCTACAACTTTTTATCAGAAAAACCCAAGTGCAATGATTTAAATTTATGCAGTCCTGTGTAAATATTTGTCTCTTGGCTTACTTGATGGCATGGAATTAGGAATGTGGTGTTATGATATAAAGGAAAAGGTGGTGTTGATGTCAGATGCAGCGTCATTTGTTACATCATTACATCTGACGAACTTTATAAAAATTTGCAAAGAGTAAAAATGTTTTTATACTACAGTGAGTTGAAAGTGACAGTTTCCTTCAGATGCGTCCAGACATTCATCATAGGGGTTCGATTCTGTATGCAGCTACTTGTGTAATGTACCCTGGTAAAATAAGTAGTGGGATTGGACTAAGTGACTGTACTTTGAGAATCACATATACTGTATGTGTCTGCATCTCTGTCTGTCTCTGAAATGCACTTTTGTTTACTCTTTGGATAAAAGTGTCTGGAAAATGAATAAATGCAGTATAAAGGTCAACAGCCTGTTGAGCATGAGGAAGCAGTGAAGCCTTTTGGCTGGGAGCAGAGTGGATCTCTCTGAGCACCTGCAGACACCAGGCTGGCAGACAGTCTATCCCTCTCGGGATTCTGTAAACGCACCTGCTCGTCCTGACTCCCCTAGCATATTTAAATAAGAAACTCCAGTAAAGAGTGACCGCAGAGTATTGTTCATCTGCAGCCTTTGTCCCACAAAACACTTGCAATATGTAGATGTATGAGTGAAAAATTTGTCTCAAAGTAATGACAATTGTGCATCAGCTTGGAGCCGGATGTTTTACATGCAGGTGCGAGATGATGGGAAGGTGACGCTTTTCTGGTGACTCAAACCTAACCTAGGCGACCACTCGCATGGTTTTTAAAGCAAGGAGCAATAGAAAATCTTTGCCTGGCATATTTTTTGTCCTTAGAGGAGTGCAAACACAGAGGAGAACATGCAAACTCCACACATACCCCTGAGCTGCACTTGAACTCCACATCAGGCAAGCAGCCCAGGACCTGTGAGGCACCAGTTTACCCCACTGTACCACCACATCCCCTTGTTCTGCTTACAACCTCTTAATAAATCACAAGCCACATCCCTTGTAAATCATACCATTATCATAAATTAGCATGGCCATACTTTAACATAAAACACAGAACCTTTGGATGCAAAATACATGTAGACATAACGTTAATTTAAAATATCGAAATATTGCAATCCTGAAACCGGAAGTAATCCACAGCAGCAGAAGACAGCAGGAATAAATTCAAGGTAATATGGAAGTACCAAAAATACTACAGTACACCAAATAAACATGTTTACAGAAACATTAAGTGAAATTTTAGCCACAGACCGAATAATGATGGTGACAGGAGCTACCGCTGCATTTGTGTGGACATCCACAGGCTCGGTGTTTCGAAGTTGTGGTAAATGAGGGTGTAACTACAGTATGCGTTGCTATGAACAGCTGCCCTGCTGGGGCAGCCTAGTCTGTCACAATATCGAGTATTCAGTGCATCTGAACCCTTGGTCAATGTAGTTAAAATAATTTGTAATGCAACCAAAGTAATATAATATTTATCTTCAATTGATCCAGTAAGAATACTCTGCTGTATCCAGGGGCAAATAATTTTAATAGAAACATTGAGTATCCAACATTGCAAATTACCTTAGGAAAATGGTGTCAGCTAAATTAAGAATAATATTTATAAAAATATAATGTGTGTTGCTTTTGGAGTTCAGTCATATCTTCATGACACTTCACATAAGAGCTGTCACATACCGTACATTTGCTTGGGAACAGCAGGTGGTGCTTATGTGGGTTCCCTCCTGGTGCTCTGGTTTCCGCCCACAAAACAAAGCCTTGTGTTTCTGGCAAATAGGTGACTTTAAATTGCATAAATTGTGTGTGTGTGTGTGTGTGTGTGTGTGTGTGTGTGTGTGTGTGTGTGAGAGAGACAGAGATGGCTATACTTTGCCTCATGGCCCTTCAATATAGACTCTGGACCACTGTGATCCTGCCTTAGATTAAGTGGTTATCGATACTTAGTGAGTGTATTTCCTTTTTGGATTTTGTCCTACAAAAACAGTTAAAATATTTCAATGTTATCTAAAAAGTTTTGATCTGCTTTGTCTGTAAGGCCAAAATCTAGGGTCCTGCTGGATAACTGCTGGAGCTGAAAGTTTGAGCAAATTTCATGGACTCTATAAAAGCTATAGTTAGGAGTGATGATAAATGCAAAATTAAATGGTGGTGGTGCTGAATGTTAAAGCAAGTGCGTCATCCAGCAGCAAACGCCCTGTGTGCCATTTGTTGTGGTGGTGTGACACATCTGGACAGGATATTGAAACGTCAGCAGACGTCTGCTTCTTATTAAAGCGCTTTAGTTGTAATAAAAGAAGATACTAAGTACAAGGCTGACAATCACTGCATTTACTTGCTTGCCTTCTCTTATTCTCACAAACTTTAAATATTAAACACAAATTTTACGCTGTTAATTTGAAATACAGTTCCAAATAGGTTTGGAAATTATTTATTGTTATTATTGTTTCGGTTTTTGCCACCAGTTGGTTTGGCTGCATGTCAGCAGGGATTCAAACACGGCGCTGGTGCCTCTGTGGTGTGACCTTTGTTGGTGCCACATTCCTTCAGAGGACGCCTGCAGGGATCATGTCTGGCACCGAGTGGGATGTTGGATGTGACCTGGATTGGCCTGCTCACCCGGTGCTCTTATGAGATTTATCAGCTGTACATTTTTTTCTGGACAAAGTTTTCACAGGAAGTTTTTACTTCTTCCCATATTGGAAAGACCCCTGACCTCATACTTCCCAAAGATATCAGTCGGCTGTTTTGAACAATGTTGTGACTGCTGTGTGAAGACTTGGTGTGAATATATAATTCCTTGGATTATTTTATTTCTCCAACGGTCTGGATTTTTTAAGCAGTTTGGAATATGAACAATACTAAGGTGCAAAAATGTTCTTCAGTCTCTTCTTATAATCCTTCAATTCCAGAAAATGATCTTTTGCAACATTAAAATGTGGTTTATTATAACAACAACAATAATTATTATTATTTTTTAACCATTTTGTACATTTTTATTATCACCATTGGTCCACTACTCTGGAGTATATAAGGGCTGAGGGCAGGTTTGTTAGTCCACTGCGACACAGTGGCTATGGGCTCATCATCATCATCATCATCATCATCATCATCATCATCATTAGTTCTGTATGCAGTGTGTGCTGACCAAAACGGTGTGTGTGAGAACTGGGACTGTTCAAGGGACAAGAGGACACCGATTTAGGATTTCTTTCTTTTTCACTCTTTATTCTAGAATTATTAGGCTGCATTTGATGTTAGGGGAATGAAACAGGCCACAGTGCATTTAACTGTAAAAATCTCAGTTTAACTGTCTCAAAAAGGTTAAATAAATCCATTGTCAGTCAGTGTTGTAAAGCAATAAAACATGAGAGAACATTAGAACATTTTTGTACTGTTAGTGTTACTTTCTTAATACAAATACCAAGATGTAACCATGTTTTTTGCATGTTCCATGTTTCAGACCACTTGGTGTACTCAAGCTTTTTGACTGAGACTCTGATCATAATGGTAAAATCACAGATAAAAGGATATAGAAGAAATAATTCAAATCGCTTGGCCCCTGTCATCAGGACAACTGGATGCTGTACGTTTTATTGAACCTTGTGTGTCTCTGCTGGTAACATCCTGTGTATCGCTTACATGGTGGTAATCCAGTTTGTGTCCATCGATCCAGATTAAATTAGACAAGAAGAGTAAGGTGCACCTCTGCAGTGGTCTGGTCTGCAGAGTCTCTGTCTTCTGTACAGCAAATGGCGTTTGGTGTTATTCTCAATGTCTACCTGATGTTCAGTGCTTAACATTTCACCAAAAATATGATGCATTACTGGATGCAGTTGGGGCTTGGAGCCTGATTATACATACTGTATTTGTTCATAAATGGAATCAACAAAAGCTTAACAGTACAGATGTCCCTCGATTTAAACACTGGATCAGTTTTGTAAACCTCAGGTACAGTTACGATTTTTATTTATTTATTACATTTTCTCAACCCCACGTCTTATGTAGCGCTGTCGTGTACCAGAGCCTATCCAGGAAACAGGGTGTGAGGCCAGGAATATTATGAATCAGACACCTGTCCATCACAGGGCTTTTTATTTTCTATGAGCCTTTTTAGGAACCTCATTTTTGAACATGTGCAAAATTTATAAGCATTGGACCACTTTCGGGTTTCCTTATTTCCTTATTATCTACTGAATTCATAAAAGTAAATGCCACCACTTGTTCACTAGGTGTATAAATAAAGTTGTGGATATGAGCGTAATAAATAAATTATAATAAATATAAATGTATACAAATGTACTACAAAATTTTAATTGAGATATTTTCATGAACTTAAAGTGCCATTAAAATTTAAACTGTTTTAAAATGATTGTAGCCTGCTCAAATTCTGCGCATCTCCTGTTGGTTGATTCATGCCATAATGTGTGCAGTGTTTATTCATCTTGTTACTGACACAAAACACCAGATATGAGCTGTAAGCACTGCGGACCCTCTGTGGTCCCACACTCCTATTCTGTTTGGCTGCTCTTTACTGCCAAGGAATGGCGTGATGCAGGAACTACAGTGAATGCTGGCCCCCTGGCAAGTTTCTAAAAATAAACTAGTAAATAAAATACATCACAGAAGACAGAACAAGCTCGTGTCATGCTCTCTTTTGAGGGATCACACTGTGCCTTTTTTGCTAAATAAAGTGAGTCATTGCTGCAGACAGATAACACAGGACATCCCAGTTAGGTCATGGGGTTATCTTGGGGTAAGGTTAGAAGAGGGGGGCAAGAAAAACTGCTCAGAACTTCTCAGCGTGTCAAAGTCATTTGAAATCCGAGAAAGGAAAATGCCCTGCACCAAAGGGGCTCCAAGGCAGGGCAAGGAACCAAACTCCACATCCATGAGTGGGTAAAGAAGTGTACACCTGCACACCAATTCCCAGCGACAGTTTTCAGTTAAAAGAGTTTGTTGTCTAACTCCAGTATGACAGAGTGAATTCTGCTTGATGCTATTGATCTGGTTTGGCGGTTATTAGATCTCAGTGTCACCCACTTTTAGAAATGCCGTATGTATAATGATCTGCACAGTCAGTTACGTTTTTTTTTTTCAGTTCCTGGGAATGAAACACAAAATACAGGAAAAAAAAATGATGATGAAATTTGGTCAGAAACTGGGTGACAATCATAAGCTTTCTTTTTTTACTTTAGATAAGTGTTCATCCAGCTTATAATCATTTATCTCTTTACAGTATGAGTATTCTGGATTGTTTTCGCTTGAATAGTTTGCCCCAAACGTACAAGTTGTTGACAAAGAAAAACAAAACAGAACGAGAACAACAGCAATGATGTAGTGACAGAGACAGAAACGGGCACAAATTTGATCAAACTGCCAGCAGACTGAATGGTGTGAGTCATGATGGGAGCTCTAATGTCCTGTAAATGGCCATTAAGTCAGTTTTGTCTAAAATGCATTTCTATAATTCTGGTGATAAATGTATATTGTGAGTCAGTTGAACTGAAATCCACAGCACAACAATGTTTACCTGCAGTGAGTTTCTATCATGTCATTTACCATATTATTTCCCTTATTTTGATTTAGGTTGTGGATGCGTTGTCCAGGCTTTCGCATACAGTGATTGCGCAGCAGACTGGAATAAGGTGAGCATGAAAAGAGTTTAGTGAAATGTTTCTGTTGAAAGACCGAAAAGACATACAGTCTTCACCCACCAGACAAAGGTAATTTATTCCTTCACGAGTTCAATTCTCACAAATCAAAACCATCCAAAAATCCATCCTTTATTCCTAACCACTTACCCTGGTCAAGGCTGTGGTTGTCCAGGCCAGGGCCTACCAAGGAATCAGTGGGTGCCAGGCTAGGATGCTACACACTACACACCAGTCCATCATGGAGTCATCACATACTTACACAAACATACACAGACTACAGGCATTTTACTGTAACCAGTAAACCTGAGACACAAATCTTTGGACTGTGGGAGGAAAATACAGCACCCGGAAGTGGACACAGAGAGAGCACACAAGCCCCACACAGACATGAGGTGGCAGTGCTACAGTCTCTGATCCTGCCTCCGGTCCACAAATCAAAACTATAGGTAACATTAGTTTCTTTGGTAATTTTTTTTTTCTGTTTTTCAGCCACGAAATTGTCACTCATTTATAGCAAAAATATCACCCTGTCCCATTAAAGTGACAACAAAACAAAAGAATTTTCCTTCATTCATTTCTTTGTAGTACTGTATGGTTCCCTCATTCAGCTCTTTTGTACTAAACAATAAATGCTGACAAACAAAGCATACAAACATGCGATGCTCAGTGTTTTTTGTATTAACCAGACCTGAAAACAATGGAGAGGGAATACAGCCATGGAAAAATCTGACATTGTTTGGACAGTCAAAAGAAAGGACATGTTTGCTGAGGCTGTAACAGGTGAAACTGTTAAACAAGGGGAACTGAGGTTAAGAAGTAATTGCAGCATTTTTCAAACTACATGTGCACAGAGGACGGCATGGTGCCTGGGGACTGGCACCACTCAGGTGTCAGGAAAGGCACAAAATTCACATTTGGTCCTTGCATATGCAAAGAAAAGTTTTGAACATTGAAACAAAGGCATTAAGTGAAACCAGTCATAACCTTGAGTTCTCATCAATGGAGTGCTAGTGTTTTGAGTGGGTGTATGGTTCTACTTAATAAAAATATGACAGCATCTTGCTATGACCTGCTATTTGTTCAAACCTCTTCTTTTCTGCTTTCAACAGACCATTTCCAACAGAGGACAGTGTGGAAGATGACGACATCTATAGTCACCTTGAGGATCTCATAGAGTACGTATGGCCACGGTGCAACATGGTCTCTTGGTTGGTAAACAGAAACCTACAAAGTGTCCACATAGGCCACACGTGTCATTCTAGTTCAAACAAGGATCCCAGAATCTCTGTGGTGGAGATCCCAGCATTATAACTGGCAATGCAGATGTTTAACCGGATGGTTGTGGGTCCAAAATCCCAAAGGAACTTGGGACTGTACAACATGGAGCGTTGCCATTTACATTTACATACATTTGGCTGTGACTTTTCTGCAAAATGATGTACAACTCGGTCTAAGTGCAAGTCATGCAGACAAGAGGGTTTAGATAATGGCAGGATATTTAACACACAGTTTGTTTTCAACATAATATTGTTGTCATAGTGCACACATTCCAGTTAGTTTGTAGAAGGGAAATGCAATCAGGAAAACAAACAGATAAAAAATAAAAGGTTGTGAAACATTCGGTTGTGAAGGTTTTAGGAGCTCAGGAGGGAAATGTGCGTGAAAGAAGTGTGCTTTGACGTCCCTCTTGAATGCTCGAAGGGATTCAGTAGTTCTGAGAGACAGGCAGAGGTCAATCCAGCACATTAGTGGCTAACTAGTTATTTTGTTTATTTATAATATTTAGAGTCTTTTGGTACTTCATAAATCTTTCTCTTTTGCTAGTTAGCTATGTCTATATAGGTTCACACATACACATACACACAGTATTGTTCATATATAGGGTTTTATATAAATGAGATATATATATATATATATATATATATAATATATGCTGTACATATATATGTACAATGCTGTGTTTTATTACAGTATTTGCAATTTTTTAATTATATCTGGAATTTTTTCTAATTGTGTTAGAATGCTGTGAAATGGAATGATATTTCTTACATACACACTTCTTCTCACACTCATGAGTGGGCATTCTTACGTAGCCTAAGGATTTATTTGCTAACAGTGTGTGGACGGTGTCAGGGAAGTGTTGCTTGTTGTTGCTGTCACAGTATTCATGCAACAACAATATCCTCTTTGTATGGCAGTGAGAATGGTGTTGAGGATGAGGAGGACCTGTACGACTGCGTGTACGATGACGACGAAGGTGGAGAGGTGTACGAGGACCTGATGAAGGCAGAATCGGTACCACCGCCGGTAAGTTTGTTTTGTACAGTGTGGATAAAATGCGGTACTTGTATGGGAATCGCTCAGTGTCCTTTGACCTAAAGAGCAAATCCATAAGTACTGGTTGATCTGTGTGTTTTTTGGAGACCTCCCAGGAAGCCAGAGAAACAGGGAGTATTTTTAACATTTTTTGAATACTAACAGAGTAGTCACTGTTGACATTACATCTACATACAATAAAGAAGACTAGAAGGTCAGAAGGTTACAATAACTTCATAGGTATGATTGTATGGAATGCTCTAGTAAGTTCCAGAAGGGTGTCCGGATAATCCAGAATTCCACCGAATGCAGATCAAATGCAAATTTTCCAGTAAAATTGAACACTCTGGTTACCTACGTACATATTTAGAGGGTGAACATCAGGTCTGCACCATCAGAAGAAAATGTTTGTCTTGACAAGTAAGAGAAATGAATCCATGTTCCGTATTTATAAAGCAGAGAAGTATAAAAGCATTTATCTGCAGATCAGTGTCAAAAAGCAGAAATTAATTTTCTGAGAAGCATTGCTGAAAAACATTACAACATAGGGAAGTGTGAATACTTTTTATAAGCACTGTGTACTGATAGGAATAATGGGCTGAATTTCTTGCTCACGCCGGCTGTCCGCTGTTGCGTGAGAATTGCTTTTGATTGATCGCCACTCCTCTCATAACTGCAGAAACAGGCTGAGACGGATGTTCGGAGCTGCTGCCTTTCCGAGATCAAACAGACGGAGGAGAAATACACAGAAACTTTGGAGTCCATAGAAAAGGTAGGGCCTCCCTTGAAGCCAATAACATAAAGTCACTCACTCACTCATTCACTCACTCACTCACTTGGGTGAAAGACAAAAGTCAAGGATTTCCAACCATTCAGATGTCTGATTTTTGATGTGTGGTCTTTCAGTTTGTGCAGCAGGTCAAAATTCTGTAAAAATGTACAGAGCCCATATTTCTGCTCGGCCTCTATTTTCAGTCAGGTAACTTTATCAGAATGAAGGAACATCGTGTTTATTTCCGGGGCTGTGTTAAACCAAATGCTGAAAATAGTTTGAGAAAGGCCCGTTTTGGTGGCTCTGATAAGAATATATTGCACAGACCCTTCTGAGTTTTCATAACATCCTTTAAATGGCACTCTTCCATGTTTACAGGTTTCCAGTGCTTTTTGCCTTTTAAAACACAACTATTTTCTGTATTTTGATTTTGCATCGCAGAATACAGTAACAGTTTATTTATTTGATTACCCAGTGCTTCACCTATGTCAGCTAGTGAACACCATATGGACAGATACTTTTCTTGCACCAGTTTTATAACGTCCCTTTGTCAGTCGTGGGTAGATGATGGTAAGTTTCCATACTGGCTAGGAAGTACTAAGCGCGCAGTGTGTTCCTGTGTATTAAGATCATCTCATTGTGTTACTGCATCATCCCCCACTATACACAAATGACTTTTTAGTCATACTTTTAAGCTGTGTTCTTCAGTTGCCAGGTGGTCTCAAGCAGCCTCTTACATTGCAACCAACTTTAGCAGCCCGCATCCTTCAAACAATGTGTGCTTGACACCTTCCACTGACTTGTAGCTGTTCCAGTGATTTCCAACACCACTGCCCTTATTATTATTATTCAGTAATTCCATATATCTATTTTAGTTACAAGCACCTGTTTGTGTGTGTGTGCGTGTGTGCGTGTGTGTGTGTGTGTGTGTGTGGCCACCCTGCGAGGGACTGGGCTCTGGACCACTTCAACTCTAACCAGAATAAAACGACTGATGATAATGGAGGGCAGAATGGATTTATATTATCAGTTACAAAGACCTATAAAGAAGGTTGTAAAAACTCCATGGTTTATCAGTGAGGCCTTTTCCTTTTTTGTCTATCCACAGTTTTTTATGACTCCTCTCCGGAAGTTTCTGTCAATAGGAGAAGTGGAAAAAATATTTGTCAACATTCCGGTAAGCTGCAGGCGATGCATCTTCTGTATAAAATCTGTATACAGTCAGCTCCATTGTTGCTGTCAGCCTTTATGGAAAAGAGGAAAAATTTATGTAAAAATGAACACATGAAGTGGTTGATATATTGGTCTTAAACATATGGGGAAGCCATATACTTTTAAACGGTATGGTCAAAAGTATGTGGACCCCCCCTTCTAATGACCGAGTTGAGTTGTGTCAGCCACATCTAAACAGCATATATTCTAGACAACTGTGTGCTTCCAGCTTTGTGGCCACAGTTTGGGGAAGAAGCTCCTTTCCTGCTCTAGCCTGACTGTGCCCCCCGATGCATAAAACAAGCCCCATAAACACAGGGTTTGTCCAGGTTTGTGTGGAAGAACTTGAGTAGCTGCACAGAGCCCTGACCTCAACCCCAGTGAACAGCTTTGGGATGAATTGGAACGCCAACTGCGAGCTAAGCCTTCTCACCTGATATCGACACCCAACCTCACCGATGCTCTCGTGGCACAAACTGGGCACAAATTCCCACAGCTGCGCTCCAAAATCTGCTGGAAAGCCTTCCCGGAAAAGTGGAGGCTGTTATAGCAGCAAAGGGGGGAACAACTCCATATTCATGCCCAAAGGTTTAGAGTGGGAGATTCAACAAGCACATATGAGGGTGATGCTCAGGTGTCCACATACTTTTGACCATATAGTCTACTTTAACACAGTATTTTTTCCAGTTTCAGCTTCAGTAGTGTTTTTTTGTTCAAAACACAGGCTTCAAAACTTTTGGAACCCTACAGGGAAACCTCCCCAGGGGACAATGACAGAACTAAGCTTCTTCCTGTAATGTGTGACAAGGTTGAAGAGCACTTGTAGAGGAATCTCGGATAACTTCTTGACATAGAACATTTCATTAAAATGAAAGTATATGGTTTCCACGTGTATTTGACACCAAAGTGACATTTATTTTTTACGTTATATTTTATACAGTTTTATAGTCGTTTACCTTATACGTTATATTTGGTATACTTTTTGCTGATTCTCATGAAGGATGCTAATAATTTTGGAGCTGACCATACATGTGTATGGAGACACATACAGCATTTCAGACTGAGGTGAATGAGGTGAAACATGAAGGTGTGGACATGCTGTCATAAATACTTTTGTGGAAAACCAGATTTTACAGTTGGTTCTGTTGACCGTTTTTTATTTTAAATGAAATTGTCTGTGGTTTCCAGACTTTAGTTGCATGCCAAGCTGTGTATGTTGGTCTTCCTTTGCTGTCCCCCATTTCCCCTCTATTCCCCCCTATAGGACATTTAGTTTTGATATTTGATATGTGTTGTCTTTTCTGATGTAGGACCTGGTCAAAGTCCACAAAGCCCTAATGATTGAAGTAAAAGACTCTATTGTCAACAGAAATGCTCAGAATCTTTATGAAATCTTCATCAGTTATAAGGAAAGGTAAATTCCTCTTGGATTTATGGATCACGTTTGTTTGCTTGTCTTTTTGTAAACATCCATGCAAGCACATCATGTTTTCTGTTGTGTTCTAGACTTCTAATTTATGGAAAGTACTGCAGTCAAGTAGAAACAGCCATCGCATCTCTAGATAACATCAGCAAGGAGAGGGAGGATGTCAGACTCAAACTGGAGGTAAGAACTCAGCAGCTCTTTTTTTTGGCACCATGCATTTTGAACAATGGCCACACAGCTCCCTCTAGTGGTTGAAAAATGAAATTGCTATTAGCGTTCTATTTATCTATCGATCTATTATCATTAACTGATCTGTCCAGGATAGGTGTGGCTATGACACTAGAGTCAGAGTGAGATGCCAGACCATCACAGGGTGGCCACACACAGTCACACACATGCACACACTATGAACAATACAGAGTTACTAGTGATAGTGACAGTGAGCAGTGAGTGGCCATTATTATTATTATTATTATTATTATTATTATTATTATTATTATTATTATTATTATATGAGAGATTTTATCCAAGGTGACGTAAGGTGGCATACAGTATGGTGTGTTTTGTTGCAGGAATGTTCCAAAAGAGCAAACAACGGAAAGTTTACATTGAGGGACCTACTGGTTGTGCCTATGCAGAGAGTGTTAAAGTACCATTTGCTTCTCCAGGTAAGTTTTCTGCAAGCCAGACCCATTTGATTTTGCCTCTGTATCACGAATTCTTTCTTTTTATGGACAAGACAGAGCGGTTATTGTTAAAATTATAACTATGTCATAATTCAATGAACAACAAACAACATTTTGTATATTGTACTTTCAAATAATAAGAGACAAATTCTGTGTGGAGAAGATTTTTTCTTTAGACTGTGTTGTACATTTTTGGGGAATCTGTTGGTGCCTCACAGCTCCCAACCTGCTTGCCTGATGGGGGTTCAAGTCCAGCTCAGGGGTGTGTGTGGTTTGCAGGTTCTCTTCCATGTTTGTACCTCTGTAAGGACAAAATATGCTGGAAGAAGGCAACACCAAACCACTTCCATTCCTCCTTGCCTTGAAAACCATGCCAGTGGTCACCTAGGTGTCAGACTCAATGGCACTTTCCAATATATTGTTGTCAAATGCAGATTGTTGCTTATTAGGCTATTTCATCATTTAGACTTGGTAGCGAATATACTGTAGCTTTTAATAAACTGTCCATTTAGAGTACTGTGTACAGCAGATATGAATTTACATTTTTAAACACTTTTTTTGGAAGTAACATACAGTTGTTATTAGCATTTCGGTCACTCCTTTGTCTCCAAGTAAACTCCCTTAAATCATTCAGCCATTTATACAACAGAACAATGTAACACACTCACTATGGATATTTTAGAATCACACACCCACCTAAAACACCCATCTTTGAACTGTGGGATGGAACTCACATGAGTACAGAAGAATGTGCACACTCCACCAGGACAGAGTAAGGTCCAGACCCGGTACACAGCTCAGGCAGTGGGAAACACTAGTGACACACGGTGAGCCACGGGTGCTGCTCTGCATTTTGTTCATTTATGATATGGACATTTATGATGCCATGTTTCAGCTTTCTTTATAAATTTGGTGTGGTGTTTGTGAAGCCTTCTACCACTAGGGGCATCCACTTCCAATTATTCAGGCTTTGTCGACTGCCAAATTCTTTGTCTCCACTTTGCCACAAAAGTGTATTTTGATGCTAGACTTGTTAAATCTGCAAAAAATATTTAAGTTTTGGGATTGCTGTGTGTCGGCTGAAGGGCAGGATAAGAAAAGGATGCGGAGAGACAGGCATCTGTGGGGCATCTGTACATAGGGCAGCTCCTCCCTGCCCCGTGGGGGGTAGGATGCGTGACTGTCGGCAGGTGTCAGCTGCCGCATCTGCTGTCACAACAGGGTGGGAGAAATAGGGGAGTGTGCCATAGACTGGATCCCCTGCAGACTTTGGCTATTGCTGAGAATAAAGGGGGTTACAGGTTGGGGCAAAGGGAGCTGTGAGTTGCTGGCCTACACACAGCACAGACAATTATATATGGAGATGCACACACTTTGGTGCGTAGACCGAGACTTGGTTTCTTAGAAATTGTTGTTTGCAAAAATTGCATTTCAAAGACACCATGCAGTGATCCATCATAAAGGGTTTATTGACATGTAGTGCACTCCGCTTATAAGGCCATCGGTCAAAAGAGTCAAAAGAGTTTATTTGTCACTTACATGGTTACTGAGCATACCATGTAGTGAAATGTGCTTTGATTCGACAGGAGACTGTGCGTGGTTACATTTAAAAAAATTTAAGACGAGTAACACAAACAAACAACCAAACCCAAGAAAACAAGGACACACAGCAAATAGATAAGTAAATAAATAAATAAATAGATAGATAAATAAATAAAACAGTAAATAAAATAAATAAAATAAAACCTTAAGGTGCACTGTGAGGACAGTAACAGTGACGGTAAGGAGGTGGGGGCGGTTAGAGGATATTGTTGACCGTGGTTTGTGAGGATTGTGAGGATTGGGATGGGTTCAAAAGCCTTATGGCCTGTGGATAGAAGCTCCTCCTGAGCCTCTCCGTTCTGGCCATAATGCTTCTGAATTGTTTGCCTGATTTCAGCAAGATTAATAGATGGTTGCTGGGATGAGACAGGTCACCGACGATCCTAGTAGCTCTGGTCCTGCATCCCCTGGTGTAGATGTCCTGTAGGGATGGCAGATCAGATCTGGTGCAGCGTTCCACTGCCCGGATCACTCTCTGCAGTGCTTTGATGCAGTTATAAGCACAATCTGTTTATATGCACATTGCATGTCTGCTCCTGTTTGAATTCAGCTTATTTCAATGGAAGTAGGTGTGTGTATAAGCACTACTGATAAGCGCAGATTCTGGCTATAAACACACATGTTTTTGGTCCTGCTTGAACATCACCTAATCTATCCAACTCCTTCTATAAGCACAGATGTTGGTAGCCAATAGTAAGTTGACCATCTGCAATGCATAGACCATCAATTGCCAATGACATTGCTCATCAAATAAGTGCAAGGCATTGCCAATAGCCGAAGAAGTTGATGTTGTAAAGAGACTGGACGTCAAATAGAGTCAAACTTCAATCCCAGCCAGATATCACGGATACTGAAAAACAAAGATAACATTCTTGACAACTACTGTATGTAGTGATCGGTGTTAATCTTTTTTAGCCTGCATTCTGTGCTCTAAAATAAATCATAAGCTATGCTGTATTCATGAACAGTTGTTTTTCAGTAAAGGTTTTGGCTTAGCTATGCCAAGCTCTGGTTATTAGCACAACAGTTCTTGGTTGAGAGGGTAGTTGCATATAAACAGAGTGCACTGTATAAGGTGGCAGATTTTAAAACAGTTTCTGTTACTAAGCAAGGCTGTGATGTCAGTTTTTCTGAAGGCTACAGTTTACAAATTTAGTAGCAATGTTTGGTGGTTTTGGAGTCACTGGGCCATTGCCTTAGTTTGCCTAGTGGTAAAGCTGGCTGTGCATGGTGGCTACAGGTGCTGGAGGAGGGCGGTGTACGCCTCTGCCCCTCTCCCTCCATGTCCCACTCTTGACGATAATGCAGGTTCGGCTTGGTTGACACCAGGGATTTCCTGAACCTCGCAGGACACAGAGCTAGGTCCTCTGTTGAGCTTCGTAAAAGACATGCGTGGCACCCACCCTTATCCACACAGGCAGCCCTGGGTGTCTTGTTTTTATGCTCTCTGACCAGAAGAAAGCAATTTCATGGGAAAAAAATCATCTGCAAGGTTCACACGTTGTCATTCAGCCAACAGTTTATTTCCCTTTTCTATTCCAGTGCTGTACATATAGAGCCCTGCTTACTCATATGTTGCTGATTTATTCTGTGGTTGTTTTTCGTTTTGCTTCCATGAACCTTTGGGGAAAATGTAGATTGCATTGACATGAGGTAAACAAGGCTGGTTTGGTGACTGAGAGCTTATTTTTTTTCTTTGCTTTGTGGGCAGCAGGTTGCATAGTGGTGAGAACCACTTGCTTTAAATTCAAAGAATTAAAGCTTGATTCCCATCCTTCACCATAATTCCCTTAAACAAGATTCTTATCCTAAACTGATAAAGTAAAACTTATCCAGCTAGATAAATGGGTAAATCAGCACAAGCATTTTAACATGGTACGTCACTTCAGAGAAGAGTGTTGGATAAATAGAAAATATGGATGTAGAGTCACATGCTAGGCCAGAGAAATGGCATACCAGTCTCCTTCCCTTTGCTGGTTTTGACTGGGTTCTGCTTTGTCTAAAGGCATCCAGTGCATTATCTGTCGGCGATGTTGTGGAGTGTCCTCTGTTTCAACCAAACAGGAGCTGGTTAAACATACCCATGACGTGGCTGAGAAGAGCAACCTGCGGCTGGCACTCGATGCCATGAAGGTAAACAGACCACCTGCGCACTGGTCACACTCTCTATCTCTCTCTGTCTCTCTGTCTCTCTCTCTCTCTCTCGCTCTCCTCCCCAAAAAAAGCAAATTATCCTGGACCTTCTGTACCTCCTTTCCTTGTGGTGCTCATGTTCCTTCCAACCTCCTCTATGTTCAGCATTCAGTGAAACACCACAGATCTTTCATAATTTCCCCCTTTGAAATACTGAGTCGGTGCACCAGTGAGTCATGAAAATGTGTGTGGCCACACCCACCTTACGACAGTAATATTTATATTTATAGATGTTTATTAATTATTAATATGTGATAAATTGTTTTTTCCATGTTATAAATCTTTAACACACTTTTTGTGACCACTACCACTGTAATGAAATCCATCCAGCTGGTGGACTTTTTTGTTGTCTTTTTCTTTTTCCTACAACTTTTACAAGCAACTGCGAGTAACCCAAACCTTTTTTTATTTTTAAACTAAGCATTAATGGTTGGGGTTACACTAACCCCGGTATGCAAATGCTTATTCTAATTTATATTTATAAAACGATGACTGGCAGGCTTGTTCCTTCTAAAAATATGGTCTCTTCATTGGAAAACTTTGGACCTTTACTGAGGCCTTTAATACTGTTTGACAGGTAATGTTCCTGAATTTTGAGTAACTTACTAGAAGAAGAAAAGTGCATTTTGCTCTGTTGGCTTTGATTTGATTTCCTAGAATTATCAGCTTAACATTGATTGTTGGAGAGGAGGGGGTTATTGAGATAATGCGGTTTATTCTCGCGGAGCATCTTCCTGAGCGCTCGTGCCAGAGCGATTCCGGCCTCTTTAACACTGATGACGGATGCACTTGAAGGGGCACTTGTGTCTGAACCGAAGGCTTGGGGTCCACAGCGAGATTTATGCAGCGGCTGTTTGCCGCCATTTAATCACACACTCATCACAGCTGTGTGCCACCGAGATGCTTCAAGTTGTCACGTGGGATGCTGTAAATCTGACACCTATGAATAAGTTTTCCTGCCAAAAAGTTATGTGAGAACATTTTTGATGTGTTGTTGTTCATAGCTGAACCTCTGCATGCAGTACGATAGGTTGTGCACTACGGCATGTTGCCTGAGGTGCAGCACTGGAATTTATTTATTTATTCGCGTGATAAGCTGATCGGGTGGATTTACACTCCTCTTTTATGTTGTTTGTCTGACATGCAGGACCTTGCTCAGTACGTGAATGAAGTCAAGAGGGACAACGAGACCTTGCGGGAGATAGATCAGTACCAGAAATCCATTGAAAACTTGGTAAATCATCAAACCGACTGAAGAGAAGTGTGAATTTAAACTCTGAGAAATGTATTGAATGTTTTCACCTTTTTTGGTAAAGGACTATGATTACTACATGAACTCTACTAGTGCATGTTGCAAGAAACTGGAAAACTGGTTTCAGGTCAGAAGAAGGTCAGATTGTTCTCTTGAATCATCTCTACGTTCATGATCATGTCATGTTCATCCAGAACAAGAGAACAATTTGTCAGTGTATAGGGGCAGCAGAGGGTGTCATGGTCTCAGACTCAGATCTCAGGTTTAAATTCCACCTCTCCTGTAGTACCCTTAAGCAAGAACTCCTTGAACTAAGCACTGTTTCAGTAAAAATGACCCTGTTCTACAAATAGGTAAATAATTGTTAGTTGCTGTGGAGAAGAGCATCAGCTAAGCAGGTAAAATGTGTTTCAGTGAAATATAGTCACATCCATGGGATAATTTTCATACAATCTTTCATTAGTACAGCTTTCGTCGTGTGACTGTTTCATTGTATTTCCAGGATGGAAGTAGATTAGATAGAGTTCTGGTCAACATTATTGGCACCCTTACATTTTTAGGATATCACGTACAACATCAAGAAAAGAGTAGATAGTGAAACAGCTCTAATATACACTTGTTTGTGTGGTACAAAGTTGGATGAGACCATCAGAAAAACTATCATCAAACATAAAAATTCAAAAGAGTACAAGACCATCTCTAAACATCTTGGTGTCCCTGTTACTATACTTCACATTATTATTATTATTATTATTATTATTATTATTATTATTATTATGAAGAAGAAGAAGAAGAAGAAGAAAAAGATTACTACTCAAGTGTCAAGTACCTCCTATGACATGGTGGAAAGAGGAAAACTAATCAAAAAAACTTTGGTGCAAGGTTTGCCCAAACTGTTGAAAAAGCACCATGTGCTAAGGACTTAAAGCTGACCTGGAATGGCCCGTATTACATGACACACACTAAACTAAGAAAGCTGGAGGAGAACCCCAGTTGAAAGACAAAAATAAAAAGGCATGATTGATCTTTGCCAAAATTACCCAGATAAACCAATGTCCTTTTGCCAAAATGTTCTGTACACTAATGAAACCAAAATGGAGCTCTTTGGCAACGCAGACCAACAATTTGTTAATAGATGACAAAATAAAGCTTGTAAGGAGAACATCCTACCTACATTTAAATATGGTGGAGGTTCCCTGATGTTGTGGGGCTACTGTGCTGCTTCTGGTGTTGAAGGCCTCAAACTTTTAAATGGAATCATGAAATCAGAGGATTACCATGCCATTTTGGAATGAAATGTCAGAAAAGTAGGTATGGGTAGAAGATCATGGGTCTTCCAGCAGGACAATGACCCTGAAACACATCCTAGAACATAAGAGAATGGTTGAAAAGGAAGAGAATGGACCATGTTAAACTGGCCAGCAATGAGCCCTCATCTCAGTCCGATTGAAAGCTTTAGAAAGAGCTGAGATCTCTTATTGGTAAAAGGAATCCTGCAAACATTCAAGAGATGGAACAAACTGCAGACTGGGAGAAACTAGCAGCAGAAATGTGCGAGAAGCTCATGGATGGATATGAAAAATGTTTGGAAGCTTCATCACTGCTAAGGGATGCGCAACCAAGTATCAGGGAAGGAGCTTTTAGTACCGTCCAGATTAGTTTTTCTTTTCCCTCTGTGAATAAACAAGTTGCAATGGTGGCAGTAATGCTGACCAGAACTGTGCTTCTGTAGATTATGGGTGAAATATAATGATGGTGGACTTACACTTTTTTAATTTTGCAGAATCAGTCACTTAAAAATTATGGTCGCCCAAAAGGTGATGGCGAGGTTCGGGTGGCAACTATTGACAAGCGTGCAAAACAAGACAGGTGAGAGGATTTACCTGTCGCATTGTTGTGCTTGAGTCCTTGTTGGTTAAGATTAATTTAGACCAAACATCTGTGCCGTCCTCTCCACCAATGCAGGCATATCTTCCTCTTCGATGGGGCTGTGATCATATGCAAGAGGAGGGGAGACAACTATGAGATGAAGGAAGTGATCGACCTCAACAACTTCAAAGTCACCAACAACCCCTCAACAGACAAAGAAAACAAGAAGGTCTGTAGTGGATGTGTGGCTGCGTTTGTGCTGATGCATGTGCTGTCATCTTTCACTTAATAAAAGACAAACCACTTCGGCCTGCCGAAGTCTTTGAAAGTCAACCAAGAAAAAGAAAATGGGTTTGAACTTCCGGCAGTTCATTTGTTTTTTGTTTACACTAGGTTCTCAAGTGATGAACGAAACTGGGACCACAGCTCTTTTCCCAATCTGATGTCTTGGTAAATCTAATGGCTGTGTTGCAATCAATAAAAGCTTAATAACACAGATGTCCATCACTTTATTCACAGGTTAGGTTCTAAAAAACCTTAGGTAAACCTATTTTTAATTTTTAAAAGAATTAAAAATTTTCTGTTAGGCTTTTATTTATTAACTGTGTTTTCCCAATCTGATTGTCCAGTGGTTTCAGTTTTCCAGAGGCTATCCTGAAAAAAATAGCGTGCCAGGCAGGAATATTGTGGAGGGTTTAATTTATTATGTTATTGATTTAATGCAGCATTCAAATGAAAACTGCTTTAAAACAAAACATTAAAATACATTTTGTGTCCACAACCTCCGATTATAAATCACTGCATAAGCAAACAAGAGATGTGGGTGCAAATAATTTTGGTTTTTAAAAGTCCAGGCAACATTAATTTCTTGTCCAACAAGTTTTTAATGTAGATCAGTTGAAAAAAAAAAAAACAATAAAACCAATAAAAATATTAGTAGCATAAATACTGATCAGATGAGGAGTGAGTGTCCTGAATCCTTAACATTAAGTGGTAGTATTGCGGCCTACGTTACCTGTCAGTTTTAATAGCGGTTGGCCATAGGCGGGGAGTGTGTATAGTACAGTACTTTTAGTGAAGATATAGACTGCAGAAACAGCAGTGTTAAAATAAGATCTGCCAAAATTTGAGACCCTCTGAATATTTGAATATATCAAAGCGCATACACTAACTGTCCTTTTTGGAGAGCATCAAAATGAACAATGGTTGAATTTAAAAGTTAATATTTTTCTAGCAGATATAAATATTAGAACAGTCTTATTTCTACACAAATCCCTTCACAGTTGTATGTGCTGTGCTTGAAAAGATCTGTTGGGTTTTGTCACTTTTGAAGCGCAAGACAGCCAGTTCCTTGTAGCTGAGCATTATAGAGGATTAGGAGCATTTTAATGTAGAGAGAAGCAAGCCTATTTCATGCCTTGTTAGTTCAATGCAATGCTGTGAAACCAGGCCAGTATTTTATTGCCAAACACTGATGTGACTGCCAAAAATATATGACATGTCTATAATTATTAATAGCTATAATTCAAGCAGCGTAAGCAAACATAGAATATTTATGAGCGGCACTCACATACAGTCAGATGTTAACATACTGTACCATCATTTAAGAGATGCGGTCATAAAAATCTAATTTAAGGAGTCATCTGGTCATACGATTCAAGAGTTTGAATTTTTTTTTTGCAAATCTTTATAATTTCTCATAAACTGAATTATTTATGATGACGATAATTCAACACCTAGCAGGCTTTTTATAGCTACGTGAAATTCCCAAGTGATGCCACGCTATTGCCCTTTGTTGTCAGTCACTTGGTGTTTGGATGCTTAGCATGCAAATTTAAACATGGATAATTGATTCTTAGGGCACTGTTTAATTGTAGTATTTTCGCCGGTGATTCAGCCAAGCCTCGGTGGGGGCAGCAGGCAGGTTAACAGCAGCAGAAGCCATATTTGCAGTGAGGGTGGGATGGGAGGGTCACACTTTTTTAAAGCCCTTTTAAAGCCCTCACAACGTTGTTACTGTTGGACAGCTCACAGTGGAGTGGGAAAGTTTTAGAAGCACGTACGTCATTTTCAGGTGGGACTTTTGGCTGCGGATGTGACAGTTTACAAAGCTTGCCTTTTCCACCAAAATTAATTTGCTGCTTCAAAGTGTGGAAGTTTGCCTGAATACCTGTCCTCTTTTTTTTTCTAATAAAGAATTACCAGGCCAGTAATGGCTGGGGATAAAGTTATTATACTCCATTTAATTACCTTTAAATACTTAAGTAATGGAAATTAGACAGAAATTTAATTTGTATCCTCTCACCGTCCTCACTCTTGTGGTCCCCTGGAGAGAGATGTCCTCTAACAGCTGTTCCCAGATGAGCTCATTTTTCCAGCCAGGCCTTAAACGAAATACAGAAGCTGTAGCCAAACATCAGCCCTAATCCGTCCTCTTTTGTGGCCACGCTGTTCATTTGGTTACCTGAACGCGCGCAAGGTTGTTGTTCTTGTGCAGACTGTAAAATTGGCCGTAGTCTGAGTGTAGAAAAGAACAAATAATTATAATAAATTATAGTAAATAAATATAGTATAGTATAAACAGTATTTTGTAAGTGTGACCCGAGCTCTCAGTTTGCAAACACGTTTAAGTGAAAGTCTGTTTGCATCTTGGTTTGTTCATAAACCAGCAAGATTTACCACTGTGTCAGTACCTAAAATAAACTAACCTATAATGAAATGAATTATTCTTCAGTAGATAATAATAATTATACCCTGTGATGGGCAGCATGTACCCTGCTCAGTCTCGTTCTCAGTTTTTCGGAATGTGTTCGGATCCCTGAAACCCTGACATGGGCAAACAGCTAAGGGCAGTGTGAGTGAAATAACAACAACAACAACAACAACAACAACAACAATAATAATAATAAT
The DNA here is from genome assembly GCA_018136845.1 of Heterotis niloticus. Classification (NCBI taxonomy): domain Eukaryota; kingdom Metazoa; phylum Chordata; class Actinopteri; order Osteoglossiformes; family Osteoglossidae; genus Heterotis; species Heterotis niloticus. The sequence continues at coordinate 12,313,264 of CM030905.1, forward strand.
AATAATAATAATAATAATAATAATAATAATAAAATTCTCAATAAAAGCTTGATAACAAACACACTTCTCTATTTATTAATGGGTTGGGTTCTGTAAAATGAGCTATAATGAATAAAAAAATGATACTTTTATTTATTTGTTGAATTCTCATGAACTTCTTGTCCAGTGATGGGGTGCTATGTTGCAGAACCTACTGTGAAAACATTGGTCTCAGGATGTCTATTTTTTTTTTTTTATGGGTATTTAAGCAACATTCGTGAGCATGTCACCACTTTTCAGTCTACTTTTCTACATTATCTAGTCAAATAAATTTAAAAAACAGTAATAACAGCATTGTGTATTTACTGCGTAAGACCAGCAGCAATATAATAGTTATAATAAATAAAGAATACACTGTAGTTCCGTTTAAAAAATTTTCAACTTAAAGGTAATTTCAGATTCAAACTCTTCTAAAAATTGATGTAAATAGTTTTGAATAAATGCCGATTGCAGAAATGCAGATCGTGTCACTCTTCAACATACACATGGTCTTGAGAGTATCCTAGATCACTGGGCGCTAGTCTATAAAAATACATCTTGAATGGAACACTATTCCACTGCAGTGTGTGAACAAAATACAGTAAATAAATGGATTTGAAAATGTCCGCATCTTTGAAAATCTTTAATTTGCATGTTTATAAGATGAGGTCTCAGTATACATGAATTACAGTATATTAATCTTTTTGGTTGGGGGGGGTTGGTTTATGATGCTTCAGCTAGTAGCACTGCTGCCACACAGTGCCTGACCTGTCTGTGTGGATTGTTCTGGTTTAATTGGGTGCTCTGGTTTCCTCACACAATCCAAACTCCTGCATTTCAGGTTAACTGGTCTATCTTAACTGTGTGTGTGTGTGTGTGTGTGTGTGTGTGTGTGTGTGTGTGTACTGGAGTCCCATCCAGGGGTAGTTTTATAGCTCCCTGTGATAGGCTCCACATCACCATATTAGGATAAAGTGATTAACAGACAAATAATCTGCTATATGTTTGTACATCCGTGTTGCTCATGCCTCTCCATCCCTTCCCACAGTGGTCGTATGGGTTCTTCCTCACTCACCTTCACGGGCAGAATGGCTTTGAGTTCTGCTTCAAGACCAAGGAGCAGAAGAAGAAGTGGTTGGAGCAGTTTGGCATGGCAATGTGAGTGGAAAAAAGACAGTGTTATGCTTTGTTAATTCAGAAGCATTTGTAAGAACGCGAGAAATATTTCTGAAAAAGGCACAGGCATCACATTTTTACTGTGTTTTAAATTCTGAATCACAAGGACGTGATGTTTGACGTTTTAAGATGGCTGCTTAATTTTGTCTCTGCTCAGGGACCCACAGTTTTGATCTTTTTGTCCCTCTACAGCAATATTAAGAAGCCACTTCGATCGATCGATCAATCGATCAATCAATCAATCAATCAATGTCTTGATCACAACGCAAGAGTAATTAGTTATTTATTTGTTAGTTGTATTTATTGATTGTAATATTATTGTATTGTATGATTATTGCAGTATGAATTGTATTTTTTAGTATTTATTAGTGTTTAGTTACTTACACTAATATAATATTAGTGCAATGCACTAAAAGTAATGACAAGAAGCGTAATTCTTTTTATTTGCAAAACCTTTAGTTTATTTGTTTGAAAACACAAACTTGTGATGGCAAATAACTAGGAAGAAAAACACCCAACACATCCAAATAACTGGTACTAAACAAGCAACACCGGGCCCGAAAAAAGGGTTTTGTTTGTGTTGAACTGCAAATGTGGTCTCTTTACCCAGGCTGGTGTCTTATCACTGATCAAACAGGCACATCTGATCACAGCCGTGATGCGATGCACACGGCGCAGAAGGAAAATAAAGAAGCATGTTCAATTCTGCCAAAGAAAAATCTATTAAAGGGGCATTCATGGGGGATTGTACTGTTTGGGCAAAATTTGTGAATAGTGATTCGTGGATGATAATGGCTCAGGTCTTTTACTGTAGGTTGAGCAGTCATTTGGAAAGCCAAATGGTTTAATTAATTTTTGACAGATTCCCGGACATTGCTGGCATTTCTAATGCTGGAATAATAAAAGAAAATAAGAAATTTGCCTGGTATAAAAATTAAGCAAAAAAGATTTATTATTAAATGAATAACTTTTGATGTTGAAGGAGAAAAGTATCCTTAATTATGGAGTTTCTACCATATTTGCTTGGTGTAAGTCAGTAATATCTTTCAGTTGCTGATTTTCCTATTGCATATATGGATTTTTTTTACTTTATAAAGTGTTTTCTGTATTTTATGTATTTTATATTATAAACAGAAGCATAGACCTTAAATGACCCTTACAAAATGGAAATAAATTATTCATCTAGCCTGAAAATAAATTATTTGTCTCTATTGTAGATCCAACATCCGCCCTGAGAACAGCAGCAGCAATTTCCATGAGTTCAAGATGCACACATTTGAGAGGATCACATCTTGTAGTTCCTGCCACATGTTGCTGAGGTGAAGTTATTGTCCTTATTCAGGTCCTCTCAAGGTTTTTCATCTTTACTTTATTTTCACATCTCAAAGGTTATAACATAGTTTACAGAGTCTAGACCCCATCCAGCAGCATTGCTCCCCTTCTAGGCGGCCCACAGGACAGTGTTGGACGTTAAGATGAATCCCAGGATGATGAGAGGGAGCAGATTAATCCTGACCTCTGTCAAAAGCAAAGTCACACTTAAATGCAAAGCTGTGCTGAATGTTTTATATTTAAGCCTTTTAGATAAAAGATTTGTGAAGCGCTTTTAAAATTAATCTGTTGCATGTTAATGTGCATGTCAATATATTCAGTTCAGTTCAACAGTGACAGACTAAACAACAAAGTATAAATGGCTGGAATAACAATAGACCTAAAGGCAGACAAAACAGTTTAGAAATAGTAGGCAAAAAAGCCAACAGGTTGCTGTGGAGAGGAAAACAAAACAAACAAGCAAAAAAAACTCCCAACCATGAAGAAAGGGAGAAAAATAAACCTCTAGGGGTCAAAATAACAGCAACTACCCATTCCTCATGGGCATCCCAGTTGTATTACATTGGGTCTGTATGTATGGAGTAACTCTAAGAAGCACAGTTTAACATGCAGCCATAGAACTTGGGTATGAACTTGGACTTGGACTAGACTTAACTCATAGTCAAGGCTTAAAGTAGCTCATCTTGTGGGTGTCTTAAAGGGGTCATGAAGTCCATTTATAAAGAAATGGTGTTATTATGTCTCCAGTGATATGCTCTGATGTTTAGACTGATCCTCCCTTTCTTCCATTTCAGAGGAATTTTCAACCAGGGATACCAATGTTCCAAGTGTGGTGTTGGTGCCCATAAGGAGTGCCTTGGGAGGTTTAACACCTGTGGGAAAGCCAGTCCTGGTGAGGTTCCTCTTCAGAGGCCAATCTTCTTGTGCTTCCTGGGTCTGTGTTGGTTTGAATTGACCTCAACATGATGAGGGGGAAACCCAATGTCTTGGGCCAAGGTCTACAACACTAATATTTAGTAATAATTGATCCACATAGACATCAGTAACATCAGTGCAAATTTTCTCCAAGCATACCACGTTAATAATGGTATAAACTGATCCTGGGTGTACACAGTAATATATTCATAACAAACACAAAGTGCTAATAAAAGGACTAGGACTCCAACATCCTAACCTTCAGTCGTATCTTATCCTAACCTGTAAACTCTACAGTAGTCCCAGAGCAAACCTATCTAGCAACTATGCAATACTTTGCATCTTTTCAATCTACAAAATTAGCCAACTACAAATCCACACACAGTATAACAAAGTTATGGTGCAGTATTTTTTTTTTTTGGTTGTATATATCACATTTTGGAACTGGAAAGTGCCATCAAGTTATTAGTGACTCCTGAGCTCCCATTCAGATGGTTTTCAAGGCAAGGAGAAACAGAAGATGTTTACAATTTCCTTCTACCAGCATATTTTTTCCTTAGCAGGGTGCAAACACAGAGGAGAACACACAGACTACACACAGACTCCTGAGTCAGGCTTGAACCCCACATCAGACAAGCAGCATAGGACAGACAAAGCACCAACGTACCACACTGTGCCACTGCATCTCCCATATATCACTAATACTGACATTAATTGTCCTTGGGCATAAAGCATTAATACTAAAAAGCTACTTCCATTATAAAGTACTTTTGTGTTTTTGTGGTTACAGATGGTTCAATGATAAAAAACAAAGACATTATTTAGACACTTTGGCTTTTGACAAGTTGCATCTAGAAACAAGGTCCACCAACATATTAAACTGTTGCGTAAGCTCGGTTTGGCTTCATAATGCAGAAATTAATATTGCAGCTTTCTGAGCTGCAAGATAAACGGAGCTGCAGGATAATGAACGGGCCAGTGTAACCAGAGGTGTCTGTGGAACGCCTCATCCTGCTTGCTTTTGCATCGCTCATCCAAAACTGTGGCATGAGCGCAATAACAGCACAGCCATCCACACCTGGGTACTCCATGGTCCTAACTTGATTCTGCACTGCACTGCAGGTGGCTTGGAGACATGACATGAGCATAACCATCACACAACAACTCAAACAGGGATTTAGCTGCTGAAGTTTGAACTAGTGGTTGGCATGTGTTGGGCCACATATGTGATTATTAGCATAATAAAATTTAAAAAAAAAATCTTTCTTAGAGCAGCCATTTTTTCTCTGTTGATAGATCTGGCACTGAAATGGCAATGGGACAGATTTGTATTATCATTCTTCTTAGAAGACAGATTTCAAAAACAGAACACAGCAAGGAAGTAAACACCCTAAACCAAAAAGTTGTTACCTGGTGAAATGTTTGAGTTGTATCACATGCTATAGAAATTATAGAAAACTGATATTTGTACAGGAGGGTGAATCGTTTTTGGACTGCTAGTGTCAGATTTGGGACTCAACTTGTAAACCATACGAGAAACGCTTTATGTTTGATGTGCAAAGGCTTCCCTTTTATGATTTACTGTAAATAATTGAATGAAAAATTTCATGCATAGACAATTTAGTTCTAAAGGTTTGCACTGAATCTTCTTTTTTAACCGTGAAGTGTATTTATCGTAACAGACACTGTGATTGGTTGAATCTGTCAATATAACAGGAAGAAGGAAGTAGGAAGTAAGAAATTTTTTTTTTTTTTTTTTTAAGCACTGTTTGCAGGCTTTGCAGAGTGAAACACATAGTATGCAATGAATAAAATACCGGCTGTTGGTGTAAAATTACTGCTTCACTGGGAAAAATGGTGGTTGCATGAAAAAATGGTATATATTTTCATAAATAGTTTTTCACCGTGCAAGACCTTGTTATGCAGTCAAAGGGTGTGCATATAAATGACAAAGATTACCAGAACCTACAAGTGTAAAATCCAAACAGTGCATGTCTGGCACATAAAGTATCGGGCAAATATTTTTCAGGACTCTGTTTTGCCGGAAGGCGACGCGTTTACACGGACAGGTTTTACGTATTATTGTTATTGTGAACTTTATTATCAACCTTCTGCATGACCTGTAAGGTGTGTTTATGTTCCCAGGCAAAGTTCACAGTGATACTGTTAGCTAAGCAAAACACTGTGTCGCACGAGGGATACGAAGAGATAAATGTGGAAAAAATAGATTCCCTGCCCCGCCCCATATCATTTATGGTTGGCTGCAGTCAGGTAACTGCAGTTTGCGGTCGAGCAGATGGTTCTTGTCTTTTCAACTGCTGCAGCAATTCCCTTTCACGAAGCTATGCTCACCATGCCTGTTTTCAACCTCATTTCAGATTCTGGTGTCCTGAGACAACAGGTGAGAAATGGAGATAAGGTGTTGTTAATGCTGTCAGACTGAGAACGGTAGGAGTTTATCTGGTGTGCTGTTTGCATGACAGCCACACGTACAGTATGTAACGCATGTCAGCGGGTGGGGGTGATCGCTGTATTTTTTTAAAATATTTCTTTGCTTTGTGTTCTGGTCATCCTGTAGTAAACAACGGAGGAAAGAGTTACTTCACTACTACTATTTTACTACCATTTACTTTTACTTTACTGCACTGGAAGTTACTTGTGGCTCATGCCCAGACACATATTTTTATCACTGCTAGCCTGAAAGCAATGTGTGTCCTGCATTTCACACTGTCTCAAGTCTAAATCCATGAAGGTAGTATTCAACTTAGCATTGTCTTCCAACTCCAAAAACTTTATGCCTTCAGCTTGACAACATTTAGGCACTCAAAACAGTATGATATATTTTTAAAATTTCTGTTGTGTAACTTTGTGTTTTGCTATGTTTACAAGTACTATATAATGCATCCAATATGAATTTGCATGTTGAAATGGCTACTGCAGTCCAAATTATTTTAGAATTTTTCTGCTGTTAAGTTTTCAAAAACCAAAACAACAGGACAAACACACCACAAAGGGCATGTGTATCTGTGTCTACATGCAAGCCTTCACAGGTCACATGAACTTTCTGTCTTTCTTCCCACAGAAAAAACCAGATCTTGCCAGGCCCCATGATCCAGGTCTGTATCATATGACTGTCTAACAATGCGCACGTTTAGAAAGTATCTAATCCTGTGTGTCCCTGTCTATATGTTGTTTAAAAATGACTTTACATGTACAGTATAATACTTTTTCATAAATATACTTAGATTTTAATTTTTAAATAGCTGCAATTATGATTATTTTGCCACCTAATATTATTAGTTTATACATTTTGCACTTTTACACATTTAGACATCTAGCTGTATGAATGTGAAAACTGTAAAATAGATAAAAGTAAAAATATTACTAAGCAGCGTTCTCACGTTATAACTGTAAGTGCTCAGCTGAGATGTTGCTGTACAAAATCAATACAAAAGCTGCAGATAAATCTCAGGCACCTTTGTGATGCATGTGATATTCATTCCCCAGGATTCAGAATTTGTTATAACTTGTCATAGTTTATCTTTAAGCATGTTGCCTCCTGGGCAATGGCAGCACGTAGTCAACTGTAACTCAACACCTCAAGGAGAAGGGACGTATTTATGTATTTATGGGTTTTATCTCTCGGCTAATATTTCTAATTCAGCCTGATGCACAATGGACCATTCTCAACATGCCTGTCCATGGAAACAGTGCTACTTAGAAGGCTGTTTGGTGTTTTGTCCAGCTTCAAAGGTAGACAAAAGACTTGGTGACTTACCCTTATGCAGAGTAGATGAGAGCAAAAAAAGTATCTGAATATTCAGATTTTTGAGCATACCTTAAATAGGTATGTCTCCCAGAAATATTTGAAAAACGTACCTTGATTTTTTATAGTACATATGGCTGTCAGGTTTTCCTGCACAGCTTAATTTTTTTCCAAAACTAAAATTAACTGTAGATACATATGTGTGTGGAGCATTTTATACTGACACTGCAGTAGTGCCATGGAACCTGGTGTGGTAAAATGTACAGTTTTTGTTTTCATTTTAAGAACATGTAGCAGAGATGGATGGTGAATGATACCAATATGGATGCATTACAAGGTTAGAGGGTCACAGATGAGCCATGGGATACATTTGTCATCTAATGTCTACCTTCTTTAATAATAATTCTGTTAAAATGCATAGAAATGTCCCTGTTCTCTTCATTAACATTGTTTCCATACTAAGTAAACCCCTGGTCCAGAGGGACTCGCTGCTTTCACACTCGTTCATGTTTTCAAGCCTTGACTTTTATAGCAGCCATAATGAAGGGAAAGGTGCTTTGCCCTAGGGCAAATCAAGGGAATTTTACCAGGCATCTAAAGTGTTGGTAGACCGCAAAACCCTGAGCTGCACCGTGCACTCTGCTGTCCTGTCATGCCAGGAGAACTGCTGGTTCAGCTGAATTCTTAACCATGCAGTGCAGGTCCGGGGTTGTGTTCTTTGGGAAATAAAGAACGCTAATTCAATTGTGCTGTACTCCCAAATGTGTGTTCACATGGCTCCCTCTGTTGAAGTCCCTCACTGCTTCTTGTCTGGCTGGAACAACATACTAAAAGAGGTGCAGAAGTTAAAGCAGAAGTAATGTGCTGTCAGAGGTAATGAAGGTGTACACCTACTCTGATAAAGTAAAGAGAACCAGTTCATTCCTCAGGGGTAAACCAGAAGAATCCAAATCTTGGTTTTTGTTGTCATCATGGCTAATAGGGACTCATTAACTAGAATGACGTTGCCGCAGGTGTGGTTCAGGTGGAATCGATACGTAGGAAGGAACAATTCACCCCTGGAGAATTAATATTTGTTGTGTGGTGGGCAGGCCAGCGTGGGTCGGAAGGGTGCACAGCAAGGATGGAGTACCGTGTCGGTGACGGCTGTGCCAGGAGCGGTCAGCCGTGTTCCCCTCTATAACGGATTCATGAATATTTGAAGCAAATGGGGTGAACTCTGGAATGGCAAACAGAGTTTCCAGCTTTGGTGCCCGCAGCCCATCAAAGGCGTATCCTGCAATCTCTTTTATAATACACACACGCACACACACACACACACACACACACACACACACACACCGCAACGCAACACACACGTACACGCACACACACACGCACATATTCATACAATCAAACATATTCCCCCCACCTTACGTAGGTAATTCATTCAAAAAAAACATTCAAAAGGTAAAAACTGTAATTACCATGACTTCTGGACAAATTTATGCTAAAATATTTCCAAATTGCAGTTAAATGGTGATACTTACTTCATTGGTTTATGTTACTTATCATAACACAATATAACACAATGTAGTGCTGTATGTCTGTCTACTTGCACTCAATCCAGTAGCTGTTAAAGGGTTAAATGGTCACAGTCAAAACATACATACATATGAAATTCAGTATGTATGTGTTAATTTAACCATGAGTACAAAAAATGAAAGAAAGTACTAAAGGCAAAAAATGAAGCTTTAAAAAAAATGAAATTTGGGAGAAAAGTATTGGACCGTAACATGCCCACAAACCTATCACGTCATTTGCTATAAAGGCTTCTCAAACCTGTCAGCTTCCACTCACGCTGTGCCTGGAACTTACCAGTCTGTGCTGCAGCTCATATTACTGCCCTGCAACCTTTATGCTCGTGAACTGACATGTATGCCAATAGCGACATTACCCTTTTTGTGTCTGGCTATGATTCCTCTGTGGACAAGAACCCTCCCCTTTTGGATTTTCCTGGTCTGGGTTCACCTCCCAGCACCTTTTCCCTCCTTGGTCTCTGTCTCCGACATTCTTGCCTAGTCAACTTGCACTCTCTCCTTCCCACTGCCGAGGTGAGCAGTTTTTAAGGGTCCGTCCTTATCCCAGCCCTGTGCTGTCACTGCTGTCCCCACACTGTACTTTCCCTATCCCTGCCTCTTATTTCAGACTGAACCCCCACTCATTAAGCTTCTAGCTTCGTATCCTCTTCTTTCTCCTTGGCAGCTCTGTATGCCACCTTCGCACCCCTCCCTCTCCTTTTCCTCTTTCCTCAGAGTAGGTCTACCTGCACGAAACTCCACCACCTGCAGATTCAGACCCCCCCCCCCACCTCTTTACTACCTGCAGGCTCAGAGCTCCTTAACCTTCCTACCCTCCTGCTGATCCCACCTTCTCTGTCCCTTTCCTTGTTTTTTTCCACCCCGTACTGCACCCCCTTCTTTTTCAGCTCATCCTCTGATTCCTGTTAACTCCTCACAACCGCTATCCTACAGTTTTATTCTTGCAACCCCACCTGGGTGCCCTGGCTCTCTCCCCTCCTGCCATGTTGCCAGGTGTCTGTACCCAGATCTTGGCAGGTCCTCATATTAAATGCACACATAACCCTCACCCTACTCTCTCTCACAGATGCTGATGAAATGCTGATGTTGTCTCCTCCAGCATCATTGTTTGTGACATCCTCTCTCAATCTGCTCCTCCAATCGCACCTCCCCCAGGGCTCTCTCATTCCCAGAGTTTTGCGTTGCCTTCTGTTGGTTCACTCTCATGTGCTTCTCCATCTTCTCTTTGCTGCTATCTTGCCCCATTTACTAACCTCACCCATTGTATTCACTTATACCAGATATCATGCCCTGTTCGCTGCTAAATGTGCTGCTCCCCTATTGGTGTGGATCCAGTCTGTTCTTCAATCTATTCAATGTCTGGGTGCACTGGATTATATTCTGTACCATTCCATATCTGTGCATCTCCAAGCTTCTACAGGAGTGTTATACAGCTAAATAATATACTTGAAAACTGCTTGCCCACCCTCATTTAGCTCCAAATCCACCTTGCTGTTGTCTTCCTCCTGCCATATTCGAGTTAATTTCATGAGTCCCACTGCATCTCTCATTCTCATTCATTTGTGCCCCACGTTGTCATATTATTTAGTTCTCACGGTCACCCTATTCTCATCACTGATGAAACACAAATTTGTAACAACTTAAATGAATTTGGTTGTTACCTCTCCAAGTGCCCATTCCTACACATGTAGTTTCTCTCATGTTCCCAGCTGTACCTTTTTCACATTATTTTGACAAACTTGCCACCTCTCAACCCCTATTAATGTCCTCTTTGGAACAGTGCCTCTCCCTCCATCCCAAACATCACCTTGTCATCTTCCTTGTTCACAGCTGAAGGTGTGGTTTCCACCCCAACATTGTTGCTTCCACTAACCAGTCAATCACCTGCCACAAATTGTGTTTCTCTCAATTCCGATATCATAGATGTCTTGCTCAGAAAGAAAATGTCTTCAGACTTCAGGATTAGTCTTCTCTAGGTGTTTTCCTGTCTATCCCCCTTGGGGTTGAGACTTGCAATAGTCTGGTAAAAAGCAACTGATTGATGACCTCTCTGCAGCTCACAACAAACGGGTCTCCTGTATCAATAACTTGATCACCAGCTTGGGTTACCCGTTAACTTATTCCAGTTTCCATCTCCCTGACCCAACTCTCCAGTCATGGCTCCTGGTTATCTAAGGTCTACATCGCCTTGGCTTTGAAAATACTTCCTCTGTGTCCAACTGTTGACAACTTTTTTGAATCAAGTGGTTGGGCTGATTTTACTTTCTGGTGCAGCTTCTCTTTGGTGCTAAAAGCAGCCCTAATATATTCCGTCGCCTCTCATAAGTCTTGAGTTGAATCCTGTGCGATGTCTATAGTATTCCTTTCTGACTTATTTACTGGATGACTTCCTTTTGCCTACGCGCCCTACTTGACTGGCTTGACTGCAGCCGGCATTTCTGCACTCCATAATGCTTTTTTGTATACCTGTGTTCCAATTTTACTCAATAAGACCCTTGGCCCCCTAGACTGGTTATCTTCTCTGCTGCAGCCCCTGCATGATTGTGCCTCTGGCATCTCCTCTTTCAAGATTGGAACGGCTCTTCGTTCTTTCCGTCTCCATCCAAACTGTCTGCTTGTGCATTCCCTGCATCCGATCCGGCTATAGATATCCCCCAATTTATTAACTCTCAAAGCTGTGTTCGCTCTAGCTTTCTTTGGCTTCCTGTGTGCTTCTAAACTCAGGTCATTACTCTCTCAAGACAACCTTGGAATCCACTCCTGCTTCTCTTATCTCTGCTTAATCGACTCCATAATGCACTTTCACCTCAGAAACAGCAAAGCAAATCCAGTATCCGCAGACTGTACTATATAATATTTTTAGTTACATACAGTACATAAAACTGCCTGCGTGAAACCCTCCACAGGTGCTTTTTCTTTAGACATTCTACATCAACTTCTACCTCTGTTCACTAATGAACACGGCACCATAGCAGCCCACCACTGTTTCAAAAGACAAGGCAGTCCTCCCACTCTCCGGTTACCCGCCACAGTTTTTCTGCACACTCCTATTGCACAGGAGCTGCCGAAGGCATGCACTCGCAAGTATTATAAACTTGATGGTGGAATGCCAACACTTTCAACTTATAATGTATATCCACTCCGTCTCAGCAGTCTACAATGCCCATGTCTTCATGTCTATGAAAACCAGGCACATTCTACCAGCCCTTCATCAGCTTAACAGTTTACGAACCTGGGGGGCACAACAACCTTGCTTGACAGTAGATGTGAGCCTTCCAGCAGACTCTGGGTAACAATCACAAAAAAACCTAACATGCAGCTCTGTCCAATACTGTAAACTCCTGAATTAAAGTTTGGAAAAATACAATTTTGGGAGGAAAGTATTGGATTGAAATGTGCCCTCTCTTTCACACACATGCGCGCGCACACACACACGCGCGTGATAGAGGCACGGGCTAGATGAGGGACCCACACTGACAACAAGGAGGGATAAGAAATGATAGATGATGCACATGGCACTGCACACATTACTGATGTAAGGGTGATTAAGTTTGGTGATATATATTTTATTATTTCCCACCTTTCCACTGGACTGCAACCAGCATTTGCTCTTTGCAGCGTTTGCTTGTTCAATAGGATTAACTGTTCTTAAGTCATAAGTTTAAGTTTTTTAAGTTTAATACAGTTTGGTAATATATATCATGCTGTTACCATTTGCTTTTCCACTTTCTAACTCCTGCAGGGCTGCGTAACTCAGCTAGAATGTATACTTAGTGTGATCACATGGTACAGTAACTAACATGTATAATAAATACACAATACAGGAACACACACTTCTGTGAGCTCATCCTCAGACACCTCTTGAAAAGTAGAACTGTTCTATTTACATGCAGTAAATATCCTTGTCAGAATCCATATTGCGCAGTATTTGTTTGTATATGCCAACACTGTTCAGATAGTGTTTTCCCCATACTGATGTGTGGTGAGAAAAGTAAGCGTTTAACAAAAAAGGTAAATTCTTCCCTCCTAAATGAATTATTTGTATTAAATGTTCCATCATCTTAAAAGGGACTTCACAGTGGTGATAGTTTTTTTTCTGTCCTTTGGTCTTTTAGAGCTTTGGCAACAAGGTTACTATTCCCAGAACTCCTTTTACAGGCTGTCACAGAGAGAGAAAAAAGCATCGCTGCTCTTATTGTCACAGCTTCTTTGTCTACAGTCCTCAAAGTGGGGGTCTATATGTGCCATTCTCCCCAAGAACCATGAACAGGGAGCACATTCAAAAGCTTCATTGCCTTTTAAGCCTGCTTTCAAACAGGACATCCCCCCTCCCACCCCCCACCAAAAAGTCCACCATCATGGGAGCCACTTGTGCTCCTCAGCCCAGACTCATTTTTGTGACCTGCCAGGGGTAAGCCCCAATTTTAAACACATCTCTTTTCTAATACTTGTCAAAAAACCATGAAAAGCTTAGAACTTGGCTCAGTCCCACGCGTCCCTGCGCCCTGCCTAGTTTTGCCAAGAACAGGAGCTCATTCTGTGCTCCCTAACAGCAGCAAAAGACCTTTTGAGCTCAATTATGGTAACTGTGAAAAGCATCTCTCCAATATATAATTGGAATGATTTGCTACAGCCTGCCGCTGACAATTGGAGCCAATCTGTGTATACTGGGATGAGGAGAATAATGAAAACAAATAGGATCGACCATAACTGTTATTCAGCATGTGCTCACGCTCTTTATCTGCTCTGGAACCCTCTTCATAACAGGGATGGAGTCCATGACTTTTTCATTACCCCCAAATGGGTGGGAATCACTCACTTTGCATGGTGTGTTAGTGGCCCATTATAAATGAAGTCCATTTTCATTATGAGTCTAGCAGCTTGGAAGGAACAGAGGCAGGGGACTGGTTCTAGAGATGACCGTTTTTGGAATAAGCTGGCAGTGGGATTACGGGGTTGGAAATGACCCCTGCTGCAATCTTTATTGATGTGAAAATGTACAAAACTAGCGGGAACTTTTTTTGATCTGACATCCAGGATAAAAATAGCATGCAGCTATAAAATACGTAATATTAATTAGTATATTTTTGTATGCGCTGTTCCTGTTTGTGTATCTGCTGATAGTGCTGTGACAAAGTATTTGCCGCTTCCTGATTTTCCCTATTACGTAGGGTCACATTTAATGGTTTCTGATCTTTAGACCAAGGAAACAAATAATGCAGTTTTTTTTTTTTTTATTATAACTAACTTTATAAATTATTACCTCATTTATTTAAGGAACGAAGCTATCCAACACCCATATGACCAATGTGAAAAAGTGACTACACAGCACCTCTATTGGTCCAACTATCTATTGGATTCATGTGAGGACTTAGACTAGACTGCTTTAAAAGTTTAATTTTGCTTCTTTTCAGCGATTCATTGCTTTTGCATTTTGGATTATTGTCTTACTTCATAACAACTTATAGTTTAGCTTCAGCTTCAGGATAAATGACCAAAAATTCTCATTAAGAAACTTACGGTTTTGTTATGTGTTTGCTCAGGATTTTCTCTAAAGATCTAAAATCACAGTGGGAAGAAAAATAAAAACAAATAAATAGGTAATAGGGGAAATCAAGAAGAGGGCAAATACTTTTTCTCAGGACTATATCTGGTTGTCTATGTTAATATTTAACCTTACTATCTTTAGACATTGTCCATTAGCCAATGCGTCTTTTGTATCCTTTAAGATTGCAGTTTACCTTCTCTTCAAGATTGAATATACACATAAGTTTGAATAAAATGATAATATAAATTGAATTTATATTATAAACTATATACAAATTGGCTTAAAAATGCAATTGGATAAAGTAATTATCAACTTTTAAAAGAGGACAAGAAAGAGTGTAGTGTTTTAGGACATAGGTAGCCTAAAGATTGACTGGTTCTGAGCATTTTGGTAGTTTCCTGGGACAAAGACATTCACCTGAATTACTTTGGTGATAAACACAGAGACAGAATGCAGCAGCAAAGTCTAATGTTCCAGGAATCCTTGTTGTAGGGTAGCCTTGAACCATGTTGTGGAGAAGAAAGTCTATAAATCAACAACCTGAATGCTACAAGCTGAGCTACCGGAATGCGGCCAAGATGAGACCTTCAGCATGTTTTCCTCCTTTCTCTGCAGGTTTGCCAAAGATGCTGGTGGTCCGCAATTACCACGGCATCCCGTGTCCCACGTGCGGCCCTCCTCTCCACATCCAAGTTGGGGACATCATAGAGCTGATGAGTGCAGACCTGCACAGCACCTGGTGGCAGGTGAGACATCACGTGGACACCTGTGTGTTTTCATGCACAGAACAGTATTCTTCAGAATTCTCATATAGTTTCTCAGCATGGTCATATGATGTAAAATGAGTTTACACCACAACATTAGTTAAATTTTATGCATTATTGACACAATGTGAAGTTTTTGCACATCACTATTTCACTTTAAAATGTAATAGTGGCTACCTGAAAGCATGCAAATAAGAAGGCAGGTTATCTAGCGCACTGTGGAAGTTTTTTCCGGAATTTTGTATTTATGGTTGAAATTCCATAACTAACCATTACTTTAACCAGTTCGACCATAACGGGTGAAAAGAACCAAACATTTATACAATTTTTCTGTATAAATGAGCCTTAAATCGCACAGGAGCCCTCACTGGAAAACACCACTTGGAGACCTTGTCATTGGAGGGTCTCACAACCGTTCAGTTCATGTGGGCGCGAGTGTGTGTGCATGTGTGTGCTAAGCTCAGTTCAATTCCAGCGGTATCAGGCAGCAAGGTTTGGCAACACACAAATCCTAGGCACTGGAAATGTAAATGAACATTATTTATTTATTTTCTTTCATGCAAAATTAAATTCTGGCCCTGCACGGAGGCTGCTTAACGTCCACAGCCCCTCGGCGACAGTGGGCAGAATTACAGAACGCTGAAACATTTATCTCCCACATAACTTGGAGACAATTATTTCTGTACTGGTGCCAGACAAATACGATCAATCACCGTAATTTCATTTTGCCCTTTGGCTGGCATCTGTTTACTTTAACAGGGTTATAAGTTTAATCTTTATCTTGCACTTATCTGTAGCATAACAAATAGAAGAGTTTTTCAAGAGGACTGATAGAATGTTATTAAGTTAAATGTATCACGGACATTTTGCGAATTAGGTTCCTAAACTAATTTGTGCCATAGGGCGGTTTGCCTGAAAAGCACTTTCTGCTAAGACCAAAAGACAGCAAAGAAGAAAAAGGAAACAAATATGGCATAAATTTATATGAATTTATTTAACTATCACTTAATACAACAATATGAAGCAAAAGCATTAGTATTGATTAAATTGAAATGATTCTGTATTGTATTATCACAAACCACATAAATCAAAAAGAGCCAGAGCCAAAATGTGTCATATTTCATATTGGATACAGATGAGCCAAAATGTAGCACCCAGCTGTTACAACTGATCAGTTTTTCACAGGATTATTTGAAAAAGTAAAAATGCATTACAGTGCAGTCAACCATGTCAGCGAAAATCTCATCTTTGAGAAGCAGCACTTTTAACAAAAATATGTGTCTGTGCTGCAGACAGCTCATATTTTAATCCAACGTAAATGCAAATTGTGTGCTTATTGTTTAAGTTCTAGCAGTCAGGTGAAGAAATGTGCTTTGTGGTGCACAATGATGAAAACAAATTTTGTTACTTAACAAGGGTTTTGTGAAAGTTCACTCTTTTACCGGAGGATTTCAGAGAAAGTGCTGTTCCTAAGGACTGTCCTGGAACAGACCATTGCTGCACACCACTATTGTCCCTCTCGGTTGATTCACAATTGTCGTCACCCAAGGGCTCTTTCCATTTTGACACTAACAAAGTCCTTCCATTAGGAGAAACAGTACACTGGCTGTAAAAAAAACAGTGTTTTTGTATTCCTTATTGCCACAATAATGTCAGGAGGCAACTGCTGCAAATGAAATGAACTACAGCAATCACTCAGTAACAAACGTCTTTATTCACATTTTTCCTATAATCGCTCTTGAAAACAAATACCTATATTTTGGTATCCAAATGGAAACTTTTGCTACAATGCATTTTTATTCAAAGCTCATCCATAATGAAAAAAAAAATCTAAACACAAATAAAAATCAAAATAAATAAAAAAATCAACAAATATATATTTCACTGTACCATACCATTTATTGTAATACAAATAATACTGTATTTATTGTTATAAACTGTATTGTATATTGTTCTGGATGCTCATTGGTCATCATAGGGAAGAGGAGGAGGGGAAAGAAATTTCATCCAGCCTTAAATCCTTCCCATCCTGCATAAGAAAGCTTTAAAAGTTTTATAGCAGTAAGCACAATGATCCTGGTAGTTATAGAACATTATTGTGACACGAACAGAAGCCTCACTTTTAGTAAGATAGCTGAAGATGCTGTCGGCGGTTATAAGGAGATTTGCGTAAGGAAATTGCATGAAGGCAAAATTCCATCCCTCATCCAGAGCTGCCAGTGGAGACAACTGACACAGCCGCCTCATTCCACACAACTAACCTCGCAAGCTTCTCTTTATTTTATTCCATGATACCCAGTAAAAGTTGTTAATCTTCTTTGTTTAAATTGTCTGTACTTTTTTTTTTTTTTTTAAACAAACCTACTTATTTAAATGCCGGTGGCACCACTAGCACACAAAACTTCTTGTACTGTATATGCTCAGATACTAAAGGATTACTGAAATTTACTGTGCTTTCAGGGTAAGATCCTACCTACAAGAGAAACTGGATTTTTTCCGAGTGATGCTGTCAAACCATGTCCATGCGTAAGCAGAACTCCTTAACCGTTTAAAATTAGCTTTAATGAATTAAACACAATGGTTTTGCTGCCATTTATTTAAATATTATATTTAGTCTTGCATGTAAAACATTGTGCTTTTAGTCATTAGGACTCTGCTAATGGTGACAGTGTCTCTGTGTCTTCCTCTGAAACAGGTTCCAAAGCCAGTGGACTTTTCAACCCAGCCCTGGTGAGTTCCCCTGTCAAAATGTATTATGATTTCTTATGAAAAGTGGAAACATTAAACCAACAATAATGATAATAAGATGTCACCTGTTTTAAATAAACCATTTCAAAAGCCTTTTGGAAATAAAGTAATTACGGAGGGGGGGTAAATAAATACTTTATTAATGTGTTTTTGTACTATGGATGGTTCGAGAAAAGCAACCAAGTATGCCATTTTTCTCCAGGGCATTAATGACCTTACCCTGATAATCCATAGCATTCCTGCAATGTCTCAGCTATGCTGCAGTAGTGTGATAGCGTAGTAACAATTTTGTGAGGTTACTTAAAAGGAACTTCCATTGTCCTGCCATTTGGAAAGGTGTCTGGTGGACTAACTGATGCTGTACCTGATGCTAATGTGAATTATTCAGGTTTGCCGGGCCCATGGAGAGGCTGCAGGCTGAGGCAGAGCTCATAAACAGGGGCAATAGCACCTACCTGGTGAGACACCGCAGCAAGGAGTCTACCGAGTATGCCATCAGCATAAAGTAAGTCAGTCACAGGTACGAGCAGAAGGGACATTTGCAGACCACCAAGTATGATACTCCTCTCCTCTGACTAATGGAGTTAATCTGCCTGTCCCTTCAAAACACTCTGTTAGCTGAATCCGTGTAATTGTTGTGCTGCTTTACAATTATATTTTAAGGAAGAAAATATAATCTCAAAAAATCTTGAAAAATATGCCATATAAAATTTAAAAAATATCAAAATGTATAGTATTTTTTTTTTTGTGGGACAGTGGTGAACCCAGCATATTTGCTGAATTTCAAAATTGTAACATTTATACAAATTATTAAAACTTGTACAATGAATAGTGCAGGAGATGGAACAGTTTTTTTTTCCATTTTGGACTGGTAAACCATAAGAGGAATACTTTACAATAATGTAAAGGTATTCATGTTAGAAAAACTTGTTTATATGACTGAAATGACTGAATTAATATTTGTTTACACTGTTTATTATATTAAAGTTAGTGTTGAATCTGCTATTCCAGTTGTGATACCCTGAAGTTGTCATTGAAGTTTTTATTTAGAAAGCATAGCATCTTCTTGGGTTGTAGGTTGAAACATATTGTAGGCAGTGAATTAAATGGCTTTAGTGAAACTGTAATGTTACAATGAAAAAATTTTACAATCCGCTGTATGAAAAATTGAATGTATTTACATAAGCCCTTGCAGTGTTACACTGGAACGGTGTCATTTAAAAATGTTGAGCTATAGTTTTGCAAAAAATTTTATTTATGGACTGCTGTACACACAAGGTGACATGATCTAAAGAGCTTCAGCTGCAATGTGAGTCAATGAATTCTTGCATCACAGTGCTACAGCTTTGCTTAAAAATAGATCTCAAGTTTGTCCCTCTAGCGTGTAATAAACTGCTTTCTATTACACCAAGGAACCTTTTTCTGACATTTTATGGAGAAGCTGCATATTTTGCTGTGTTTTCAGCATATTTCTTAAGCTATTTTTTGTGCTTCTACTGTTGTTAAAGCCATGTGCTCGGCATAATAGGGCTCACTGACAGGCCAAAGTCCTCGTCTGAGAAACGGATGTGTTCGGTGGCAACCCTGCTTTTCTTGGAGCGAGCGCCTTCTAATAACCCAGTGTCTTACACTGCTTCAGCCATTATGCGCTTGTCAAAGAGGTGCTCCTTGAGCGCCAAGCCATTTTGTGAGGTTCGTACCGACGCAGCTTAATTTATTGCCCTTCCCGAAACATAGGCACTATGTAGTTGCACCAGGAAGAAAGTCTTAATTGCCTGTGCCTTTGCAGTTTTCTGAACTTCAGATCATGTAGAAGGGGCCACTTTGTATGCTTATTTCACCTTGGAAATGTTTCAACAGATTTGCTGAAACTAATGTTAAACTACTCAAACAAATAGGGCTGCCCCAACCCCGATCTCCTCTCACGTGTGCAGTATATGAGAATAAAAATCCTAGAGATTTTGAATTTCAGTTTAGCATGGGCTGGATTTTTTTAAACACACAATTTGGATTTTGACCCTCCATTAGAGGGTTTTTTTTTCCGCTCCTGAATGATAAGAAGCTCAACTCTGAAAGTGTTAAAGGGTATAGTGAGGGAAGAAGCCTCCGAATCCCAACACAAGGGCTGACACTCTTCTGGGAAAGAGTTTGTATCAGGCCCAAACCAGCCACCTACTGAAAGCAAGATTTTCTGTTATATATAAATTATAATTGTTGTACAACATACATTTTATATGTGATTGTGTGTTTTTAATATACAGTACATATACAGTAGAATGCTTCCCAAAAACATGCGTATGGGGTCCTGCTCCAGTTATGTACAGCTTCTAAAATTTTTGTCAGACTCAGGCTGTCTCCTTGTCCAATAAATACCATTAGGTATTGAAATCCCCTGTCCCTTTTTTACATTATAGCAGCGGTTCCGCCCTGTAGGGATCCGAATTGATTACCATGATCACCAGGAAATTACACTCATCATTTATTCATCTGCCACAGGTATAACAATGATGTGAAGCACATCAAGATCTTGAAAAGGGAAGGATTTTTCTACATCGCAGAGAATAAAAGGTTCCAAAGTATATCAGTAAGTAGCAGATCTGGCATTACATTACATACATGCAAAAAAAGCTGTACTTTGGGTAATTAAAGTCAAAGTCAAAAGAGTTTATTTGTCACGTACATGGTTACTGAGTATACCATGTAGTGAAATGTGCCCAGATTCAGGATAGGAGATAGGAGACTGTGGATAAAAATTTACAGTGAGTAAAACAAACAAACAACTAAACACCAAGAAGAAAAGAAACAAACAGCAAATAGATAAATAAGTAAGTAAGTAAGTAAATAAATAAATAAAATAGTAAATAAAGCTTAAGGTGCACTGGAAGGACAGTGACAGTGAGGGGAGCGGTCAGAGAAACACAAGATTTACTTAGAATAAGAATATGATTGAAAAGCTTATTTTTTAAAAATGTTTAAAGTCATGTTTTACTCAATGATTATGTTATGAAGACAGATTTATTGTAATGTGGTATGTCAAAAGATACTTTTAGAATCAATTTTACTCACAGCCTATAAAATGAATGTGCTGTAACATTTCTAGTGCCGCGTCTTGTACTTCAAAGGCAGTCAGTGTAAGACGTGGAAGAAAGGAACATAAGGATTTATATCAAAGTTATCTGATACTGTTTAGTGAACGCATTAGCCAGTTATAATAATAGTAATAGTTATTATTAGCTAGTACACTATCATATTATCCTCATTCCTCAGTTGTCTTTTTTGTTTTGTTTTTTTTTATGTCGCATGCTGAAGTTCTGAATTTAAGAAAATTTAAAGTAAGAAGTGAAAGGGTTTACTTGGACAATGGAATCTGGTTTACAAATGAGCTTTTGAAAAGAGTGAAGGTATACTGTCATGAGCGCTTACAAACTTTTTACATTGCCCCTCTCCATAAATCAGGAGTTGATCGATTACTACAAGCATCACTCCCTGAAAGAGGGCTTCCGAAGCTTGGATACCACACTGCAGTTCCCCTACAGAGAGACAGAGAATACTGCTGCTCTCCGGACCCACCGGCATGGGGCAAACAGTAAGTGCATCAACCCTCCGACTGTCAAACCAATGTGAAACCTTTAGACGAACCTTTCGTATAAAACTAAAACAACACATTCAGTCTGCAGACGTTGCCTTCCACCTCATTCCAAAGGCATCCTATTGGTTTAGAGAGGTGGGGACCATGCAGACCACTGGAGTGTAGTTAAAACACTGTCATGTTTGTGGAACCATCCTGACATGATTTGCGTCCTGTGACATGGCACATGATTCTATTGAAAGTGCCAATTCCAGAAAAGCTGCACTGGCCAAGAAGAGTTGTACCAAGTCAGCAACAGTATTTTTGTGGTTTTGGGGCATTCAAACGTTTGATTCGTATCAAAAAACCTAATATGGGCCTAAAATGATTTCTTATGTCTATGCCTACCAGGAGGACCTAAAATAGTATGTGTGCA
Organism: Heterotis niloticus; assembly: GCA_018136845.1. NCBI lineage: Eukaryota > Metazoa > Chordata > Actinopteri > Osteoglossiformes > Osteoglossidae > Heterotis > Heterotis niloticus. The sequence continues at coordinate 12,335,115 of CM030905.1, forward strand.
TTTTTTTTAGTTTTATCCTTATTTTGTGGCTATTCTATTTTGAAAGTAATTTTATTTTTAAGCTAAATATTTTGACGACATTACATTATTTGTTTTGCTGACGCTTTTCTCCAAAACAGCTTAAAATTTTGCCTATCTATAAATCTGGATAACTTTTTTGCTGCATTAGTTCAGGGCAAGTACCTTAATTAAGGATACTACAGCAAAATGTGAGATTCAGACCAGGGTCCTTCAGGTCCAAAGGCAGTGGCTTTACCACTATGTTATACTAAACACCGAGATGCAGTATTAATTTTACACACTAGGTAGATCCTAATAACTTCGGTTTTCTGTTAGCTGTATCCATACCTGCCTTTATGCATTTTACAAACAATTTTTGTCTGTATATTTTACTATAATTTTTATAATACAGTTTTAAATGGGCGTTGCCATCGGTGCAGATGATGCGGGGCTTTTTGTGTTTACTTGTCTGACCATTTGCAGGCAAACAAATTAAACTGAGCTCCAGCAGCGTCAGCAGAAGACCAGCCTCCAGCCACAATCTCGAGCTGAAGGAGAGTTTCTGACGCACAAAAGTCCGGGCTTAGATGAGATTTTATTGTAGTGCCATATGTCAGCAGACAGAAAGTCGTGACAAAAAGTCCTGAGACTGCTGAAGGTTGCGGTGGCATGTGGGGAAAGTTGGCTGGATTGTGAGCCCTGTGTTTTATCATCGTGAAGAGCTTCTTGCTCAAATTTCTCACCCCTTTGAACAAATAAACAAAGGGGTTTCTTTTGCTTTCCCTTTCTTATTGCCTTAAACATCACACATACATTTTCTACCTCTGATTTGCTGTATTATCTTCTAATGACTTGATCTCTGAAGACATCTGCTTTTTCTTTTGGTACCACATACAGAAAATGTATAATGAAAACTATTGATGAAGGCCGTAGAACAATTAGTTACTCCTTGCTGTTCAAGTTTCTGGGATGTCTTATAAAACATACAGTACTTTTAGGAAAGAGAATATACTTTACAAGTCAGATTAAAATCAGTTTTTGCAACATGAGACTGATCAGATGTACAGGTATATATATTTATTCAATATTTTATTATTTATAACTTCTGTAGTGGATACAATGATGTGTTTATTTTGTAAATTTATTTTGTACTGAACAACGCGTACATTCATTTTTTGATTCTTTTGAGTGACATCTCCAGCTCTTTCCTTGGTTCTGTCTTTACTTCACAAAGGTTCTCCAGTTACTGCGTTGTTGTCGATACCCAGCTCTTTCTGCCCCAACTGGCACATACGTACAGTATCTTTCACACTGTAGTCTGCCCCTCAGACATCTTTGCTTGGACAACTGTTCACTATCTTTTAATTATTCTTTGCAAGACCTTAAGATCTTCTGGAGTTTCATCCTTAGGATCCACTCCTATGTCAAAATACACGCTACACAGCTCTTGGTCCAGACCATGGTAATATTCTGGATTATTGCGCATCCCTCGTCTCTGGTCTTCTAGCTTTAGCCATCAAGCTCAGACCATCAAGTTCAAGACTTTCATTATGGTCTGGGAGATGATCAAAGGATCTGCTCTCCATAACTTACAGGATCTGCCTATACTCTGCAAGAGTGCATTCCTCCTACATCTCTCACTACTTGGTTATTGCACTCAAAAGAGGTCCAAAATCAAAGTCTGTAGGTTTTCAATGATTTGGACCACTGCAACCCTGACTGGGATACAGTGGTATACCATACAGTGCTGCAGGATAATGAATGGATAGGTTTAGGTTCTCTGTTTGGTTCTCTGTTTGGTGGTAAAGTGAGCTCCCTCTTTCCCTCAGAGCTGCTAAGTCCTTTCAGCATTCAAGAACGTTCTCAAAACACATCTCTTTCAGACCAATTTTTACGTGGTCTCCTAAATGCTCAAAAAACTTCACACTATCTCTCATGGTTGCCTTTTTATATTTCATTTTAATATGATTTCTACATGCACCTACTTGCGTAATGTCCACGGGCAGCAGTTATGGCATTTAAACCAGACTGCTGTTCAACGCTCCAGTTTCTTTGTCTGTATCTTTCCCTCTGTTAGTGAAATGCTTATTTTTTACTCTTGAGTTGTACATGGATTTGGAGAAAAGCGTCTACTAAATTAATAAATATCTATGCAAATGTAGGAAATTTTCCTATGGGTAGAAATGTAACCTTCAAAATTAGCATGAAGGGCAGTGTCTTTTTGGATATTCCGGAAAGGTTTCAGAGGGTATTTCTATTCTGGGCATTTGGCTTCCTGATGACATATGGATGAAATATGGGCATAATCAGGAAAATATCAGTTTGAGGAACCTCCTGTGCACTGACATCATAAACCATAAGCATCATAAACAGGGGGTAGTACAGTGAGCCATCATTGATAAACATATGTACTTTTTCAGGCAAGTCAAGGAATGCATTTAAAAATATACTAAAAGGTGGGGAAAAAACCTTTTAGTATATTTTAGAAGCCTTGATAGTCCTCTTTTATTGAATGCTTCCGTCTGAGAAAGGTTTTATGGGGAGAAAAAGTAAAGGAGAAATCAGTTTTAATTTATATCCACCCACACGTGGATTCTTACCTGAAATCATGAAGGATCGTTGGTTTAGTTGCTAAAATCTTTTTGATTACAAAAAGCAGAAAATGAAACAAAATTACACAGAGGGGTCAGGTGCAGCTTGTAAAGTGTTTACCCTTAGGAAGGAACGCAGGAAACAAAAGAAGCACAGAAACATTGACACAAATGCGGATAATGAAATTTGAAGAAAAAATATTATATTTTAACCACAGAGTTGCAGCCAGGCTGGATCTCTCTACATTGCTGCAACCTGAACAAAGCTGTGAAGCCAAATTAAAATAGCACCTGTGTGAGATCTTTGTTCATGGCTCAAATTCACCATTGGTCCCTGGCCAGGAACAGACGAGCTGCAGTGTGGCCTTGCAGGTTATCAGCGGTGTTACCACACAGGCTCCGGAGCCAAGGTCACACGGGGCTGATACTCACAGGCTAGGAATACCTCGGCAGGGCCATACCTCTGCAACGCAAGGCATTCTGCTGCACATGTTCTACCCAAAGGTTGCCATAAATAGATATGTACTTCCTTTTGAATTATGGCCCAAGATCATAAAATCTTGTAATAATTGCCCCCGTCTTGTGGATGCATTTGAACTTTCTTGGTGCGCCGTTTGTGTCTCTATGGCGCCATTGCCCATTGCCGCTCTGTTAATAAATAAAAAAGAAAGACAGACGTGCCACGATTGACAGAGGATGCAAATAAGTAATAAAAAAAAAAAAAAATTAAAAAGTCATTCTGACAGCTCAGTACCACCTGGGCAGTAAGAGGTCAGTACCATCCAGACAGTGAGAGGACTCATTATAGAGCCTAATGACTGTCAGCAAAAATGACCTCAAGTGTCGCTCTTTTGAGCAGTGCAGCTGGACCAGTCTAGAGCTGAAGGCGCTCCTCTGTTTAATCTCGATGGTGTGCAGAGGGTGACTGTTTCAGTGGAGCCGGGAACAGTTGGGACTGCAGTAACAGCATTTCCAAGATCAGTGACGCCGTTTCAATGCGTTTGCTAAACAGCAACATGGAGGTGGACTGTTGCTGGCATCTGCAACAGTCATCAAACCAGAAGGGTTGCCCTGGTCAATATCGCCTGTCTTTTTATTTGTGTTGTGGCTATTTATTTCTGTCAGGAGCCAATTGTTCAGCTCAGTTTTCTTGCCCTTGCACATCTAATTAAACATTTTTTTTGCCTCTCTCCCCCTTCCCCCAAGCTCCTCTGCTCTGTGGGTTTTCTTTTGTAAGTCCTGACAGCTACAGCTTTGCACCTCCTACCTCTGCTCCTTTCTGGTCAGGTACAGGTAACCGCTTTCTCTTCCTTTTGTTTGACCTGTTACAGCCACTTGACCAGGCCTGTACTGTCCAAACCTACAGTATCGCCCCCTCGCTTTACACCCACAAGCCTTTTCTCTATTTTTCCCCGCATGTTTCTGCGAATGTGCTGTATATGTGGGTGAGATGTAGAAAGACATTTCGCTGAGTTGTCAGTGACAGAGCACAAAGATGAGTTCCCAGCACTTATAAAAGGTCTCTATTTGGGGAGCAAATATGTCAGTTCTGCTCAAAAAAACTTGGGATTTATACACTGGGTCGGTGAGTCTTCACCCTGCTGTGGTTAATATTAGCGTTTTGGAAGCTGACCATGTCTGCATACCAGTTGTGTGTGAAATGCAGATGCTGTTTACTTGCACACCACACCCTGCTGGGAAGAAAAAAAAATCTTTATTTTACAGCAGTAAGAACAGCACATCGTTGGCAGGCAGCAAATACATGCTCACACATGTCTGCTGACAGAACTCCTCTGGCTGAGATTTACATATTTTTGTCTGTACCTCTGATGCTGAAAAAGCACAGCTCTGATCATCTCACTGCACACACATAGAAAAGTAAATAAGACAACCATTTAGAAGTATTTTTTTTATATAGAATGTAAAAAGATGTTACATAATTTTCCCTTGATCCCTTGATGGACCTGTGCTGAAATCTGGACTCCAAAACTGCTGGTTGCAGCAACGCTACAGATGTGATATTAATATACAAAAATGAATTAATTATAAAAATTACAAGGAACATTTAATATGTCAAAATGTATATTTAAAGAAGTTATAGAACACTCACCATTAGACATATACCAGCACCATTAGACAGAATGAGTGTAGTTTAATGCTTTTAATACATGTTTTGGCCTCTTTATTTTGGTTGGACTCTAATACTGGTCAGGCTAAAATAGACAGTTAACACAAAAGATGTGATTGGGTCTGAACTCAAGAATCACACCTTGGTTTTAAGTACTTGGTAAAGTTATGTACAGGCTGAATCTCCACTTCTGCTAATGTTATATGTAGGCTGAGGCTCCACTTCTGTTTATTTGTTGGTGTCCTGCCTTTCAGTGTTCAGTCCCAAAGTTGTCGGTGTTGCCATCGCCCGGTACGACTTTTCCTCAAGGGACATGCGCGAGCTTTCACTCCAGGAAGGGGATGTGGTGAAGATCTACACCAAGATGGGTGCTAATGGTTGGTGGAGAGGGGAGGTCAATGGCAGGGTGAGTACAGGAGATCCCACAGTCCCATATTTATTTCAACTGACTTGCAATGTTAAGCTGCTTTCAATGATTTATACAGTTGGGTAATTTTTACTGTGTCAGATTTGAGTAAGCGCAATATAGGAAGAAGCTGGACCTAAAACTCTGTCTTTTGGCAGCTCTAACCATTACAGTGCTTGCTGCCCCATGAATTCACTACCGAAACAAAAAAAAAAAAAACCCAAACACGCAAATATATTGTGGTTAAATTGTATCAGTTGAATCATTTAATCTTCCTATGCGATTGATAAGAACGAGCATTTCCACAGAATTGTATCCCTTAACATGTTCTTAATTTTCTTGCTTAAGTGTCAAAACTTGTTTGTCTAAGGGTATCGGAGATGAGTTTCTGGGCTCTAGTGGCTTTACTAAAAACAGGGACAGGGAAGCTAGAGGCAGGGATAGGGAAGGCTAAGTGTTTTCCACATTAATTGAGATCGAATCCCCGCTGGGTCGCTGCACCAGAGCCACTGAAAGGTCCAAGTGAACACGTCAGTCTCATCTGGAGTGTGATCATCTACAGCTTCTGGCACCTGGTATCTAGTCTGTGGTCCTGTGGGCTGGATTCAAAGCACCCATTGTCACCATGGAAAGTACTTCACAGCTCAGCTCCTTCTGCCTTCCACCAGATGTCACCATGCTGGTGATATCTCACCTTTGCATCTCGCAGCATCTCACCTTATTGTGCTGTGAAACAGGGATGTCTATGATATCTTAGCCAGTATCCCCACCTCCTCAGCCAAGAACACTGTTAGCAGAATTTTCCTTCTGCACATCCAGAACACAGCACATTTTGGGAGGATGTAGCGATGTGTCCTCACCATCACTACTCTGAGATGTTTCTGCTCTAACTTTCAAATTGCATTTGATTTTATTATGAATAGATGCATGTGAAATGACAGCATATTTGAAATGTAAACTGTATTCAGTTGTCATTAGAGAAAGTGCCATTCTGTCAATGAGTCACATAACAGAGGCTCCAAGGGCTGTACTACGACAACTGTTAGATTTCATTATCCCGGCCCAACTATAGTCATCAGCACCAGTAACCCCCTACGGCGCGTATTCTGGGAAACGTGCTGTGAAGGATGCGTCATTCTCCCAGCAGCCTACATGTTCCCTAAACCATCAAGGTTATTTGTTGGCAGGTTTCTCTCTTGAAGGAGGGTTTTTTTTTTACTCTGTTATTACCTGAGTAGTATGTTCCCCAGGCTAATGCTGACTGTTGGTTTTTCCCCTTCATGTTTTTCATTGTTTTCCATGGCAGGTGGGCTGGTTCCCTTCTACGTATGTGGAAGAGGGAGAAGAGTGATGTAGGAAGACCTTGAACACCGCCCCACAAGGCATTTGCCTTTCATCGCACCTCACCATCCCGTAACCACTCGGCACCCCTGACCCCTGCATGTGGAAAAGCTGGGGGTCCTTGGCGATTTCTTGGTGCCGACAGATTAATGGGGATCTGAGGAGCTGCACTAGAGAGTGTCTGTCAGTCAGCCTGCTGGGACTTGAACCAAGCGCTTCTCCCTGCTTGGAAGATGCTCACAGACCCAGACAGCTTCATTGCGCCGTTCACTCCCTCAGCCTCCTCGCAACGGCGGCCGCTGTCCCTGGTAAATATTTAAGCGCGTCCCCTTGTCCCCGACTGAGTCCACTTCCTCCCCATGGATGTGTAGGGACGAGAGAAAAAAAACATTATGAGACATTTTTGATTTTTGCCGCGCAGAGACTTCCTGTGCGCTGACCTTGCTTGCGTCCTACTCATCTTAGCTATTACCGATGACTTCCTCCTAGCCCTCACATCCCCAGCCCCACCACGCCAAACTGCCATTCAGGACGGATTACAGTCACTTCCACGGGCTGGTTTGATACAAAACGTGACAGGAAAACTCGGGAAACAGGGACTCGATTGTGTCGTCACGGCAACCAACCACCGCTGTGGTTCTTCATCCATCCGCTCGCGTTCTGTGGACCGGAGGAAATCCTCGTGCATTTCACGCCGCTGCCCCGACGCCCTTTGTTTATCTAATTTTTGGACGAGCAGTTGCGTTGGGGTGAGCGCAGTGCCAGACAAAGCACCGGTGGAGAGACAGCGCGATCATCCCGACATTCTCGCAAGCAGCTTTACGTGGCTCCCGTGGCCCTGAAACAGCGCTTACCTCCTTTCTAGAAGAATCTCATTACATATTACAGGCAGTACATACTTAATCCAATAATGAGTAGGATTTGCACACATTTGACAGAATAATTACTCTAAACCGAACAGTTACAGAACACTGTGAAAGGCTTGATAAAATGTAGTCATTACCCGGTGGTCTTAAAGAGCAGCTTGAACCGGTGATTTGCTGCTGTTAAATACAGTAAGTCACGCTGCAGGAGGATGAAGTTGAATTCCATAATTCTGGATTAACTCTACTTAATAGGGCCATGTAAATATACTAAATTTAGTTAACATATATCCAAATATCTTCAACTGACTCAAAAGAAAGTATACGTGTGAGAGTGCGTGCATATATATTTATAATAGTAGATATGTATATTATAAATGTATGTAACTGATCGGGAGTAAATCTGTTTGCTAAAATCAGGAATACGGGGATGAGGTCGCTGGTGCTCTCGCATGACCTCAGAAAGCATGAGGTCCTTGTTGGTCTGCAGCTCCTGTGGAATCGGGATGCAAATGAGGACACCAGCTGTCACTGATGGAGGCGAATCCAGCCGGCAGACAGGGTTCTTCTCTGCTGCTGAGGACAGTGTGTGAAACGCTTCTCGACCGCATGTAAAACCCAGAGTTTAAAGGGCAGCGGTCACAAGACAGGATGGTTGAACAGGACCTCATCTGCAGGCCACGGATGTTGGGATTTCTTCCACCTTCTGTGATCTATATAGCAAAGAGTATTTTCACATTCCTTTATTTTCTTTCATTCTGTTATATGGTGGCACAGCGAATTCCATGGGTGCCTCTAGATGATGGAGCTGCGATGGCGCCTGGGTGTACGTTTGAATCCGGTTTGGTCTGTGGAGTCTGTATGTTCTTCTCGTGTTAGAAATCTATACAGATGCATGGAAGAAGGCAATAGAAAACCACTTCCATACTTTCCTTTTCAATGAAAAACCACGCAAATGTTACTTGACAGCACTTACCCTGCCCTTGCACAAAGTGGCTTATTATACCTTATATTTTTACATTTTTACAGCTGAGTTTTTACTGAATCCATTTATCTTAAGCACCTTTCTCAGAACTGCAGCAGGAGGGTCAGCTTCATTATTGGCTCCCAAGTGCAGCTCCTTTGATCACTACAACACATAGCTGGCTCTGCTGAACCGGGAGTTGAGGTGGGGCGGAAAGGTGCCACAGTTATATGTGAAATATTCAGTTATACAGTGACAAATTATTAAAAAGGATTAAAAAAAGTACAAAAAAGGTTTAAAAATTTGTCTTACAGCTGTATTATAATGTCAACTTGTGTGTAAATACATCTTTGTCGCCATTTAACTAATGTAGTGCATTGCTGAGAATGTTAAATATTGTGTCTGCACTTTCATCCATAATCCAGACATCCCACCATGTTTTTCTTTGAAGACACGAACATACTCTGTGTCAGGTACTCTTGTTCAAGTTCTACTGGACTTTTTATGTTTTTTTTTTGTTTTGTTTTAATGAAAGCATTTCTTTGTAGAAGACTGTTAGAAGCTAGGTCGTAAAACATTTTTTTTCTGCAATATAAAGAGACATATCAGAACATTTATCAGTCTTATACAGGGACTTAAGCTGAGTTCTTTTTATATTTGTACCTGTGACAGAATGTGCTGAGGAATTCTTACTGCACTTGGGTTCATTCCCTTTAATGTTTGATTTCAGTTGCTTACCAGTAGGTGGCAGCATTGAGGACCAGAATCTGCCAGTGTCAGAATGTGCACCGCTCCTTGGGAGCTCGGAAACAAATGAATCCAGGACATTGTTCACAGAATTCAACTCTGTGGTCTTATATCAGTGGCTCCCAACCTGTTTGAGTCGTGACCCTACAAACAACCCGAAAAGGTGCTACATATGGTGGTGGAGCCAACCCAACCAACTTTTCTTCATACCCATCCTACTGTTTTATTTAGTCACCAACAAACAGTGATTTTCACAATTTTTAGCTGGGCAAAATGAAGAACAAATGAACATGAAAATTAAGCTTTTTTTTTTTTGCTCAACTGCTTCATTTCTCCTTTAAGTTTACTAAAATTACAACATCATCTATATTATCTTAATAACAGTGCCACATAACAACAGGCTCCTCCCTGGTCTGCTTTACTCATGAGCACTGGAAAGGAACAGACTTGAACATTATTACCTTAAACATATATCAATCCTATATTATCCACAACTATTGTGCTTTAATTGCTATTCCAATAATTCATGTTGTGCCAGTGAAGTAATTCCCTTATGATACTACAATATTTTTTCAGCGAAACCTTTCTGCAGCCATGAGGAAAGCCCTCAGGACCACTATCTGGGTTGTGACCCTACGTTTGGGAGCTACTGTCTCTACTTAGCATTGCTCTTGCCTGTTGATATTTTTATATCACCTTCAAATAACCAGTTTATTGGTGCGCATCTAAAAATGTTGCAGTATAATACGGGTTGCCTTTGACCTCGAGTGCCATTTACTTTGTGTCGAGTTGCTAAGAGGCGAGCACACTGTTTGGGGAGAATACTTGCACCTTGTTTGCCTTGTTTGAAACTCGTATCAGAAAGGCCCCATCCCCAAGCGCGTTTTCCACAGTCATCCATTAACTGGCTTATCATGGCTTTCACAGAAGACCAACCGAAATACATGTTTTTAGGTAGTCTGTCCACCACATGCAGACCATAAGCGGCTTTGCCATTTTACTGGAAACTAGAGGGTGTCGGCACAGAGCAGAGATTATCGCTGGCACTTTTGCCACGGGTGCTTAAAGTCGGTGGAAATGTGCAATAATTGGTTTCCCATGCGTTCCCTCTCGGAATCTGCTCTGCACTTTTTCTTTTCCGGAGATGAGCTTTGACGGTGCACTTTGAAAGTAAAGCATATATATGTTCGGCTGCACGTAGTATCAGAGAGAAAAGCACTTAATAGCTCAGTGGGTTGGAGTGTAAGGAATTTCACTGGTGGCTTTTTTTACCGACAGCATGTGGTGAGAGATGAGGCTTGCGTTGAGGTTCAGGTGAAGACTCAGTTTGGTCTACATACCTCGTAAGAGAAGTTTTAGGTCCAACCCACAGGACAAAGGGTGGTGATGGGTGACTCCTTGCACCGGATTCCGTTACTCCAGCCATCACCGGTCTGTCATCCACCTGTGCCCTAGACCTGTAAATAAGCGCTGTTTAGTCTCGTGAGTGCTTTGCGCAGTGCCGCCCAACAGTGGCATCTCATCATGTGACGCCCCAGCTGCTTACAACTTAAAGCAGAAGCTTGTCCCTGCACCCAGTCATTCCTATTCCTTCCTCTTCTCACAATGTGTGTGATGCACGGTGGAATCTTCAAACGATCTCCGGCCTATCGGAAAAATGTAGCACTAACTCTAAACTCACGGATTCACCCTTGCCAATTGCACAAAAACTCACATAAACGCATCCCTTCGGTACATGCAAAGAAGATGACTGTTGCACATCACCCATTACCATATTACATAAGCAGCTTGGCGGTAAGCTTGGGAATTAAAGCAAATTTAGGGACACCGGTGTGTGTTGTCCGTGCGTTCAAGCGCTCGAGAGAACCTTACCACGAGGACAAAGGTGTAATAACACAGATGAATAAATCAGGACACTGCGAAAACCCAAAGCGAACGCTTCGGCATGCCCTGCAACTGTGAATCTGCGTCACCAACAACAGAAAAGTGAAGCCAAAGATTCATATGGGTGCGGAACCCAACCTTCGGGGCCTCTCGTTCCTCTGTGTTGAAGTGTATATTGCTGTATCATACTGTAAATTTGTACACTATCCTTCGTTCTGTGTTATAATAAAATAATATATGAGTGTGTTTTTTTTGTGGGATTCATATGAGCTTTTTTTTTTTGTTTCCCCTGCAAATTTCACCAAAGCTTGAGCGGGATTAATTATACAAGAGGAATCACATTACTTCTTTAAATAACTGCAACGGGAAGAAACCTGACTTGAAAGACACTTATTTGAGTTAAAGGGCTTTTATTAGCACTGCTGAGGTGGCTGCATTAGAGGCTAAACTGGCTCATTTGTGTGAATAAGTATGCAGTAAATGAAGCCGGTTAACCAACTTGATCGCAGATGCGAGCCAGGGAAATAAGTACGGGAGAACCGAGTGGCGCTGCAGCACCTTGAAGTTTGTGGTCGCGTGCGCGCGCACTTTCTGCTTATTTCTGCAAGGTGCCGCGTGGCTGCGGCTGTATGGATGCGCGCGGTTGTTCACGAGCCGCTTCGCATCTCTTCGTAGGAAGTGGGCTGGCGTTTTGTTTAGTCGGGTCTTTGTGCTCGGGCGGCTGCTGATGCTGTTTAATGCACGGTGTCGCATGCATGTTCACCAGCCAGCTAAGTATTTGGTTCAGATGGAAGGTGCAGACTGGTGATTGTGTAATGGTGGGGGAAATTTTTAGACTTTTGCTGCCAGCTATATATTGCTGGAAACCTGCAAAGAGAACCAACGTTGTTGCTGACCTCTTGCATCCGTTAGGGTTCAGTCCAGGGTTTGAGAACTGATATTTCCAGGAGTGCCATTTCAGAAAGTGTGCGTCACTTCAGGATGCTTCCCCAATCCTGACAGCGTGTTTGCTTTTCTCCAGCGGCTTGCATGGTCTGTAGCTCTCAAGCTGGGATAAGGTGGAACATGGTGCCAGCAGGACGAATGTTCCATCAAAATGCCACACAAACCGTATGAAGTTGCTCACCTATCATGGAGTAGGAATCCTGCCCCTACGTGTTGGGTGACATCCTGTATTAGCTTGCTGTCCCTAATAAAGTGGCCAGTGTGTGTAGTAAGTCTTGTTTGTGAGTGTAAAAAAGTGTGTTTAGGCTGTGTGAGCCCATAGAGGAGCACAGCGATGGCTGTAATAGCACATGTAGAAGAGCCCCAACTTACAGCCCTCCCTGGGTTCTGGGGTGCGCACATCCCTGCTGCCGGTTACAGAAGGACTAATAGGTTCAACATGAAAGCCAGAAAGAGCAGCAAAGGAAGAAGTGAACACCAGTTAATATGTAAAGAAGGATAATGATGTCTGCACTGCATTTGTTCCTTCTTTGTCTCGCCATCCTTTGTCCCTCGGGACGTGTTTAGAAGCACCAGCTTGCAGAGCTGTTTTGCTCTCCTGATTCCGTCCGCCTGAAAAGATCTCAGGCAGATTAAGATTTTCAGATTAAAATTGCAAGGATAAACTGTCATGATCCTCGTACTCTGCGATTTTATGTTTCATTATTTCCTCTGTGTGCAAGATAGGACACCGAGGCAATGCTGCTGATATGATAAGCAGAGACTTGCTGCTCAGGGTGGATGAGGTGGGGCATTCATAGGGCCTCGGTGCAACAGTTGGTGTTCCCTGTAGCCCCTGTATGTTTGGTGCCTTGATTTCCTTGCTTGGGTGACCCCCTTGAGTTTTGAAATACCTGCAGCGTTGCGCTGTGACAGATAATTCCATGTCCCTGCTTTCAGGAACCACATTACGCCAGCAGTGCTTCTCATCTCCTGGGTACTTGAGCTTGATGAGATAAGTATGTGGTGGCTGGGGAGGTGGTAAAGTCCCATGTGTAGGTTGCACTTTGCACACTCTTGCGGTCACATTTCCTCAATGGGGAACCTTCTGCTCTCTCCCCCATGACAGTGCAACCATCTTTATAGTACAGCTGCCCTGTACTCACTTTCTGCTTGGTGCCTGGTGGACCTAGGATGGTCCTCCATCCTGTCTGAATGGTACAACAGCAACTACAGACCCAGTCAGCTTCCTGGACTTGGAGAAATGAATTTAAAAAAAAAAAAAAAAACTCATAAGTATGCTCCCCCAAATCACATACTTATGTCAAATGATTATTTCTCACACCAGCAAGTGGAAAAAAAACATGAATTTTGCAACCACTGGGTTATGGCCAACTATGTTCAGATCTGTACATTAACATTTGATTTTTCTGGAAAAAGTTTGCTCGCCTCGCTGCAGGTTTGAATACTTTTTTTTTTTTTTGCTGTTCTTAGATGTAAGCAAGTGCGGCATCGTCCTTTTTGTTTTTATTGTTTATATATATACAGAAACTCTTGTGGGTGAGCAGGTTGGGGGAGCTTGTTAGCAAAGCAGCGATGCGTTTCGCTTTAGATGGTGCACAAAGGGGCAGAAATGCCCGTACTTCTGTAGCTCACCTCAAAGTTTAAAAAAAATAAAATTTTTTAAAACTGAACAGATAACTAACAGTGACCTATTCCTTCACAGTATTTTTAATTTTCCCACAATTCTCACTCGTGTCATACAGACTCACAGAGGCTTGTGTGTGTGTGTGTGTGTGTGTGTGTGTGTGTGTGTATTCCTGCCAGCTGCCATACCATCCTAAATCCCATGTGCTCCAAACTGCCTCCAGATATTTTCCAGTTTCATTTGTCATTCTGAAATCTGATGTTGTCAGCTCTGGTGCACAGCTCCAGTGCCAACTACCGTAAGTAGTTCCACAGGTCTACTTTTTTCCTCCTAATGGCTGGCTCTCTGTATTGTTTATTTAATGCTGCCAGTAATAATTTCCTCCCTGATATTTAGCTGCCGTTCAGCAGGTTTTTATATTTGCGCCGTCGTGTGCATACGTAACTGGAGTCTTTCAGGTTCGTTTTGTTTTATTTTTATTTTGGGATGTAACCTATCTATCCATCCATCCATCCATCCATTACTGTTAACCGCTTAATCCTAGTCAGGGTCTCTGAGTCACTGGGCTGTGAAAACATCCTGGATGGGATGTGAATCCATTGTGGTAACTTGTATATAAACACATTGATCTGCTGTTGCACTTTGAAGCTGAACATTTATAATTGCTTAGTCTTTGCAGTTCATATTTTTGAACTTTTTACCATAGCGTTGAAAGAAAGTCAGGAACTTGATAATAGTGTAGGAAATACAACACGTGGTATCCATTTACCTTCATAAGATACCTGGTGTTCTGTAAGCTTGATAGATACACGTATTGTTCTTGTTATTCCATGTATTTTGTCTAGGATGCTGACCTTGTAAAGTTATGTTCAGTCAGGTCTTCTGTTCATTATTAAGAAATGAGATGGTGAGATAAGTATAGAAACTGTTTTATGTATTTTTATTTTAAATAATTCTAAATCATTTGATTTTACTGTTGCTTCGCTAGTTCGATGGCCTGGCACCCAGTGGTTCCGAGTTGAGGTCCTGACCTCCGCGCCCTGCTCAGGACTAAACAGTTTAACAACAAAGGATTGATGGCTGTGTCTTAGAATTGATGAAAATGACTGAAAACATAAAAATAATTTTCTTTACGTTGCTATATCTGTGGTAGCACACTTTTGTTGACTATGACCTCCGGGTAAAAGTGACTTTGTGATAACAGTGCTAATTTTCAAATGCCCTCAAGCCCCAAACTAAGGCCCTGATGCAGATTCTCCACCTGTACATTCAGTGCCTTTGGGAGGCTGCTTCTTTATATTTTTTGACTTCTTCTCCACGACCGACCCGTTTTAAGGGGTGGAAAAGAATCGCAGTGTGTTTTACCATTTCAGCATAACATTTACACATGAGGTGCGCACCTTCGCGGAAAGTGCTCCAGCGTTAGTAAATTCTGGGGGACAAAAAAAACCAGCTCGGACGATTTAGACGAGGAAAAAAAAGCGGAAAACCGTCCACGTTCCGCTTTTACCTTTTTTTCAAGGATCACTGGCTGCTATGAGAAAACAGCAGGGAAGAGGAAGCACATTAACCTAATAAGGGACATCTGGCAGCCATTCATTAACTTGACCATTCTCCCATCCTGAGCCTGAAATGTCATTTTTCACTTTGCCGGTACTCGCTTCACGCAACGGTGGTCTTCGGCTAAAGAACAACAGACAGCAAACGTGAAGCGGATTTGAGGGGCGGTTTGTTGCTTTTATTCGTTATTTGCAGTAGGACAGTTTGAAGGGAGTCGTGCGAAGGCGTCAGGGCGGAAGACGGTTGGGGTGTGACACGGGGGGTTGTGCACGGGTTGGAGGAGCGGCTCGCCAGCCTGCGTGGCTGGGCTGACCTGCTTCAACACCAATTTGCCAGGTGATGCACATGTCGGCCCTCCTCTTGCGCACACGGTTGCCTGCCGGGCGCGTTGCCTCGCTGCTAACCAGCTCGATTCCTTCACGTACGAAGGGTGTGCCGATGGGAAGTCGGTCCCTTGTCGTTGACACACGCAAAGGTTACATGCAAATATTTCCATTACTGCCAATTATAGGGCATTTATTACCAATGATATTCCCCTTGTCACTCTTTTCATGTGCAAACAGAGCTCTTTTTGCAGCACCGGCAGCAGCAGTGCTGCATTAGGGGTTTCTTTGATCTCGCAGAGCAGCTTTTTCCCTCACGGAGTCGAACCCGCCTGTGGATCTTGCGCTTCACTCCTGTGCACCCACGAGGCCCCCCGTGGCTCCCTCACCTTCTAATTTGAGGTCAAAGGCCAGTAGAGGAATAAGCATGGAGATTCAGAAGACCTAGGATTTCAAACCAGAGGCACAAAGCAAGAAAGGATGCTGTCAAAAAGAGGCTCCCAGTCAGTAAGAATTTGTAAGAAATTCCAAGAAAACAGGGATATACAGTACGTGATATTTAGTTAAATATAATAACTAAAGGCTTTATTTTATATTAACTTACACCGCAATGTCCATATCGGCTGTATACACTTTGTAAAATCTTGACAGGTTTTTATTACAAAGACAAAATTTTACACAAAATGTCTGGGTATATGTATGTACTGTATAACTGTACATGTCTGATGTTAACATTTTGTGTGTAAGAATAAGTGATAATTCAACTTTATGAAAAAAATCGATTGTTTTTCTGATCTTGCCTTATCTGCTTATCTATTTATCAATTTACAATCTTATCTATTTATTTATCTATTTCTTATCTACCCATCTACTTATCTATTCAATTTGTCTGTTATTCCACGCTGTAACTAAAATACACGTTGTTCTCTCTTGTATGTCTGTATAAAACAGAGTGACATCAAAATGAACCATGAACCTTCATGCATAATCCTTAATCAATATTTATGATCGGCTGAGCTGTTACTGCAGAGGTCTGACCATCGTAATAAACCACTTGAAAGAATACAGTATCTGTTCCAATAGTAAAAGGGATTAGAATCCGACCACCCCCATTCTACCTCGACTTATACACTAGAGGTCAATGTTTCCAGGGTGATTTAGAGGTTCATACAGCCTGACTGCCTCTGCTGAGAGACGAAAGCATTTTGTTTTCTTTTTTTTCCCTCACATCTCTGTCCAAAAACATTTGGTAAAAACTATTGTAAATAACAAAATACCCACTGTGGAAGGAAAATGACCCTGCAACAGGCAAAAATGACTGAATAAGCCTGTCGATTGAATAAGTGTGCATCCCATTCTGTCTCTATATTATTATACATCATGAATGCAGTATTATTTTCTCCTTTATGCCAATGATGCTGCCCTTGCCCCCTATGATCTATAACTCTATTCTTCTTGTACAATTTTTTTTTTTTAACTTGAGTATATATAATCTTTCTGACATGACCGGTGAATAGACCCCCACATGTCCATGCCTTCTCAGCAGTGATGTACGCTCTGCAGCCATACACAAATGCAGCTCTGTGGCCATGTTGCAACATTGCCATGGTAACCACCGATCAGGCACATATACCCTGAGCTAATACAAAAATAATTTGTGTTTGGCCAACTTTTCGACAGGTCCGACTAGGGGGGGTTCCTCGGCCATGTTGTAATCCCATGCTTTCTCGACCTTGACATGCCCAAAATGTGGATAACAGTCAAGTTTTAGCATCTCTCAGACAGATTCCCCTGCACTAGAAATACAATTTTTCCCCACTTATGCCCCTGTATTGCTGTCATTCTGCACAGCTACAATACCTGTGTGTCATCTCCGAAACATTTGTCAGTGCACTCAAACCACAAGTCATTTGCATTAGACAAAAAAGAAAGGACACATTCCCGCACACCACTTTTTTGAGCTTTGCTTCATTTTTCCAATGGCATGTGACCCTGAACACCCTGTATCTGTCCACTGTTTACTCTGTATAGCCAAGCAGCAGGCTGTTTACCCTTGCTAAGTTTACACGGCTGTGCAGCGCGATAATCTGAAGCTGTGTACTCATGAAACCCGGTGCTTTATGTGTTCAGGTTGCTTGTCGGAAAATCGGGGGGTTCAGCGTCGAAGCAGCCAGGACTAAATAATGACTGACCTTGAAATAGCTATCCTTCTGTATGCTGTACAGGAAAATACCATCAAAGAACATGGTACTTGTGAAGAAAGATTATATATTGAGGACTGAGTGGCTTGTTAACATGAACTTTTTTCATTACGAATTAAAATTTACTACAAAATTGTATCAAAAACAGAAATTTTTAATTTTATATTTATTTTTATTTTTATCATCATCTAGGCACCAAAATTCAGCCATCTGAAATGTTTACATTAAGACAAAAGTAAGAAGGTTGTGGAGTTAACCAACTCATTGGATGGGACATTCTTGACTGTCAAAGGTTGCAAAAATGCCTTTGGGTTGTGGACTAAAAGCTTATTTGAGATTTTTTTCCTGGCATCTAACAATATAAAAGTTAGGCCGTAAGTTTGAACTGAAAGGTAACTTCCCAGCAGCAGGAAAGCTTCATGTGGAAGTGCAGAAAAGCTGTTTCCTCTGCCCATCACAACACAATTTATTAAAAATATGTACTGTAAGTAGCACGTAATAGTTAAAAACTTTAAGATCATAGTTTCATTAAAACGTTGAGATTTGCGGAGCTCTTATTTCCCTATAATGTTTGTTAATAAATATATATTTCAGTATAATTGTAGACTGTGTGACAATGATGTCCTGGCAACCTTAGCAGAGGTTGAAAATAAAAAATTAAGGGTAGTCCTTTGCTAACAGTATGCTTAAATAAATTTCTGAAGAAACTACACTTTTCAGAGCAGTTTTGGCAACAATACTTCTCCCTTTTACAGAGTGGATTTATAAAGAAAAAAACAGTTTTACACCCACATTTCTGTCATGGCCTTGTTTCTTATGACTTTTTTACATTTAATTATTGAAATTTTACTCAAAACAAATCAAGCCTTATGCCAGCTTTTACAGCAAACCATTAGTAAAAGTTCAACAGCAGTCAAATGTAATTTAATTCTGAAAAAATGTGAATATTTTAACACATTTTCCCAAATTTTATGTTGAATTTGGCTATTTTTTCCCCCTCTGTACTCTTGCTCCTTTTTGTTATAGCACACCGGAACTACAGGTTAAGTTTCATGTGAGCTATGAAACACATCCTGACTACAGATCCACCATGACCCTGAGGCAGATTCTGGCTACATCCACCTACGCTTGACTCACGCCTTGTCATGTTCGTCTGCCGAAGGATGGCAGTCTCCACATCAGCTTCAGTTTCATATCCAGTGGTTCCCTAGCAGACTGAGGTCTTGGTTTTTTATTATTTTTATTTTTATTTGTATTTAGTTGAAAGCGATTTTTTTTTTTGAACTGCAAGTTTAAATTATTCAAAAGTTATAATGAATACACAAACACTTTCAAAAGCGTTCAAACCCCTTCAAAGATATCATCATTGCCTGGATTACAAGCAACGTATACATTGTGGCCCAGTGCATGAAGAGATGGAGGCAGCACCAGGATGGCACAAGGAGCTCTCCATAGCCAGAATAAGAACCTCGAAAGGAGTCCAGGTAGGAACACTGGGAGGTGAAGACCTCTGCTCTCTTTGGTTTTCCCAGGCAACCAGTCATGGTAGCAGAGCTGCTGGTGGAGCAGCTCCAACCTGCTTGGTACTGCACAACCAGCGGTCACAGTAGCAGCAAGCTGTGCAACTACCTAGCTTGTCGATGAGCCACCGGGAGCATCCAGGGATTGGAGAGCTGCACCAAACTGTGAGACTCTCTGACCCGAACCCCCTCAGAGAGACAGTGACTAGAAAAGAATTTTTTTATCTTTATTTTTTTCCTCTTTCTTCCCACACCAAGTTTTCTGGATTGTATTGTAAAAAGAATTAAGTTGCTTGAATGAATGACCCAAACTGGCGACAGGGATACGAGTTTGAAATCATATGTGCCATACACATAATATTGCACACATTACAAATGTAAAAATGATAAAGCTTGGTGATATAAATTATGGCTTATTTTCTTTTTCCAGTCTGTGCTACAACCAGGGTGCACCTCTCTGCGGTGTTTGCTAGCAATGCCAGTAACAATAGTCACTTTAAGGGTGACAAAGTTCGGTCACATGCAATGTGTTATTACCTTCTCACTTTCTGACTGAGTCAGTGCTGGGTAATTCAACTCATTTTCTTAGAAATATTTGCAAAGAAATACAACAACCCTTTGTACTCAAACTCTCTATATCTGAATTTGTATTAGAACAGCTATTCATAATTAATGGCCATTTATTGGTATCCAGACAGATACTTTTGCTGTAATGTATTTTTATCTGAAGAGTTATAATAAAATGAAATTGAATGTGAGTAAAAATAAATGTAATCAACAAATAAATGCACTGTGTACTGTAATAAAATATACTGTTTGTATTGTGATGAACTGTATTGTGTACTGTTTCGAATTTATCCAAAGCCAGACCTGCACCTGGTGTATTATCAGCTTTTTTTGCTGGTTTTGCTTTGTCCGAACATATTCCTGCAGCATCACCACATTATTTATACATTTCATTTGTTAAATAAACCTGTTTATTTAATTGCCGGATTGTTGTGTCAGACAAAGGAGCAACAGGTTGCTTTGACACACAGTTTCCTTTTACTCAACATCTCCCAGCCCTGAACTCCGCTTGAAGCCCCACAGGTAACCAAAGCACACTGGTGATGAACTGCCCTGTACTGTACATACCGTAGTGTGTTACAAACATGCATACTAATGGTAACATTTAATGTTTTGTATTTAGATAACTACCATGTGGAGCGTTTATCCTGCTGAAGTCATGGATTCATAGTTATACAGGGGTTTTGAGATGGGCTGGAAATGTATTATTTCATTTCCCAGTTTTAAATAATAGAAAAAAGGCGCCCAGTATCCGAAATTTCAGTATTGTTTTCAGGCAAAGGATTTGGATACTGAGGGATTACTTAATTTATTTTAGCTCAGAAAACTTAGAGTCAGAGCATTTGAGTCCACAGTAAAAAAAAAAAAAAAAAAAAACAACTGGAAAAAAAAGGTGTGCAAAAAAATTCCAGGCAATTTTGATAACTGTCAAGGGGGTTTGAATACTTTTACAAGGTGCTACATTTTGCGATGAATAAAATCTGTTAATAATGCTGTTAATTCATAGCACCAAAAAGCACAATTTAAGTCATAGTTACTTGATCCTTGAGTGGTTTTTTGATCTGATACGTTTCTACTTTTACTTTTTCTACTGACAACAACACCAATAATAATAATAATAATAATAATAATAATAATAATAATAATAAAGTTACATATTTTATTACTGATTGCTCATACTAATACTGATTTATTGCATAAAGAGGGACGACGTAGCCAAATTGAAATGTAATGTGTTTTCCTTTGGAAGATAAGAATAATTTGTTCAGCCAATATCATTCACCATCATAGCTGCCTCCATAATGAGACTGAAGTGAATGCGAGTTCATGGCAGCTCGCAGCCTCCTGCACAGCAATGCCATGGAGATCACCATGGAGATGTCAAGCTAATTAACAACACTGCAGGCTATTTGGCCAGGTGCTCTGGTACGGGATGTGTGGATTCGATTACTTGATATGGAAAATAAGACCGTGCTGAAAAATCCACACATGTCTTAAGGTTAACTTTATTATAGCGTACTGCCGAATTTAGTACTGGGGCGAGGATAAACATCGAAAAAACTTGTGAAATCTACAAAATTGCGATTAGATTTCAGTTCATGGGTTTATGTAAGAATATTTGGGATCATGTGGAAGTACATAAGGTGTAAGAGACAAGCACGGTGAAGGTCATTTGCGGACATTACAGTCAAAACGACAGGTTCAATAAACTTCCAAACAGCACTTGAAAAACTCATTCTAAACACATCTACGTCTCCTTACTGAAGTGGTCATATGAATCAATGTAATTTATGAATAAACTGAAGTCTGTTAATCCACCTGATAACTTCCTTTACTTGTGTGCTCATGCACAATATTTGTACAGCCTGCTTCACAGCATTAATATTGATATAGCCCACCAGAACCTACACACAACAGTGCTTACCCTGGAGAAAAACTGAAAAATGTCACTTACCATGTTTCAAAATCGGCTATGAGTTAAATTAAATGTTAATTTTCAGAACTTTATTAAAGGAGGTTTATTTTGATCATACACTACTGTGTAAAATATTCTCAAAGAAATCTCACAGATCTGAAGTGAGCTTAGCTGTCTGAACTGTGTTTAAAATATTTTGAAAACATTTTTGCTCTTTTAGCTTTTTTTTAAAACTATTTTTCAAAGAATACGTGGTTTCTTTGTGTCCCTTTGGTCTAAGTACTGCACTGCTGATGTATGACCTTGACACAGAGAAATCCCGATGTTCTTTTAAAGCTTGAACTCATTTCTTTTTTATCAGTGTCTTGCTAGTCAGATGTCTCATGGAGGGAAACCAGTCCAGAGCAGGCATTTTTATTTATTATATTAACTCAAAGCAATATAGCTAACAAATATTGGTTATTATCAATATTATTATTGATTATGAAAAAGATGCAGTGATAGAGATGTACTGTTACTGGGTAGTCATGGCTAAAGCTGTAACAATACAAAATATACTGTAAGGCATTAACATTTTCTTTAACGTTGAGCTACATTAAAACATGCATTTTAAACATACATTGAAATTATCTCAGATTTTGAAAGCCACACCTTCATCCCTTTTTTGACCAAAATCCACACCTCAGTCATTAACCTAAAGTTGCGTCTCTGGCACAGCAACACTCCTGGTAGACATAGTGTCTCACAGTGAGCTTTTTGACTGTGTAGTGTTAGCATTCCATATATTAACCCTGCAACATTTCTTCTTTAACCCAAAAATATATGAGGCCTAGAAGTACCCTTCCACCAATCCATTATCCTTAACTGCTTTAACACAGTCAGGGTTGCGGTGGTCCCAGAATCATTGAGCACTTGGCTTTTATGGTGCTGTTGTCTAGTCCCCTCAAGTTGTGCGTTTCACGAACATCAAACCTTGTATTAGGACCCTGTCTGTGACATCAGGAAACTGTTGTGCAATACTTTAAAAAGATGCACTTTGTTGCAAAATGATCCATTTATTAATAGTTCAGTGTATCAGCACGCTGGGAGATCACCTTCTCAGTTAGACAAAGGGATGCCACTTCTTAAAGAATCATTGGATGGGGATGGGTTTTAGCTCCCTACCCCTAGTTACTTAGTATCCATGCATCATGCAAAGTTTCCAACCTATAAGAGCACAAAAAAAAAAAAAAAAAACAGGTGAAAGGAGTATATCATAAGGATAACAGGACAAGTAACAGGTACATTCTTCTGACCTTTCAGACAGTAAAAAAACTTTTACTTGTAAACACACCAATAAGATGAGGTTGGCACATGAGACTTAGAGAACTTGTAAAACTATTTCACTTTAAAATGTCTTCACAAGTCCATTGGAAGGTGTGCACACTTCAGCAGGTCAGAGTGAATAGTTAACCTGAATCACATGTGTTTGGACTGTGGGAGGAAATCAGAGCACAGGGAGGAAACACACAGACACAGTGAGGGCAGTGTGATACTGTGAGGTAGTATTGCTCCCTCTTACAAGTAAGCTTATCCATATGTGTGTTAAAAAATTTGGAAAAAGTTAACATTTTAAGCACAGAGCCTGCATACACTCATGATACTTTTGTTGAGAAATATTCAAGCACTATGATTATACAGTAAGTGAAGATATGGATTATATTTATACTTGGTATAATGCAATATGAGGATAATGCTTAAGAGTGTACAGATCCCAGTAGTGAAACTTGTTTATCTGACTACTCATGCGAAGGTATGTTAAATTATTAATGTGTCTAAAAAGACAATGTCCACCATGGGTAATGCAAGCTTAGCACTTATGGATTAGTATGTTTGAAAAATAAAGATTACTTTTTAAAAAGGCTGGAAAAAAATCAATTCTTGCATGCTTTTGTTCACTGTTTCCATCGATTTAAACACACGGCAGTGCTTAGTTTATGCTGTGAAAGAGAATTTTGACCGAGGCCGCCGATCAATAAAGTTACGCCAGGATTGGGTTTTTTTTTTTATTATTCCGTATCCTTCACCAGTGTTTCTGCATTCTTGGTCTTATAAGGAAGCACAGAGAAGTGTTGTTCAGAAGTCTTGGCACAGAGGCCTCCCTCTGATGAAAAGTTCACTGTCCAATTATGTTGTAGGTCTGGAATACCCGTGGCTGTAGGGTGATTTTCTTCTACACAATTTCTTCTATAGAAACATGCATCCAGTTTAATGCAGTTCTGAGCCAGGCACCAAGGCTGAAAGTATATGAAAGGAACCATGAGAAATGCTGACACTTTTGAAGACCATGAAGTTGCACCAAGGATATCAACAGAGCCCAACTCTTTCCTTTACAATGAACCTCTCAAATAGGCAGAAAACATCTAAAAGGAAAATGGGCAGGAACTCTGGGCAAAACTATGACCTTTTTGCTGGAGGTAATAACTTGCTTTCCTTGTCAACATACAGTCTTTTAAATTAATAAGAAACATATACCTCTGTATGCTAATAATCGTTCTTAAGATTTTTTTTTTACAATTTAAAATTCAAACAAAGTAAAGAATAAAAGAGTTCATAAATTGTTTATGCAAATACTGGTATCATTTGTAAGGGCAAAAATGGTGATATTGGATCAAGTGAAAATTACAGTACGTGTCCGCTTCCTTTCTCAAATGCACTTGTGTTTATTCTGAGTTGCTCATTGACTTGGAGAAAACAGATGCTAAATAAATAAATGTAAATGTGTGCAGCCTGGACAGCTCCACGAGGCCCTTTAGACAGGAAGAAAGCAGTTGACTTGCTTCCTCCTGTTGAACTGCTCATAGAAACCAGGTAGGCAGATACCACAGCACAATTTGGAAACCCTTAGCAGACATATTTATGACATAGTTTAAACAAGAAAGCACAATAAAGATCCTGAGCCAGAGCTACAGCTGGATGGTGAGAAACTTAAGGTAGCCCTTACTATGATACTTGCGACTGAAACCATTTTGAGAATTCAGAGAAGCTTTGGCAGGTGATCTGAATGGGTATGCTTGCTGTGTTTTTGAAAAAGAAAAAAAAAAAAAAAATCTATAAATGAAGAACTAAATATACTACAGTCTTTCTGCCATCAGACATGCAAAGTACCACTATGATTTTTTATTACTTGCATGTTTTTTATACCTAATTTAACAGGTTAATATACTTTTTCTTCAATTTCCCACCTCTTGTCAGCCACAAAGTCAATAGCTGCAGCTGGATTTTTTCACATTGTGTGTCGAGGGAATAATGCGCTTATAAAAGCCTTAGATGAAGGATTGTTCAGCTATTTTTAGTGTTCCGTTGTTAAATTGTTTGATATATTAAGTAACTGACATCTGCTGAATGCTATCTTCAGCACACATGCTAAGTCTCCCAACTCAAACATTATTTCACAGCACTGCAATTCACTTCAGGGAATTTGCAAAAAGCTGAAAGAGATATGTGAGAGAATTTGTTAAATGCAAGAAAAGTAAGAGCCAGGCCACCAGTCAGTCTCCATTTTCTTCCCCGTTGACATTTAAGTGAACATTAACATGAATAATATTTGTGGTTGTTTGCTGAAATATTCTAGTTGGCTGAGGCCAGTCTCTGAATAATTATTTCATACTTTGTTCACATTTAAATTTCTTACCTTCGGTAAGGTGCATTTCTATAAATATTTTGGTCAATGTTTAGGCTAACTAATATCTAATTAAAAAAAAAAGTGTTTAAAAAGAAACGGTGAGTTGCATTGAAGAAAATGTCATCTAATCACCATCAATAAAAAACAAAAATATTACTAATATCACTTATTAATAATAATAATAATAAAATAATAATAATAATAGCTATTATTATTTTTTATTTTTTATTTTTTTGATGCAGCTCAGTAAAAATAAAGAACATCAATTTTTTTTGTCAGAAGCAATAGACAGAAACACTGTTTTTTTTTAAATGTAGAAATTCAATGATTTAATCATGAGATATAAAATAAACAGAAACAGAAAGAAATATCATTGAAACTGTTAACAGCATTCCCTGCTGTAATTTTCTGGAAATATTTTTTTTTAATAGTTTTTGTTTTTCTTTATAGATGAAATGTTGCCAATTTGACAAGAGCTTCTGTGTAAACTTTGAACATAACCTCTCAGAAAGATGTCAATACTTGTTAATATTTAATCCTCCCTGCTGACAGTGCACTCGTCTGGAAAAGGAAAAAAGAGAGAAACACCCCACTGGAATTAATCCTGGATAAATTTCACAGAAATACCAATGAAGCGTTGTACATTATCCTGTAATTTGCTTGTTACAGGTTCTTCCAGAAGCATAAACATTTAGTATTTGCTATTTAGAAGAAAAAAAAATTCCCGAAATGGACAGACAGTGAAAAACCAGAAGGTTTAAATTCTTCCACTGGGCCCCATTTTTTATTTTAAAAAGTCAGTCAATTTTTTTTTGCTTGTTGCTTTGACAGAAGGATAACATTAATACTTTTAATTTATTTAACTACTCTGTTCTCATTTGAAGAAAATTTAAGATAAAATATTAAAGGTAACAGGATGACACCTGGATAGTACATGAAAAGTATATTTAGTTAAAATATTTATTTATGCTTTGGATATGACTGGGGAGACTACAGTGTAATACACATTACCAAAGAAAATATTTTCTGCATTGTGCATATCTACTCAAAAAGTTTTACATGTGACACTGACTTTGTGTGCAGCTTTACATTAGATTTAAATACAGTTATTATACTTTTATACATTTTTTTCACAATTTCAACAGCATAACATTGGTCAGTGAATATCAGAAAACAGTAATGTGTGGTTTGGGTGGTCAGCGACCTGGAAGGAAAAGGAAGGAAAGGGATTTCTTTTGCATCCAGGTCCATTTCTGTTGCCACGGGAAACAGGGTCCTTTGAGTGGAGGCTGGACTGTTCAACAACATTTTATCATTTTCATGTTGATTCCGGCACCAAACCATCAATGATAAAGAACACGTTGCACTTTTTTTCTTCTCTTTTATTCACTTAGATGTTTAAGTGTTAAAGCAACAGAAACACTTATATTATCCTTTGGTGGATTCTTTCTACATTTTAGTATATATGTAAACCCCTTCTTTGATGCCAGCACATTGCAAATACGGAGGAAACTGTACAAACGAATGAGAAATGAAAATAAAAATACTTGCACTTCAATTTTCATTCGAACTACATTAGCAAGGAGCATTTTGACATTAACTGATGATTATTAAAACAAATTCTATGATGAATAATGAATTGACTGTGTAAAGAAAATAAAAAAAAATATATAAAATCAAATCCGTACATTTTTCTCTAAGCACTTTTTCTTATGAACAAATCTGTCACTGCAGTTCTTAGCAATATGGATTTCATGTTATGGGGAAGGTGGTTTCACTTTTTTTTTTTCATTAGCACTGGGCAAATTTGTCTATGAACAATACAGGAATGACAACAGCACCAGCAAGACGGACGCAGGGTCATGTAGGAAGGAGGACTGTGGCCAAAGGCCGAACGTGGCAAATTTCCTTATATTCCACAATGCACTGACGACAAAGAATGCAGCTCCTTTTTAAACCTTCAGCCCATACGAACAGGACAGTCCTCCACCACGTTACATCACATCAGTCTGCAGCAATTCAGCCAAAACCTCAAGCCCCCCCCCACTGCGCTGATGAATCGTGCGTCATTTCCACCGCGCGGCTGCAGAAGTCCTCAGCGCGGTGACGCTGAAGAACAGCAGTCTGTCGCCTCCAGTCTTCCCTTTGCGAGAAAAGTATCTAGTATGGCTTCGTCCACTCGTCTCCTTTCAGTGACTTGTCAACTTCTACAAAGCAGATTCTCAGTTATTCTGTTAAATATGCCTTTTTAAGTGTATATTTTTTTATTTCAGTATTATTTTTTTTATCAGTTTGCTATTATTATTAGTATTACTATTTGCTTTTAAGGAAAGTTTGCTTTCATTGCGGCTCATATTCTCCACAGCCTTTGTCCCATGTGCGAAGGACTGCCGGAGAGGCCAGGGCCATGGTGGTCTGAACATCCACTGGGGGCCTCAGAGGGCGGTGGCCCAGGCTGATGCCAACAGCAGTAGCAGCACAGAGGTTGATGGCATCTGCATGGCGGCGTGGCTCAAGTCGGAGCCTTTGCAGCCAGCAGCCTCCCCCTCGCACCGTGACTTCTCACACAGCAGGCCGGTGAAGGCAGAAGGACACTGGCAGCGCATATTGTTGTGACACACGCCGCCGTTTTGACAACGCAGCAGCTCATTGTCGCACACACGGGCTGTGGAGAGCAAGCAGGTGAGGGGAGACCAGGTGAGAATCTGTGGGGTGCGATGGAACCATCACCAGCCAGCTCTAACACTAACTAACATAAAGCTTCTCCTGCAGTCTGACTCACAACCACATAAAAATATAGCACACATCTTTGTTTAGTACCTTGCAACGATAGTGTAGCTATCACGTAACATAAAAAAAAAAGTAAAATGATCACATTTTTAGGGGATTGGTTGAAGAAACAGTCAAAGTCACAGTACACCTGGGAAATCTAAGCAATACCTGTATGGAGGCAAACAAAACAGAAGAGTGAGCACAAAGTGACACACAGGGTCCCCCATCTCTGGGAACTACTGTAGAAGAGCTAGGAAGACATAGCTGCTCATTTCCTGCTCAAGTTTCAAACATGTGCACTCAAACTTTTGACAGGTACTGTAGGTTAACTTCCTTAAATTTTTATTTAGCCTAGAATGGGAGGTTTTCAAGGGAAAAGATTAGGTAAAAAAGTATCAAAATGGAAATATTTTAAATAAGTAATTAAGCTATAAAAATCATGTTAAAATTTAATTTGATTTAGTGTTAACTTATATAATTTCTTCCATAGCTGCTGTTTCTGCCATACTTATGGCAGGTGATGTGAGTAATTTGCTAACCTTAATCCGACATCACTTGTTCCACTAAACTCCGCGTTATCAGTCTTTCAGGTTTAGACTTATTGAATCCTTAGTATACTATTTTTTTTTTTTGCCTGTTACGTTAAACTGCTCTGCCTCTTACACTGAACGCTTTAGCTAGCAATTTTTTTTTTCATTTAATGCTTCCGTTATACAAAAAAAACTTGCGGGTTAATGGCGGAAGGATCAAATTTTATTTTTATTTTCTCGAAATGAATATTACCGTGGAAATAATTTCAACTAAGTAGTTAATTACAGCAATTATGTAGCCTATTTCAATGTTAGTCTCAAAAATTAAGACGGCAGCCGGCAGATTAATTCATCCTGACGATGATTGGTGTTAATTCGACTTTGCTTAGGTTTGATGATGAATGGAAGATATTAGGAATGATGAATGAGAGATATTATAAAATGAGAATATTTTATTTGCTGACCAGCAGCACAGCTGATGCTTGAAAAAAAATAGCACACACAGCAGTCCACTAGAATCAGAGGTCAAAACATGTGGTCGCTGGGGAGTCTCGTTCACTGAGTTCTGTAGCTGAGGTTCTTTTTTATCTAAGAGTCATTTGGCGGATCCAGTTTGTAAGATGACACTTTCTATTAAATGCGCATACAGTAGACAAACGGGATTCACAGACCTTATATCTGAAGACGCTATTAAACAGTTTGCCTGCACACATTACATTATGCCTTGTCCCAACTATTAACAAATATTAATTTACTCCACCGCTAAATATTAAACGAGTTGTTGTACCGAATTCAGTTATCGGCAAGTTTCGATTCCAAGATTACATTTGTTATATATAAATTTAGTTACATCTGATTTTGTGCTGAAGTTCAGTTCTTTGCATATTCTGATGAATACAATACATTTTTAATTCTTATAATAAATTAAAAGTTTTTAGGCCCAGCTAGTGTCAGCTGTTAGAAATAATACTCACAAGTATGTTTTTTTTATTTATCGGTGTAGTGTTCTACCTAGACTTGGCTTTCTGTGCCCTGCCCCTGCTGTAGCACCCTTGATCAAGCTGCTTACCCTTTACTGGGTAAACAGCATACTGCTTTATAAATGAGTAAATCACTGCAAGTAGCAAGTAACATATAAAACTTCCCAGTGTAAGCCGCTTTGGAGAAAAGCATAAGCTAAATAAATAAATACAGTAAAACTGATGTAAACTGATAAGTGGGCTTGAGTTCATTTACCTAAAATGCAGGGTCATGTTATTGCAAGGTTAATGAATGATTATATTTTTCAGTCAGTCTTTCACTTTCTCTATGAAGTGAAAAAGGGAAAAATAATGTTTTCACTGCAGACATGAGATATTTCACTTGTACATCACTGGTTTTTAGTGTGCATGATAAATGCCACAATCAAAAGAATAAACATTAACTTTTCCTGCAGGGCATGTATTGGTGAGATGCTGCCCAGTGGGCCCACTGGGTGTTGTAAGCTTTGTCGAGGCCCCCGGTACAAATTGCAGTGTATGTCTATCTTTGTGTATGGAACAGAGGTTAGACAGGTAGAAAAAGTCCAGCAAAGCAGCGGAAATAAAGTGATAAGGTTACAATAGGTGTCTTTTTTCCTCAAGTGCAATCTACTTGAGCACTTGAAATTGAATTGGGCCCCTCCTGTGGTAATCACTTTTTAAACCGGTGTCATTGTGCTTCCGCAGACTGAAACAGACACACTTGTGTTGGAGTCTGGCCTCTTGTATGCTCATTGCAGTCCTCCTTTAAAATGCAAATGAGCACAGCTTCTGCTTTGCCCACCACGACACACTTCACAATCTGTACCAGCATATTCTCACAAGCAGGCCTGGGTAAAGAATTTAACACTGTTGCAGTCTACTGCTGAATTAAAAAAAAAAAAAAAAAAAAGAATAAATAAATAAAATAAAAATAACTGCTGTAAAAGGGTGGGAACTATGGCCAAATTTAAGCTTTAGCTCATCTTAAACATACTAACACATTTTCTGCATAGCTGCCAACTAATTGTTAATCCTAACCCTACATTTTCAAAGTTCAATGCCATATGGTACTTAAAGAATGCATCCAGAACCTTTTCTCACCCAATATGAAAATCATTCATGTTCAAGGGTACTTTTTTGCACTTTGTATTTTATCCTATTCCACCAAATTGCTTGTAATAATTTTTCCAGCTGATCCCAACACACTGAACCCCAGACATACATTGCATATTTATATAGAAGACAATTTAACAGATGACTTCTTGACTGTGTAAATTAAAGTTAACAATTAAAAATTAATTTCCAGTATTTTAGATCTTCATATTGTTAAATAGTGTATATTGGTGTATGAAAGGCCATATCCAAAGGAATACACTTATCAGCTCACTATTACAATCTTTTCATTGATTCTCAGTAACTACTGGTTCCATTCAGGGTCATGATGGTCCGCAGCCTATTTAGGTAATGCAGGGTGTGAGCTCCTGGATGGATTAACCCAGTCACACGCATTCTCACACTACAAGCAATTCACACACCACATTACCTGAAATGTGTGTCTTTGTATTGTGGGAGGAAACAAGAACATTTTGAGGAAATCCACACAAACACAGGGAGATCATGCAAAATCCACAAAGAATGCAGAGGTTCAAATCAACATCTGAGCGCCTAGCCTTCCTGCTGTTGCATTTTTTCGCTATTATTTAAGTGAAAATATATACATTTAAAAAGAAAAAGTACAGTAATAAGGAAGGAAAGTAAAATGAACTGCAGCTTTACTTCTGCACTCAGATTTCATATTCAGGGATGGAGCAGACAGTGGGATATCAGGGAAGTAGACAAATGCCTCAGAATTTTTTCTCTTATGAACAGCACAGCTATTTGAAATTTGGCAGTTGTTTTGTATCT
This sequence comes from Heterotis niloticus, assembly GCA_018136845.1. Taxonomy (NCBI): domain Eukaryota; kingdom Metazoa; phylum Chordata; class Actinopteri; order Osteoglossiformes; family Osteoglossidae; genus Heterotis; species Heterotis niloticus. Next base: position 12,366,569 of record CM030905.1, read on the forward strand.
CTGATGGGGTGCTTTTGTCTACCTTTTGGAGGGTAACTCCATTTAAAAAAAAAAAAAAAAAAAAAGTGTAGGTTTAAATGGAGCAAATTCATGTACAAACTGTGTTGCTTTTATTGAAGAAGTGATAAACAAATGCACAGCTTTATCAACTTTGGACCTCTGCAAGACCTGAGACAATTTTTGTGTTAATAGTTCCACCAGAATTGTCTGCATCAAGTGTATCATTATTCACTGTATGGCCAAAAGTATGTAGACACCTGAGCATCACACCCATATGTGCTTGTTGGACATCTCATTCCAAACCCATGGGGATTCATTTGAAGTTGTTCCTCCCTTTGCTGCTATAACAGCCTCCATATTCTGGGAAGGCTTTCCATCATATTTTGGAGCATGGTTATGGGAATTTGTGCCCAATTTATGTCACAAGAGCATCAATGTGGTAGGGTGAGGAAGCCTGGCTCACAGTTGGCGGTCCAGTTCACCCCAAAGGTGTTGAGTGGGGTTGAGGTCAGGGCTCTGTGCAGTCACTCAAATTCTTCCACACCAACCTGGGCAAACCATGTGTTTGTAGAGCTGGCATTGTGCATGGGGTCATGCTGGAACAGGAAAGGAGCTTCCCCCCCAAACTGTGGCCACAAAGCTGGAAGCACACAGTTGTCTAGAATGTGCTTGTATGCAGTAAGGGTGCAGCTCAGATAGCTCATTCGAAGGTCATTAGAAGGGGGGGGGGGTCCACATACTTTTGGTCATACAGTGTATCAGTCACACAACCATGCACCAAAACGGAAGTAAAATCAATAAATGCAGAGAAGAATCTGGTGCAGACATTTAAAAACACTTGGTTCAGTCATGAAACTTAAAAAATTGATTACAATAAAAGACACAGAGGTGAAAAATTTATCCTACATCAGCCTCAAAGGGCTAGAGAAGGCCTACATTCACCCCTCAGCCTCCTGGCAAACTGTCCTTCATATTTCCTAGTAATCACATTAAATCTCTGTCTTTCATTTTCCAAAAAAAAATTCTTCTTTGTTCATACTGATTCTATCACATGCATTTGCAGTCCATGTCATAGTTTCACAGCTACCGAGTGTTTGAAACAATAAGGCCTATTTTAGTATCGGGGGCGAAGGCAATACTCATTGGATGTAGAAGACTGAAAGAAGGATTGACATTCTGTCACTACAGGTAATGGATCTCATACTGTCACTTATCATGTTTCATAACATTCGACTACCAGCTCAGTTCAAACAAGTGTCAGATGTATGAATGTGAATGTCTTCTTGCTTTTCAATTTATTTTTATATTGGTAAAACATCAAGTGTGGAGTGTGTGATAAAAGTGTGTCTTTGAGACTGGTGTCATGCGGAAAAGAATAGTTTTGCAAAGTTATAGTTTGAAAGATGTTCTGTATATTGTCACAGTAAATGTTAAACTGTGTTCTAGAGTAACAAACAATGTCCTTAAAATGGGAGCTGGCAAAGGAGGAATGATGGGAAATGTAGTGCACAAATACCCTGAGGAAGAGTCCATCTGAGAATCCTTTGTACAAGTATTAGTTGCATAGATTAATTTGAATACTGTGAAATGTGTGTTAAATAATTTAGTGATGTATATTTGTAACAGATGATGGTTGTTGTGTTGTGTTTTTTTTTTTTTTTTTAAAGAAATAGATGTTTGTTCATCTAAATTGTAAATGGAATGGCTTAGGACAGAGCCTATGGTATAAGTTGCTGAAAGAGTGTGGCAGTGTGCTTGGTGGATGAAGGAGGAACATGAACATTAAGACTGTTGGCTTACCTAGAAGAAGTCTGATGTCCGTAAATAGTTATTAGTTAACTGTTACATCCGTAAACAGAGCGCTAGTGTGGTGCTAAAGGGGGGAAAAGCTCTTATGGTAACCTAAGGTAGGTTGTATACGTTGCAATGTGTCATTGGGTAGCACAGTGGTGTGCATGGAAGAGAGCAGTTCTGGGATGCTTGAGCTGTGGTTGAGCCTTCCAGAGGTGTCATGGGCCAAACTCAACAAAACACAAACGACGGAAGGAGCCATCTTGACAACCCCGTTGAGATACTGCACCATTACTTCGCTATGCCATGTTTAGATTTGTAGTTAACTAGCATTGGTATTAAGGAGATACAAGCCATCGCATTGTGGCTAGATAGGTTTGCTGTGGTTTGGCTGTGGGGTTACCATGGTGTGTGCAGACTAGTTTAAGGTAAAACTGGTGCTTAAGATAGAGGTTAGGGGGTGGGATCCCTTTTGAAGTGCTAGTCCCTTTTGGTGGCCCTAGTCTTTGATATGAATCTATTCACCTCAATACTTAGCCAGCCGGGTCACATGCTGTTGTTGCCAGATTTTACGGTACACATTCTACAGTATTTTGTCAGAATGACTCTTGCAAAAATATAACCGGACCGTTTGTACGATGAAAATATATTAATTTCAACTCCAGTGCTACCTCCAGTCTGACCAGTTTATCAGTTCCCATAATACATGTGCAGGAATGTGTAATATTTATTGAGAAAATGAACAAAGTGGAGCATCTGATGGCAGACTTAATTTTTAATAGCATTTTTTTGCGTAGAAATTATTTTGCAGACCTTTTTTTTGAACTAGTGTCTTGGTTTTGGGAGATCTTAAAGTATACAGGACACAGTCAATCAAAAAACTATGCAAAAAGTTTTTACTTTGAAAGCGGAGGATGTTATTGCAAATGGGGAATCACAGGAGTCAGCAGTATTATTTATGATGTCGTATTTAATCAGTTTTTTGAAAATGCCAATCATTTAGTAAATGTTAATCTTTCTGCCTATTAAAATACGCTATGGCCTATTGTTTTTCTAAAAAAAAGACTTCCCATTCATATCATAAAGATGTTTTTAACAACAAATATAAAAGCGCTAACTGCAATGAGCTTCATGCAGCTTGTATCACGACGTCCAGGGAGACTTTGGCATCGGACACTATCTATAAACTATGTCCATATCGATCCATATGGATCAGATGCTAAGTGAGCGTAATTAAACCAGACTTATCACTGAAATTCCTGGAAATAAATAAATAAGTAAAAAATAAATAAATAAAATCAAAAGCAGTACAACTGCAGAGGGCAGAAAGCATCTCCTTTCTGACGGCATTCATCGAATTTTGCCCACAAAGCAGCAAAAGCATTTTCATAAGTCGAAGCGCAAGATAATTGAGGTTAAAGGGGCTCGTGAATATTTTGTCAGCACCTCTTCACATTTATCCCTCCCTCCTTTTGTTGGATTGCTTGGAGCGCAGTATTTGCAGAGCAATAACTAGTGTACATGATCAGATTAAGAGGTTAAGCAAGTGCTTTGTGGTTGTGTCGCCTGTGAGACCTTCCTGTGAGACCGGCAGCTCGGGAACATCCATCGTCATTGAATGCTTTACACGATCTGAAATCATTGGTGAAAGATTGAATGCAGGCAAAGTGCACCTAATGTTTACACAAGTCTCCTTCAGCCTGTTTTTTTCTAAAATATTTGTTTTTCTTTCAATAACAGATTCTATTTTGGTGGCAACTACGCTAGCATTATTTATTGCGTACGATTTCAAGCCGCAGCCGAACATGTTAAACACAAGCTACAGGACTCCAGAGACTTCTCCTATATGGATCGTGAAGTATATGGACGCTAAGCTTATATTAAGAATGACAACATCCATCCATCCATCCATCCAATATGGTCAGCTGCTGTGTGCTGGCCAGAGACCTGGCAGGTTTGGAGCTTAACTTGGAATGACTGGGCGCTAGGCTGTACCAGTCAATCACAGAGAATAATAACAGCAATCCGTATTTACATCTGCATCTATTGGGATGTGTTTACCCGGGTGCACTGAACAAATGTTAATGTGAGCTGTTGTTTCTCGAAACACTGGCACTCATGGATTAGCTGGCTTGCGAAGCACACATAAATGAAGAAGCTCCAGGCAGCTTCACGTGGGAATCAGCTACACCTGTTATGCAAAACCTCAAGAAAATGGTAAATTCTGACATGCGTTTGACCCTCACAACTCACCAAGAAGTGACATTTATTGCACATTTATGCTCATGTAAGAAACACAACTCAGAGCAAGGAAATATTTCAAACTGATTTCTTTTCTTAAAAATCACAGAAAAAGGTGCTCTTATTAAAGCATTATAGTTTACACTGCAGCTTTCAGCAGAAAACATGCTCCTTCTAGGAATCTGTTTGGCCTTATGTTACAATAATAATAATAATAATAATAATAATAATAATAATAATAATACACCAATCAATACATTCTGAAGTCATTTGACTAAAAATTGTCAAAGGAAACTTTAAATAGCTTTAACATGCGTCAGGCAGTGAATATGGAGTCACCTGTTCTGTTTTTCAGGCGGAAATTTACATGCAAAGTGCATGTCAATTTTAAAGCACAAATGAAAACATCACAAAAAAAGTAGAAACTGATTATATGTAGCAATGTCAGAAAAGTAGCAGATTAAATACAGCATTACACCTAAAATGCATTTTCAGGCCGTAAACTGCAACTTCAAGGCATTTTAATACTCTGGCACCTTAGAGTCAATGCAGGGTTGGGCTGGTAGAGGAAGGGAAACAGGGAGCGGAAAAAAAGGGGAGCGTGCCCTGCAGCACAGGCTCAGTGGGGGTTATTTTACTCACATTTGCAGCCATTGTCCCACAAATATCCTGGCTGGCACTCGCTGCACTTTGGCCCTGTGGCTCCCTCCTTACACTTACAAAAGCCCGTGCCATTACAGCGATCACTTTCTGAGCCAAAGGGATTACATTTACAGTCTGTAGAAACAAGACACACACTTTCACACACACTGGACACTACACTGACCTTCAGTCATTTAGGTTGACGTCCTCTGATGTTTTTATGAGGATTATTTAAGCTTAAACCAAATTGAATGATGAACACAGTTTTCAGTTTGAAAGAAAATGAACATTATCTCAATGGCAAAAATGAAATGCTGAAGTTAAATGTAAATCACACACAGCGTCACAATCATCATGTTGGTTATTAACAATATAACATAAAACTTTGCTTTGGGTTTTGCTCCAGGGTAAAGTTTTATTTTTCTTGGCATAATAGTGTTGTCTCAATAAATTGATTTGTTGCAGGCATATTGCTGAAAAGCCCTAGTTTTTTTGCAATTCCTGCCATTATAATCTGTGGAAAACATCATCTATGGACAAAAATGCTTGTTACACATAAACGCTGTAAAAAGCACAGAATGAAGCAAAAAAAAAGCTGTGATTAGTGGTGGTTAAGTAGCTCAGTGTTTTGCTTTATGATTCTGCCAATAAATGTGTTTCAATTTCATAGTTGAAATTTGTAGCAGAAAAGAGCATTTGTTGACTACAGGAAAAAAAGTACTAGGGTACTGTTTTTTGCAAAATAGCAAACAAAACCCATTTAATATTTTTTAAAGTGTGCCGTTACGTGAAAAATGGAATACGAACACAAGGAAAATGAAACTGGAAGTGTATGAAAACATGAAGTGATCTAGTAGATGGATGGAAGTTACAAATTTTATGTATAAACACTTCCTAGTGATTTATTGTACTTGGAAATTATTTTTGTTATCTAATCTAGAAATATACATTTTCTTCAAAAACCAAGGGGTTCTTTAGGGATTATGAAACTGTTTTACCAAACACACACTGAATAGAGAAATACTGAATCCACATAATTTAAAAATATATAAAATATTTTATTACAAACAGGTATTCTTATTCATGGAGACTATAGAAGCCAATGCAATATTCATGTCTTCTTGGTCAATGTCTATTTAACAAGAAAGCAAAATGGATTGTAGGGAAAGTCAATAAATGTTTAAAATTTTTCTGATTGGTGAACCCTGCAAATGCAGCAAAACAAATGCCCTGACACCCTTGGCTCACAGCATAGAGAGGTGACGCCACTTGTTCATGATACTCCGGATGAGCCGGTAAAAATGCACTCTTGTATAAAACAAAGAAATTATGAAACCAGTCAGTAATCATCTGTATTTATTAACTAGTTAGTGCTCAATGCGATAAACATATCCAACCATGCATAGGACTGAGAACGCCTCTATCGTCCATTGTCATTTGTATTTATTCTAAACTCACAAAATGTATAACTTTAGAATATCTGTCAGAAAGGCATAAATGTGCCTTTACTCTCTGACTGAGAGTCAGGAGTAGCAGATGTTGTGGATGTGGCTGTGGTGACATTTCAGGAGCTTTTTCTCCTACAAACATCCAACCCCACGAGACGTGCTTATACTATCGCACTTTAATACACGCACTTATGCTGTAAATTATAACGCATCTATTGTAGCTATGGCATTCAACATAGATACTTATGTACGAAAATACTTGTATATATTCGTAAATTAGTGCGATCGTGTTTTCTCACAGGTGAGCAGCAGGTGACGAATGACATTCTGTGATTGGGCATGTAAAAATCTTCGGCAAACTGAGGAATGCAACGCGACATTTGAAATAACAAATAAAGAGAATAAAGAAAGTCAGACAAAGCAGAAGACAGAGAGTTGCCGCTGATGGGTTCGGGGTGACGGGACTAACCTAGGCAGACATTCTCATCGTCCAGCTCGACCGTGACGTCTCGGTAGTAGCCGAGCTTGCACAACTGGCAGTGCTGCCCCCTAGTGTTGTGCTTACAGCTCACACAAATCACAGTGTTTAACAGCTCAATGTAGCTGCACCGGTTGGAGTGACTGAAGCATTCACAGTCTTTGCAAAGAAGAACAGAGGTGTGTGTTTGCGGCAGTAAACCAAGGCAGGAGAGAGAGAGAGCGACGTTGCATGCGTGGCTCACAGAGGCACGATGGGGGGTTGCAGGCCACAACAGATGACCGAAAGCGGGCACAGGTAACAAAGTGAGCTTTGACCACCTTCATACACGAGGTGCGGCATGTTTGCCTGCAGAAGCTGTGCTGATGGTATGGCAATGAGAAGCAAAGGACAGAGGCGCAGACTCCAAATTAACGCAGAAGCTGTGTCACATGAACAACGGCAAGAGCGTAACCGGTCAGGTGTAGCTTCACACTTGGGAAGAAGCGTTTATTATGCTAAGTTTGAAGTTTACACCTAGTTTATACTTCTGTTGGATGGCTTGTCTTGGCAACAACAGCTCACTGTCCAGTGTGAATAAGAAGAAAGCGTGGGGAGGTAGTGAAACTTCTCTAAGTCTCTCTTCCACAGCAGTTACTGTACATTCAAAATCTCCCTGACTGTTCAGAAATGCGAGCAGTGTGGTTCAAAATGACAGCAGTACGACAATGATCGTGCCTTTTAAGATACCTGCAATTTTTTTCCTCAAGGGTTCCTCACGTATTCTAACAAAAACAGTCCCAGACCACCGCGTAGCTTTATTCTGGTTTGTTGGACACTGTAGTTCCATAATTTGCAGGACAGTAAAACGAGAACAACTTCCTGACCCGAACCAAGGCTGCTTTTTAGAAATTTGCCTTCCTGTACAGAAGCCCCCACGATCCTGACCCCAGAAGTCAAATTTATTTCATGCAGCTCTCCACTGATTCAAGATTCTTGGTATAAAAATGAACAATTCAACAGTCTGCTTGAAAATGTAGCATGAACCAAAAAAAGAGCTTTTGTATTAGCTGCAAAAGCTTCACATGTATTGCCTTGACCTCTACATCCTGTCTTTTCAAAAGCGTTTTTATTTTTTCTGAATCAATGGGTGTTGCGTAGTTTGATTTGAGAAAGTTTAGTTGTGAATATGTACAGTAAACTTGGAGTCTATGTTACTGTTTATTTTATTTTCAAGTAAGACAGGAACTTCCTGACAACAAGACCACCTCACACCTATGCAAACCAATAGAGAACCATAATTTCACTGAAACAAAATTTCCAATTTTGTTTTCATCGAAATATTGGTTGGTCACAATTTTATCTCTGTTAACATTTCTTGTAGTGTTACAAGGATAGACAATGTGTTTGATGAGCTTTAAAATAAAAATTGCTCTCAATTTAACTGGGCTGTTACACAATGAACATAAGGGAAAATTTTTGCCCTGTCAGCAAGTCAGATGGAATCTAGAGGAACCTGTGCAGACTAGTAAGTGCATTTATTTTACATGATATGACAAATTTAGTAGGAAGGAATTCTTTGCCGTATTTTTTTGTAAATATTTACTTCCTGGCAAGAATCAGACATCAATAGATTCTATGCAATGACAAGGGGACACATTTGTACCGAGACACAATATGAATCCCTGGTATGGCTGCGTGCCACCAAGAAGGGCCTAGATGCCTAACACATGCACACCTCATTCCAGATTCATACAGCGTAATTCCTTTCACAACACAAACTGACAGAGGGCGACTGTATGAATCTTACATGAATTCCTACCTCTCTTGCTGTTTGTGACTTGAACAGAAGGAACGGTTGACAAAGCAACTTGAGGAGCAACTAAGCAATTTAAGAAAAAAAACACAAATTAAAAATAAAAAAAACAGAATGAGGTCATAAAGCTATGGGCGTTCTTACAGAAGTAAATGCTGAGCCTTGATGTTACAAAAGTATGCTTTTTAATGTATGAGAGCAAGGTAAAATTTTTGAATTTAGCCATTTTTTTGAGTTAGTCGCATCTGTGGACAAAGGAAAATTTTTTTGTGAGAAAAGCTGCTGCTGGGCAGAACCCTGCAGAGCTGCAACCACGGAAGAGATAAGAGTCTGTAACAAAGCACTTAACATGAAATGCTTCTGAATGGTATCCTTTTTTGTAAAAGTTATCACTAAAATGAAATTTTTGGGAGGAAAGACATTTTAGTGGTTAATGGGAAAGGAGATGCTAAGCGACCACGTGAATACTCACGCATTACCATGGTCCATGGTATTATATTATTATGTTTTTTTTTCTGGAAAACAGCTGCACCAAAACAATTGGATGAAACTAAAAGGTACACCTAAGATACAGTAAGTCGTGGATCTGACATCAGTTCAGCACAACTGCAAAGCTTGTGTTAAATTCAGACATTGAACTGAGAGTTTAAACAGTGGATGAAATGTGTTTTATTTAATAAAAATGTACACGTCCTGATTTTTCATAGTATTCCGCAAACCCTCAAATGTTAGATTTCTCTTTACCAGTGTACAGTTTCCATAACACCATGGGTCGCTCAGATGGCTTTAGTCAAATTGGATAAGACCATCATCTGAGAACAAATACACACGCAAGTCAGCAAGCATTCAGCCACTGCCTTGCATATCAAGTGCGTGGAAGGGTAACACCTTAATGTAGGATTGCTATCCAGGGGTCTGGAATATGGTATCCGGATTTACTTGCTGTCCTCTTATTTGTTCCCAAGGCTGCACAAGTGAGGTTCACTTGTAAAGCACACATGTCCACTGCCAACCATTCTACTAAGAAATAAAGCCATGGGTTATTATGGTAGTCTGGCTGTGGTTCTCTTCAGCACCACATATCTGACAGTTAAATTCCTTCCCAAGATCACGAGAAAGACTGCTCAGCAGAACAAGGGAAATACATGAGTGCTGTGAGATATTTGCACAGCACATCTGCACCGAGGATTAACTCGAGAATCAATCTGCACGAAACCGCTGCAGCCCTCTGTCTTGTGTCAGCTGGAGACGGAGCTGAGAATCCCTCGAAGGGCTGTGCCTAATTAAAATGGAGGGGATAATCATTGACTATTGAAACCAGCAAAAGAGTTCCTTTCATTTGGCCTGGTTCGTGGTTTTAGACCGCATTTGGCAAGGGATGCGAACGTGATGGGGACCGACCGCACGGAAATCACAGCTCGGGGCACGAGCAATAATAATGATCCGGCTACAATAATATTAGCGATTGCGTTACAGTTTCTTCTGCAAAGGGAAAGGAAACGCACTTTAACACTCTAAAACACTCCTTATTGATCATTTATAGCACGCAGCAAACAAAGGAAGCTTGAATGTCGTGTTGCTTTGGTGCAATTGCTGCCATTGCTGAGGCCCACCATGTGTCACTGAGCTAAAAAGTAGTCTTGTAGTTTTAGACCGAGGTATCCTACCTTGATTTCGATTTGCAACCCCTAGGGAGGACACGTTCTGCCGAACTGCATGCAATTGGGAGAGATAAGGAATTATTAAAAGCACTGGCTAGGTTTTCAGCCTATGGTGTAGGACTGAGGGGTTAACAATGATCTGTAGACACACATCTACGTCTTCCATTCCCTTTAATCCGGTGGCGTAAGATGACTGCCAAGCACTTGATGCATCTCCTGACTGGAAAAAGACTCTTCGGCATTGTATGTAATTGTGCAGCTTTATGGCTCATTTGGCACTGAGAGTGTCAAAGGCTCGGATAATGATTAAGATAAAGAGAAATGTATTAAGGATGTGAAACAAATACAAATATACCATGTATGAGTTATTCATTGGAACAAAACAAGATTAAAAAAAAAAAAAGATATAACTGATTTATGTTACAATCTCATAATTACATACAACTGCCGATTCCCTTTTTGGGAAACAGCAGCTCAGTGTCTTGTCAAGCAGATGCAGCAAAGGCTAATAGGCTGTTATAATCCAACCCCCTCAAGACTTTATACCCCCTCCTGGTATGAGCCACTTCAGAGTGAGGGAACAATGAAAGCGAGTGTCACGCCAAACATGTTTTTGAGTTTTTCTCTTTTAAATTGTTTGAAATTGCCAAATGTACCTGCTTTCCTGTGTAATATGTGAACATGAGCACCAACAGGGATCTAAAACAAATGGTGTCTGCTTTTTACGGGTTGAGCTGAGATTGTATTGCTGACACATTACTGATTGATTTGCTTGGGGGAATTGAATCATAACAAAAAATGACAGAAACTCTATGTTTCTTATCAGCGAACCATTATGTACTGTGATCACGACACACGCCGATTACCAATGGTGCCCGACCAGCAGTTACTGTTATTTAGTGCTTTATTGGTTCCATTCTGTTCAGTGGGGTGCCTTACGTGAAACTGGGTTCATAATTTCAGCTCCTGTAGTGCTGCTTGTGAAAAAAAAAATAAAAAATTTGTGTTTCTGCCATATTTTATTAGGTAGTACATCAGTGGCAGCATAATGGGAGCCTTTCACTCACTATGAAAAATTGACTGAATCCAAAAGCAACATAAGGACGGACAAATTGCACTCATGAAATATTAAGCTATAGTGCGTATACAGTTAGTATACAGACATTCCAAATTCAAACTGACAGTGCCAGTTTTTAATTTGGCAAAACAAACGATTGGCACCTGGGGTTTTCGCTCAGCAGAAAGGAATCAAAATGTGATTCGAAAAGAAATAATTTATTTATATGTGTGATTCATCTACACCAGTAAACATCGCGACTGTTTCGCCGTAATTATTTGAGCGATTGTTCGGGTGGGTGAAGTTAAATAAAAAGTGGTTTTAATCAATGCCAATAATGCAATTCAATCTCACGCAGCCAGAATCGTTTTTAAAATATTAATTTCATCTTAATGGCCGCATTAGGCAATCCTAACTGTTTTAATAAAGTTGAAATAGAACTACACAAAGTCAATAAAGAATTCAATTACGTTTAAACAACAGTACGAAGGTTGCTGTGTTTTCCCTTTTCTGCGCGATTTGTTCAAGGTTAGGCCTACATTTCTCCAAGGTCACCGGATAGTTTCCTGCCAATGCAGATTTTTTTTTCCCATTTCATCTGGAAAAAAGCTTGTTTCCATTTTTATTGCTTTATCATTCATTTTACGGCATAATGAAGCCTGCAAGATTAAACATCATGATCCTTATTTTTATTGTGGTCATTTTTTGAGAAAAGTAGCCTGAACCCCAGCAATTCATGGCTGAATTTAACAGCGGCTGTAAAAGGATTCTGAAAATGTGCCCTTTATGCTCTGCCTAGGTGTAAACATTCGTGATGGATCTCCACAGTACGAAGCATCAAGCACTTTCTAGGCGGTCGAATGTGGCTGCATGTGATGGCATGATGTTCAAGTGACACTGCAAGCATGCAACATGGACACTGCAGCCCGTGCAAGCAAAACAACATGGAGAACAAGCAGTACTGTGTCTAAAGGTCCACTTTGTTTAATATTCATTTCTGACATCAAATTCCTCAGCCGTTTCTCCTATATATGTTTATCAAAGGAAAAAGCAAAGAATAAATATAGTATATACTCTCTGTCTCTAGTGGAGATAAATTAGAGAATTAGATAACCGAAGTGACAAAGCTTAAAACATACACAACTGTTCAGCTTTAATCGTCTGCACAATTTCTTTAGTATAAAATAAAGATTTGTTCTCCTTTGTAGCTCTTCTGGAGCTGGAATAGAAATGACAATTCCGGGCCTGGTACAGAAAGGCTGAGAACAAAGCTGGCGACTTCCTCCTAAAGGAATCCTTGTTAATAAATAATTTTTTAATGATTGATGATTAATTCAATATTTTTATTTTTATTCAGGCTCTCAGCTGCAGTATCTGTATACTTCTCACAGTTACAGGACTCTAATAATACCGTGGACTATTGAATTGTTGTTATTAAAATGACCTTTCTGGTTTCAAAAAGGTTGCAAGATATACATATATAATATTTATATTTACATATAAATTAATAATGCACATACATTCATAATAGTTTTGTCAAACTGTCCATTGTGACATTTTCTGGAAAGGGACTCAACCTATCTTCATAAATCACACTGCATTACTTCTTTTTCTTTCAATAATCACTTTAACTTATATTTTGACTAAAAACAAGTGAAGAAAAAAAAAAACATCATGGAAATGAAGTTAATAAATTTAGGCCTAATGAACTGTCAGAACCCCAAGTCAGAAAGGAACACTGAAAATCAAAGTGGACTTTAGGTCATAGAGAAACAGAACAATGCAGTTTGCATGTTAATGTTTTTGTATTTGTGCTTGTTTACTTACTAACTGGACCAATATTATTGGGAATACCTGAAAGAGAAAAACAGAACAAAACTGAAAAAAGAATGGCAAAACATTTTACACATTTTGCACAATACGGCAGAAATCGTGTAGATTGCACATGAAAGCACAGTTGGACAAAGACAGAGGGAAAAAGAAAGAAGAAAATGGTATTTAAATGCTCCTATTTTTACTCATCCGCCGCTGTGAACTGTGTGTCTGCATCAGAGTGGCGGTGATCTGGAAAGCGTTGCAGCAGCACAGGGCTCGAGGCTGGACAGGTTACTCCTCGAACCAGGCGCCACACACATTCACACACTAGAGTCAAGTCAGACGCATCGATTCATTTGAAACTCAACTTTGGACTGTAAGGGGGAGGACAGAAGCAAACCAGGGAAGAAGATGCAAACACCACACCAACTGCGTTGGATCAACGCTGGACCGTTGGACCTAAGCTGGACCTTTGCTCGAACAGCCCAGGGACAGTAAGACAACAGCATTGCCTGCTGTGCCACTATTTCATCCTCCCACTTTCACTGTGCAGCTAACACAGTTGAAATAACCCTGACCCTGCTGAAGATCTGGAAGCAAATTGTGAGACACTTGGAAACAGTTTGGTCTACAGGTGTTACAGGAATTATACTGCAGGTCTTCAAAAACAAATGATTGCTCAGTCATAGCACAGTCCGTACACAGCTGGACATCTGTTTTTCCGCCAGAAATAGATTAAATATGTTTAAAATTAGTATGTTTTTCAGTTGTGCTATTCCACATTTTTGAATCCCAAACAGATCAAGAGTTAAGAATGGTTCCAAAAAAATTTCCTGTCACTCACGCCTTTGGCTCAGGAGAGAAGATATGGAGTAATACCACATTTTCATCTCCAGCAGCCACAAATGCGGCCTGGAAGACGGTAGGTCCATCCGCCTTGCAAAACCAGCCCATTTTCTGCGCTGATCCCCTGTCTGATGGCTGCACCTGGGTTCGGAAGTGACTTTTCGAAGGGAAGACGGTCAAGGTCATTTTAAAGATGTGGCTGCCCAAGGCAAACGACTGGGTATGTGGAGACAAGAAAAGAAATTAAGGGAAAAACGCAGACGGAACTTAAACACTGGCAAGTGCATCGGCGACCTGTGTCCTTCGGAAAGAAAATCGTTTCAGGGCTACAAAAAGCAGCAATAATTCTACGTTAAATATGAAAAAAATTCTCCTAATGGTGTATCATATTTGGTTTTGACATGCAGATGGTGGCCAGGTTTTCTTACAAGGCTTGGGTTGCATATTATTACAATTCATGTGCCATTTATTTTCCTTAGACGAAATAACCCTTTCATACTCGGCAAAGCCATTAACTGTTGTATTTATGATCTGAAGAGCTTATTGATATGGTAGTTTCTATAGGACTGGAACAAATTAAACAGACCAAAGTGTCTGATGTCCTTAGCATTAAAAGCATATTCAGACTGAACTACCAAACTGAGATACACTTGTAAGAAATATTCCAGCATGTGAAGGTGCAGCATATTCTTACTGAATTTAAATTTCCCCCGTATCCCTAATATTTCAATATATTAGTTTTTCATGATCAAATGTTATTTAAAACCAGTCCACTTTGCAATAAAGTCTCAAGGTGCTGAGCTATAGTAGAAATATGCTATTGTCCGGAAAGATTTGCTTGCCACCTTTTTTCTGAATTTTTAATTTTTATTACATTTAAATTAGTTTATTTGTTTGGGAATTTAATTACTTTATTAAAACTGACTGAATAACAGCATTACTGCAGTTGTGTGATTTTTTTTTTTTTTTTTTTTTTTGTTTAACAGAACTTCTGCATGCATCGCAAACGGGAAGTCAGACTGCTTGACCCGTTTTAGGTTTTAAATGTGTGCCTACCCGTCTGCTGTCCGGAAATAAATTACGCTGTGCAAAAACACTGCAGCGATGCTCATAATCCTGTGTGCAGGCAAGCAACGCTGCATGCTCGGCTGTGCTGCACTTTACCTGAAGACATCTCTAAAAATCAATTGCCAGACATGTTTCCTGGGCCCAAAAACTCCAAGTACGCTGAAGAATGAACCATCTAGCCATCTCAAGCTTCAGAATCTATTTCCAAAAGCGCCTAAATAACTCTTGTTGTCCTCTGTGGCTCATCACTCAGAACCTGTGTTATGGTCCAGGAACTGTGACAGAGATGCCTTCCACAGCTGTCAAAAGTACTTAGGGCATCTGGCTTATTTAGAATTCAATTATCTCATTACTTCTGAGGGCGAAACAATGGAAAACAATTTGCAAATCCATAAACTGAACAAGCGCACTTTTTAATTTTTAATAATTGAATTAATCTATGAGCAAGCTTTACGAAGGCGCAAAACATTAGAGGACGTTTCCGTGCCGTACTTTCCCAAATTCCTTGTTTTTATTTGCGTTCAAAAATGTAAAACTTAATAAAGCTGCGCGAACAGTTTTCCAAGTTGCAACCCATATAACATTGATACGTTTTTATTTCATTATTTATCCATTTGCGCAAGGCATCATCGTGACGCAATGTCTATTTATATATTTATTTGCTTTATGGACTACATGCAGTGAGGGCAAGCTGTTGAAGATCATATGCCACTTCATTAGATTAATTTTCAATCACCGTCATTTTCTATCCCCTTTACTTTCCGATTATCTCCATTATACTCCATAACAGGAATCTAATTGTGCAGCATAATACAGGAACACATTAGGGTATTGGTGTTTACCGTTCACCTCATTGATTTTCGTCGTCTTCGGTTCCTTACCTCTCCGAGGCTATGCCGCTGTAGTGTCGCCGAAATGCTCGAAACGGGGAATCTCTTGCACGCGCAACCTAAAATCGCTAATTTATGAGCACCCTTTTGCTTAAAAACTATTTCAATTTGCTTTTTTTTTTATTTTGTTTGCCACAGCATATGCTACCTACCAAAATGACAAATTTGCTCAAATACGCACGGGTGTTAAATTAGAATTGGATCATTAAGTTGTTGAAATGTTGCCCGGACACCTAAACACATCTGACCTTTTCTCCAAGGACCTTCAGAAAGTTGATGGGATGTCAGCGACCTTACTTGGCTAGAAGAACATCTGTGGACACTGGTGCTGCCCTGAGCAATATAACAGATGGATTTGCCAGTCCAGGCTGTAGGCTCTGGGGGCGTCATTGACACTCGCTACACAGAAGAATCCATTTGCTCTCTCACTGCAGGGCTAATCCACCAGTCAAGCTTTCCTCCACGTAAAGTCATACAAAACGGCCATGAGAGCATGCTGACCTCCTTATTACCTCACATAAAGCTGTGCTGTGACCTTCACAAGGTCCCGACTGCTGTGTCCACCTGAACTGTCCACAAAAATCTTATCATCCGAATTTCCACCACAGGCAAATTTACCAATTACGTTTTTGGCTGCTGCTGCCCTCCGGCAACGTATTACATATAGCCAGGCCGAAGCAGTGGCAAAAACAGCAGGAAACAATACAAACGGAGCAATTTCTCATTTTACGGGGTACATTTTACATGCTAAGGATTTATGGAATTCACGTTTGTCTGAGTTCATGGCCCGCTGAACACCTATGCATCTTAATGTCCTAATGTCACAATTAAAATGCTGAACTTCAAGGGCAATGACAAATGAAGAAGAAACAAAACGTGCTCCGCAGTTGAGGATTTTCACAAACGTCTCATCGAAACATAAAGACCACAAATTTAGGATGAAGCGAACAAGTTTTCAGGCAATACACGCACGCGTTTGTGACACGAATACCGCACATTATTACGATTATTACGCATTGTATCATATAAGATACAGGACCATACACAGACAAACTGGGTGTAAAAAAAATGTGTCCGAGGACAGTTTAGCGTACAGCTGTATTCAGTTACACCACCATGCAATTTCATTGAAAGTTATGGATTATAACGCAAGTCAGTACAGTCTGCGATTTAGTACACGTACTTGCATGTGCTTGTATTCCGAATCCATTTGTAATAGGATAATTGTCACTACACCGCTACTTTGTCTGTCATCTCCAGATGCGATGACGCTTTCCAAGAAATCGGAGTTTATGTGCAAGATCGCTGTCTGCATTTCGATAACTTCAGCCTGAGCTCCTGGAGGAAACAGCTACCACCCCCCTGGCCACCCTGGTCAGTGCCACCTCGCAAACGTTTGTTTGGCTATCTGCATGTTACGTATCGTATTTAAGGGTCATCATCCGAGATCCCGTTGGCAATATTTTATGCCGAAAATAATACTGTAACAGAGAATAATTAAATGCTAAAAAGCTGTAAAATCAATAAATCACATAAAAGCTTATATCATGTTCAGCTCTTATCCCCTTAGACAGAAGTCTAGGTCAACGTGAAGTATTTAATCCTTGAAAATCCTCTCTGGAACATGTTCTCCCTTACACTTTTATCTGACAAAATTTACAAGCGTAAACTTGCTGATCTGAAGTTCTCGTTCTTAATCCTGTCAAGGAAAAGCAACTTCATGAAGAGGCCTCTTTATTGGCCCAAAGAGAAAACACCTTTAAAAGCAGTTCAAATCCTTCTTTGCAGACTAACTGTAAACTGCAAATAATTACATTTATATTTCGCTGTAAGTGCCTTAAAACAGCAAACAGCCCAGGGCTATGCTTACTGAAAGCAGCGGCAACGTAGAAGCAACCCTCACAGATTTAAAGGACTTATTAGGATTAACAGGAAATGTCGACAGCGCATTCACATACAGAGGCTGCAAGTAAACTGCACTTGCAATAACTTTACAAAAATGTCTGAGCTGTGCTGACACCGGCAGACTTAGAACCTCTTTGTTTGCATTTTTGGATAAATGCTGCTCATTTTGTATAATTAATTGAAAATCCTTTCTCAAGCAAGGAGGACAGAGGTCAGACTAAATGTTCTTTTCACCCTCCTCTGCAGCTGAGGTGCACGGCAACGCGCGAAAGGTTTGCGATTGTGAAATTTGACTGAGGCCGTGGGGTCCGGCGACCATCTTTCAAAGCAAAAGCAGCACAGGTCGGGGGCTTTGCATCGTGTTGAAATGCCTGGAGTTAATTCCCTTCCAACCTGTACTGCAACACAAGGAAAGACCCCCCCTTCCCACCACCATCAGCGACTGCCACCCCAAGCTGCTGCCCCCTTTCACACCCTTAAAAGTGCCCTGTCAGAGATGATTCCAGAACTAATCCCTCTCTGTCCTTCTCCACTGACAGATGCAGAAATTCCTGTAATGAAGAACGAGGCCCTCGCTGTGACGCCAATGGGTTCCACCGGCTTTTTTTTGCTCCCACGTTCCCAACTCTTAGTTCTTGGAAGCTCAGGGTAATAAAGAAACTGCCACCTTGTTGTATTTGCATTAATATATATCGCGCATGAAATACAACCAGTGCACACATCTGCTATTTAGAAATGTGCTATTATTTTTTATAGCAAAGATGCCATGTAGCCGTAGCTGTTTCTGTGCACATATGTACGTACATACCCAAAATACAAAAGGAAAACGAATTAAAATCTAATTAACTCTTACGAAATATGTCATTAATATTAATAATTTTTTGTCAACTTGATGCAAAAACAGGAGCCCATAGGTCACAGGTTGTAGCAAAGCAGTCAGTATCCCCAGATTTGCCAAATCGTGTTTTAAGAATTTGACTTTATTCGATACCGTTTAAAGTTTTCAAACTGTTATACTCGCGGTGACCATCATCCCTGTATGGACTATGCAAGCCAAGTCAACTTGTTCAGCAAATGCAAATTAATTTATATTATTTTTACTAATGTCCTTCAAATTATTATTTTATATTGGATTAAAGGTTGAATTAATACACAAACATGTACATCACATACATGGTTTGTTTGGGCATGCGTGCACAAGTCCTGAAAAGCCTGTCCAAGTGCTCCTAAACAGACATATAGGCAGTTATAGAGAAACTGTGTTATGATAACTATGCTATAAAATAAAATATAAAAATGTTTAGTAAAGGAACTGTGTCCATTCTAATGAGATTTGGTGATATTTTACTATAAATGGGTGTAAATTTTGATTCTCAATGCACACAAATTTTTTATTATCAAAACTAATGGTATAATTTATAGTAATTTGCTTTACAAAATGCGTTCAGGAATGGATTACCTTCACAAGGCAGGGGACGACTGTTTTTTTTTTTTTAAACAATGCAGATTATTTGTTTATTCTGCTTTGCGACCTTGCTTTCCGTTTTTTGTTCTTTAACAATGTAGCGTGCAAAATGCTACTACCGGTCAGAAAAAAAAAAAAAAAAAAAAAAACATTTTCCAAGTTTAGCTCATTTTAGCTCCCCTTTCCCTTGAAATAGCAGGTTGTGCCACCCTGCTTGTTGTGTAGGAACCATTATAAAATGGTGCTGGCTTGTACTGCGGTAATCTTTGCGTTTGTGGAACTAACCTTCCCGTTTTTCCGCCTTGTGAAGAGCCCATGCTGATGTCTCTGAGCCAGCATTAGAGTTTGTGTCAGTTTTACTGATGAAAAAAGGTCCACACGTTTGCACCAAAAGAACCTAGGTTTGGATCCCATGTCCTGCAGCAGAACCTCTGGTTAAGGTACTTACCCGGAACAAAAGGAGTGAAAGTTACGCTGCTGTGCTAGTCAATCAGTGTGAGAAACTCAACATTCTAGGTCAGTCTGACGAAAACCATTGGCTAAATGAATATAGGCATGGAATCCCACCTTTGTCCAGCAAGGTTATTATCTGGAATTAGGATTTTTCTTTCAAAATTAGGTACAAAAAAGCTATAAAGTGTCAAAAAGGTGTTAGATTTCAAGGTGAAGTCTGGCACCAGGCAATATTCATTTTAGCAACTTTTTTTGAGGGGGAGAAATAGAAAAAAGTAAAGAGCAGATGTAAGCCATGGTAGAAACAGTAAAAGCCTGCCAGATAGCATGACCCCAGCTGGCAGTAGTGATCTTTACTGTCCGGTTGCGCCAACCTGTGCAGGTTGGAAACAGTTACAAGGTTACTTACAAATATTTGCTGTTCCCTTCGGGATGGGGAGATAGGAGCCTGCACTCCATGCCCGGCCTTGGTAATTTTTCTTACATCTCCCACAGTCGGGCCCTGTGGTGTTGTGCTCGCATTCGCAAGTCAGCTTCTCTCTGTCAAAGACGCAGCTGTTGGCGTGAAGGTTGCACTTGCACCTGTCAAGACAAAAAGTGTCAACACTTGTAAATTTTTCAGTTTCAGGCTTCAATTACTTGGAGGGAGCTGATGACTCTAGAATGCACTTGAAGGCCGGAGTGACCTCCGCTAACATTTGCATCTTCATGCTACATAAATTTCCATGCTGTGCATTTCTGTTTCCCATAGTCAATTTCGGTGAACTGCAGGACAAGTTCTGCCAAAAATACTTTCTTTTTCTTGGAAACAAAATATTTTTATTTATGCCTCATTATCGTAACAAAAGTCCTATATACACGATAAGCAAATATGCTTAAGGGTCTTAAAGGGAGAGTGGACGAAACACTGGCTGTGACGAACGTTAATTTCGTAATAAATCCAAGAATTTATAAATTAAGAGAAGGAACACCCAAACACAAGCAATATTGTATTCTTATATTTATCTCAGAATTTATCTCTGCCTTCTAGAATCAGATTGGTTAGCTACATATTATTTGTCATTAATTTTAAAAAAGATTAACAGTGCATTTAATATATTTATGACTAATATAGCTATATACCAGCTTGTCCTGTAATATGTCTGTTATATCCTCTTTACCCGTTTTATGTTTCCTTTAAGCAAAGGAAAGCTGCCTATGCATTGATTTTAATACACTTGCTTTCTAAATATAAAATAGTATCATTGATTTTGGCGCACGAGTCAGAAGGTTACAATTATGTCGCACACAACCGATATGATTCACACACAGGGAGGGAAATTGAGGCATTTGTGCGTTGTAAGTAATCATACTCTCCTAGTGGGAATTTATGGACAGTTTAATATCACGCATGCATTTTTTCCTTCCTATTTTATACCAACGCACACTGGCTTTTCCGGATCCCTTGTTGGAGACGAGGCAAGTTCTCCGATCGCTACGTCCTCTATAGACAATTTTCTGCGAACATGAGACAGACACGTTGCAGAAATAGCTACGGAGAAATTCATTTTAATGAACTGGCTGCCATTTGTGGCATTTTTTCATACATTAATAATTCTTCACTTTTTTTTGGCAGGGAAAAACAATCTACACTATTGATTAGATAAATGAAAATCAATTTTTTCAATTATCTTGATACTTTCAATCATCAACGTGTAGCTGCCTCACGTAGTGAGAACAGAAGACCAAATGCACAGGTTTGAAAAGTGGTTTAAAAGCTCATTTCCTGACCACAGCATTCTGCTATTAGGGGCAGCATGGTGGCACACCGGATAGAGCTGCCGCCTCGCATTGCCTGAGCCGAGAACCTCTGTGCGGAGTCTGGGTGTTCCTCTAGGTTTTCTGCGGTTTTCTCCCACAGTCCAACGACATGGCTGCGATGGTTGTTCAGGTTGTGATTTTAAATAGCATGTCGCTGCCCTGCGGTGGTCTGGTGTGTACCCCGCCCTCCTAGCCTAGCACCCAGTGGTTCTGATCAAGGTTCTGGACCACTGTGACCCTCACAAGGACAAGCAGTTAATCAAAGTGAATGACTAAACACATTCTGCTACCAAACGCTTTGGCCTTGCTTGCAGATGAATGTGACCATTTAGGGGGCGGTGATTCCAAACCATTTGACTTTGATCCTGTGTTCCACTTGTATACACACCCGATTTAGCTACAACCGTCATTATAAGCCGAAAACGAGTGCACGGTACATTTCATTTCTCCTGCGCGTGTACAATTTACACAGCTCGAGTGCGTGTCTTTTTTCAAACCTATTACCGTGCCGCAACAAAGGCCACGCATGGAGGAATTGATGTGCATAATGCACTGGACTGCTCCTCTGTGACAAATGACTCCTGTGTCCCCCCAGGTATACATGGATGGCATAAATGATAGGTCATTATTCTCCAGAGGGGCTGCTTTGCATCTTATTATTAAGAGGTTTTCCAGAAGGATACTCTGAGCTCAGGACTGTTGAATGGCGCAACAGTGTCCCTGGGAACGGCAGCACTTACGGAGCGTCAGTATACTTGCGACACATGGCATGATGATGTAACACGTGATCAATTAAAAAAATATTGCGTTCAAATAGTGAGATTAAAATCGACCAATCAAATCACACGGGCCTTGGATAATACTAAAAATAACGATGCGCACACAATAGAAAATAATGCATTTTCGGGGGTGGCTAAAACTAAAGAAGGGCAGCATAAATTTTACTGTCAGGTGCATGGAATTTTGTCCATCAAAAGTTTACATTTATTTGCTAAAATATAAACCTGTCATTACACATTAGTCATGATATGCTAGTAGGACAAATGCAAGCATATTATAAACACACTGTACCATTTATTTCTCTGGGAGTTAAATGTGAATGGCAGCTAAATTATCACCTTTATGTTCTCAAATCAGTGTTCAGCATTTTCTTGGCTCCATCCGAGTACTCGTACGCCAAACATATTTGCCAGCTCGTGGGCTAAAAATGAAAAACGTAAACTGCAAATAGCCAATTTAAAAAGTAAGAAAAGCTAGCACTGCTCATTTAGGGCATCCTAAATCCTAAATAAACTTTTCTTGCTGTTTTTTGAGTATTAATTGAAGGGCTTTTTTTTCTGGTTGCAGTCCGTTCGTCCTAGCAAAGTCATGAAAACTGCCAGAAGCAAATGATCATCATGCAATCCACCCTTCACATCTAAACTACCAACTCGGTACTAAACTGAATAGATGACAAAACAGGACTGTCAGTCAGCTGTTTTATTTCATTGCACAGACTGCCACATCTGAGTTCCCTAAATGCCCTTGTGTGGTTTAATCTTATACATTTTTGTGGCCTTGTTTTAATAACCCATTGAAATAAACCCACACCATAGAGGAGGAACACAGGTCTCTACCACAGGCACATTTAGGTCAAACTCAAAAACCTCAAGTACATCATCAGGGGACATCTTATTTGCAATGCAGTTACTGCCCAGTGCAGTAAACCTTTCAAGGAAGCTCCTTCATTTTTCATCCACCATTTGCTATAGACCAGACCCCGCATTCCACTTCTGTGGTATGAATACGCACTGATATGAGTCAACGGTGCACCTTTCAAAAAGCACCTTCTTGTGTTTGCTTAAATTTTATTTATTTATTTCACAAATTTATTTTTAATATTGCACAGAATTGAATATGTCGCTGAGGTGACCTCTTTATTTAGAAGTGGAAGTCACACTCTGTGTGCAAGCACACATCCCTCTGTATCTCAGCATAAGGCTGTGACCTTCACAGTAATGGAATTCTGATTGGTAATGAGGACGTTATTGGTGTTTCTCTCCGGGTTCGGCAAGGAAAGGGAAACAAATAAGATGAAGAAAAGCACAATGCAATGACTTTCAGAATTGCTTTCTGGCACTGGGGGGAAAAAGTGACTTCAGGTACGGATACTGGCTGGTTCAGCATTTTTTTTTTTTTTTTTTTTTAATCTCGTGCCGAAATTAGTTTCGGGAACCCTTACAACAACACTGTCAGTGATGAGTTTTCCACATGATTTGCCAAACAGTTTTTAGGCACACAGACAACATCGGGTTTGAAACAAACAAAATCTCATTCAAGCTTTGCTAAAATATTCGATGAAAAGGGTGGCCCAGCGACCACTGCGCTTGGTTTTCAACGGGGTAAAGACTGTGCGTGATGCCTATAATAGCTGTCCGTGAACAGCCAACCTTTTTCTTTGCTGGCTCTGAAAGATATTCAGACTTAATTGATTCTTGATCAGTTACAAAACAGGACAGTAGTAATGCCAGCTGGATGTCATAGCCCAAATGATCAGCTTCCACATCTTATTTTCATGTAATGCCATGCAGTGGCAGTGCACGACAGCATTTTGTAGACCCTTTACGCACATTTCAGCTAAATGAATTCACCATTTCTAATAATACATGTACCACCATCACACGAGACCTGAGCAAATACCCCTGAAGTGTTACACTGTATGGCCAAAAGTATGCAGACACCTGATAATCACACCCATATGTGCTTGTTGGACATCTCATTCCAAACCCAATGGGGATTCATTTGGAGTTGCTATCCCTCTGCTGCTATAAGAGCCTCCATATTCTCGACAGGTTAACATAATTTGTGTTTGAAATTTGCTATTTGTATTTCTTGTCACTATTAAACTAGAATACTGCAGGAATAAAAACTATGTTTATTGGAATTTTTTGACATTTATGTTTATTATTTTGATATTTACCGAACAGGTATTGTATGATCATGGCTCTTTGACAGCTTGCTCTGGTCAACAGCGCGCTATGTGGATCTGTATTTTGATGCTCTGGCCTTGAAAAGAGGCAGCCACATCACCACACAGCAAAAGAATGGTACAGGAGCCATCAGCCTGTGGGTTTGTGTGTATAAACTCCATCCTACCCGAGCTGTCAGCTGGATCAAACCAAGCATAATATATTAAACTACCACCATATAGTCTGCTAAACGTGAGACTTTTTCTTGCTGATTTTTCACTGAACGGCGGGTCCTGCAAAATACTAACTGCATCTTATTGATTCTTACTGCATTTGATTTTTTAATAACATCTCTTATTAAGCAAAATGGCTCTCTTCAGCTGTCTACAGTTTCAGATTTTCATGGCACATTCAACTTCCAGCTTATGAGTTTTTTCACCACATTCTTCTCTATCAGCGTGTTATTCTACTGCCACGATAGCCTTGTGATCAATAAGACATCCTTGGTAAGAAAACCCCGTAAACTGCAAAATAACAACAGCAATGATACATGTCCAGAGCAACCCAAATTGAACCAAATGAATGAATCACGGTCCTTAAATAAACTTAACTAGTTTTCAATTAAATTCAATGATCGGTGCAGCTTTTAATCACAATCCAATGTACTCAGTTACAAGCAATTATGTCAAATTTTATTAAACTAAATGTTGGTTCCTGTTGCTGTAAAGATTCTGTTATGAGAGTCATTATCTGAGGCAACAGTACAATTGCAGAAGTGTACCTGGAGTGAAGAGCACCCTGGGGAGGGTAGATTAAAGACTTTTTTGGGATTTGACAGGCTGCAAGCATTGTTTTTTACGACACAAGTCAAAGTTTGAAGTGCTGAGTATTAAGTGCAGGTGCCATGTAATTTTGCACCGATGAATCAAATGTTTTGCAACATAACTGTACAAAAAGCTGCATTTGCTCGATTGGCTGGATTGCGATTCCTTACTGAATGAGAGCCATTCAATAAATAGTGGATATGTGTCCTTTTCCTGGTTTTATAAAGATGCTATTACATCATGACCAGTACCCCTCCACCTGACCCAGAAATGCAAAAAAAAAAACAAAAAAAAAAAAACAACGGCAAACAAAACTGTTCTTTTTACTTTCTGCTATTAGTATTTCCAGCCTGTTATGAACACTCCAAATGTTACCGGCACTTCTGCACGGTTCTACAGACCTAAAGAAATTGGGCTTATTTATTTTCCAGCGCTGCATTTTAATGTTAATAACTTAAATGAAGTGAACACATTTCTAACTGAACATGGACTTAGAAGAAGATTTGAGATGTGCTTTGGTATTCTGCCAAATCTCAGTACGTTGATCAGGCAGAAAAATTGCAAGGTTTTCAGTCTTTGCTGAAAATCTTATATTTATTTGTGATTGATCCAGCAGTCAGTACAGTACTTATCTTATTATCATGGAATTTAGAAAAATGTATACTTGATTTTACACATTTGTTGCAAAATTATATATATATAGTCTTGCAACAAATGTGGTAAATATAGTACCCCGATATACACTAAATTCTTAATATATTCTTCAAAACAGGGAAAATGTTGAAAAAAATCCCAAATATTACCAAAACACTCTACAGTGTCCTATATGTATAACTACTAAACCATCATCATCCTTACGCTTTCCCTCTTCTCCCAGTACAGGAATGAAATACCAGTGTGTTGCATGACAGAAATCAAAATGTCCATCTGATTGCTTTGCACAGCTGACTGGAGACACAACCACAGCAGATACCCCTTACTCATTCTTAGCAGGGTGTTTAAAATTTCTTTACCGCTCATGATTCGGACATTACGACGGGTTTTTGGAAAATAAATGGCGCAATATATCGGAACACACATTATGCACTACAAACATAGGTTAGCAGACGCTGTGGGTACTCAGCAGAGATAATAACAGCAATGGAAGCATAGACAATACATTACAGATTGGGAGTTTTTACTTGTGGGGTTTAGCTGGAAAAGGATGTATCAAACATACAGAACATAAATGGTGATTTTTTTTTTTTTTTTGCACAAGGTTAGGCTAAAAATGTTATATCAAGAGCTCAGAAAACGAAGAGACATTCTTTCGGGAGGGCATAAACTGGGGTGTGACTAAAGAAATCCCTCTGTTAGATAGAATGCCCAGTGGGAGCTGGGTGGTCTTTTGGTCTTGGAACCCCTGCAGATTTTGTTTTTTCTCTAGTCCACCTGGAGTTTTTTTGTTTTTATTTCTTTCCTCCTGGCCTTTAGACCCTATTTCTCATCTGTACTTCCTCATATTCAGTCTGACTTCTTTCATTATTCCTGTCTACCATTTTCTCATTATTCTTGTCTACTGTTTCTTTATTATTGTTATCTTTCACCTTGTAAAGCACTTTGAGCTACAGACTACTGTATGAAATGTGCTGTACAATTAAATGTTGTTGTTGACTATGTATGCATGGGTCTACATAATAAACATCATGTTGTACAAAGTGTTACTTTTTAATAGACAACAAAGCAGTTTGGTATTAAAACTTTCTCAAGAATCCTGAAGAATTCCAGTTTGAAAAGCTCAACGCAGGCTTTTAACAAATTGTTTCTAAAAATGCCCGAGGACTCTTTATTACTAACAGTGAAACTCCAGCTCAAAGTACAGTATGTAAAGCTTTTCATGTGTGGTTAAAGCTCAAGCAGGTTTGGCCAAAAGTTCTAGAAAGGGAGACAAATTTAAAGTACACCTTTCCTCCATTTTCTTTTGGGTGCACAGGCAATGACTTTATAGGGCATGACTAGAGAAAAGAGAGCGAAAACATAAGCTCTGTGGGGCTGTGGTTCTGGAACAGTAAAGTGCGGAGACTTAACTGCCCCACTATTTGCAAGTCCCTGGGGCTGCAGTCATTTAGTGCCTGGCTGATCATCCATGCCTGTAAGGGGGGAAATAAAGGGAAAAAAAAAAGGTCTGGGGCCATGATTTGCATGAAGTAAAAACAAACAAAATCTTCCCATGGCTGAAATAATGAGATAAAATCGAGAGATAATGGATAGTAGAAAGAACGGTTTCATAGCTAAATGTATCAGAGGCTAAAAATATCAGGACCAGCAGTGTGGAGATCTACGCAAAATGAGATTATTGCATGATGTTAGACTGATCTACTTACAATGTACCTCGGTCTTCTTTCTGGTCCGTGTGTCTGGCTTTTTAGTACAGTTGTTTATTTTCTACGTCTTTCTACAGCAACGGATGTGCTTTTTGGCCGATGTATGCAGTCATGAACATAATCTTAACTGAACCTTTTTCTTAATGCTACTATTGCAAACCCTTATGGATATCGTAACGCGGTCTTGATAATAACAGCACAATTTGTAGTTTCACGAGCAACATTATTTTAAGTAGTAGAAATGCGGGCACTGCTTTCAAAATGCCAGTGGATATGTTGATATATGGGTGTTTACTTTCTCTTGTCTGGTAAAAGAAGAAGACAAAAAAAAAAAAAGATGATCTCCTGAGAGAGTCATGTTTATGTATTCAGAGACGAAACCGGCTATCCCAGCAAAGGCCAAGTCGCTCCGCTTCTGATCTGATGATTAAAGCACTAAATCCATCAGCAAATCTCTAAGATATGTGTGGGCTGCCGCTACCAGATGTGCCACGTATCGTGAGCCAGAGAAGCTGCATCCAGAGCATCCAGGCCACCTTAAGCTCGAACGGCCACTGTTGCGACTGAATGCTGACCAGCTACAATGGCAAAACCCAATGGTCAGAAAAAATGTCAGACTACTTTGAGATTAATAAACTACTGTTTTAAGTGTTGCTTTTCCCCATTTTAAGTTAATTAAAATGTTCCTCTGTTCTCAGGAGCAAAGTCTATTGCTCTGTCAGTTACCTTTGTATACCCATTTGTTGCTTTGCAAACCCAATTCGTTCCTAATAATGTGTTCAACGGACATTTGCAAATCGAATTGCGAAACAACATTAATAGTGTAGAAAAGTCTGCATTTTTTCAAGTGAGTCTCTGGCGCACTTAAAGAAATCATCCAAACGTCCATAAACAGTACGAAATATTATTTCTAATGTAGCAAAGAATTCAGCTGCTCCAATTTCCAAGATCTGTAACTGTTAACTACATGTAGTGCATGTATGATGAAGCAAAAGAAAAAAATATGCCAAACAATGTTACAAATATAAGATTTTTCCTGCTTTATGATAACTTATGCTAACCTCAATAACCTATGGAAATAACTAGTTAAACCGAGAGGCGAGAAAGTGGCGAGCCTAGTGAACGATTCAGATCCGTTATTTTTAAGCGAGCGATCATAATGCCACCCACCTGGCAGAATGTAAGAACTGCTAGGCCCGTGCCGGTGAAATGTAATGCAAATAAATGTGACCGTAAATGTAAAGATAGCTCTAAAATCTTGTCAGTTTAACTGTTCAGCCTTAATGGTAAGGTGCATAATTCTTTCCTCTGTTTTGCTGCAGGTATATAATGGTCTTTTCTCCAGAAAAACTTGGAACATTAAGCTACTTGCAGTGATTTACCCACTCGTGCAGCTGGGTCATTTTTACTGGAGCAATTTAAGGGAGGAAGCATCTTGTCCTGAGAGTTAAACCAACAAACCTTCAAATTGCTGCGGTCCTGTGTGTGCGCTTTATTGTATTCGAGAGCATTGTTGCTGAGTGGAAGGCGATGTCTTGCTGTCCCCAAATGAGTGCTTTGCAAGAACTCCCAGTGAAGCAGTCAGTGGATGCATAGGGTGGCAGATGAAGTGAAGGTGAGGTCAATGAGAGGATTAGTCATTAATATGTGACAAGTAGGAACATTTAGCAGCCCGAAGCAGACCCGGCATAATAAGGAGGAAGCGTTGTTTCAGGTCTCAAAGTGCTCTCCATTAATTTAATGGGTCACTCCATGAATGTTGAATGTGGCCCTAAATAAAAAACTGAAGTGTTCAACGTGACTGACCATTTCTTTAATGTAAAATGAATGAAAAGACCAAATATCAATGAGAAAATGAAAGATTTAGAACCCGAATGTATACAATTGGGAATGTAAATGATAAAATTCTGGTGTGGGCCATTCGTATATTTTCACACATAAATGGAATTTGCAGATGAAACAAGCGGCTCAAATCCACAGATCCACGTTAGATAGTAAATTTCTGGGAATTACAAACTGGAATTTGAATATTATGTTCATTTACTATAACATATTTTACATATACAAAATAATATTTCCTCCAAAGATAAGCAATGCACCGTTTATTTCTGTACGTGAACAGGTATTTCTCAGTCGCTGCTACCCTATA
Organism: Heterotis niloticus; assembly: GCA_018136845.1. Taxonomy (NCBI): domain Eukaryota; kingdom Metazoa; phylum Chordata; class Actinopteri; order Osteoglossiformes; family Osteoglossidae; genus Heterotis; species Heterotis niloticus. The sequence goes on from CM030905.1 coordinate 12,396,208, forward strand.
GAAATGTTGACCATGACAAAGCTTCCTCGAGATAAATGCCGAGGAAGTGGATGAAGTCTCTTAATCTGACTAAAAGCTATTAAAAAAACCAGAGAAAATGGTCATTAAAAGATGCTTGAAAGTTTGCCAATATTTATTTATTTATTTTAACCATTGTATGGGCTTTTTTTGAAAAGAATATTACTAATCGTAAATGCTTCTGCAGTGCTTAGTAATCGGCTATACCAGGCAGGATTCTCTGAGCTACTTGGGAAATATTAGGAATAAATCAGCATTTCATTCCAGTCTTCCTTGCTTGTGAGTGAAATTAAAACCCTGGCATAGTAAGAGCATCGATGGCAGTTATGGCTGTGACTTGTGACCATGACGCTGTTTATTGCTGAGGCTAATTGAGGGTCACACCTATGATGTGTCAATGGCTTTCCTTCTGATCAAAACCTACTTAAAATTGCACACTGACATTTTAAAGCATGTAGCTTAGTGTTTATAGCAGCTGCCTTATATTCAAAAGCTTTAAATCTCAGGATTTTCTGTTGTACTGTAGAAAAAGGCAATTCTCTTAAATTGCTGCACTAAAAATGACGAGGCACGAGATGCCACGGCTCAGCAGGTCATGTTGCTGTCTGTCAGCAACTAGGCTGTTTGGGCATGGGTTTGAATTGGGCTCAGTTTGTTTGATCTCCCCCTGTCTGTGTGGGTTCCCTCCCACTGTCCAAAGACAACTGTTTCAGGTTAAGGGGTCACTGCTAATTGTGCGTGCATGGCTACGTTGTGATGGACCGGTGTCCCATTCACCGTTGTCTCGTGGCCCTACGCCCAACGATTCTCAGGATGAACTCTGGTCTGCTGTGGCCCTGCTCAGGATTAAGTGGTTACTGATAATGAAGGGATAGATTAATGCTGTAAGTCACCCGGAGAAAAGTGTCTGAGAAATGAGTGTGGAACTTCTGCACTTCCACACACTCAGATCAGGAGCTAGCTGGACAGGTTCTTTAAAGCCAAGGTTATGTAAGAGCAATTCCCCGTTCTACTTTTGTTAAAATATACCTTTCTTTAAATAACGCTCATGAAATCAGTAAGAGAATCATTTTCGTAGTTGATCCCAGATGACTACTCACTTACTCGCTATCAAGAACTACTTGACCAAAACCCAGAGCCTCCCTAAAAGTGTAGTGCAGAAGGCTATGCAGTCTGCCAGTGCACTGCAGGCAGCCACACACATTCCCACACTATGAGCTGTTTTGATTACCCAGTCCACCGGAAACACACGTCTTTGGACTGTGAGTGGACAGAAGCGCACAAAAGGAATATATAATTGCTTAGGCAAGCCCAAGTGTGCATATAGTTTCATGCTGCAATTTTCAGGTTGTTAAATGGAACGTTTTGCATTGTGTCTTTCAATTTTCCTTCTTTTTGCTCAGTTCATCTTTTTGGGACAGCATCCTGGCACCGCGATTCACAAAAACGGCCGCTGGCAGAGGATCTTTTTTTTCTTCTTCTCTCTCGCTTTTTCTTGAAGTTTTAGTTTGCCAGCAGAATGCTTTGAGATCGATGCTTATGATTTTACCTTGGGGAGAATTTACATTTGCAGCAGGATCTTTGGTCGCTCTTTTATTATTTACCAAAAAGCAGAGTTTCTAATAAGAGCTAATTAAACATCTGAGCTGAGGAATGACTGGCAGGAAACATGTCAGCATACGACATGCATCTGCTTGAACAAGCAGAAAATAAGAAAGGAGGAAAAAGGCTGCCCCGTAAATCCCTCATAGGAAATGAGAGTGCTGGCCCTGCGTTGCCAGGAGCCATATGCACACGACTGGAATCTGACAGCTGGGTGCGCATGATATTGCATATTACGCTCTGGTGCGGCCAGCCATTTTACTCTTTTTTTTACTTTCACATGGTTCACAGGTGTAGGGCTAGAGGAGGCTGTAGTGCTGTGAATACCCAATTAGGGCAATGCAGTGGGGATGTTGGCTATGCTCTCATGTCAGTGACCCGTCCATTCATATGTGCAGATTTTTGTTTAAGCCGAGAGTTAGAGGCGCTGTAGTTCAGCTGCGGGTGGCAACAACCTCCTCTCATGTACTGGAAGAAATTATCACAAATGCTTTTAAAAAAGAAAGGATTACTGGCTACTTTTTGCACATGTCGAGTATAGAAACAAATAAAAATAATGGAACAAAATCATGATCTCTGGGCATCTGGACCACAATTTGTGAGCATGTACATAAACTATGGAAATAATTTCACAACACACATAGCTGAATATATTGTTGTAGCCACAATTTTACATCATATAGAACTACATTTACTCTGCATTAAAATATACACATATTGCAGGACTAAATTGTACACGTGGCTTTGAACCAGCTTCCCAGATCCCAAACTCTTTCCTTTGAAGTGTGAGAGAATCTGGGATGACCTCTGCTTTTCAAAGTAAATTTATGGTAGCAGAAGTAGCTCAGGCCTTTCGTCCCTAGAAGGATTACGTTTCGGCACTGCTTCAAATAAATGGGGTACGTGTTCCTTAAATTCTTTCTCTGGCTAATGGGACAAAAGGAAATGTTGTTTGAAAGCGAAAGAAAGTGAGTTGCCAGCCTAAAAAACTCTAGAGTCAAATAGTAAAGTAGAATTAACAGTATGGCATCATTTCCAATTAACTAAAGTGGCATAATAGAACAGATTCAAACATTATGTATAACAAAAACTAGCCTGTGGGGGTGTAAGGTACGATATAAGTTATATGTTTATATATGTAGCAGTTTACATGCTGTATATATGGTATTTGTAACAGCTCCCTCGAGACCAATAAGAAACGGATAGTGCAGCGGACACTCAGACGGATATGTAGCTTCATTCAGTAATACTGCGTTACGTTTTTATTAACGATAAAATATTACTGCATATTAGTGGTCGAAGCAACGGTAACACAGAGACCTTGACATTACTAGTAGACAAACGTAAGCGCAAAGTACAGCCCGAATAAAAATCTTTAAATATCAGTATATGATGAACAGTACGAAACACTTGTCCATCATTTGTTTTTTTTTTCTTTTTCATTTTATGCAGGGATTCTTTAGCCTTGTGCGATTCTAAAGCTTTTGACTTACAGCAATTTTAGGTTCAGTTACACGGTTGTTGATTTCAGGTGCGTACCACTTAACACCCTAACGCTAACACGTGTGTCAGCAGTGTAGCTTCCTCGACTTTTTGTGGGTGGCATTTTAAGCTTATCTGCACTTTTACAATAAGCTAGTAAACCTAGCTGTATAGGTCACGAGTTCTACAGTACAGTAGATCGTATGCAGATTTTTTATTACATGGATCTCACCAGAGTATAAGGTCGTGAGGTCAAAAATAAAAAATAAAAAACAAATTACGGTCCATAAAATATAATAAATGAATGCTGCAAAGTTGATTCTAACGTGTGTTACAGTTCGGTATGATTAATACAATAAAGAAACACCAGGAGTGTAGATGATGTATTGACTGTTTGCTTTAAATACCTTCTGCCTATGCATGATAGTGTGGCAAAGCTAACAGCGGCTGCCGGTGCTAAGCTGGCCTACATGTGCACGGGGCAGCACGGGGCAGCACGGGGTGTGCAGCTGTTTGCCGAGGCTGATTGAACCATGACTTACGACTTATTTCAGGGTGGTGGGAGAAACCGAGAATTTGCACAAATGGATTAGTTGTCTGTCGTTTTCAGGCCACAGCACATCCCCGGGCAGAAAGGAACAAAAAACAAACGGAGCGGTCATTCAGCGCCTGCACGGTCCAGTGGGAATTGTGATTAAACTATTAATCATTTCATCACAAATCAATATGCAAAAAAAATTGCCATTAAAACTGGGATCCTGAGAGATTTCAAACAGTTAATGTTTCCTCTTGGTTTTTGGTTACCGGGTTACATGTTTTTCTCTTGTATTGTCTTGTTCTTGTAAATACAGCCATGGTACCTGCACAGGATGCAATAATTCAGGATAAGCTGGACTACCGCAGAGTCCACGTATGCTCCTTTACCCGACGTACGATACTAAGCAGGCAGCTATGACAAGCTTTGCATTTGATCTACGATAACAGAAAAAGAAAAAAAAAAAAAAAAACGGATTATTTTGTTACTTCCTGCGAGGAAACTGCAGGAGAAAATAAAACAAAAATCAAACGTACTTGTGCCGATTATTAGGCAAAAACTATACATATAACCCAGATCAGTCCTGTCACAAGTTGCAGACACAGTGGGATGCTAATGGTTTCGCCGAACATTTAGCTGGCTAAACAGTTATTACAGTCAATAAGACAATAAAATACAGGGCCTTAAATTGCCATGTCCACCGCAATCGTACCCTTTTATAATCTTTTAGTAAGGGAACGCTTGCTTGGGGAAGTCCGAGATTCTCTGGGAAAAGTGCATCAGAAGACTTTGAAAGCACATATGGGGAAAAAGGGTGCGATTTTAGACAAAGACTAAGCCTTATTGCACATTATTTAGCATTTCCTATGGTATTTCTGAGGTGTGAGGTGTGATACAGCCCAACAATCATAAGTTTGTACTTGCGTTACACGATCCGAAATGGATAAGCTTCAATAAGAGCAATTCTGTGCTGGCATTAGACAAAGATAGTGCACTGTTCTGTCTTAAATGATTTTCCACGGTAAAAATGTCATCAGCTTGACATTGATTCCACATAATTATCCTCAGGGTGGACACAAATTAAATTTTCCACAGGTCCCCAGAATGGAAAAAAGCAGTGGAACGAAAGCCACGTTTTATTGCAAAAAAATTTCAGCGTGGAAAACTGGGCCTCGCCCATCGACTTACTGGCCGGGTTCTATTTTTCACTGTGCGGAACAGCGGTTTTATCTGAGCGTTTTCCGCTGGATGATCTGATCTGCGGGGTAATGCAGATGGCACTTCTCCATGTATAATTCAGGGGGGTGTTTGTGAGGTACTGCCGTGTCAAGAGAAGCACCGACCGCCTGCCTTAGTCCTGCTTTAATTACTCACCACAGATCAGATCGTGTGCATGTGGGCTGGGGGAAGGGGGCTACGACCAGATGCTGCCGGGATCTGCAAGCTGTAACTGGAAAACGCACATCTATTTTAGCATTTTTTATTGTCTCGCAGGGTAACCGAAATTACGAAAAGGACAGCTTCATTTCAACCAGTTGCCTGCACGCGTTTTTCACTGTCATTCAATAAGCATCTTAATTTTTTGCACGCCAAATCGATCCTTGCGAATCGTGTTGTATATTCCCGTGGCTATTTATTGTATAATGTATTCCAAAGAGCGAAAAAATATTATTTTAAAACAGTATTTTCCACATTTTTGGAGACATACGTAAAGTTTCGCTTTAATTTGTCTGAAATTCTGTTCCACGTGACTGTGAGGAAAGGATCGGAGACCACCTAACGCCAGGGATGTTTTTTTACTCGATAATCCTTCCGGAAATTGCCACCGCCGTGTCTACCGTAATAGTGTTTTGTGTCAAGAAGTGCATATATCTTGTGTCCTTTTCATGAGGTATTACTATATAGTGAATTGCCATGGGATTAAAACTATAATGAAAACCTTTTGTGCAATACATAACATTAACCTTGAGCTGTACTTTACAATTGCTTAACGGCACGTGTTGTGGAGGGGAACACAGCGCTGAAAGCATAGAAGCAAGGGTGCGACATAAATGTTGAAAATTTAACACAAGAGAAACAAATGGAATGCCTTGAGCATTGCTTGCTCACCATTAAACGTTTTGAGCAGAACTATTAATAGCTTAAAGTGCAAAACGTATATGATTTACCTTGTCCAGTGATCTACAGTTGAATACATTAGACACTTAGTTTATAAAAAAGTTTCTAACTAAATACGCTGTTAATTCTGGTTATGAGCAAACTGGGAAGCTTTCCTTATGAAATGTTTATTTTGTTTATGAATAAATTCAGGTGTTCTTATGCATCATCGCAGTACCTTGGGATCATTCTACAAAGAAATGGTAAAGCATTTTAATATATGATATTAAAACCTTTGCATGGGTCTGAACAGTTGGCAGGTTAGGTTCGTGTTTAAATCTGACTGACTGAAATCTGCATTAAAAACAACAAAAAAAGTAATAACTGGTGTCTACTTATTATTCTTACATAAAACCTATTCAGATTCAGGAAGCGGAATATTTAAACCATAAAAAGTAACCACTTTTGAGGTAATCTTTATACTAGCAGGGTCGGATATCCTTTTTTAACAGTCGTCTTGGGACCTCCTATACCAGACAGCAAATGAACAGATCTTACGGCCCAATGAACTCACGGCTACCTGAGTATCTCTCATCCACAAATTAATTACAGAATTAGTTTAGTTACTCGGAATTAGGAAAGAGCTATTCGGTCAGAAAGGCATTACTTTAGACTAACATTCCATAATAGCATTTTGCGAATGGACTCAGATTGCCTCTAATTTTTCCACGGTTATTACACTTTATAATTCTGTGAGAGTTATACTGTATTTGCAACTGCTCTAGAGCACAAGTAGCAGCACTTGCAGCAAAACCTGCTTTAAACATTTATGCTCCTGAATTTAGGAGCGCTGAATAAATGCTGTATTTTTTTCCAGCGTAACCACTGAAAATCGCCTCATTCTAGATTTGGCATTGTGTACATTTAAACAAATAATTTTAAGAAAGCAAATTTCTTTTTTTTTTTTTTTTTTTTTTACCTTCCTTGAACTTTGATATCAGATATGGCGTAGAAGTATCTGGACAGGTTGCTCTCGTCCACCATAGTGGCACCAGTCGCTGGTCTTGAAAGCCTGATTCTGAGGTCGGTGATTGTGAAGAAGTCTCTCAGGTTTTTTGTTGTGTCGAGCTGTCCATACAGGGACGCCATATTGTGCAGCTGAGGTCCAGCGAAAAGCGCAAATCTGTCCTTGATCTCGAAGCGAACTGTTTTGTCGTACTTCCACACGTACCCCCTGGAGTAGTCCTCAGTGCAGATGATGTCCAGAAGGGTGTGCTGGGTAAGATCCTGCACCGTCTTGGGCTCCATAGTGAAGGCATCAAGGCAGTCGGTGGCATAAAACTGGTACGGCTGCCAAGTTCGACCGTAGTCCAGGGATTTCTCAAGAACCATTTGCTCTGGGCGGCCAGACTCAAAAGTTATTACGATGTCATCTGTCAGCTCAATAGTTTTGTTCCAAGACATGGTGATGTTGACCAGCAGGGGCTTTGGGTATTTCCTCCAAGAGGTGGACTGCCAAAACGTAGTGGGGTTTCGTCCTTCAAAATCAAACATCAGTTCAGGGGGGTGGGCCAGCTCCACTGTGTTGGCATCACATTCATTGTTGCACATGTAGGGATTTTCCTGAAATGAGACAGAGCAAATGAGGAAAAGAGAGGGACAAAAAGAGAAGGAGAAATTAAAAGTTGAAAGAAAGTGTAGAATTTCGATAATGACTTGCAAAGAAGTTGGATAATAGATGTAACCAAACGTTAGGTGATTAAGTTTTACATCTGCTTTATAAACCATTAGACCAGTAACCAGTTTTGAACTTGAATATCAAAAATAGGAATCTGCATCTATCACAGCCCAACTGTTAAAAGATGTACTTTGGTGGCCAGTCTGTATCCATTTGCTGTGAAAATAAGGAAAAACTGTCACTGCGGCTCATTTGCATATTGATCTTTTGTCCAGCTGTGGATTGGATTAGAGCCGAGAAGGTTTTGTCAAATAAACATAAAAAAAAAAAAAAAAAAACTTTTATTTTTCCTGCTGTTGTTTCTTTGAATGCCCACACCACTTCGGAAAAGCAGCAGATGTCAGACAGCAGTTTTGCGTTTCAGCGATTTACCTTGTTGCCGTGGGTCGCAGCAACAACCTTTAAAAATGCTTAAACAACGTCTTCATTAATTTATCTTGAGATTCATCTTGACATTTCATAACAACGGTGCATTTCAAATGGTACACAATAATTCCATAGGGCACAGCAGACTATTGTTTCCAAAGTAATACTGTGAAGGGAAATTTCCAAAATATATTTTCAAAGGCTCTGCCTCTGTTTGAAGTCAAAGTACTGCAATATTTGAAAAGGTTATTTTTAAAAAAGAAGATTTTTAAAGAGAAAACACAGTTTTCCGGGTAACTGAAATCAAAAATGTGTGTGGAAATCAATTCAGCTGTTAATGTCATTTAAAGTTGCCATTAGCATTTCCCCAAATGTGCACATTGCTGGGAACAGAACCTAGTCTGACCACCAAACAGACTCACAGTACAGCTTGGCAGAACCTTGCACAGCTGCTGCAAACCATTCAAGAATCCAATTGTTCCATCATTGTCAAGCAGGTACTTAAAAGGCAGCCGGATGGCTGTGCGAGTGTGGAATCTCACACAGTCCAGTGGACCTTCCATGCCTGTTTGATACTCTGCTGCACTCCTATTTATAGGGTCCTTTGTTCCTGGTTCCCTGCTCCCCCTTGGCTTTGTGTCCTCACTCTCTTCCTACTTGTCAGTTTCTTGTCTCTCCAAGTCTCCTCATCCTTCAGTTCCACACATTTCCATGTCCCAAGAGTCCGCGGTTTGACGACCACATCAGAACTCCACTTACCAGCACTGTCTGCATGGCTCACCCGTGAACTCGGGTGTGGAGTTCATTTACCTTTTCGCTAATCTCCATATCCATGTGATCGTGATGGCAATAGCGGTCTGAAGTTATCAATAAAACAGTGATACCCTACTTACATAAATGTAAAGTTTCAGAAGCTACACTACATGGTTCATGCCTTGTAGATAATGTCTCTTTTATTTATGCAACGTTCATTTCCTGTTCTGCCTTTATTCATTGAAACTATGATATTTATTATGTTGCTCTGTCAGTGACAACTTTAATGTACCATAGGACTTGTCATAGTTCTGTGGAATTCAAAGATGATTCTAAACCCTTCCTGTCATAGACATCCTATGGTAAAAAATCGGTCCTTTGCAGTATAATTGTTTTACAGATGCAATTTTTATTTTTTAAAATTCAATTTTAATTCAAACCTATAATCAGAAGGGAAAAGTCTTGGCAAAGGTGTGGCGAAGCAACAATCCACTACCATTGCAGATTTCAACACAGCTCAGAAATGTCTTCCTTTTTTCAACATGTTCCAAAGGCAGCAGATTAGTTTTAAATTCCCAGTTATTTCACAGGGGTTCCTAATTTTTGCCATCTGGTTAAGGAGGCAAATGTCCCTTTCTTGAAAGCATCATGTTTGCCTTGCCTTTTGTTGGTGCAGTGAGGAAAAAAAAAAATAATATAATATAATAAGGAAAAATGACTTTTCTCTTACAAGGGTGAGGAAGGACTTTGGAACAAGAGCAGAGGCCTTGGTGCACATGTGATTCATCAGGCCATTGTGAGAGAACATCCTCATTAAAACATATGCAACATTTGCTTAGATTTACATTGATTCGGCCTTTTTGCGAGCGCTATTTCATTTTAACGGACCAGGACGATCAGGATTTTCAGCCGGACAGTGCCTTCACGTGTTTTCGTTACTGAGATAACCCAAGGTTGCCTGGGACAACAATAGAAGGACAGGTTAGGGCAGAAGCAAAATGCGGTTTTACCGCAGGCCTCATACTTTTCCTGTATTCCAAGAGAAGGAAAAAATTGGAAAAAGTGCAGCAGCAGCCGATTAGTCTTCTAACATTAACATTAATATCCAGTCTATTAAGGAAACAAGACAGCTGGCCAAAAAATTGGCTGCGTGCGCAAGCACATTTTTCCATTTTGATCTTAAATTTAATGTCCCCGCTGAAGACTAGTGCTGACATTATTTATTGCCCACAATGTCTGAAAAACACGTTAGAGTGTACATTTAGGTGGACAGAAGGAAACGGGGCACAAAGTCCCCGCTTTATTTCCAGTGCTTTATTGTGGAATTAGCACAAATAAGAAAGAAAAGCTTTGTTAAATTTGTATATAAGCACTGGGTACACTTTAACTGGGAGGTATGCATGCATTCTTTTCCATCCATTACACCCAACCCTTCAGCTAAGGCAACTGTAAGTGGAACATGGAAAGTTATTCTGTTTAACATGTATACATGGGTACTGTAAGAACAAGAGTTAAATCCATCAAATTCCTTGTAAGTACTAAAAGTCACAAAAACAAAAAAACCAGGCCATTCCTTTGCTGCAGTTATGACGACTTTTTCACTTTTATGGCAACATTTAAGGAATGACTACCACTCCAACAGTGGCTGAAGATGATATCACACGCTCGGGCCTCGGGCTTGTGCTCTGAAGTGAGGAGCTTCAGCAACCGCGCAGCGTAAATGTGTCACGGCCATTGGTGAAGTTTAATTTATGCTGGCAGATCCTTTTTCCGCATCTGCTGCACGCAAACATAACTAAGAAAAACAACGCTGGGGACCGCGTGTGCGAACAGCATGGTGAAGAGCTGAGATGCACTCCTGCACGCGATGAAGAATTTATTGAGGCTGCCAGGAATTTGCAACACTGTTCCCTTCAATAGGGAGGCATCGGAGAGCAGGTCTCCAAATTCAGAGGGCTGCTCCGGGCTCTTTTCGGACCTCCAAAATACACTAAAATACGCAAACCAGACGTTGCGGCCGGAAGGTTTATACTATTCGTGAAATAGGCAGTGTTTTTATGGATCTTCTAACACAACCAGTTGTTACAGATGCTGATAACTTGCCTTCCTTTCCTGACTAACTGGAGCATGAAGTCATTTCTTGGTGGGGTTGGTCCACTTCATCTCAAGTGCAGCTAGGGATCACTGTTCAGGCTGCCTGCTGCAGAACGTTCTACAAGGTGGTAATATGCAAGGCAGATTGCTCAGCACAATGCTGAACGTAAGCAGTTCCTCCTCAGCATTATGCAGTGCTAGTGGATGGATAACATCAACTAGCTGATAGTGCCATTCGGGTTAGAACCTTTCATTAGCAGTTCAGCTGGTAAACATTTATCAGCATAAACACAGCCGTATGAAGATGTATTCCCTCTTTGTTCCTCCTGCAGAAAAGCACCGAGCACATGCATTGGAAATCGATGGGACGGTTCCGTTTTCTTTAACAGCGCTGAGTGCTCTATTAGGGGATTAATGGCTTGGCACGCATTAAAATAAATGAAATGAATGCTACGGCAGACCAGATCTGTAATCACCGGCGACCGTCCTATTAATCCTAATCTGATCAACATGACAACGTATTGGGTAAAGGCGTGTTTTTCAAATTACGGCATATTTATATATTTCAAACAGATGTCAGGAGTCGCTTTGCTTTAAAGGTTGCATTAAACTGCTGCTAATGAGGTCTTTCCCCCGAAACACGCAAGGTTAACCCTTTGACAGTGATGAAGTGGGAACAAAAGCCGCGGTCCAAGCGCCACATCCCTCATAAAATCCAGCAGCTGTGCTAATTCATCGGGTGCCGCCCCTCCCATAGAAGCGCCGGAGGCCATTTTACCAGCTGACCACAGATGTCACATAACAAATCGAGGTGACCTCACCTTTAAAGCAGGTGCCTTTTCCATCCTTCCAGCTGTGGTGTTTTGTATTTATTGAAAAATGACACATTCGCATTAAATATGACATTCTTTTCCAAATAGCTTTGATCAAACAGTGCCATTTCACGCCTTTCTAATTTTGCTTTTTGCATAGTTTTTTTTATAGGTCTGTGTCCTCATACTTCAGAAAGTTCTCTGCTGTTCATCCCTAAGGTTGTGCTTGGGCCGAATTTCTAAATCGGCCGAATTTAACTAGAACACAACCGAAGGAATTATTATAATGCATATTATGTATTAGATATTTGTAATGCATTACAGATAAGGATATATAGACCTCGATTCCAAATGCAGAATTAATAAACTTAGTTTGGCTTGCATGGGACGGTTTAGAGAGAAAGTACGGTGTGGAGACAAAGTCAGAGATGTGAGATTGCGTTGGTTTGGACATGTGCAGAGGAGAGATTCTGGATATATCGGGAGAAGGATGCTAGGGATGGAGCTGCCAGGCAAGAGGAAAAGAGGAAGGCCCAAGAGGAGATTTACGGATGTGGTGAAGGAGGACATGCAGGTGGTGGGTGTGACGGAGAAAGATGCAGGGGACAGGAAAAAGTGGAAACAATTGATCCGCTGTGGCGACCCCTAACGGGAGCAGCCGAAAGGAGAAGAAGAAGAAGAAGTTTGGCTTGCATGGGGGCTTAGAATGTTATTGGTTTGCATATCCAGCACTGTGAGCTTGAATGTGGCACCACATTGCTGGGATGCTAATTCTATGTGCTTGAAGTTGTGAGAGAAATTCTTGAAGTTAAGCTCTTAATGCATGTTTGTACTATGGTAAAGGTATTAATCAATAGTGTAGTGAATGTTTTATTAACACAGCATATTGTGCTTACTGCTGTAAAGCACTGGGACTTCTGCCTTGCCAGAATGTTAGGTATTTAAGAAGGTACCCTGGAAAAATAAAGAGTGCACTGAAAGGAAGGGATACGTGAAGTACAGATAAGGTGATGTTAAAAGGACCGAGGAAATGGTCAACTTAGATCCAGGCTAGACCTTGGTGTATGTAAAGAAGTAATAAAAACAAAACTTCCTCAACTGAGGCACCTAAATCAAGAGTTACTCCACCAGACTTAAGATGGGATAATGTTTCCTTATAACAAGAATGTCCAAAGTCGCACTTAAAAAGAACTGAAGTGAAAAACTGTCAAAAAGCATGCATACCTTGCAAACTGCTGTATAAATAACCCCTGTATCCTTTGTTTGGGGAGACTCTCTTTTCGAAGGGGTTCTCCCGCACCGGTGTGTATTCAACTGATCAATAAAGTGTGACTCTCTCCGAAGTAGTATTTTTTTCTTCCACAAAGTTTCCTCCCGTGATCCAAAACATGGCATGCAGTAGATGAGAGACCAAGATAGATCGAAGTGTGTCCTGTTCTATGCTCCCGCCAAAAAACATCCAAATACGACCAAATTAACAGCTGCAGATAGGAGAAATACACACTTGGCTAAATCCAAAATCATTTTGCAGGGGGAAGGACACACATCACACTTTAAAACATCTCAGTATATGCATAGGCAAAATATTTATACCATTCACACCTTCAACGATGCGTCATTAAGATTCCTGCAGAGCACAGCGTTAAAGCGAGTATCATGCAGCCTTTTTCCGACTGACAGCTCTGGACATCGGGTTGCATGATCACCACGAGAAGATGTGAGTAGAGGCCATCAATTTACTTTTCACTGACAGGAAAGCCTGAAATATGCATCTAACTAATGTTGTTTTTAGAAAAGAAAAAAAAAAAAAAAAAACAAGACTGAAAATACAATGTAGATACACCTGTGCGTCTTATTTTATAGTTTTGATGCTGGAGAGCAGATGGATTCCACCTCTGGAATCCGGTGTCCTAGGTTCAAATCCCACTCCCTGTAGTTGAATCTTGGACAGGGTGCTTAACCCAAACCCTGTGCAACGGTAAAAACAGGTAATTATTTAACCCCCTTTTTAGATAAGCATTTATTGTATAACCTGAATTCTGTCTCAGGTTGATGATAAATGCAGATTTACAAGCATGGGGAGAGTCCGGTGTCCACAGAGTGGAAGCTCAGCTGGTAGTTTTACAGCCCTACTAACAGACATGCATTGTTGAAGACTCATTGATGTGGACTGGTGAGAAATGGATCATCTTCTAAATCTGACACCAAGTTATGGTTTTGATTAATGGTTTCATGTTTTGCAGTTTCCCCTTCTTCTGGCGGTAGAAGAGCAGGCTGACTAAAATTCTCCGACATATAAAACCTTCTACAGAGTGCATGTTAGCATTTTCATGAAAATGTGACAAATGAATGACAGACACCATTTAGCTAACTGAGTCCACGTTTACGTGGGCTTTTCCTTCCTCAGACAGGTGGGTTTTCTACCTATTGCTTCAGCTGAAGCCTTGTCAGTCAGCACAGGTGTTCTACTGTCACGGGGCCTAATTGAAGCTGCTTGCTTCAATCCATCTTGTGGCTCACAGTGCCTGGCACCGTGGAGACCCCTTTTCTCCTTGGCAGCGAAGACCTGCAAGCTTGACTTCTTCTGTTCTGTGAGCAGCGGTGGCCTCAACACACCTTGTGCTGGGTAGAAAATGGAGGGTAACGTGATGCAGGAACTGAAGCTGCATAATAAAAATGCTGCAATTTGCAAGTGGGTCAGATAGGCATGAGTAACGTACAAGAGGAGCAATTACAGCACTGGGGTTGACTGGACCTTATAACAGCGTCAGAACATTAGGATACAAAGGCCATTATCACATCATTTAGAAACAAAGAGAAGGTGCAAAGGTGAGCTGATAAAATACTACAGGTGATGGCCTTTCAGCAGGCTGCAGCTGTGGTTTCTGGCACCCAAAGCCAGCAATCAATCTAGCATCACTTTGACTGTTAAGCAAAATCTTTTACTTTATTTAATTCAATTTTTCCATATATCCATATAATTATATATACAGATGGTCCCTGACTTACGATGGGGTTACATTGTGATAAACCCATCGCATATTGAAAATATCGTAGGTCGAAAATGCATTTAAAACAGCTAACCTACCGTTACACCTGTGGCCGCTTCAGGAACGGACCTCACATAGGTGGTCTCTCTGCCCCCTTCTTCAGACTGATTAATTGCTTGGCGTAGGAATCAATCGTGGACAGAATTTAGTTCCTACCTGGACTTCCTGTCAGTATTCAGTCTTCTGTTGGCCTCAACCAGTTTTATACCCTAGCAACCATGTGGCAGACTGGGAGTTGCCGCAGCCCAGCATCGCGAGAGAGCATCGTACCGCATACCACTTGCCTGGGAAAAAAAATGGTGAAGTTTCCTTGTAGCATGTTGGATCATCTCCTAAACAAGTGAGGACCCCTTTATGCAAAATGAGCATGTTTTGAGGATTAGCTGCAAAAAGTTGGAATATTTTGACACATGGCACTTCTGTACCATGCGCAGAACTCAGTGAAAATCAGTGAGGCACCAGTGTTACCTGCTGTGCCGGTGCTGTGCCGGTGCTGTGCCACATTAGCATGGGCAATACACTATTTTGTATATCGGTGTAAGGAAACTGAAAACAACACACAATCCGAAACGCAGGTGCTTCTGTTTCCTCTCGTTTCATGAGTGAGCTGAATTTGCTGACAAGGGCTGTAAAATCTCCTGCACCGTTGATAATAACCAGAATCAGTATTTCTGCTAGGATAAAATGATAACTGCAAGCTCTCTTCTCGCAAGGGAGATATGATTCAAACTGTGGCAATTATTTTAAGGATGCAATAAAAATCCTTACATGATTTTTTCCATCTTATCTCTTGATTGAATGGTGCTTCATAAGCACCAACAATGATTTCCAGTAGACATAATTACACATTACATAATTATGAAGGCAAAAAAACACCCAGATGAGTGTGAAGATCTCTTGAAAACTCCCATCTCAACAACTTCCCATTTAAACAGACAAATTCAATCAAGGTTTTCAACACCTGGAAATACTTTTGCAACAGGATGAGTTTATTTTTAGATTGAAAAGAAGAATCAGTAACAAATTATCTATCTATCTATCTATCTATCTATCTATCTATCTATCTATCTATCTAAAGTATTCACCCCCTTGGACTTTTTCATGTTTTACTCTTCTACAATGCTGAATCATAGCTAAAAAATAATGGACTGTATAACTGTTCATCCTAGTCAATATTTTATCAAGATTCCTTTGACAGCAATGACAGCCTTCTGGTCATTTACATGAGTCAGTATCAGCTTTGCGTATCTTAATTTATATTATCTGTACTAGTTGATTTGTTAACGCAAGCTAACGCAAGTTCACAAGTTGTGGTGTGAACCACCTTTACACCTGAGTGTATTGGAGACATTTGTTTCACACTAACACATGCCATAGTCCACTGACAGGTACTGTGACTTTTGTTATCTTCTTTCATGATACTCCACTGCGGTGATTTGAAATGTGCCACCATGCTTGGTACACTGGACACTGTATAATCACATGGACTCCAGATTCCTGCCAGGTAAGGCAAATGATGGTCTCCTTGACCCAAACTGAGACTTACAACCTTGAGGATGGCTTGCAGCTGAATGCCAGCCTGCAAGGAATGAGGTTCCGATTAGCCACCACATGGCTAGCAGGACCAGCACTGTGCTGCACTTACACACACGGCACTGAGGATCAGCGCAACGCCGCAAGCGTCACACTGATGTACGCCTAGTTCGATCCACTTTGACTTCTAAGCCAAACAACCTACAAAAGCGGTGCCGATACATGAATGTGTCTCACTGACAAGTTTTAGCTGATTTTTTAAAGGCAGTGCTGTCTCTTGTGTACAGGCAGTCAGTTTTTATTGGAAGCATATAGGGGAAGGGGTACCATACTCAGACTATCTGGGGTTTGAGTCCTTCCAGTGCACAGTGATAGCGGTATCTTAATGCATATATGTAC
Source organism: Heterotis niloticus (assembly GCA_018136845.1). NCBI lineage: Eukaryota > Metazoa > Chordata > Actinopteri > Osteoglossiformes > Osteoglossidae > Heterotis > Heterotis niloticus. The sequence continues at coordinate 12,412,687 of CM030905.1, forward strand.
AGTATAATAAACAGTACTGTATATGAAACTATATATAAAACCTTGATATCACAGTAATATCACTGATATTTCTAAATAATATAAACTCAATGAATTATTTACCTTACTAAGGTAAGGTTTTATGGAGCATGAATCCATCAAAGTGTTCAAAACTCACACCATGATATCATTCTCTTGATCACATCACACAGTTCTTGGAAGGTTCTTTGTGGCAGTCACCTCATTCCATCTCAACCTAAAGAGTCTCTATGACGTCGAGATCTGGAGATTGTGTGAGGTGCTGTATTAAAGCCACCTTCAAGCTTGTGAGGGCATAGTGAATTAAAATGCACTTTGTAGTGTTGTGCTTGTCCTCCTAAAAGTGTCCATTTGGAAAAGGAAATTTCTGTCCAGGATGACTATAGACAGCAACGATGGTTAAGGATGCTTGTGGTCAAAATTCCTCTTCTGATTGTAAGTGCTTAAAGTGTGCCAAGAAAATGCCCCCCCTCTCAATTACTCCAACACCACAGGTATATTCTGTAAATGCCATGCAGGGTGGACCTATGGATTTGTGCAGCTTATGCCAAAATTTGACTGTTCAATCAACATTTCACGGCAGAAGCTAGGATCTGTCAAACCAGGAATATTTCACACTTTTCATTTCTCCTATTTTGTAAATCACATATACAGTAGACCCTTATTTTGTTATGAGGTGAGTGAAACCCACCATAGTCTTCGCCCAGTTTATCGTTAGATAATTTCTGCATTCTGAGATACAACTCCTGTCCTGAGCAGTTTTTTATTTGTTTGTTTCTTTCCTGATAACTCACATAACTGTTGTCGCTGTTCTTGGCTCTTTCTTATCAGCAAGATGCTTTCATCCAATGGACTATTTTTGTGAGCTGTGCCATTCTCTGCTTTGACACTACAGTGAAAGGAAATCTCAAAAAGAATGCCGTTTCTGAATGGCTCAGACCTCTGACACCAATAAATCTGCCTTCAAAGATGCTTAAATCATGGGTTTAGCCCAGTATAATGCTGTGTCACACAGCATCACGGTTCATTGTGTATAGGAGACCGCTTACCTTTCTAAAAGGCCAGGTGTGCCTAATAAAGTGTCCAGTGATAGTATATAGAAGAACAAAAAAAGCTCTTGTGTTTCACGGTGTTGCTGTAAAGAATTAAGAATTTTCAGTTTTCCTCAGGTAATCCTTAAAACTATTCCCATCCTTAGTGCCTCCTTAGGCAGACTCACAACAGGCAAATTGCTCTCTTGACAAATCATGACCTGCTCACAATCTACAACCCATTAGAGATTTCTTTTAGGTGAATTTTTAAAGTATTTTGCACCATGTCATGGGAGTATACCTTAATTAAAATTAGCAGATGAAACATAGGTTCTGGAGGAAAAAAAAAAAAGAGTCTGAAATATGACTGACATACGGTCCTTCTTGAAGCGGTAAACCCCACTTCAGATCTCTGCCACTGACAGCAGCAGGACCAAAAGGACCAACCAGCTCTCACCCTCAGTCAAACCCTACTGCCCTCAACCCCTTGAAACTCCATAAAACTGAGTAAAAAGCCCCCTTGGGCTACAGCTGTGCCCCTAAAAAAGCTCATCTGGTAATTGCAACACTACTAAAATCTGCACCAGGCAGACTGCTGCACTCTTCCTCCTCTGGCTTCCTGGCACAAGAGGTCCCATATTAAAAGCCCAAAGATGATCTATTTTGGTGCCAGTGTGGTACAAAGACCTCTACCTCTCACTCAAAACTGCTGAATCCCTCTCGACCTTCAAGAAGGGTTTCAAAACACATCTCATATGGACCCACTGGTCTTCTACTAGCTCCATGAAGGTAGTCTACATTATCTGATTTATTAATGACTGGAGGGAATTTACAGTCATGTAGCTATCATTGTAATTCCTTGTACAACGGTGTCAGTTAAGTACTCTGTCGCTGTCGTTGCTCCTTTGGGGGAAAAGCATCTGCCAAATGAATTAAATGGACACATTCATAAACACCGATTTTTAAACTTCCTTTCTCCCTGGAAAAGGCTTCTGACAGGATGGCTGACAACCAGCCTGTGCGCATACACTGCAGAACTTTTTCTACAGCTTTGCTGAATCTTCTTCTCACAAACAGCCATTAAAAAATAGCAAAAGGATACAAAGAGCCATTCGTGTGAAACTTTTCTCTCCATAAAAATAAAAAAGGAGAAAAGATGCTGATAAATGAAGTTTGTGCATGAAATGTACAGATACCGATAAATGACACTGAACTGGAAAAAAAAATCTCCTTTCTTCAACCCCTCATTCTAAACGTTGCTGCGAAGTGCTCCGAAGGATAAAAGTGGCACAATTGTATGCTTCAAGTGCAATACGTTTAATAATAGATTAGAACAAATGCATTTGCGGCTTAACCGGCCACACAAATTTCATGCACCAAAATAATCCCTAAAACATCTCATTGGAAATTAAAGTTAATGTTGCGAATTGATTAACCTCATGCTGTTGTAAGATAAAATAAAAAATTTGAAAATATGTCATTTGTGCAAGTTTAAACGGGGACTTGAGCTGTCATTTAGTGCCACCAACACGAATAAGCAAATTTGTCATAGAATTACAGATTCCAGTAATGATTATTGCAGCACTGTAAAGTGAGGCAAACCAGGTATACCAGTTCCTGAATAAAATATCATGCTGCTAAATAGGTGAAAATGGGAACATGTACAAAAAATGGCTGTTTTGGATAAAAGGACCGGTTATGAAGTAATAATAATGATAATAATAATACGCAATTTAAAGGTAGACAACTCCAGCAAATGAAATTACGAATACCCGGGACAGTGAACCCAACTGCTGTGTTTACACTGAACACAGAGGTTTATTGTTAGGCAGTAAGGCACACAGACACCAAAGGATGTGTGATTTGAACGCTTGCCATTTATATTCCCTTGAAAAATCTTCTCAAGATGGCTTCAAAAACTTGACAAAGACTTTAATCCAGTGGCTGTATAGCGCCCCCACTTTACACAGAGCACTTCTTACAGCCTTTTTCAACAACTTTTCAAATACTTAACACTTCCCCTGCTGTGAAGGGAACATAAATAAATAAACAGGTACCAATAAAATATATCAGCACCCTTCTATATATAACTAGAGCCACTGAAAGTGCTCTGACTCTAGACCTGATTCATGGGATCAATCCCCCATAACTTCCCTTGTGTTTCAGTAGCCCTACTAGCATCATTAAATAAACTGTCTGTTTTCATACAAGATCAGACAGGTGGATGAATCCCATGCTCGTGGTACCATCTGCAAGGCTCACCTACTCGGGACAGTTTGTGAGTAGCTTGTAGTGTCCATGTCGAAAGTAGGGTAAAGATGAAGGTGTAGATGAGGGTGAAGCAACAATTACTTTTATAAACGGCATTATTTTACTGCCAAGTGCTAATTCCTGTAAACCCTTCTGGTTTGTGTAGCATAGATGCTAATCTGTATGGCATCTCCAGACATCAGCAGTGAATGAGGCTCATCCAGCGTATGAGGTCACCATTTACGGTGTCCAACTTCCAACCATGTGATAATCTCAAACTACCAAAGAATGACCCATTGCAATGAACGCTTGCTTCATGTGAGCGGTTCTGTGTGAGATTTGGGAGTCATGAGAGCAATGTAGCACAAATGCTGGATTTCAGCAAGACCAGGTAAGGTTAAGGTTAATAGCCAAGGCAACCATTGCAAAGGACTCTGGTTGTGGCGGGTGACATGCTAAGGTAAATGAGCAAGAAAGAGTCCAAACTTTGTAGCAGGGAGACCCTGGGCATTGATTTAGCGGAAACATTCAACAAGCCTGTTAGTTGAAATATAGAAAAAGAGCCACAGAATTCATTTTGGCACCACAGTTCTTTAAGAATGTTGAAAAATTTGTCAGTTTAAACTGTAGTCCATTTTCACTCTCCAAACCTTCCAGTATCCCACAGCAAAGAATGCCCCACTGATGTACTTTGGACCGCTCTGGAAATCTCAACCTACATAGACTGACCCACTGGTATCTGCTCTTTCTTCTTGCGAGTGGTCATTTCTGAATCCTTTCTGGCATTGGGGCAGCATACCACAGATGCTGGATTTCACAAAGGCGAGATGAGATTGACGCTAATGGCTGAGGAGACCATTGATTGCATGACTTTTCTATAGGAATGAATTCGATTTGCTGTGTTTTGGACTACAAGTACTTTGAGGAGTTAAGCACCTCCATTTCTGTACCCTTGATAGTAACTGTACACAAAGATTTTTAAACATGGTGAAGACCAATTTCCAGCTCATAGGTTTTGAGGATACTGAGCTGGGGTGGTTGGACTTACAGTACACCATGAAGCAACCTACTCAGTCAAACACCCGCACATTATCACCATGGTTATCACTATACATACCCAAAGTCATCGGCTATCTTATTGAGGCCATCAGAGAACACTGCCCAGGTGACACTGCTCAGACTTTTCAAGTCAGACGTATAGAGAATGAGCAGGAATGGAGACAGTTGCATTCCTTATGGTTCAGCCATCTAATCTATGGGGTAGTAGCAATTGCTGCAGTTGAGCAAATAATGCAGTATATGCCTTTTGGTCTCACTATAGTATGGAGCATTTGCGGTTTCTCATAAATTCATCTTGTACGTACTGAAAGAAAAGTCTATGTTACTGATGTTCCTCCTCATCCTCTGAGAGAAAATTCAAAGCTACCTCTGTCAGAATTGAATATTTTGCATGTTTCCATGCAATTCACTCTTTTTTTCTGCCTACACTGTTAGCACTCCAGCTTGCCATCCTTTTAAATTCCTACACACTTGCTCCCTGTGGCCTGGTAAACCACAGATAATGTACTTACTGACATTATATCAATAGTCATTGTCACTGCGATTAGCCTTTCTGCAATGCTCACATATCTTTAGTGATCTTTTAAAAAACGGAGACGAGGATTCGGTTGTGAAGCAGGGGTAAGCTGGTGTCTCCCAGCTCCTGGGCTGTTTGCCTGCTGTGGGGTTCAAGTCCAGCTCAGTGTGAAGTTTGCATGATCTCTTCTGTGTTTGCACCCCTCTAAGGAAAAATATGCTGGAGGAAGGCACTGGCAAGCCACTTCTGTTCCTCCTTGCCTTGAAAACCATGCCAGTGGTGGCCTAGAAATCAGAAATGGCTCAATGGGACTTTCCAATTCCGACAAATGGAGAGACCTATACAGTCACTTAACTGCTGAGATTCAGTCTGCAGCATCCACTGAATCAGCTTTATCTATAGCACAACTCTCTGTGTCAACATATTGTCTGTTGGATGCTTTCTTGCTGTGACTGTGAAAATAAAACCTTTCCGCAATCACCACAGGGAGAAGTGCTGTGTCTCAACACTGGAGCGATCTGTGAATGTGGTCTCCATTATTGCTCAGACAGTATGTTTTAGAGCTACCTCTGAAAAAGGTAGTCCTACCCTACAATATGACATTTTGGGTTAAGAGAACTTATCATTGGGAGGAGTTCCATTTATTACTTTGGCTTTCAAGGAATTTCTTTGCATTTACATATGTTGACTTTGCTTGCAACCCAACAGGTTGGCAGTATGAGATCAAAATTACTGTTTGTTGTGCTTGGAGTTATAGCTTGAGTGGTGCTGCATTAAGTTTTCCATCACCCTTTGTTTGTCACTATTACCTGTAATAATTCTAGCAATCATGGCCCCTGTTTGAACTCTTTCACAAAATATCAGCTTGTGAGAAGAATGAGAATTCATTTACCTTGTTTTCATTTCTTTTTTTACTGCTCTGTTTTGTTTGGCTTGTTTTTTATAGCATTAAAAAGTTGAATGAAAATGTAGTTATTGGGTATCGTGTGTGTGTGTGTGTGTGTGTGTGTGTGTGTGTGTGTGTGTGTGTGTGTGTGTGAACTTATAAGTTTGCATTCTGTTATGACCCCTTTTTGGTGTCTTTAAAGTGCTAGGGGGTCAATGGAACAGCACATAAATATGAAAAGGTGTTTAAGGGGCTTAATGTCCAGATGAGGTACTAGGAACCAAACCAAGGAATCTTTGCATAGTGATTTATGGTGGCTATTTATATAAAATTGTGATGTGCTCTAAGGTGTCACAAGCAAAAAAAACTTACTATTGTACTCTGTGTGAAACAAAGACCAACTGTCTAGCTTAAGCCCGGAACAAAAATAATATCAAAGCCAAAATAAAGTCTTCTGTGACCGATTGACTACACTGATCCAAACTACCTGACAAAACACAAATAGAAATAGGATACCATTATACAAACCAGACAAAAGCATATAAGCACACAACTAAAGACAACAAATCACATTAACCAACACACATACTTCAAATCAGACTGCTAACCATAAATCACAAGACTGAAACTATGGAAATCACACACCTCCTCCTCTTCTTGTTTGGGCTTTTTATAGGCAAAAGCTACAGCTAAAGAACTGAATGAGGACAAGTAATATAGCTGTAGAATATGATAGATACATTAGTGAAGGGAAATACCTTGTTATATAATGTCATAGTAGCTAATATTTGCTATAGAAGTAATTTTGAAATATTTTTGGATAAATGGGTGTCAATTTTGGACTTTAGAAGACATAAAAAAAGTTTATCATTGAAACTAATGGTACTTACATGTTCAGTTTATTGGAATTTGCCTTAGGAAGGGCTTTTCAGGGCTTTTCACATCACCTTCACAAGACTGGCAAGACCACATCGCACTTTAATCACACAAACAGGTTTGAAAAGATTTAAATGTGCACTCTTTGCCACCAGTTTACATTGAACCTGCATGTACGGTGTGTTGGTAGGTTAGAGTAGCTGTGGAGCTGGAGTCGACTCATGGAGAAAACTTGTGCTGTGTTTAAGATAAGGGTAGGGTATAGAAGTGGTTTACAGTTGCTTTTGCGTACATGTGTCTTTGGCAGAAGATTCTAGCAACTGCAGCGTGAATATGCAAACACTCCACACACTGAGCAGGGATTAAATGCCAGATCTACAACAAAAGGCCAGGGACTGTGATGCACTGGCATTACCTGCCGTGTCACAATGGTGCTAAATTTTTTATAATAATTATTATTGGTCAATAACAAATATACACACCCAGGAATGGATAGTTTGAACTTTCTCAATTTCTATTTCCTTCAAAAGTTCTCAAAACAATGCACAGCACCTTACCTCTTACAATTAAGATTTCAAATGGGCAGCACTTGACTTGTATGCAAGATGGAAGTTAGCCCCAGCAGAACATTATTTCAACTATAAGAAAACATTTAAATATATGCAACTGACAAACAGTAATTTGCAGTAACTTTTTTGTAATTTTTGTGAACGCATAAGGCTACGCAGATGAATTGCACATGGTCATACTGCAATATATGAAAGGAAGAGACACGGTCCTTAAACGGCTGGATATTTCTGGCTGCCTTTTTTTAGAGAGCCCTGAAAGTGAATCGTGATATTAATGAAATCCGATTACATTATGACTACTTCATAACTCTCTGACACAGTGGTGATCTTGGGACTTCCAACCAGTCAGCTATTACATCTCAAAGGAAGCAGACATAGGCAGCGGCTTTTTATAATTAATAACCACTGATATTTAGCCGTGCTTATATGACAAAAAAAAATAAAAATGAAAAAAAAAAATTATAAAATATATGCAGTATATGCATAGTATAGTCACACATTTAAAGATGATATCAATTAATCTATGATTTGAGCTTCGGAAAATCACATTTCAAGTAATGCAGTTATTACAGCCGAGTAATGTATTTATTAAAAGAAATCAGATTTTAATGTTGATATGCTTTCCTCATTAGATATACAGCACAAAGGTAAAATGAAGCTCCCAAAGATGCACTGATTCCTAGTATTCATGACACGTTAGCACTCAAAATGCAAGCAGAAAAGGCAGCTGTTGGGCACCTTGAGAGTTGAATGACAGAAAATGAATAGAAATAGTCCATTTCCAGCAGGATTTAGCGGCCCTGTAGTCCAGGAATCCATCAAACCCGGAACTAATAAATCATACGCAAGGTGGAAACATGAAGCTTCTCTACTGAATTTCTGACTCATTTAGGGCATTGTTTCCACCTTATAATCTGCCTAGACATGTATAACGCATACATCATGACGAAAACTTGCCCATTTTCAAAAAGATGTTTACTACAGAGTACAACTCATCCAGCGTTTCTGTGTTAAACATTTTACAGAACCTACCGAGCATATAAGTTAACAAACGTCGCCATTATTACAGAGAATTTTCAATTTGGTACAATTTCTTTTGATGTTCAATTTAAATTATTTTGGTCCTGGTTTTGCACAGTTTGCAAAGATGGAGCTCTGTTTGCATGTAGAGGAGTAGTGTGTACTGCTCAAACACAAAATTGATGAGAAAGAACAGTGCACGCACATACACAAGTCATAATAAAAGGTAACCTTACAGAGCAAGGACATTTCAACTTTTCAAGTTTTCAGCTTTCAGCCCCAGCCTCCACTTGATCACTGTGTTCTTGTTTCTCTGCACCGTTCACTGCCTTGTCCTTGTCTGTGTGTGTGTGTGTGTTTAATTGTCAAACTGCTCCTGTTTCCTTTCTGTTATTCTGCCTATTATTCTGGAGGCCTTTGGCTCCCTGAATTTCTCTTGCTTTCAGTTGACATTTTCCTGTTTTAGATCGATGATGCTGACAGAAGAGGACAAGGAATTTGTGGTTTTCCCAGCCCATTCATTTCCACTTGGCACAACTTTCGGCGACAGATCTCTCTAATTGCAGAACCAGCTATATTTGAACTAAGATCCTCCCTCAACCTCATCCAAATAATTGTATTAGACATCACTGTGCATTTTAGTGGAGAAATGTTTATACGCGATTCAGACATATAGACAAGCTATGTCACGCAGAGAACGGGGCAGGTGGGTCCATCTAAACAAAGCTGCGCCTTAGGATACATGAAGAAACAACACGGCATCTTACAAAAGTGCCGGTAAAACTGAAGCAGAAAAACAACAATAAAAGAAAATCTTTGAGAAACAAATAGCAGAACACCTACTTTCCTGATGTGTCCAGCATGCGCACACTGCAGTCAGTTACAAATCACTACATTTAATATCGCTGCTATTCAACCAGGAGCCTTTCTGCCTCACTTTACCATCTGGATCATGACTGTGTATTTTGGCCTCTGCTTTCTTTCACCTCAAGTGTAATAATGAGAAAGGTGAGGACTGCATGCACAGCATAATTCGTCCTTTAGAACGGAAGCAGAATTAATAATGGAGGTCGACTGCTGCTCTAAACACAAGGACTGCACTCCATATCAGCTGTACATACATTTGAAGAAAGGTGCATAAGTATATTAAAGATAAAATGACAGCCATCCTGTTTAGCTGAGAAACCAACTGCAGTTGTATTTTCCAATGCGTTTCCTTAACCACTCACCCACTGTGACCTGACTGATGATGCACAGAGGTGGAATACAGGGAAATTTATTTTTCAACAAAGGCCGCAGTGAACTATTTCTGTGTGAGAATCCCATTTAATGTCTAGTTATAGGCTTAAGACATTCCCAGCAACCACTCTTACCCACAGTTCCCTCTGTCCTGCTTTCACTTCACTTCAACGTACTGCACATGAGGCTCCGTGCGCTACTCATCCATTCATTTTGTGTAAACTGTAACAGAATATTAAAGCAAAATACACATTTTTTACAAGGTAGAGCATTTCCTATTTGTTTCAGTCTAACTGATACAACAACATAAAATCAGTTTCCTTCTACAACTCACTTCCTAAGTGAGTTGGTGATGGTGCTCAGAAAACTCAAATTCCCATAATCCCTCTGTTGCCATTTTACCCACAGACGTGCATTTCTCCATTTTTGTAGTCTTAACACCGGCACATTTCCGTTATGAAAATACTCATAGTTGCAAAGTATGCACATGGCATTCTTGTAAATGTCATTGCATTTTTGGAAGAAGTCTCTCTTTGCTACGTGCATTTTCTTTAAAACATTAGGCCCATTTATATGAGTGGGACAGCTGTTCTATCACCACCCTCGCTGAGCTGTTGCGCTGATGAGACGGAGGATGAGGTATGGTTCACACTCCTCCCAGGTTGCCTCTGTGAAGCATCTCAGGCAGAGAGGAGCAGCGCCTGGCAGCCAGGAAGAGGACTCTTTGCCAAAACCTCCCTTTGGCTCATTTTTAATCAAAATGTGACCGCAGCTGCTTGTAATTAAATAAGACACCAGCGAACTTTATAGATGCTGAAAACTAGAGGTGGGGTTTCAAGATGGCATTGCATTTGTGCATGGGCCCTCAGCACAACCGACAAACTACTACATAATACAGAGTACATTGTTTTAATATATTACTGCAGAGGGTGTTGGATCCCCCAAAGATGACAAAAATAAAGCAGAACACTCACAGTTGCACATGTATGTATTACACTATCGGATTTTTGCGTTTTTTTTTTTTTAGTATTTATCAAAATTGAAGAATAAATTATTAAGTATGGAATATGCTGTTTGGAGCAAAAGGGCAGGAAAAGCTTTTGACCTGGTTGTTTGATAAACATTTACAAACGTAGGAAAGTAAATATTGCTTTTGAAGAATGATATGGGAAGAAGTGAAAGCCACTGCGTATTGTACTGCAGAGGAGGTGAAGTGAGATGGTTAGGGAAGGGGACAGATTCGTATAGTCATGATGCTGTGGCCTCCAGTATTTATGTTGGTCCTGCAGTGGATCTGGATAGTGAACATCGCAGACGGCTGTGAGATCTTCACCAGCTGTGAGATCTTTACAGAGCTCAGCCAACCCAGGCCCCTCATGTCAGTGCATTGACCGGCCTGGGCTATCACATCATGATGGTTCCATCAAACACCTTGACATGTATCTAGTTACCTGTGGCTACCACAACAGGTGCTGTCAGGCTATGTAATGTTTCCAAATGTCTGCAAAAAAAGGTTTTGACCCTTATTTACAGACTGTCCTTGAAGCCCTCAATCCAATGCACCAGTGCCAAGCTCTCTAAGCAGCTGACTAAATTCATTCTTAGGGTTTGAGTTACATACTTTTGAAGGTACATTTTCCAGTTTATTTTTTATTGCATTTTATTCGCCATTCCATTTTTTAAATTTCTGCCTTGCATCCAGGTGTCGGCTGCGGGTAAAACACATAGCAGGAGTGTGGGGCAACCTTCATTCAACTCATTTCCCCAGAGTTCAGAGCTCACATCCTGGTTTCCGCGCTCAAGGTATTTGCGTTCCGCTACTATGTTATCCTATAATTATAAGATGTTTTCAATTACCGATAACACCGCTTATAACTGATCGCAATTTATTAATAAATTTATTTCCCATGTCACATAAACAATGGTACTACCACCAGTTTATCTGGAAAAAAAAAATCTGACCTCACACAAGCAAAAATAAAAAAAGTAGCTTACGCTCTCCCACACAAAATAAGGCAGTGTAAATCTAATTTTATAGGCATTTTGAAGCTTTGATCTACACGAATTAAAAGGACGAAGTGCTGTTGCAATAAATGAGGGGGAAGAAAGTGGAGGTCTCTTTGTGACAGCTGTCACAGCCCATGACAGACCTGCTTGTGGATTTCAGATTGTCATACTGAAGGCTAGCAGACGCTCGGATGAGGGATTGTTCTGGGGGATGTTTTGTGTCTGCCAGTCACCACTGTATCTCGAGCACTTCAAGAGGCCTTCCAGCACACGGTATTAAATATTCATCATCTGGAGCCTACGATGAACACGAGACTAATGCCACCGATTCTTGCATGAGCTGCACACACGTTAATGTAGAGTTTACTGTTGACTACGGCTTCGCTTTACTGCTTTTTACCGTGGCCTTTCTTCAGATTTGATTTTAATTGCCTTTGAAGTAACAAGAAGTGCTCATTCTGTTTGTGAAACAGATTCTATGCAGGTTCTATGCTGTGAAACAGTTGAGAGGGCAATGGTGTACTTTTCTCATAAATGGAGTTTAAATATTAAATCACTTTTGCTCTGTTACACCACATGCCACTCTCCTCCAGTGCATAAAACCAAGTATAAGGAAATAAATTCAAACTTAGAAAACATTAGATCTCCTGTATAGTGGGGCCCTACATCTGTTTACATGCAGATATAAAATTAGTCTCAGATAAATTATCAGTCAGTATCAGATAAATTACACACAGATTTATTGATCTGATGCTTTGCTCGACATCGGACTTGCAATGTCATTCTCAAGCTCCTTATTAATTTATCCATTTGTACATGTGGATTATTTTTTCTTTTACAACTCCCTCCATTTGATCATTCCTTTTAAATTTAATGCAATAGCTGTGCATTTTGCACATTTAGCACAAAGTATAAATGTTTATGTAAATGTACCTTTATTTTCCTAGCTAGAGGAAACCTTTGGAAAGGTTCATCTAGCGGAGCACAGAAACTGCTAACACCCAAGTCAAGACCACTGAAAAATGTTCTCTGCAGATATTCTGCACATCATGACAGAAACAGAAAGAGAAAAAAACAGAAAAATAGTTGGAAAACTCAGTAATTCTGCTCTTACCGAAGGAATTCTGGCTGACAGCTGAACCTATGTGGATCGGTGTTGTTGTATGACAAGTGTGGGCTTTCCTTAAAAGCATCGCCAACCAAACGTGAACTACTCTGGAGCTGGGAAGGGTCTTCTGGGGGAAATTTGTGTGTGTGTGTGTGTGTGTGTTTTGAAGGAAACCCATATGCTCTCTGATCTTAAGTAATATTCCTTCTACTTTCCTCAAGTTTTTGAAAACGGAAAAAGACGTGCGACAAGGAGTTTCCGGGGAGGGACGCATTGCCGTTATGCCCATAGCTCGGGATGTACTAACACAAAACGATGCTGCCGTCACGCTGCATTATCTGCGAATCTGCACTTTTCCAGACAACCGGCAGGTCGGGATTCTCAGCCATTATACAGGCGAGGTGGCCTGTCAAGCAGACGGGTGGACAGCGGCAACCAGTTGAACATTCCAGCTCCGGAATCTCTGCCATAGCGACGAGCCCCAGTCCCTGGGCTGTGCACATGTTATAGTTCGCACTGCAGTTAATCTTTAAATTAACAGCGTAATTCCATTTGTCGAGCATTAACATGCTTGGGGAAACGCATTTAGCAAGTGTCTAGCTTCATCAAAGGAAAATTCAATTCACCAAATGAAATCAATTTTGTTTTCATTCTGCCAAATTATATCACTCACACTTTTGCAATTATACACGGATACGTGCGCTGGTGCCGTTCGGACTTTTCTCCCTTTCATCTCTTTTTTATTTTTTGCCTACGAAACAGGGCAAACCATTGTCGGGTTTAGCAGAGTGAATTGGCGCTGCACTCATCTGCGTATTCGGCGAAATATTTCACATCATGCGCATTTTTGGTTTTCATTTCATTCATCCCAGTCTCTGCACTGAAGACTAGAGAGGATAACCGGAATTTCCAAACCGCCGTCAACAGTTTGCGTTTACCGCTGCCGCAAGTTACAAGGCAAATCGTGTTGTTTTCTAGAAGCTATGCAACTTGTCTATTAAAATGACTGCGTTTATAGGATATAACAGAATATATCAAACATACAAGGAACATCAGCTTAAAGGCTTAGAATCTACAGCAAGGCTAGCATGAAAAAGGCGTTATTTTTAAATGCGTGAACTATAAATACTGTAGGTAAATCAAAATAAAATGAAACAATTAGAGTTCTCTGTGGGCGGCATTACAATAAAGGCTTGACATTTATGGCCTGGTGGTCCCTGTGAAAAATCCAGCAGAACACAGAAGAAGGTGTGCTGTTACAGGGAAGCTAAGTTACCGCGATTCTGCGCTTATGTGCTACACAAATATTTTAATTCAGTCACACATCGGAGACACCAGAGCTGTTAATCAATAGGGACAGACAATACATGATAATTCAGCGGCTGATCCCCAAGTACCGTGTTCTTAACAGTCGTACGAGCAGTGTTCTGTAGCTGAGAAGAAATTGTGCCTTAAAAGTGCTATTTTGAACATACACGAGTAATGTTTTACAAAAGCAAATCATTTTGTAAAATTCAGTATAATGTGCAAATGCCAGGGAAGACTCAAATTTCCATTTTTAATATATTCATCTTTGAAATATTAATGACACCGTTGCTATTGTACAAGTTCATACATTAAAAATGTTCTGTAATTGTAGCCACAGAAAAAAAATACTGTACTTCTTTTTATTGCCATTATATGGTTTTCATATAAAAAAGTACATTAGCTCATAGACTAATGTGAGAGCCAATTTATGATAACTGTCTTTACCCAAGAAACAAAAGACTGTAATGATATTTTCTTGTGCCACCAAGAAGGAAGAAAATATTTTCTAATCGTTAACCATCACAATTTTTGTTTCCAGTTTTGCGATGTAGAAGGAAATGTTCCCCGATAGGAATGGATCAAACTCAAGAGTCTGGAGAAATCATTTCCGAAATGATACAGCACCAAACAAATTGAATCTGTGTGGCCTTTGCTAAGCATGTTTCAGCAGTCTCTTTTATTGAAGCCATAAATCATAAATACTACATATATGATAACTCATTTACAAACATGTTGCATTATATATTTTTTGCAATAAATCAATATAGCTATAAAAATAAACAATTCAATGTTATATGGGACTATATGTTACTGATGGCAAAGGCAAAGGACAGGGAAAGAAATGAAGGGTAATTCAACGTTGAATGGATAATGTTAAATAATATATATTTTTTTCATTCCTTCTGCTTTTTCTCACAGTAATGACTGTACATGACTGCAAAAAAAATCAAAGTAAAAAAGTCAATCATGCCAAGTTTAAGTAAAATGGTTAACAGAATTAAATTTTGTGATTATTTCTTTGGTTCTCTGAAGGCAGCAGGGAAGGAAAAAAAAAAAAAAAAACTCAAATCATTGTAAACCAGAGAATGTGATCCATTCTCCCCCTCTTTCTTTTACTGTGAAGCGTATTTCACTAAAGCTCATTTGAGTTCATTCTAAAAAAATGTATCACTGGAACTTTTAGCAAGATCACCAAGGAGTACAAGGATTTCAGCTAGACATTTCATATCATTGACCCTAAAGTGTGCACGCAGGTGTACTTAAATATGACGTCCAGATGCACACTGTACCTAATGCTTATAAGCAGATACGCCATAGCTATTCAAAAACTTTTTAATATATTGTTAATGATCAACTTTGTTTAAGGAATTTAAAGATGCAGATGCATTCATAAGAATCTGTGCCTCAAATCTGAATGCAGAAAAAAAAAAAAAACACAAAGCAGGGAAAGTTTTGCATGCAGGTTACAAATGCCAGGTCGATGGATGAGTCTTAATTTTTTTTCTTTATGTGCTAATTGATTCAGTATTTTTTCTTCCAAATCTTAAAATAGGTACCAGCCTCCGCCACAATGCGAGTAAAGCTCTCACACTTGACTAAGCTGTTGATAGCGCCTGTCAATAGCAGGGAAAACAAAAAAAAAATCTCATTAGCAATTCTTCAAAGGAGCAAATTTTATTATCCACAGGATGTCCGGGGAATTTTTTAGCATTTGATTTCCAGTTTTGATAGTATTGTTATTGATCTGAAGTTTGGCCTGGAGCTGCGTCGGCCAGTCACAACAGATCATTATATTCTTCAGCTGTCAGTCACTGTGATGCTGCACTGTCTGAGCGCTGACAGCCTGGCAGCTGCCTACCCATTTGGAGGCTTCAGAGGAAACAGCGCGGGCCTCTGGGCCACGGACACAACTTCCACAAAGCATCCTTTAGCTCTTCTTTCACAAAACGACGGCTCCTTCAGAAACTCGACTCCAATTCCCTTTTCTCCTTGGAACTGAACAGGCCCATTAGTCACAGCGTTTCCAGGCCTCAGCATCATGTCTGATATGTTTCTCTTTAGTCTTCTAACTTTTTACTGTCACCCACTTGTACCCATTTAAAATAATCAATTTTTCTATCACTAAGCTCCTCTTGCTTGGGCTAAGCACCCCGGACATTCTTTTCAGTCTCCTTTCAAGTAAATGGGTTTGTTTTGATGTCCAGCATCTTCGTGAGGCCACTAATCTTTGCATATTTTTCCTCCTGGACGTGACTGTGAAATGCAGAGCGACGTTTTGAACACATCGAATCCTCACCGTCTGCTCAGAAATTTCGACCCGTTGATTTAAATGAGCAATGTTGTCTTGTACATATTCCTCCCAAAATGTCCATGCTAATTTCCTTTTTTTTCCCAATATAAAAATGAGTCGGGCCTGCCGTCCGTTTCACGATTCATCACCTTGATGCAGGCCGCTGAGTTCTTTGTTCTACTATTTCACGCAAGACATACCAGCTCTTTTTAAAATGCCGATGACAGACATCCAGACAGATTCAATCCCCGTCGCTATCTAATACATTAAGTATAAAAGCACTTTTAAAGCAGGAGACGGACACCCAGAGGCAGTAAGAGCAATTAAGATCAATGGAATCGTGAGCCCCATTTTAGATGTGCTGCTGCATTACGCAGTGGGACACGGAAAAGGTTCCCACTAAATTTTCCGAGTGTGATGAACTGTGAAACGCAACAAAAGCCCTATTATCAGGAGAGGGGTTTTAGTTTGTTCGGCAGTAGACAAAGAGCTGGAAACTAGTACAGTGGAGTACATTATATGATGTTTCACAGAACTGTAGGTAGGTTAAACCCTTTGTGACAGCGGCGCTAAATAGAATTGGGAATACCTGCCTTAGCACACAGTGATTAACTGCAATGAACATAATATCAAAGCTATACGGTGCTGTGAAGAACCATGACTGTACCGGAAAACAGAATCACAGCGGGCTGCGAACATATGAAGTGTGTATGATTCTTCTTATAAGTATTATGTTTGCTTATTTAAGCCAATGTATGAGATATTCAGGGCAAAAGTAAGAAACATTCTCACGGAGAAGCACAGTTCAAACCAAGTCTCTGCTGTTGCTTGACATTGTCACAAAGAGTTAGAGTAATGGTTTCCAGCTTTTTATGGTGAATGGCCATAATCATGCAAGGCGTGAATGTAGTAGGGCAGCATAGTAGCGTGGAGTGCAGCTGTGCAATCCGACAGTACCAGGGCTCAGTTTGTGTGGAGTTTGCATGTCCTCCTTGTGTCTGTGATCGCTTCCTTGGGAGCCATTGTTTTCCTCCTACTATCCAAAGATGCTTTTGAGGTGAACTGGAGGTTCTGGATTGCATAAAGTGTTCAACTCAGCTCAATTTACTTTTATAGAGTACTTCTTCTTACACAGTGACCCAGAGTGCGGAACAACAGATTAACAGAATCAGAACAGATATGACAGATATACATAAAGCCTACAGATAAAGGATTAGCTATACATTTACTCAGAAGAGGAAGTATACTGGCTAAAAAGTAATAAAGTAAACCTCCTGGTGACTAGTGTGTGAGGTGCAGCTGTCCTGCCATTGACTGGCATCCTGTCCAGGGTGTGCCTGTGCTAGCCCAGTATTTCTTGGACTACCATGACCGTGACCAGGACAAGAGGTTAGTGATAAAGGTTAGCATCCTTCCACCTATCATCTTTGAGCACTCCATCCTGGTCAGGGTCACAGCAGTCTGGAGGCTATCCTGAAATCAGTAGACATTAGGCTAGAAAACTACACCTTGGATGAGACTGTCTGTTGTAGCACAGCCACAGCCACACACAAACACATTCACATGCTAGGGACAATTCAGAGTGCCCAATGAACCTGAAACTGGAGAACCCTGAAGAAATCTACACAAACACAGGGAGAATATATGCAACTCCACAGACAATGAGCTGGGTTTGAACAGCTCAGGCACTGTGAGGTGGCAGCACTACTTGCTGTGTCACAGTGCCACCAATATGAATGACTATGTGAATTTCTCCTTTTTTATTTTACTGTTTTTGATGTCAGCATGGTGTATATTCAGATTTGTGTGATTTAAATTTATACTGTAGTATGTATTATCCTGTATGTATAGTGCAGTGTATATTAATTTTACAAATGTATGTTTGGGCCCCATTGTTGGAAATCCCTGGCTGCATGAAGCAATGGGTTGCATGTTTTTACACAGCTAGTTTAGATATTCTGTTTGTTCTTTGGCACATATGTAATATTTCTTAAATATGCTTTGAACATGAGGTGCAAAACAATAATACAACACTGGTAATTGTTTCTTTTAATTGGATCAACAGCAACACAATTTATATTTATCTTTGTACAAAGTAATAATAGGTAATTTTATCTAACTCTCATGCCCTGGATAAAAGAAGAATATTCTAAATGTTATATAATGTGCAGATTTTTTTGTTAAAAAAAGTACTTTAAAAATATTTTTAAATATCTATTAATGCGGAAGGAATTTATACATGTTGTTAATTCAAAGACAAGATAAATATGATGTCTTTCTACATTTTTGCGTTAAATTCTGTAAAAATCTGATATTTTTATGTCATTTTAAGTTTCTGTGTTGCACCAGATTGTCAACAGAATCCAGCAACCGGTACTGCTGAAGCAATTTAGAGGTAGATACAGCCTATACAGCAACATGCAGAGAAGTTCTGACAGTTCTAAATCAATAAAAACGGCAAATACAGCAACTTCTAATGTCCTAGGCCTAAAAGTGGAGACAAGTTATAAATAGATAAGCACATAAAATCTTAAGCAGCTGTTTAAATTTTACTATTACTGGAGGAACTACAGTTATCCCATTATCCGACTCTAATTCATTCCTACAAAAAGGGTTCAATAAGGAAAAATCTGATAAAAGCATATTTCCCATTATTTTAAATGGGAAAAAAATAATGGTACATCTCAAACTAACCAGAAACCACAAACGATTTTTCCAAATATCACTAAAACTCTGTAAAACACCACAGCCCATGCAACATGGTGTGGCACACAACACGCTCTTTGCTCATGCCACACACACTGTGTGCTGCAGCACTGCGTATCACATGCATGCCGCATTGTCACCGTACACTGTCCCCTCTGGTCACAGAAGGGAGACCAGAGCCGTCCAGAAACACAAGCGAGAGACAGGGAAGGACTGGGAGCTCCACATTCCACAGTTTGAGACCCCACCTACAGTTCAGATTCCCTTCTCAAACCAGGAACCAGCGTGACTGTCACAGTCATTAAGGGATGTCTTTCTAGGCAGACATTTTGGAAACAAATTGTGTTGTTCTTAGATCCAACTGACAGCAACAAACAGTCAATATTGAACTTTATGTTAAGAACAAGTGCAGACAACAATTTTAAATGAACAAACAAGGCAATTTACTGTAATAAACTGTTACTAAACTTGGCACAAAGAGGATGCAGGAACAGTGAACTTGAGATGGGAATCTGATGCTAACCCGTTTTTTAAGTCATGAAGCCCGGTTTGACACTTAAATTTGTCAAACCACCTCAGCTGCCTTTAAAAGTCAGCTTTTTCACCAGCTTGTCTCCCTCCACTTCGGCCATCTTCTTCAGATCCTCAAAAATTTGTATAGCCTTCGCCTTCTGCTGGGACTTTGATGACAAGCAACCGCAAAGCATGACAAAACATAGGGGGCATCAACTTGCAAGCAGTTGAGCGACCAAAGCACCTGTCCGTAAAAAATCATGATGGTGCAATTTGGAAATGCAAGCAACGGTATTTATGATAAATGAAAGTACTAAATAAAATCGGACACAGACATGAGACTAATACAAGGCAGCTGTGAGTGCACAATGCAGCAGCTACAGTACTGTTTACACTCAGACTCGTAAAATCTTTTTTTGTGGTGTGTTGGATGAAATGTGCCTTGCATAAAGAAAGGTCCTGATAGAGAATTGTCATATAAAAACCAAAGGCTCTTACAGCGAAAAATATGAAATTGAAAGATTGGATAATGGGGAATGACTATATTTATTTCATGGGAGCAGAATGATTCAGTTTTGTGATAAAAAGGCAAAACATACTGTATATCCACTGATCAATACATTCATCCATCCATCAATACATTATCATTAACTGTTTTATGCTCATTGGGGGCAGGATGATTCGGAGCATGGCCCAGAACGTCTGGGCACTAGGATTTGAAACTACTTCCCGTCTGGGATGCCAGGCCATTGCAGGATAGCTGGGGGGCTAAATATACAGTGTAAATATATGTGCACTCTACACAATGTACTATACAAAAATAAACAATATAACTGCATATGCAAGACACCTTATAGCATGTGCAGGACTATGGCATGCACACACACATCAAGTCACTCAGCACACACAGGGCATCACATTGTGCCATGCAGCAAACAAACAAGGTATTTTGCAGAATTACACTTTATTTATAAAAATTTAAATGGAGACCCTGCAGAAATGCATAGAAAGTGAATATAATGCATGGAACTGTAAGGATATTAATTATATCCCTTACAGCTTGCTGTACTCCACAGTATTAAATCAAAACTCAGTATGGTACAGAAATAAGCAACTTGTGCCACAAGTGAAATGTTTTATTTCTTTCAGATGGATTTCTGGTGCTGCATTATGACTCTGCTTGTGTGTGTGTGTGTGTGTGTGTGTGTGTGTGTGTGTGTGTGTGTGTGTGTATCTGTATGCATATGTGTGGTTACACAGTTAGATAGGTGGTGTACTGTCCACTGGGGCTTGGAGTCCACTGGAGGCCTCACACCTGCCATCGGGTAATATTCTTCACCCCCCCACTGGGATGCTATGAATGAAGTAGAGGTGGAGGTGGGGTGGCAGCTGGTTAATGAAAACAGCACCGGCTGAACGGAAGTAGTAGGGTGCACTTATTGGCATATGCATGTAATGTATGACAGGGCGTGGCCAAGGGTTAGGTGTAATACTTCCCTTCCAAAATTATTTTACGTATATAGTTGTATTTATGTTATGTATATATTACGTTATCTTTACATAGTGTGTACATATGTCAAGAGGAGCACAATCCTAAGAACAGCAAAACAACTGCACTGTACCCCCAAACTCCAAGGAGGCCTGAGTCTAAGGAAAGATATCAGGCACAGTGGAAAAGACCTGGACAAGGAAGGACAGGAGTTTGATGTAAGCTTCGTCATCCAAATCGCTTCCATTCTTGAAAAAATGTCAGACAGAAAATTTTTGGACACCCTATATTTCATTATTTTAAACAGGAAAAAATAATAATGTGTTCCCTGCCTATTCCCAAACCCCCAGTTTCCCCAAATGTCAATGAAACATATAAATAATATAAATTTATATGTTCTGCAATTGGTATACTCAACTCCGTGGTATATATTTAATGAATTATTAAGTTTGTTTGTGTGCAGTACGCAATGATACGCTACAGTATTGGATATAAATAGTTTTCCTTCTAAGCTATACTACAGCAAACCTGTACTGTAATATAAATAAACAAAAAATAGGATAAAGATACATTATTAATGTAATAATGCACAACACATTTAAAGAAGACACTACCATAATGCACCTCTCTCCCCTTTAGTTCTGTAGAGAACCCTTTTATAACTCACAAGCCTTACCCCTTCTAGGTCAACATTAGTATAAAATTTCAAGGCCACACCTAAACATAGAACACCGAACTTTTAAACACAGAATTCCTATAGATATCCGCTTAACACGTAAAACACAATGGGCTAACATCAAAACGGATATAGTATTAAAACAGCGTCAGCCAAAACTTGCTGAACTTGCATGTTCTAATGGTAGCTTCCAAAGACAAACACTTCCCATGCAGTGCAATAAATTTAATTCAAAAGCATTGTCTGAGTGTGGAAGCAGGAAGAAGTTCACAACACTATAAAAGAGCAGGAACAAATTCATTGTGCTATGAGGGAACCATAGGTAAGTGCTGCAGTACAACAAACATGTTTACAGAAATTTTAGCCACAGACTGAATAATGGTGGTGACAGGAGCTACCTCTGCATTTGTGCGGACACCCACAGGCCCGGTGTTGTGAAGTTGTGGTAAATGAGGGTATAACTACAGTATACGTTGCTATGAACAGCTGCCCTACTGGGGCAACCTACTCTGCCACAATATTTTACATTCATTTTAATTTTATATGTTAATACTGTATATAAAGTTATCAGCTATCTGGCCTGTCAAGTGTAACGTGCAACCCCACCCTCACTGCAGGGGGCGCAAGGGGGAGGACGACCACCATCTCCTCATGTGGCATGACAAGACCCAGGCAGCCCTGTGTCGCCGCAGGGAAAGGTAGCCTGTGGCCCAGCTGAGGACAGGGCCATTAAAATTAAAATGTGGAAATGTCCCCGTCACCCCCGTAATGGGTTTCTCCCATGTCCACCAGAGCAGATGGATGAACTTTCAGCAGAGGATAGATCTTCACAAATACACTCTACAACTCCTTTCCTCAGCTTTGCCACCTTTGCACAAAATGACGCCGCTCAGAAATTTGTTTTATTTATGCATTTCAAGAGATTCTCGTGTATGATCTTTATTATCTGCTTAAATTTAGTCTAACTTAAATTTAGGGTGAATGAATGCTTTGGCAAAATTTATATTGGTCATCAGTACAGGGGGGAAAAATAATTTTTGGAATTTTTCTTCTAGACAAACAGTTTAAACAAAGGCCACAAATAAGACAGGGTTACATGAATAATAGAAAATGTAAAGGGCACAAGAGAAGTAGGAGCACAGAAACTGTGCACGTTTATAGCAAACTCTTTATGGTGGCAGCAATAGTAAATTGGAATGTCAATGTTCATTACCATGTTTACTTTCCTAACCAGATAGGATATGCCTCTAATTTGGCACTTTTCATGTTTGTGTCAGAAAAGGTTCTCACTGTATTCGAGCTACAGTTTACCATATTTTTTTCTTATATTTTCATGTCCACCGAACAAAAACACTGTCAAAAAAGTTTTCTTTGTCACCTGATGTCCAAAAGTCCTACTGGCTAAATAATGAATTTGATTTTGAAGGCTGCTAAAATGCAAATAGTTTTTTCATGCTCTAATTCATAGAAGTCAGCAGTTTTGAAAAGCTGCTTTGTACCTCACTTGTGTGTTTTCCACTTTTCCTGAATGGAGCATGAATAAACAATTTCATTAAAAATGAAATGTCACCATTTGTTCGCCTGAGACAACATAACATAATAAAGAAATCCTCTTTCGCCTTCATTGAAATGCATATGTAAATTCCGAGTAACTGACGGTAGAGAAACTCCACTAAAATGTCAGACAAGACCCACTCGAGGAATCTGAAACAGACCTTGGAAGCTGATACTATGTGATGGGTTGAAATGCTTAAAAAAAATAAAAAAAAAAAACACCTGAATCTGCTGTGCCCTGTTGTGCATAAAATGTCAAAATTAAATATAAATTGCAAATAAGCCATCAAACCATCAATACAAATACATACTTCAAGAAAATAGTATATTAAATGTGCGAGGTGATCATATTTCCATTGTTAAAATCCAATTTTCTTCTCCCAACCAGCATCTCAGACAAGAAGGTAATGCAACTATGACCTTCAAATCCTATCAAATTACTTCAGGATCAAGAGGTAATTTTTATATAATTTTTTTCTCCTCGTGACAGATGTAGCACAATCTTTCAAAGTTCCTTTTCCTGTTTTCCTTCAGAAAGATCGCTGCAAATAAATATCTTTACATGGGCACCGCATGCAAGATGAATCTATAATTAAGAACACGTTGCAATAATAACACGCAAGGTCCCCTTGGAAGACCCTTCACGGCATCTCTTAATATGATGTTAAGCAGCACACATGCAGAGGAATTCTTAGTAGTTTCCTAATTTGGGTTTGATCGCTTATGAAATCCACATCGACACTCAAGGGTTTGGGTTTCAGCCACCATCAGCACTCCTTGACCGTAAATTAAACAAAACGCATGGTCGAACCTTTTTCCGTTTCAGGGGCTCCCTTTCAGAAGCCCTTGTGTAACCTCTTCCCAGGAAAGACCTGGAGACAATCCATAATAATTTTTAAAGGAACACATGGCCCTGTTTCGTTTTAAAGCCTGCTTGTTTAGCTAGCTGGCTTAATAATCAGTTACAGAAAAATGAAATTGCTGGTTCATGACATCAACTAGGCGTGCATGATGTGTTAATACGGTGACTTGAGGACACGTATTACAAGCTAATTCTTAGAATGTATTAGATAAAGAGATTTTTGAATAACCTTCGGATTTAAGGAAATTAAAAGAGTGAAGACGCCTATGGTAACTAGGACCAAACCACAAACAAATGAAAACTCTGTGACAGATACTAGAAACTGTGTTTATGGTGTTTATGATAGGTGGGCAATCCATCTGAAATCTGCAGATGTAGTCCTCAGCTCTCCACCTTAATATGAGTTATTATGGACTGATACCAAAGTTATTGTAGAAAGCAGCAGGTGGTTGTGTAAACAGAAGTGTTTTCTGATACGGGAAAGCTGGCGTCACTCTCAGGTATGGCAGGGTTCTCATAACAGTCAGTAAATAATGGAGATGCTTTTAATAAAAACTGAGCATGCCAACACGACTGAACTTCCAGCCACTCAGAAATGCAAGGCTTTCAGCATTTTACACTTGATAAAACGCATTTAGCGCTGCCATTGTGCTCTCCTTAAAATGCAATAAGCCAAATGGAATATTTACAAGCAATCTGGTTTGTAAATATTATCTGAAGAAGCTTAAAAAGTGTTTTGTTCACATGAGGGTGGGAGAACAGATCGACTGTCTCTGTCTAAAGTGGCTGTGTTAAGTAACATGCGTTTCTTTTTGCGGTACTGATTAGTACAGCAAAAAACATTTTAAAATTTCAGTTCTAACTTAAACTGGTGCAGGGACATGATGGCACAGCAAGTAAAACTGGTGCCTCACAGCTCAGGGGGCGGGGAGTCCAGCTCAAGAAAACCTATTTGCCCCATTCCCAACTTCCCCTATTATTGCCTATTTGTCACAATGAATGATGTCACCTTTGGACAAAGGGAAATATTAGACAAAGGGAGCCTGAGTAAACACACAAAACATTTGGGATGATATTCTAAGGACAGACAAGTCAAAAGTGGAACCCTTTGGAACACAAAGGTCCAATTATGCCTGGTGTAAAAGAAATGCAGAATTCCACAGTCAGAACATCACAGCAACAGTCAAACATGGTGATGATGTGGGGATGCTTTGCTGCCTCAGAACCTGGACAGCTGGCCATTACTTATGAACCATGAAAATGATCAGACAATTCTTAAGGAGGATGTCCGGACATCTGGCCTGGAGCGGAAGTTAAAGCGTAATTGGGTTGTGCAGCAAGACAGTGATCCAAAATACAAAAGCAGAGCTACAGCTGAATGGCTGAGATGAAATAAAAATTAGCGTTTTGGTGTGGCCTAGTCAAAGTCCTGACAAACTCAATAAAGATGTAGTAGAACAAGTAGTTCAGGCTCAAAAACCTACCACTGTGTCTGAATTAAAGCAGTTCTCTAGAGAAGAGTGGGCTAACATTACTCAGCAGCGATGTGAAAGACAGAGATCAAGTTATACAAAGTGTTTGCAATTATTCCTGCTATAGGTGGTGCAACCAGTTATTAAGAGGGCAGTTCCTTTTTCCACATGGATGATGTGGGCGTAGGATGACTTTGTTAAATAAATGAAGTAATAATTTAAAAAACTGTGTGAAGTGTTTACTTGGGTTTTAATACTGTATTTTGTCTAAAGATCTAAAACCACATGGAATAATAGGGGAACTCAAGAAGGGGCAAACAGTGCACTGTACATCTTCTCCAAATGTTTGCAGCCCAAAAATATGGAGTGAGAAAGACAACGGCAAATCACATTTTTACGAAACGGTATAAACGGTCGCTACGGATTGGATCCGACTTGATGGCACTTCTGTTCTTAAGTTCTTAGTAACCTGCCAACACCCAGCCTGTCAGTGTTAAAGATCTCAATTGCTGAATCACGTACTGTGAAAATGAGTACAGGCGGTTAAAACTCCTTCCCTAACACAGTTAAAGGCACATATTAATACGCTCATTTATTATTCAGTTGTTATGATGTCAGAGCAGTTAAAAGACAATAGTTTTCACTCATTTGGCTTGTTAGGCTAAAACATTAATTCTCCAGAAAGTCTGCTGAAGTATTAGCCCTTTGGATCACCAAAGAAGTTTATCAGTGAAAGTTAGCTCTTTGAAAGTACTTCTGAGACAGTGATCTAAATAATGTATCCTATAAATAAAACACATTAGTTACAAACACACTAAATAATTCACTGCTTCGAGTTCCTACACAGAAGATACCAGTGCTTCCGTCAACCTCTGTATTTTCATCCATGTCCCTATGTCATATTTATTTTTGCTCTTCTTTAAACTGATTTTTAAGACTGTTTATCTAAAGTAAATATTCATTCTATTGCTGGCATAATGGCAGAAAACTTTTGTGTTTCATGTATTTATGTCCATTCATATTTTGAGTAATCTGTGATTTTAAAAGCGCAGAGCCTAAACGTCAGACTTTCTGAACCTTAACCACATGCATAGCATTAAAAAAAAATTCTGGTTTTCTTTACACGTGGGACTGTCCGGTAATAATAAAACATAGACTCAGTACTTCATTTACAAACACAACTGGGAAAGGAAGTCTGTTTTGTAAATCAATTTTGTTCGTAACCCCCCCCCCAAGTCAGTTTTACCACTGAGTTACAATCAATAAAAGCTTAGCAATGTATACCTCCAACCACTTATTTACAGGTTAGATTCTGTAAAACCATCAGCGAAGGCTATAATAAACAGAAAATCCTCTGCAACCCTTCCATCCTTCCACTGCCTTCAACTCCAGTGCATTTTTTCTTTTTTTTTTTAATTTACTGTATTGTAAATGAAAACTTATTTACATATACTGACTATATGTCATCTCCACATCCACCCTATTCAATGCAGTTGAGTTCATATAGCTAAGTCCAGACTCATGTCCATCATCTATTTCCATGTTTATTTACATCAGTGTTAGTGATGGCTAACCCTTAGCTACATCTACTGTAAAGTACTTTAAATTTTTTATTTCAACATTTTTTTATGCCATAGCCCCTTTTTTCATGTCAAAATCATCACATTAAACACATTATATAGAATTTAACAGAAATGCTTAAATGTGTGAAGATAACATAGCTCAGAAAAGCAGCTCCCTGGATTTTTGGCCAAATAAAACACTCATAACAATTTCAGAAATATAGACATACAATTCCAAAGATAAATATACTTTTCATAACTGCATATACACTGTATACTGACCCTTCTCTCATTTAAAGTGAGCTTGTCATAAATGGGCAAAATCCACAGTAGAGAACCAAACTTACCAAGGCACAGTAGGTCTCTGGGGGGTCTCCGCATGTGATGTTGGGGGGGTCCAATGTGACTCTTAGGTATTTGGTCATATCACCAGCTTCTGGCTGGCAGGCCATGTAATCCCACGTGAGGCCCTCATCAGTGTAGACCTGTGACTTGCACACGTCGTAGTGCCCCCAGGCAGCTGGGTAGTGCTGGGTCGCGCGGCAAAAGCAGGACCATGCGGCCTGCATTGCCAGCAGCAGCACGGGCTGGCGCATTGCGCTGCCTCCTGTCAACGTCCTTTTGCAAAAGTGGCTTGGCTGAACACTTCTCCCCCACCAAAGGGGAAATAAAAACAAAAACAAATAATCAGCTGGGAAATCTTAGAAAATAATCTAACTGGTATTCATCTGAGAGCAATGCGGCATTGCCACCATTCTTCTATAAGGTCTTCTCTAAGGTTTTATTACGTTTCTTCCCCCAAGTTCTCCTGATCAGATTTTGTTTCTTGCAGCAGAGTCGTTGGGGATGGGAGGAATGGGATTTGGGTGAGGTTTTGGGGTTAGGGGGCACTTGGCGGTAGAAGGTATAACAAGATATGCGGGCAGCAGCAGGTGAAGGAAGAGAGGGAAGCCTGGCGAGACGCGCTCCAATCTGCTGACAAATCACACTGCTGGTCCGCCGTCTTAGGTTTGCCTCTTGTCAGACTGCATCTTTCACCTTTGTGCCTGCGCTCTGCAAGACACAAGAAAAAGAAACGGATACCTTTTAGAAGGGAGCTGTCAGTCACAACTGGAACGAGGAGCATGTTGAGATTGCAAAACCTGCACGGGGGTGAAGAAGCTGTGTGCATTTGGTGTAAAATGACATATCTGAATGTGGTGTTTGGCAATTTTATCACTCCTAAATACACAACATCTGTATGCCATGTATGTATACTGCAACATCAGGATGTGACCTCAAGTTTGCATATACCATCACATGCATATAATAAATGAAAACACTAACAGGTTTACACAATGTGAAGGTGAACTCATCCTTAAAAACCTTTCATAAGGTGAATTTTGGGAATTTGAAGACTTTGTTACTAATAATAATTGTATTAATGTCCATACGTTTATGAGTCCCATGAAATCCCATTAAAATAACCACAGTAATTCCAGTGGTTAACATTAGTTCTTAATACAACACAACAAGGCAGTTTCCCTTCATTAAATAACGGATAACTGTCTGCTTGTGCTTGTTCAGCTCTTCCTTAGCCAACACGTACAGTACATCTAAACACACAGAAGAAAAACATACTGTACATATGACACTCGGGGCTTATGAATTACACAAATCTTGAAACAAACAAACAAAAAAAATAAATAAATAAATAAGAAAGCAAGCACAAAGGAAAGAGTGACAAGTTGACATAGCTTGGATGCACATAGTTCACGAAAAAGGGTAATGGAGGTTGAAGACTTAGCATGGTGCCTGTGGCCCTTAAGATGGCAAGAGGCATATGGAATTCAGACTCAGCCTTTGTACGTGCAAAGAAATACCTCATAAGCCTGAGAAGGTGTATTAAACGCAGACCCTCATAAAGTTGAATTCTCCCTACCAGAATGGCCATATTTTATGACTCTACTGTATAACCCAATCACTCAACAGGGAGTTTACTTTGCACTACAGTCTATTACTCATTTGCTATGCAACAGGATTTAAAACATGTTGCCCCCTTTTAGTACTGGATCTTTATAAAACATGGTTGTGTGAAATGCATTACTCAAGGTTAAAACACTGCAAATATTGTATTTCTTTGCAATACAAATTCCGGTAATGTATGTGCTGACATTAGAAGAAGCTGGAGAATTCTTGCTTGACTATGCAGCCTCAGTGCAGTTTTTAAGTATAGTTCTACTGGAAAAAGAGCAGAAACTTGCACAGAAAGAATAATCAATATGAAACTTGCAACCAGTGAATAAGATTATTTGTCACTTTTGTCATGACTGTACACAAAAGCAAATTTGTCAACAGCAGGAAATACTGTAGCTGACCCAGGAGCTCATTATAATCTGAATTTGGTATCAATAAATTTCTTACACCAGGACATACAACGGAAATTCCTTGAGAAAGTGCTTCTTCTGGACAGAAATCCAAGTCTTCGTTAACTTACCTGTTAAAAAAAATGTTTTTTTAAAAAAAATAACAAATCAAAGATTCACCTACATTAGACATCAGTGTTCCCAACTTTAATATATGATATTAAAATAATGCATGCATATATTTGTTTTCTGGTTGACTGGATTTTTCAGTGCTTCAGTCCAACAGTATGAATGAAGATATATTTTATATTACTGTATTGAGGCCTGAACAAACTGCTAGGATGCAAATAGTATTCATAGGTTATAAAAACGACTCCTGGCACATTTCAGGCACTACAATCTTTCTATTCTTTGTTTTTCACTGTTTTGGAATTTTCTCAGTCTGACACTTGATTTGTATTTGGCCAAGAAATCACTGTCAGATAGAGGGAAAGGATATTATATAATACGGGGAGGGCAAAACGGAATGTCAGAAATTGTGCTTTTGGATTATATTACTTTTGTGAGAAAATGGCCGGTCGTTCAAAGAACTGGGATGACAACATGAAATTCATTACCGAAGCAGGAAAATTCATCGGTTAAAATGTACCTACCAGACACTGACACATTTCACGAAGATACAGAACTGCATCCATTATGTCCCTTTTGTCATGTCTTTCCCGTTAGGATTCTTGTGCGTTTAATGCCCACTGCATGGTTAATATCCCCTAGACAACTGCACGAAATGCTGGTCCAAAAACGGAATCCTTGTTTCCGGTTCTGAGTGTGTAAACATAAAACAAGTAATAACTGAACAAATAAAAGCCCATCTACAGCTCAAGAGCAGCCAGTGTGTAGAAGCTGTCCCTCCCCTGACAGCCCTCTGAAGGACCACAATGAGGACCTGCTGAACAGATTCTGTCGAAGCTCATGAGGACTTGCTGAGCAACCATGTAAGTGGGACGTACATTTGAGTGCAGGTTAATCAGCCACTGAAATCAATGCGACTGCTGACCCGGCGCATCTCTACTCCCTAAGTGATCGATCTGTTTGGGGAACCTCTCCATACACCACTCTACAGAGAACTGACTGTGAAATGTCAGCTTCTAACCACTGCGCTGTTTGCAGAAGTCCACAGATGCGGCGGCACAGCCAACATTAACATCCTCGGCAATCGTATGGAAAAAAGATTTGAGGTTTGAGCATTGACAGAGGTGTGGGGTGCAAGTGTTCATATTCTGCTGGTATCTGCATAATAAACAGACAGGCCTCACATAAAATGTTCAGTACCCTTGGGTTTGGAAATGTCTATGCTGGATTAGTGCTAGAAATGCAAAGTTACTCTATAATAACAATAAAGCCTTTCCATACCAGTGTGGTATATTTACGTTAATGGTTCCGTTCTCTAAAGCGACTTATGTTAAGCTACTTACAAGGATTCTTTCTAGTTCTGTGAATTTAGGGTATGTGCCTTGCTCATGGGTAATGTAGGAGGAGGTAGGACTCAAACCTCGGTCTTTTAAGTCAAAAAGATGCAGCTGTAACCGCAAGGCTGACTCACCACTTCGGTTACATGTATTTATACATGACAATATATATTGCACATATGTTGAAGACATGAAACGTAACCTCAACAACCAACAGCTTTTAATTGTTAAACTCAGATGCAGAAAGTCACATTGTCTTAGGTGAAGATCCCAAAAAAAAACTCACACTCACTCAAAAATCATTCACTTTTTTCTTTTCTATGCACAAAAAGAAATGAACCTGAATTGGCGACAGGAAGAGCTGAAGGGAGTGGCAACTACACAGACTTTAAGCTTAATACTGTACAGTTTGGTGATATACAGTATAATGTGTTAAAATTATCTACCTTTTTCACCACTGAACTTGGTATAATGTATATGTGTATACACACACACACTTTAAGAGCATGAAAGTTTCAAAATGTGTGCTGTAGTAAAGTAAGCTACAATGAAGATGGCGTTACGGATGCAGGTCTTGAGACATACAGCTGTATTGCGGAAAAAGGAACTGCGGAATAGGACCAGAGAGGAACTAATTTGTTAAAAGTAACAGCATCAGTAGAACAGCTGAAGAAGAAGCCGATTAGAAGTCTAAGTTTTGGCGCCGAACTTGTAATGGGAGACCATCAATCACCACATTAGACATTTTGCTTAATGCAGGAAAACCGCTGAAGCTCACTGAGTTCAGACTGGGAAAGTCCTGGTTAGGTGCTGGAGGGTGCCAGGTAGACTTTAAGAATAAACTGTTCAAGGGATCATGCTTTCCAGGCCAATCTGCAAGTTTACAGTGCAGACATGTTTTTCCCCACGATTTTAATTCAATTCACTTTTTCCTCTTGCCCTCAAAAGAATTGACCATCACTTCTTTTTTTTTTTAACAAAGCCCATCAGCTGTTTTCTTCAAAGCACAAATCAGATATTAAATTTAAACTTAAATGTATAAATGCTATTAATAAATTCAGTTAATATAAAAGCATGAATGTACAAAAGATACTAAGTACACTGTGACTGAAGGCAGTTCACCTTTGATGAATTGAAATGTTGTTCTGTGCTAAGAAGCAGTGTAAAATATAAGTTATTTAACTTTCACATGTTACGGAAAGGGTCCCTCAATATTCTATTCCTGGCTCGGGGATCATGTTCTGTAGTTTAGGGAATCATGCAACTCCCAGTGAGCATTTCATCATCCTTTATCCACTTTTTCTCTTTACATCAAACATTTATTTGGAAAAATAAAGATTAGAAATCCAAAAAGGAATGGGGAGGGGGAATATGCAGTTTAATGTAAAAAAAAAAAAAAAAAAACAAAAACCTAGCATCAGTAATGTTAGTTTAACAAACTGAAGTTAGAAGAAAATTAGAAAAAGATGGCATGAGCATTAGATAGTAAAACCAGAATAATGAATTTCACAGTGATCACGTTTTGCTCTCCTTAAATTTTCAACCCCAGCAGGAAACTAATTTCTATTTCTGATGTGAGCTAGTGATGCAGGTCTGTTTAATATGAAAAATGTAATATCTTTTAAGTGCACATGACATTGTTTTGATATTTTTAGGCCCACTTTCACTATATCTAAATGCTGTTGACACATCCTAAAAACATAAGAAATTTGGAAGGAAAACCATTCCTTACTACTTTATCTGTTAGTGTAGACTAACAAACAAAAAATACACTTTTTGTTGCAACTTCTTTTAATGTTGAAATAATTTTGTGGAAGAACCATTTGTGTGATTCTTCGTAGGCTTGGCACTCCTTTCTGGTGGCTCGAGCTTAACGGATGAGAATGTATTTTTGGGCTAAGAAGATCCAACAATGGAAAGACGGATGAGCTCATTTTATATTAAAGAGTCATAAATGTTTCAATGATTCTATATGACATGCAAAGAGCAATGGTGGGCGAGACTCCCCCCTCCCTACAACCCTCACACTCTTAAGTCGAGAAACACCCCCATGTGTCCGCTTGCATTTCATCCCCTGGGCCACTCAACCATGGCTGTGCGTTTAAAACTCTGCAGACATGAAGCACCGGTTGCAGGCGCAGAAAACCAAGTCTATTACCCATTTACCTAATCTCTGCAACCTGTGTCTCCTCCTGCCATCCAACACTCCCTGAATCCCTTATCTTTGCCTGTTGACACAGCCTTCATCCTTACACCCTATTCCCTATCTCACTCTCTCTATGGACCCTCTGTCTTTTTCTCTTAGCTTCTTCTCCGCTCTCATTCCCTCCGTCTTCTCTCCACACAGCCAACACCGTTCAACAGCTCACAAGCTTTTTTTTATTTATTCCCCTCATATGGAATAGCGCACAGAACAAAAGTACAGTGAACGCTCAGTGTGCACTGCAGAGGGCCCCTGCCATCGCCGCATCCATAATCTTTACATAAGCCACCTGCCAGCCTGTTCGCTGCGTGAATTAGTGCACAGCCACAGTGGCATCTTCCTTCAGCCTGACAAGCAGGAGATGCATGCAGAATGTGAACAACAGAGCAGGATTCCAAAGCTCCCTCCAAATGTTGCCATTTTAAATAGACACGTTTATTATTGCGCTGACGTTTGTCTGGTTCTGCTCACAAGAGGACGTGGAGACACGTAGCTGGATTTCAGTGGGCTTTTATTTTCAAAACTCCGGGCTGGAATGAGGGGACAGAGATTCGAACTTCTGAACTGTGCTCATGAGTTTCTTTCCATCTCCTGCTCCATAGGGTCTCTCTTCTGAGCATCAAGCAAGGGTTCAAATAGGGCAGTCAAGGGAAGTGCATGCTTGTTTACTGTAAATAGGTACAAATTTTAGGTGCTGTTTTCATTCTGGGTTATGTCAGTCATTTCTGTGATTACAGCTAAAAGAAATAATGGAGGCGGAGGTGCGTTTCTTAGACGAGGATACTCAGAAAAGAGACAAGCTTCGCTGTAATGCAGTCTGACTATAAGGGGTAGTCAAGTCTCAAGGCCCCTAAAAAAGGGAGAAGAAAAAGAATGTCCCTTTAGCTCAGCTGCCACAGTACGCTTGAATTGTCCAGGAACAACACTGCCACTGTCCCCCTAGCGCTCTAAGAATGTGCACTAAGGGGACTGCTGGCTCGACAGGGTGACTCCTGCAGTTCCATTTGTGTCAGTCTGTTTTAGTGAGCGTGGGGCTAAGGATCAAGGGAGTGGCAGGGTTCCTTATCCTTCTCTTTCTCGAGCCACAGCCCCTGCCACCAACCAGACACTTCATTGCGACACAGGAAAACTTCATCCATTATTAAGAACACTTTTACTAAAAGGCTGCCATATTATTCAGCTTTCTCTGCAATATGTCACCCTGGTCAAAATGTTTGCATCAGCTTTTCACCAAATATTAGCCAACATGCCCTGTGCGTACAACAAAAATGAACACCTTCTACAGACAACATGGGGAATATGCTGAGGCACACAAATAGCCAACATCTGGCTACAATGCACTTTACTAGCATACAAAGCTGATGGGAGATTCATTGGAAGTCTTTTAGTAAATGAAATGCTTTCCTTTGTCAGATGTAGGATAATAACAAGCAGATGAAGCTGTCAGAAACAGATGTATGGACATTTAACTTTCATAAAAGTACAACCAGAAGTATAACATATGGTTGCAAGGAAAAATTTTCAAGCCCTTTGGAATTAAATGTATTATTGCATGAATAACTTTGCCGTTGGAGAACACGAATTTTGTTCTGCTTAAGCTTTTCTACTGCTGGGGTCATTGACTTGTTGCAGCACCAAAATTCTATTAAGCTTTGTGAGACGGTCCACTGCCCTGACATTCCTCTTTAAAATTTCTAGATAAATTTAAAAAAAATAATAAATATAAATAAAAATCATTGACTGTGACAGCAAGCTGCCCAGGCCCTGAGGCAACAAAGTGGCCCCAAAACCATGATGCTCCCTCCACCATGCTTTTTGGTTGGGGTAAGGTTTCAGTGTTGGTTTGAAATGCTTTTCTGTTTTGTGCATCTCAACAAAAGGTTTTACTTTTGTTCTATCCATCCAGAGAATTTCATCAGAACCACTGTGAAACAATTAGGAGGTCTCTTGTAAACTTGACACAACAACAATGTTTATTTGGAAAGCAGCAATTTCCCCCATAATGTCCTTTCATGAACGCGTTTTTTATCCAGAGTTCTTGTTATAATGGACACATGAACAGATTTTGGCATGTTTTCGCATATCTTTTGCTTTTGATGTTTTTACAGGGCACCTGCTCCCTCGCAGAGTAATAGAAGGACTGAATTTCCTCCATTTTCAGACAGCTTATCTTACTGTGAATTGAACACTCAGGCCTTTACAAATGCTTTTTTAGTATTTTTGAACTTTATGCTTCTCTGCTACTATGCTAAGGTTGCATGACTTTTTTTTTTTTTTTTTTACATGAGGGCATAGTTCATATTTGCAGCTCTTTCTTGAGAGCATCAGATTCTGTCTCTAACCAAACTTTGTGTCTTTTTTTATTGGGCAGGGCACCTCCAATCTCACCTCAATGGCTGGAACACCTGACTTCAGTTAGCTTTTGGAGAAGTTATTCACCTAGAGATTCCCATATTTTTCCCAGCCCAGACTATGGATGCTTAAACTACATATCATAATAAAGTGCAATTGTTTGTGTGCTATTAGTATAAACAGCCTGTGTTTATGCATGTTGTGAGAGTTTAAATCAGATCACAATTTACAGAACTCATTCAAAATCCAGTAAATTCCAGAAATTTCACAAACTTGCTGCAACTATAAATAAATCTCAGTAATACATCCCCCCCCCCCGCCCCCTTCGCATCATCATCAGGACTTTACTTGGTCTAAGGCAATGCACTGATCCACAATGCTGCACAAGTTACTATTGAAACAAATAAATGAATATACTTTGCAATTTTTCTGCTATTCAGGGAGTATCCTATTCACCGAGTTTGCAATAAATACAAAGACAAAATTTTTCCAACTGAGCCTCTGATAATAAACAATCTTTTTCACACAGATTTTTATTTTCATAATTCCACAGTTCTTACCACCCACTTCAAACTGAGTTATAATCCATATGCATTTTCAGATTAGTTAAAATATGAACCAAAATCCACATAAACTGTTTCATGTAAAACTATGGCAAGCATCAAGAAGTTCATGCACAACAGCCTGTAAAATATTTTGACTGCTACAGAAAAATGTGTAATATTCTTGGATTATTTAAAATAAATCTGCCGGACTTTTCTGCAAAGTACATCGCGATCCTTTTTCGTGGACGTATTTGCAGCTGCAGATATGTAGACTCAAGGGCAAACTTTGAGAGAGAGAGAGAGAGAGAGAGAGCGAGAGAGAGAAAGAGAGAAGGAGAGACTCGCTGTATATGGCTGTACAAACTACACAGATGATCTCTGCGATCAAATTCATATTTTATTCGCGAAGCAAACCTCACACAACGCCTCACACCGAGATGTTGAATTCAAATTGACGGACAAACCGGCGCCGAGGAGTTCCTACTACTTCCAGCAGGGGACGCTGCAAAGACCAAATCTTAAACGAACGCTATGGAAACCGAGTTAGGATTTAGCAGCGTTTATTCCTGATTTACCAGCCGTGTTCACTGAACTTTAAACGAAATTATATCACGCATCAAACAGCACCAAGCTTTAAACACACAACCCTGACACTTAAACAGGTATCATGCACTTTTATCATCTGGCAGATTCATTTCTCCAAAGCAACTTGTATCTATAAATACTTAAATACAGCTGACAGCTGGATAACTTTTACTGCATCGGTAAATGAGTTTATAAGGGGTTTTACTGCGGGAACCGGGGTGAGACGCGGATTCTTCAAGTGCAGCGCGATAGCTCTAACCACTACGCCACCTGCTGATCCCGTCGAACACTGCCGTGCTGCGTTTTAAACATATTCTACTGGATCTTAAACACATGCCTTCACCAAGCAGAACATCTCAACGGGTGTGTTTGCAGGTAAATAAAGTCTTTTATGTACGTATACAAGAACTGTACGCAGGCAAAATGTTAAAATACGTTAATATTAATATTTTGCGTCCGTCGCAAACTCGCCCTGGTGAACTGCTTACGCGAATAGCATGAGGAGAGTTATGAGCCATAAGAAATATTCAACTTTAATAGGCAAAAAAAAAAATACTTACGGACTGAAGGTTTCCATGTGAACAGAGCCCGCGGCGCTTCGGCTGTTCAACAAGTTCTGGAGTGGCCGCCGGGTCCTCTTTAATAAGACTCCTGCCTTAACGCGAACGTGATGACTTCGGAGAAAAAGGAGGAGGAAGGAGAAAAGTTGACGATGCGAGAGTTGAACGAGCTGACCAGACGGAGGTGTTTAAGAGGTTTGTCAACACGCGTCAAGTCGCGCGTTTTTTTTGGGGTTTTTTTTTTTTTTTTTTTTTTGTTTACGCGCGAAGCCGGAGCGCAGCCGCCTGCGTTTCCCAGCACTTCAGCAAGAGTGAGAGTGACGGTTCCCCTGGGCGCCGGGTCAGCACCGCTGCAAAGGAGGACCGAGCACTCAGTGATGCTGGGGGGTGATGTTGCCGTCGATGATGCTGATCATGTGTGGTGGTGATGGTGAGAGCCAAAAACACAGCCGTCCTTCGTCAGACGAACTCTCGCGCGCTCCTCGCAACCCCTGCCAGTTTTCCAGGAGGAAGGCTTTTGGGAAACTTTCAGCTAGGATGCCCCTCTTCTCCCCACCCCGAGCGATCGCCTCGTTTTCCCCTCGCTTCAGTGGGGCATCTCCACAGCCAGCAGGCTGAACTCTGGAGAGCGCAGACAACCACGGTCGTGCTGCCGGGCTCCTCAGACGCTCAGGTGGGACACGGACCGCAGCGAAGAGCCGCCCTCCCTCCTCAGAACATCCTTCCCCGACGGTCGAAGATGCTCCGAAAGACCGAACACTTCGAGTCCATCTGCCGCCGGTGCTCAGCAAACAGCAATCCCTCTCCAAACCCGAACTGCTCCGCGCATCATTCCTGCCAGCATCTGTGCGTCATGTCAGAAGCCAGAAGACACCGGAGGGGGGTTGGGGGGGGGGTTGAGGACTCGTCCTGTCACTCTGTCCACAGAAATATGAGTAGTAAGACAATATTTCCCAATGCGAGCTAATACAGGGATTGCAAGCTGTCTTTCTGCCTCGACACTTGGGCGCGCCCCATGGTCCTAAAGGTACCACTTAAAGTTGCACGTTTCAATTCCGCAAGATCTCATACAAGCCAATAAAAAAGGTAAAACGGCGCATGTGTGCCGGCATTAAAAACCTGCAAAATATCCCCGCTTTGCGCAATACGCGCGTCTAAAGAATGGGACGCACTTGCTCTGGAAGGAGAAAAACGGGCGAGATCGTCACTCCGTGTGGGGCACGGACCCTGGTCTCCTCCTGCGCGTAGCGCGAAAAGTATATTTAGCCTAAATTAAGGTGAGTACGACGTCATTATTATTATTTCATTATTATTATTATTATTATTATGAAAACGAATTTCGGAACAGGTGGATTATGACCCACTCCCCCCCCTCCTCCTTCACGCACTTATACCCCAGTCACCCCGCGCACCCCCCCCCCTTCCCCCCCATGGTTCCCCCATCCTGCGTCTTTCCCGCAGGAGACACGCAAACAAAGAAGCGGCCAAGTCCCACGACGGTGTGAGAAATTAAAATATTAGTCAACGCCGTGTAAAATATGCCATTAAGCTGAGGCATGATGCCACCTAAATAGCGATGTTAAGGTGTGAAATTTAAATGCAAAGGTCAATAAAACTGACCTGGACGTGGGGGTCACGGCTGGCCATGTTATGCCCGTTGCTGCAGCGCTAAGCAACGCACAAACCGAGCTTAAGTCATCCAGTTTGGGTCATTTTTGGGGCAACCGGTTGTGTCACTCGAAGGACCCGGGTTCGAGCACCCCGCTTCTGCCTTCCTTAGGTCTCTGGTGCAAGGAATGTACGCCGAAGTGGCACAGCAAAAACTGCCCTCCTGTGTAAGTGGGTAAGAAATAATTGTAGGTGAATAACTGGCAGATAAATAAATGTGAATTTGGTGTTCATTATTTCCAAGTTTTATTAGGAAGTAATTATTAGGAGATGGCATTATTAATTCACAGTGGAAACTATTTCTGCAGCGGAGTCTCACATTCGGATCTATGGCCTGAAAATAAATCCAGAGCTGAACACAACACCTCCTCAGAGCATCACACCATCCTCACAAAACTTCCATTTTGTGTTTGTGGCTAAGTTCTGTACGGGAGTGTAAATGGGCGGGGGTGGGGGGTGTCGCAGAAGCCGAGATTTTGAAACAGTTACCTAAAAAATTGGAAACCGAGTACAAACAGCTGTCTTTTGCTTTTATTTCTTCCTGCTGAGGATATGAGTTCATGTCTCCCCTTCCGTGTGCGCAATTCCTACTTTACGTGTGCAGTGCAGAAGTGGGCGCGAAAGGCGCAGTAAGCTTGCAAGTGGCTTCACTTGGTTCAACATTTAAGTTAGCCAAAACAATCCGTTTGCAGGGAAAGAAAAGTTACACGGCTGCTGCAATTCTTATATAAAATCCAGCTGAGAAAGATGGAATAATAGGATGAATTTCCAGACGCGCTGCGACCAATTTATTGAAAAGCCAACAAATTCGTGACACAATTTTGTTTTATTTTGAGACGGATACTCTCTGCTTTATTCCACTCTTTAAAATGTGCATTCGGTGTTATAAAAAAAACAGTGTTCATTTGTTTAAAAGCAAAACGCTCCTTTGAGGAAATATGAGCCTAATAATAAAGGGAAATATTTGCACCTTCACTTCAGTGCTGTAATGCGGCTGGGGGCCAATATGAAAACATCAGCAAGTCAAGAACACTTGTAATAAATTTAAGAAAAACTGCAAAGGCACTGAAGAGGGTCCATTACTTGCGTTTTGGCCGTCCGAGCAGGAAGCGGGAAACACATTCCGTTGCGACAAGAAGAATTTTTTTCTTCTTCCGCACGCCACGTGAGCGGTCCGTTCACGCACGGAATCTGCGTACAGGAAAACCCTGGACCCAAAAACGGTCCGGATTCGTCAAAAACGCGAGCAAAGCAATGCGATCGCGCACCGACGGCGGCGGACGAGCTCTTACGAACCAAGGCCCTCATAAACACCGGCAGGTGGAACGGAGGCGAAAAATAGCGACGCCCTTTTTTTTTTTTTTTTTTTTTTTTTTTTGCGCAACGTCCCGTCTTTTGGGTCCCCCAACGCACAAGTTCCGAAGTTGGCCTAAAAGCTGGGTATGAAAATGAAGGCTCACCTTTGCGTCCACCGGTTCGTACGGAGCGTCCGGACCGTCCGGCGCGCGCACGTGTGCGGGGCAGCGAAGCGGCACCATCCTCCGTGCGGGACTCTCGGTTACGGAGTCACTCTGGGACGCCCGGGGTTTGACCGCAGTCCGCAGGGTCCCGAGGGGTGGAGGGGAGCAAGAGGAGGAAGAGGGGATGCCCCTTCATCCTCAAGCACACACCCACTGCTCTTATTCATCGCTAGAAACCTCTCATCACGACTCAACCCCAGTGCGAGCCTCCGGTGCGAGAATCGGCTGCGCGCAAACGCTGCGCTCACAAAACCGGGCCATGTGGTTCCGTCCATTACGGTCCACCGCGGTCCACGAGTTCGCGTTCACTTTGCGCGCAGTTAGCGCCGACGTGGTAACGCCTGTGAGAAACGGTAAGGAGATTCTGCACAGGTCAGAAAGAATGGGACTGGCAAACTGGAGACTTTGCCAATAAAAATGTAAAAATAAAATAAAAATGCCAAAGAAAAATCACTGCACGTAACAAACGTGGGGAAGCAACATTTGGGGGCTGCCCCGCTCTGTGGAGGAAACGCTGGCCTCGCAGCAGCACATTTTCACAAAACCCACTGGAGAAGAAAAATACAGACCGGTGGACTCTTTTTTTCAGGCATTCTTCCGCTTTCCTCTTCATCCATCTTGTTTTAAACACCGGTTGCGTTTATTAATCTCCGCTGCAAGTCAGGTGTTATGAATATTATTTACCTCACAGCTCTGATCCACTCATCCAGCACTGTGGACCCCCACAGCTCCAACCTTATTTCCCACTGTGATGACTAAGTAACACTTTTCATATCTTAGTTACACCCTATTATTATTATTATTATTATTATTATTATTATTAATAAAGTTTTTTTATGATGCACTTTCACTGTTCTAGCTGTTTTTATTCACTTTATTATTTTTTTGCCTGAAATGTTTGTCCAAGGTAATTGATATCGCTGTTTGAACAACTGTACCATGATTTGCCCATTAACAAAGCATTTTATTTTTATAGTATGTATTTGGAGCACGGCAGCTTGTGGGGGATTCAAACTGAGGACTTTCTGGTCTTGGAGAGGGCAGCCTACTTCCAAAACTCAGCTGGTAGCCTTCAGGGGTCCAGTTCCTTGAATCCAAGTAACAGTACTATGGTATTTCAGCACAAAGGTAACAATCAAAATCACCCCGACTCCGCAGCTGTTTATGTTCACAGCCCTTTTTTGGCCTAAGTGTGCTGTGCACCATTCATTGTGCCTGTTATACAAGTCAGTATGACAATAAAGAATTATTGATTCTCAATTCCTTGTTACTTCTGCAGCTTTTGCGGGAAGGAAAAATCATCTCCAGATTATCACAGCCCATATTAGCCATTCTACAGCGAGTAATGAAAAGTATACCAAGAACAGACAGCGGCGATATTTTAAACAAAAATGGGATGCGGTGCACAATACGTAGAGCTGAGGTCAGAGGGGTCACTGTAAAACGGGCCACTTCAATAGAACTGTACACCACGAAGTGTATTAGCACATAAACCCTTGGCAGAAGTTATGTGACCTGCAGTATCAAACTGACCTCATTACACTGATTCCACTGAAAAAAATCCCCACAGTGAAACTGCTTCCACGTTCTTGATTGCTAAGCAACTAAAAGCAAATCTTAAAAAAAAAAAAAAGATGAACGGTATCAATAACATTTTCCGGCAATAAAATATTTCACACTGGAAAAGAAGTCTGTGTACGTGTGTGAAAGGATTTGAGCCTTCGTCAGGTCCTCCTGTGCATGTATGAACAGGCAGAAAAATACATCCTGTACTCAACACAGTTTTCCAGGCAATGGATGGGGTGCAGTCACATTTTATAACTCATTTCAAAATCACTTAGGATTAAAACGTTCAAATAGCAATTTGTTATATTTTTGACTTGGTGCTGCGCTAAAGCCCTACCTCTTGCATGTGAGATTGGCTTTAAATCTAAGAGCATCCAGCAAATACCTGGACACCCGCAAACGCGATGGAAAGACACACCAAGGGTTCCTTTCCCGAAACCTTCATGATGATCCCGACGTTAATAGATTTTTTTATTCATCTGTTCTGATGATATGATGCTTTGGGGAAATTCACGCTGGAGCAGCTTTGCAAAATTAATCCACAGCACTTAATTTCCCATGCACTTCTGTGAGTGGAATCCATCACTGCTTCCTCAGACATAAGTGTTTAACTTACTTGTTCTTTTGTTTACATAAGGAGACCGATGAGGTCTGAAGTAACCAAACATGTACAGCATGTATTATAACCCTGTGCATGTTCTGAAATAATGGTTTTGATTTTGATTTTATAAATTTATTGTTTTGTAGGACTCTACTAACTGATAACTCTATTGGCTATACCTGTCCCAACTTAATAACAACTTAATATAGTCTCAAAAAGTTGAACAGAAAGGGCATTTTGTTCTACTACCACAGTGTCCTTTATTTTTTATATGTCAGCAAAACTCAAGCACCACACCAAGTACAGTGCATAAAAATACTGCAAGTATGTACTTTATATTTGAAAACATCTTCCTATGTTTCTCTGCTGTCTATGCTTTTAAATCCTCTTTTCCTCATCTGTCGCTTTCAACTTTTTAAAATTGAAATATGATTTGAGGTAAAAAAAAATAGGAAGGAATTATGTACAATTATAATGAAAAAGGTGCATTACTGAAAAGAGATTATACTGCCCTGGAGCCTGTGGATTTGTACTGCCCGCAGGGAGACTGGGGTGCTCCCAGCTGATTCCAATTTGTATTTGAGTTTAGATGGTGTGTGTGTTCTGCAAGGTATGGGCGATGTGTGTGTGGTGCCCAGTGAAACAGGGCATTCCTTATTCCTCTGCAGGTTCACCAGCATGTTCACCTTCGTATGGCTCGGCCTTCCGCTGGAGTTTGTTTGGTCAGCATCAAGCTATGTAACATTACATAACATCAAGCTATGCGTGTATATACTATATATATATATATATATATATATATATATATATATATATATATATATATATATACACACACACACACACTAAAAGTGTAGAGGTGGAAAGGTAAATAATATTAACACATCATGCTGTAAATCACCAAACTGTACAGTTTTGAGCTTAAAGTCTTTGGAGTCGCCACCCCCTTCACCCTCTTCACCCCTCTTCCTGTTGCCAGTTCAGGCCTACATTTATTTTGATCATAGAAAACAAAGTATATTAAAAATGTTCAAAGTGCATACAAACTATATATATATAAAAATTCACAAACTATTACAATATATAAATCTGAAAAGAATACATGAATCTGTGCTGAAAAACAAACTGCTGAAGATGTACAGTAAACTGGTTTAGTTTGCTCTTCTCAGTTGTTGATGGCAAATTTACAATTTGAAAAACTTCGACATATTTTGTTTAATACCTTTTGTTAGAGCTGTCCGTAGTACTTTTGGGGAATCTATGTAAATTGTTGTTTTTTCATTGGACTCTGTTGTTTCCTTTTAATGGCAATGGGGACACTGGAAGTTAATGCAGAGACCGTATTAATAACCTCATTGTAATCCTGCTTCTTGGAAAATGTGGCAGCATTACATTTTTAGTGCGGCCGAAGAGTCAGCGGAGGAAGGCAGCCTTCTGCTACTGTGTCATCCACGCAAGGACAGGTGCATCTGACTGGCAAGGCCAAGTTGCTCCGGCAGCTCTAACATGCTTTCAGAAGCTTTTTGGTTCGTACTAGAAAAACACACACACACAGACTAATACAGAAATGAATCTGACTGCTTTAGGGCTATGCCTAAAGTCTGGAAACAACATCAGACCGTTTGTATGATGTGGAATTGAAATTTAAAAAACCCGCCACTGTGAAAAGCCTGTGAAAAGACCCCATGCCAAAAAATTCACTACTTATTTTTTATTTTTCTGTATACACTTGTACATCAACTTCAGATATTAAATAAAGCTGTAATGAATTAAACAATTGCTCAACCACTTTTGTTTATTTTATTTTCAGCTCCATATTCAGTGCGGGATCTCAGTGTTCCTCTGTCTTGGAAAGATGGAGTTTGAAGCAGGATGTACTGTCTTTCACAGGATTTTAATGGGGTTTTCTTTTGTAACCTTATGTGTATAAGGGATTAGCAAGGACCGTATTAAAACATTTTTCATTGAAATGCATCAGTGTTTTCACTTGCAGCTGAGAACACAACAAAGCTGGTGAAAAGCATGGGGACGATTCATCACGTAGCCATGTTTCTCAGCACCTGGTCACTTTCAGTTTGCAACCAAAATGCATAGCAATAAACACAGACCTGTTTTTGTATTCTGAGTAGCTTTCAAAATGCTTACATCATATCAACTGTACAAAAAAATATGCTGTAAGACTTATAATGTTAGCATTAAATTGTAATAGCTGTGCACACTGCAAGCTCCCTTAGATGTAAATGTAACAAAGTTGGTCTTGCATGACCACTGAATTTGAAAATGAAAATTCGAATGTGAAAACCCAAACCCAATTTCACTCCACAATGGAGAAATTTCAGAAAACAGTGAAGA
Organism: Heterotis niloticus; assembly: GCA_018136845.1. NCBI lineage: Eukaryota > Metazoa > Chordata > Actinopteri > Osteoglossiformes > Osteoglossidae > Heterotis > Heterotis niloticus. The sequence goes on from CM030905.1 coordinate 12,457,462, forward strand.
TAGTTGAATTTAAAAATGAACTACTGAAATGCTTCTATCTTTGAAAATCAGTGACTATAAAGTACGTAAGTACGTCTGCTTATGCGATGAGCTGTTGAAGGTGTGTAATTTTCTGTGAGTTGCCAAATTAAAAAGGAGTTTCACTCCACATAGTTCTCCCAAAGTCCTTGCCATAGACGAGGAACTCCTTTGTTCCTTACAGCTGCAAGCTTTGCATTAATCTTACTGTCAGACCTATCGTCACTACAAGATGAACTTTATATAAGATAGGACAGGTGCATGGCCCTATTGATTTTTCACACAATTACTATGCAACAGAAGACAAATAATCCCATTTCAAGGTTGCAATTTAATTTGTGTTCATTTTAAAGGAATGAAACACTAGTGAAAACCTCACTCGTGCTTAGTTTAACGTTTAACGGGTAAAGGGCCCAGTGTCAGGGTGGCAACGTGCCATTTTCAATGCTCTGGGAGCCGGCAGTGCAGATTCATTAGGTTGCAATACATTTCTACTGAATGAGAGATTGAAACGAGGACAAAAACCCAAACTTGTGGGCACTCAACGTGCGTGTACCAACAACCTGCACGAGCTTCAAACTCCGCTTTTTATTTATGTGAGTAATGACCAATAAGTGTGCATTCCAGGTGCCTTCAACAGAGCTAATCGTCTACAAGAATAAAAGCGTGACTTGAGTCTCAGAGTGGAGCTTTCATTTATTCTTCAGCAGCAGCACCTAATTGTTAGTCTGCAGCCCCCGTCAGATCTGCTTTTGGTCTTCTAGTCATTTAAAAACCAGCAGACATCACTTTATCTGGTCATACTTGACTGCTCTGGGCTTTGCAAATATCTGGGTTGTTGTTACACATTACTTGGGGATTTTTACTTCTGCTATAAATTAGAAACACGTCTTCATGTATGGACTTTCTTAGAAATTCTATCCAACTTCTATCATCAACCACTTTACTTGGTGAGGGTCACGCTGATCTGGACCAGAATCGGATCAGTATCACAGGAGCCAGGTCAGTGCAGGGCGGACACACTGTCACAAACTACGGGCAGTAGCGACCCATGAACCTGAGATGTGCGGCTTTGAACTATCAAGGAAATTGGAGAACCTGGCGGAAATCTCAGACATGTGGAGAACATGAAGACTCCCCACAGACTGACCTGAATTCAAATGCACACCTGAGCAGCTCAGATGCTGTGCAGCAGCAGCACTACTCACTTAACCAGCACTGTTGCATTTTTCTTCCTGTACATCATGCTTAAGTACATAGCTGGTGAATACTAATCTTTGCAAAACTATGGGACAAAGGTTGATCAGTATTTGATATTATGTTTAAAAATATCACAACTATCATTGCTATGGAATTCTCACTAAGGCATAAGATTTAATAAATGTAAATGTAGTATAATTACCATGTCTGCCTCTTTGCTCTATATTGAACCAATATTTCACAGTGTGAAGTCATAAAATTAGGTTTTTATACCCCTATTGAACTTACAAAGTTTTATCACCTTACAGATTCGATCTAGTGTCTGGCATGCATGTTTGTTTTCAAATATGGTTTTAAACTGGAAAAAAAAGTACAGCAAATACAGGAAACGGTTAAGAACAAAGTTAGTGTTAGGTGCTAATTCAGCTTCACTTCATTTAATGATTTGGATTTGTGGATTAAGTGGCACTTCATTTTACCACTATTCTGTTTATAAATAATTTATTAAGGCAGCAAAAAGTTAAGCATGGATACATCTATAGCATAGTATTTCATTCTGAAGTACACAAACCTACAGTGAAAACCATCTGATTCTTGATCGATGCCTTATTGATGCAGGTTCTGAAAGCTTAGGTTAAAATAGAAATATAAATGAATATAAAGATGGATGATTTAAGTAATGATGTGTTATCAGAATAGGCAATTTTATTCTGCTCAATTTCAACATATTCAAAAATGTTGACAAAGTAATACTGGGCATTTTAATAGTTATGTATATATGCTTCTCTAAAAAAACACCTGAATACAGTCATTCATTGGGGTAAATGTTACATGTAACAGTACACATGCGGTAAATAAATCTGAGCTGCATTTGAGAATTCTACGCATGTTTAAATTATTCTGTACTGCCTTTCTTGCCTTTCCAAGGGGAAGATTTTGAGCAAAATGCAAATGCGCCAGCCCTATTCCCCACAGGCAGCAGGGGGCGTAGTGGTTGGAGGAGCTTCGAATAAAAGTGTCTGCTAATGGAATTGGCGTGAACGTGACGTTTAGCGGTGGTGGTGGTTCAGAAGCTCCATCCCATGAGTGACCAGACTACGACCAGAAAATAAATAATTTATTTAAATATACAGAACACAAGCGCAGACACTTCAGCTGGCGAGGGTTTCACAGGAATAGCCGTCGGGTATGGAGAAGGTCTTGCTCTTCTTCTTGAGGCTCCCTATGGAGTACTCGACGTGGATGCAAATGTGGCGGCTGCTCTCCTCCGAAGGGAACATGCGAATCTCGCCTTCCACTCTGGTGTCCTGCATCACGTCGACCGGCTCGTCCAGGTACAGCACGGCCTGCTTCCAGTGGGTCTCGGGCTTGAACGGGGACGTGGAGAGCACCAAGGGCTTCTCCTCCCCAGGGAAGGACACGGCGAACCAGACGCACAGAGCGCTCACCGACGCCGATCCGAAGCACTCGCAGCGGAAGGTGCCGCGCACGTCCCGCAGCTCCTCCTCAGCGACCGTGTGGAGGTCCACATCCGCGAAGCGCGCCGGGTGCGAGAGCACGTCCTCCACGGCAACGGGAACCACGGCGATGTCCCGGTTCATGATGCACCGGCGCGCAAAGTCCGCCATGCAGGACATGTCCACACCGTAGCGCTCCTTCACCGAGCCCCAGAAGCGCAGGCGCTCCTCCAGCACCAGATCGCTGATGGGCGCCACGAACAGCTCGGCCCGGGAGGGCAGCATGAGGCCGCCGGGCCGCAGCCACCTGTCGCGGGCCACGACCACCGAGTTGAGCATGGATTCGTGCAGCAACGCGTAGCCCATCCACTCGCTCACGATCACGTCCACCCGCTCCGGCAACTGCACGTCCTCCAGCCGGCCGCGGATCACCTCCACGCGGTCGTCCACCGCGTTCAGCCGGACGATCTCGGCCGCCTGCTCAGCGATGGAGCTCGCCTCCACCGCGTACACTTTCCTGGCGCCGGCCTGCGCGCAGAAAACGCTGAGCACGCCGGTACCGGCGCCCACGTCCAGGACCGCTTTGCCGCGAATGGCGGCGGCGTTGCGCGCGATTCCCAGCCGGTACGCGTTGGTGCGGACGCTGTCCGCGATCATCTCCTCGTGGATGCTCACGTCCGAGTAGCTGTCGAAGTACAGGTGGTCCTGCACGCTTTTGTCCAGCTTCCTCTTCTTGGCACAGCGCGACATACCTGCGACGCCCCAAAACTCCTGCTCGGTCACGCCGAATTTCCACGCTGCCCGAACTTCCTGGAGACCGACGTGCCGTTGCATCACGGTAGTTGTAGTTTTGGCAAATGCGAGCCATATGGGACGAAACGGCGAACGTCCTGCTTTTTAGACTACACGTCCGACAATTCCTTCGTACTTGTCATAAACTGTTCAGTAATAGTCGTTTTATCATAACTTAACACGAGTTTCTTTTCTTTTCTTTTCACATCGTTGCTCTATATAGACAGCACAGCGCCTACAAACTCTAATGCTGACTTTGTGAAAACATTGTACAATTTTTTTTTTTTTTTTTTAAATCAAATCGCTTGTCTGCATCAGTTTCTTTCTCTATCTGCGCGGATGATGTGGATTATATTTAAGATAAAATGTATTCACCCATCCCAAAAATGTGTACATATGTACATAACATATACCCTGGTCTACTGGTTAATGTATCTGTATATACAATTATAGAGGCAATTTTCACAAATTATAACATTATAATATAATATAATATAATATAATATAATACACATGTATGCATGTATATGTTATTATAACAGATAACAGCTCAAGATTAAGCAGTTAATGATAATTTATGGATGGCAAGGAGAATTTCTTTCAAAATTTTCACCAATAAGCCAAGATGGTATATAACATATCCCATAATAAATAAATTTCACATTTTTATATGTTTGTCCTGGCAACAAGCACACATACCATCCAAGAAAGTTTCCAGATTCAACTAGATATGACTGTTTATGACATCACTTAGCTGTATTGTGCAGCTGATCTGTAATCCACATCAAACTTTGAAAGTTTATAGATTAAATAAATATGTTCATCCACTTTTTAAAAGTTCATATGTAAAATATCTTATGCATTCTGATGCAAAAGGACTAATAATTACTATACAGCATTGAAATTTCATATAAGAATTTGTTTCCTACTGCCACTACTATATAAAAAAAGCTCATATTCTTAATAACTGCAAAAACATAATAATATTTGAGTCTAACAGTTTTGTTTCCTAACAGCCTCTAGGAGTTCAATAGTAGGGTGTTTTACCTATCTGCTGCAAACAAGGTGTGATGATAGAACATCTGTTGGTTATCCCTGTTTTTCCTTAATGTTCAGGCTTAGTAAAGTCAACATTCGTAATGGTCTGTTCGGCTATATGGCGATTTCTTTTGTACTGTGGAGTGCAGTTCCAGAGGCTGAAGAAGCTCCATCTATTTCCTGCCCCATTTAGCAAATTGGGATGTAAAGTGAAAATTGGAATGCTAATGTACTGCAGGTGCTGGTAATAAAGTAAATCACAAAAGGAATTGTGGTTTTCTTCAATACATGCTGTCAGAAGTTTGCAGCCTGACAGTTATTACCAAAATACTGTACAAGTATCATTTTTGCTATACAGGAGTGACTAAGCACACAAAAAAACTTTGCCTTGATTATACTTACTAAGCTATTTATTATTTCTGGTTTTGTTCATTTGACTCAATGACTTTTTCCCCAGAATGAAGCCACCAATGATGAGTCGGTCTGCAGTGTCTTTTAGACAGAAAATGCCAAGATAGTTTGTAGGTCACTGACACAGAGCAGCATCTCTGCACTCTGATTTGTTGCTTGTTACACTGCATGGTGGTATGTTTATGGTACTGGGGTATATTTGTCATAGGCAAGTCTGTGGGCAACTCTGTCATGGCTGAGGAGCGGAGAAATACTCCCAGTTCACCATTTGACTGGGACTCTGTTACCCAGGGAACATGCGTGCTGTGGTAAGGAAATAGTGCATAGCAATGAAACCTAGAAGTATCCATGATACTTGTTCTTCTCAGTGTCAACAGGCCTGCACTCAAGCGCCAGGCCTGGAGTGACATAGCTTCTGTTGCTGCAACCATCATTACTTACAGGCCAAGAAGAATCAGCCTCCAAGAAAAGAAAAGATGAACAGAAAGCAAAGAAAAACAATATCATATATTTGCCATTAGTGGCTACTTAACTGCAGCAGTGCTACAGTATACTGTATTTTTTGTTTTAATTGTGCATGTATTTTAATATTTATGCATAGCATTTGTATACAATATAGATGGCATGGGGTCACAGTGAATGGACTGTTCAGGTGTGGGTTGGAGTCCAGGTCAGTCTGTGGATGTGTGTGCATGTTCTCAGCATGTCTACATACAGTAGGTTTCCTCACACAGTCCAAAGACATGTGTCTCAGGTTAATTTGTCAGTCTAAATTTCCTGTAGTGTGTGACGTGTAAATTCAGGGCGGCCTGACACTCAGTGGTTCAAGAATAGGTTCCAAACCGCTGCAACCCTGACCAGGATAAAGTAGAAAACTGTGATTGATAGATCAACTGATGTACGGTTCAGTGATGCATTAGCATGCTGTCTACATGTTTGTATAGGTTTCCTCCAGAAGCTCTGGTTTCCTCACACATTAAAAAGGCATGTGTTTCAGGCAGATCGGGCTGAGTTGTGTGTGTGTGTGAGAGAGCGATGGATAGATAGAGAGAGGAGGGACAGGGTACAGTCTAATTATTCTCCTGCCCTGGGCTTCCCAGACAGACTAACAAGAGTGAATGAGTGAAGGTATTAAATTGTGGAAGGGCCAGTGGGGGTGAACAACACAATGAGACAAACTCCACTTGTGGTAATTTAACCCAGTTTAATTATTACAATATTGCCTTCAACAAACAACACAAGGAGTTATTGGGGATGGTGGTGCAGGAATTGAAGCAGAATCCAGTTCAAGTGCACAAACTCAGGAAACCAGTGCCTGGGTCTTCATGTCTCAGTCAGTCTCTGTCAGACTGAATAAAGCATTTGTAGAGCATTCGTTGCACGTCCTCTTCCACTTTGCTGTCTCAGACCCCACAAATTTATATACTGCACACACACACACACACACACACACACACACACACTTGAATTCTTGCTGTTGTCAAAACTCATTGCCATCTTAATCATGAGAACTATGAGTGCATGAAGTTTGCAATATGCATTATTTTTTATATTACATTTATTTTTAAAATAAACTTTGCTGCAGAATTACAGAACATGTGATATCCGGTGCAAATAGTAGGAAAATATTTAAATCTACTGCAGGGTTCAAAGCCAAAATCTTTTGAGTGTGAGGCAACATGGCTACCTTTTGAAGCATCACCTTTCCTTGAGGTTCACCAATGACCCTTGAAACAAGTGGGTTTTTTTTTTTCTCCAGAAAATATGGTTGTTACTGTAATGGTTTAAAGTTTATTACAAAAAAAAAAAAAACTTCAGAGCTTTGAATATTTGAATAAGTATTCAAGGGCTTTACATACTTATGCAAGCAGCATATTTCAGTTTTTAATTGTCAAATAAATATCTGAAAACAATTTATTTTGGCTTGGACAATTTAGTGTTCGAGCGTACGAGTTCACAATAAAAATACTGATTAATAAAATAAATGCAAGTAAATTTTATAATGCACACAATGCTAACAACTTTCAAGGGGTTTGAATACTTTTGTGTTAAGAATTGTAGTCTTTGAAAAACATAATAAAAGCTTTGTTTATAAATGAAATGCTTTATCAGGAAATTGAACAGCATCTGCTTCCTTGTGTATTAAAAAAAAACATTTCATTCTTGTGTAGAATTGTTGGTAACATAGAGAGCAAGGCCACAGGAGGGGACACTGGGGGAGCTTCCATAACCCAGTTTTTATTCATAAACAAGCAAAAATACATAGAATATGGCTCATAAAAGCATAGATCTAAACTTTAGTCTTTAAAATAAGTTTAGCTGTCAGTGCTTTCTGTCATTAAAGTATAAATATATTTTATGTGTATGTTACGATACAATAACTTACATATAAATTCAAAATTTATTTTCCATCCTGTATACATTTATATCTATATTTTTTGCATTTATATCTATTTACCTCCTTTCATGTTGAGAGTCTGTAAGGGGTGCTGGATTGATTCTTAGAAAGCCCAGCGCTGGCCTGCTTGGGGGGGGCGCACCGGCTGTAAGTCGAGTGTGTGGAGATGGTGATGAGGTTTGAAGTCTCCTCCGCCATCCGTTTCGCGGATGAGCGCTAAGCAGCTGTTTCCACTAACCGTGGCCATCTGTGGAGCGCTGGCACGGCGCCAGTCCCCATCTGAGCAAAACTACATTTTGCAGAGTGATGGATGGTGTGATTTGTATTTAACCTTAACAAACGATAATGCAACGCTTAACGTCTGCTTAAAGAAGCGCTCTGGCAAAACATACTTCACTACAAATCTGTGTCCTGTGACTTTTTTGGAGGCCTGCAATACTAATACTTGTAGATGCTCATTTACTGAGTCTTATGGTTATAACACATCTCTGTTTTTCTCTGTTTTCTCATTTGTTTAGCTCCCTGAATTTACTGTAATACTGATGTTTGACATTTGATAATACATGTCATTCACAGAATCACATATAAATGATAATAAAATGTCTATGTATAAAATGAATGCTTTCACTTTTTGATGTATAATTTTTATTTCCAGATTTATTCTTTCAAAATTTAGTAGAGAGTTTAAACTGTTATGCAAAATGTGATTTAGCGATGTGGCAGATGAAGCATGGAATTTTTAACAGTTGGTTAAAAAATAAAATATTCTACAAAAAAGAAAAAAAAAAAGATTCAAGCACAAAAGGATGAGCCGTTGTTAATACCAACAGGGATAAATATGAATTGTGACTTTTTTTCTTACTGACCCTCACATTAAAATCTGGCAGAATATTTAACTTCATGCCCAAATTTTATTGTCTGTATTTTGACTTGAATTAATGAAACATTTGCTGTAGATCAAGTTCAAACCAAATAAGGAAAATAATTTCAAAATAACTCATTTTTGTGGGTTTTCTTACTCACATAGAGGCTCATGTCACAGTCATGATAATTCTACACCAGTATTTTTTTTTTATTGTGTTCTGTGTTTTTAGCATAGTGATTTGGCAGTATTGGATCCCAGCATGAAACAACTTAAAATTTTAATAGAGAATCAGTGGTTTTAAAAGGAAATCTGATTTATGGCCAGATCATGCAAGTACAGTTGACCTGGGTCACAGAAACATGGGACACACAGAAATATCTTTAAAAGCAAGCAATTTAGTTTTTCTTCGAAGACCCCAGTCTGTTGGCTAGTTTCATAATGCGAAAGCACCGTGCTGTGTATTTACAAAATCCTGGGCCTAAATGATCATTTTATTCTTACTTTAGGTTACATACATACCATGTAGATGCTTTTAAAGAAGTTTTAGAGCCTGAAAAGTCTTGGATGACTAAAAAAAGACAAATATACACAGACATCTGTACCTGATCTCTTCTTAATTAAACCAGCACATCTCTGTTTGCTGATTTAAACCTTTGCTATGTGTGGCTTTACAGGAAAATTATGTGCAGGCAAAAAGCATTTGTTTAGTGGAGCTGGATAATGTTTGGGGATTCCCAGAATAATTTTAAAACCTGGGGACGGCTTTATGTAGAATGCAGGCACAGAAAGCAAAATTACTTTGTGAGATGCACATCACCAGCCTGTTATCCTGGTGCAGCTTGGTCTGTGTGTGGAAAAGTGTACCAGTGCTTTGCGTTCCATGTGTTAAGGCATTGTGTCTTAGACTGCTCTCACGCCACCCCCTGCCCCATGACAGACACCCCAAAAAGTAATCCCTGTGTTGTGTTTCAGACAGCTTTTAACTTTTGGCATTCTGGTCCAAAAGTAGGCAGCATGTTATACCTGTTTAAAAGATAATAAATAAAAATTACTCAGCGTCGCGTGAGTAGTGCTGCCGCCTCACAGCACCTGGTCTTTTTGGGCCTAGAGTCGAATCCAGCTCAGGAGTCTTGCACATTTTCCCTGGGCCTGCATGGGTTTCCTTGAAGCACTCTGGTTACCTCCCACAATCCGAAGATTTGCAACCAAGTAACTCGAGCACTCACGGTTGTCCAGAGTGTGTGAATGTGTGTGACCACATTGCAATGGACTGGCATCCCATCAAGGGTGTACAGTAATTTCTTGATGTAGTGCCTACTGATGCCAGGGTGAGCTCTGGACTGCTGTGATCCTCACCAGGATACTGCGGTTAAGGATAATGGATGGAAGAATGGAAACTCCACAGTTCCTTTTAGAGTTTATGATGTGTAGACCTCATTTACCTGAAATGATATCTGCGTGTGTGTGTGTGTGTTTGTCTGAACTCCTGCACATGGCATTTGATACTGTTTGCTCTTTATTCTGTCTCACTCATTTGTTTCCTATGTCTGGCCACGTCTCACCTGACACACCGCAAATGTACAAAGCGCAAATAAAAAGTGTAAAATTCAATGAAACTGGTGATCAATTACTTTAAGCTTTCAGGTGCCTAATGTGGAGGATGTCATGATGCCTTGTGCTAGTCAAATGAAAGTAACCATATTCCTCACAAACAGAAGTTGTAAATGGGTCAAAATTTGACTGGAACACCACCCAAGGGTTAAAATTAACCAGAGCCTTAGCACTAAAAATATTATATAAATTAATGAACAGTTAATAGATTAATTTCATGGAGGATGCTCACTTTGTTTGGTCATATTAAATATGTTTTGAAATGCAAGCAAATGCGACTCAAAGAAAAGCCAATTTAGATGCGTTTCATTCGGTGGCCTGTGAGTTGGAGAAACGTGGTTGCTCTGTTGCTTTGTCAGTCGCTGTCTGTCACCTCGGGCCCAGGAGGCGAGGCACAAGGCTGTCACCAAGAAAAACTGTCACCTGTCTCAGCTCAAGACACAACGTAGCTCCTATCAACACGGAGTCCAGAGGACTGCCAGTCAGTCACAGCGCTGTGGGTGCCTGCCTGGAAAAAAGAGAGAATAAAAGTTGAAGTGAAAATAATAAATGGGTGCCACAGAAATATTGATTTTCTTAATGTGTCAATAAAAATGTGCTTCTCTTACGCTCCATTAAATTAAAGAAATGGGTATTTAAGACAGCAGCTCTTTAGCAGGTGTGTACAGTTTTGGTGGACGTTTGCGCTTGAATCAGCAATTCTAACTGCGTCAGCAGAGTTGGGCCTTCAGTAACCATTAAGGGTTGTAATGAAATTGCTGGCCCTAAAACCAACCAACAAATGTGGTTTCTCTGAATATATTTTAAACTAAGTGGTCGCGCACCGCTCGAGACGTGCCGCTGCGCTGTGTTGTGGTTTCCGCCCTGATGTACACCTGTCTTCCTGCGAACAGGTGCAACCAGGTATGACCGTATTCTTCCACTCCATAAACCGGAGGTAGAAACGCTGGAGCAGACCGCTGACACGACCGTCTGGAGAAAAGGAAAAGTATCTACTCAAGCGTTTTTTTCCTTTCTTTTTTCAAACCGCATGGCAGGGTCTTGGCACGTCACTCCTGAGCCCATTAATCTATTCAATAATTACATCCCCTTCCCAGAAGGCCCTCATACTGTCTGTCCCAGGATCAATTACCTTACAGCAAAATTATATTAAATTACTAAGAACAAACTGCAAATATGAGGGCTGCAGAGGAGCTGCAGAGAGCTGCTGATCACATCACAATTCTTCTCTCTATTTTCTATGAAACAACTAAACTTCAATGTCATTTGCTGAATTATTAAACATGCTCTTTTTTTGATCCCCTACCTGTCCTTACCTAAGCAGAATTTTCCAGAGTTTTTTTTTTCAGCTCCCTCGCATAAGACTGCTGCTACTATCAATGGTCCGAAACTTGTTCATTTCCTTTTTTCTCCCGCGCTATGTTAAATCCAGTGCTCATTATTAAGTTATCAATATCATGGCTAAAGTTTTGCATGTTTTGGGGAAATTTTCCTTAGTTATAACCGCTCCAAGAATGAACTGCTGTAGTGGTGTTTACTGTACTTATTGGGCATGGATGCAAATTTTGCTCGGGATTTGAAATACCTTTTTCTTTGGATTAACTTTTTATAGCAAATGAATTTCACAATAGCTATCAGGTGTCAAAAATGGACTGCCGTGGAAGCTCATAGAAACTTTATTTGTGTTGTCTATGCAATTTCAATCATGTAATTGTTGCATTTCTTTGTTTAGCTGACACTTTCATCCAAAGTGAGTTGCAGTGATTTACCCATTCGTACAGCTGGGTGCTTTTTACTTGAGCAATTCAGAATTAGGAGCCTGTTGAAGGGTGATACACCAGGAGAGGGAACTGAAACGCATTTTGCAAGGCCCACCAACAACAAGCCGACCTCACAGGTTTTGGTTTGTATGAAACTCTCGGGTACAGCATGTCAAAGTTTTCAGCGGGTGCCAAAAAGGATTCCTTATGTGAGATGGAAACACAAATCATCCTCTATGGATCAGCTTTCTGTACCTGTCAGTCACTGATCTAAAGACTGAAGCCTCCCAGTTGACAGGGAAGCAGCAAGGAGAAGAAATATTAATTAAACTGAAAAGTGAGAATAAAGGATAGATTAATAAAAAATGTGACATATCAATGCACAGCTTATGTGTTATAAACAACAATAATAATTCAGATTCATATCAAACACAAAGAGCTAGTAAAAGGACTAGTGTGTTTAAAGGAATCTGAATTATTATTGTATAATAATAGTAATATTTACATATTATATGTCACATAGTAATGTTTGTTTGTTTGTTTGTTTGTTTGTAACTCCTTTATCCTGGCCAGGGTTGGTAGTTGGGAGCCTTATATGCATATTACTGTAACTTCACTATATACTTGCTTGTACTATATATAATAAAATTGCTTTTTAAATATATATTTATAAATGTAAATATATATATATATATATATATATATATATATATATATATATATATATATATATAAAATCAAATATATATAAACTTTACAAATAATAAATGTGAATAAAAACTCAGCGTGCATACGTGCGCCCGCGCGCACACACACACATATATGGGGTCTTCTTCCTGACATCTTGTTTTAATGAGGTTTGGTATCAGTAGATGTTAAATGCACTGCTGACTAATCCCGTAGGCAGGAGCACATGTCGCGCTGTAGACAGTGCAAAATTACCAGCAGCCTTCATAACAGCTGTGACAACAACAACATTTCTGCTGACTCGAAGGTGACAATTTCCAAGCAAAACAAGTGATTTAACAGTCTCATAAACACAAACCGGGTTACCCACTATTGCAAGAATAACCAAAAGCTGTTTATGCTATACAAAGGAAAATTGTTCTAAAGCAACATATTGTGTTGGACTATCATAAGAACAGACATCAGCTATCGAAAGAATAGAATTTTGCCTCCTTTTACTTAAGTGACCAGTCAGGATTTTTTTTTCTTGTATTTACTGACAAAGAATTAGATTTAGCACTTGACATATTCATAATAGATTAGAAGTGTCTTGTTGCCGTTTTTGTGAATGACAGTGACAAACTAAAATGAATAGTTAATGATATCTGTCCTTCTTTGTAAAATGCTCACATGTCAGAGGGGGCTGCTGGCCTCGGTGCTCACTTTCTAAACACTGAGCTCTCCCTGTGATAAGGGAAGATTGCCAGATTAAATACATTAGCTCAGGAAGATGAAGCATACAGTGATCCTGTAAAGTCAACAGTTTTGCGAGGGTTGATTCTTCTGTCAAAGAAGAAAACTCGGAGCACTGAAACCGGCCGGCTGATTTGACAGGGCCTATCTTTGTGAATCGCATTGCATTTGTTTCATATATTCTAAATCCTACGGCCAAATTCTTCAGTGTATCAAAAATTGAGTACTAAAACATGAGAATAAACAAGTGTATAACTACCACATGGTTGCAGTTTCATAATAGTAGTTAATAGAAGCAGCGTAACTGAACAGTTATGCTGGATATGGTGCAGTGGTAAGGGGGCTAATACTGTAGCGGTAGCAATTAAATACGAAAATTTAATTTTATTGGTGGATATTGCATATTCACAGTTTTTGCACAAAATTCAAATCCAAGAGAATTAAAAAGTCTAATAAATCAAGCAAAATGTAAGATTAGCCAATACAAAGATGGTGTTTACAGCTGCTAGTTTTTAATTTCATCATAATGACAGTTGAAAGTTTGCAGCTCCTTAGATTCATAAAACCCAGATTTTGGAGTTCATTTTACCATCAGTATGTGTCACTGATGAAACATAGATTATGCCATTTTTCCTCTGTGATTCTTCAATGTACTGGTTCCATTATCCAGGCCCAAGCACAGAATGCCGAGTCAGCAATTACTGAAGATTCCTTCAAGCGCCGATGACTCAATAACATGTGTTTATGCTGCGAACAAATCTGTGAGTGTCCATCTGTTTTTCTTCTACTCTCCTAGTGTCTGCTCCAACCCTCTGAGAAGATCTAGGCAGACAAGTGGCCAGTCAAGGGGAAACAATTAATTTTTCAAAGCTATCATCCGAGATGAACGGAACTATTAATTGTGTACGGGCTGCGATGTGCTAAACGCACCGACAAGCTTAATCCTGAGCGCTTAGCTTCCAGCCGCCTAGAGAGGCTGCATTAACTGGGCCATCAATACGGTAATAAATGATACAATCACTCAGCGTATTTTCTTGATACAGCATAAAAAAAAATGCCCGAAGAAAAATTAAATGCTGGCCAATTAAAACGCACTTGGTTTGATACACTGGCTTTCTGTAAATCAGCTATAAACAACTATTTTAGTTGCATATTAAAGTAATTGCAAAACTCTGATAACTATAAATAAATTTATAAATACAAAACTATAGTATGAGTAAAAAAAAAAAAAAAAAAAAAATCAGTTTATTTATTAGCCGAGCTATGCAGCGCTACCTGGGTGAACAGTAATAATGCTTTTTATGCAATTAAACTGTATTAGGACTAAAGCGGCCTATTTTGTACATAAATATTGTTACTGCTGCTGGTGAATGCTACAGAGAGCAACAGATTGGCTGCAGTCGAATGGAAAGGTGGAAAATCATAACAAAATATGTGGCACCAAAGTTTATTATCCTTACATTAGTAATGCCTGCAGTGTGTAAGTGTATGTCATGTATACGTTTTTTTTATTTATTATTCCACCCTGTCGCCAGTTTGGGTTCTTCTTTAAGCACACCCTCTGCCACCTGTCCCTGGTGTGTGTGTTTGAACAGTGGGCCAGACAAATTAATGGGGAAATGCCTGGAGGCACACATGAGTAACATGGGTAACAGTGCGTGTGTGTGTGTGTGGGATAGGCGCTACACCCAGTGACCCTGACTAGGATAAAGTGGTTGCTAATAATTGATACATAGATAGAACAGAACGTTTTTATATTGAGCTAAATATGTAAAGGCAACTGATGTAAGGGATTCACAGAGCAAAACAGTAAATAGTTATGCTTTTGTAGACGTATTGCTTCATGAAAGGTTTTTAATTGAAATTAATATTTACGATCAGAATTTTTCTTTACTAATCACTCATTGTGATGGAAACATAAAATAAGAAATGAGCAAAAATATATAAGCAAGGTCCAAAACAAGGTAACTGAGGACCAGCACATAGAAATCTTAGTCTAAATAATATAAGAAATATTTAACCTGTTCTGATTATCAAGGCTGCCTTAGCTATAAACAAGAAGCCACTTAGATATTCTAGACAGTGAAGGTGTTAAACGGTATAAAAAAGGTCAGGCAAACTATCTCTAACAAAGCATGGAGACCAAGCCAAAGGTAACAAGAAGGATAGAGTATTGCTGAGAGCTCACACATCGCATAACTGTGGAAATGTCTGTTATTTTCTGCACGTTACTGCACTTGTATAAAGTAAGGGGTTCCTTCTAAACTTTGTGGAGCTGAGCAAATAATAACAGTGACTAAAGCTGTTGTCTGATGCTTATGCAGATTGTATATATAGAACATTGAGTTATTCATATTCATCTGTGGTGGTTTCGGCAGACCACACAGATGGACAGGATGCCACGACGCGCCCCTGATGATATGGTACATGGGACCGGGTAAATGACAACGGTCATGCACCCAATTCCAATGACTGTCTTCTCCTGCATCCTGTTGCCAGTGAAGTAAATCAATAAACAAGCAGGCATTACTGCAACACCATTTTTATCTCGCTTACTGCGGGAATAAGCTCCCAATAGCCTGCTATCTTATCTGGGGTAGACAGCTTTGGCAGCTCCTGTTCCTGCCTTGCGCTTTTTAGCCGCAGCCAAATGCATGGGATTTTGCAGCCGCACCAGAAATGAGCGAGTCAGTCCACGCTGCGGCTAAAGGACTGACAAATTCTCTGCGTGTTGCTTGGATTGCAAGGAATCTGCAAGCAGGAGAGGAACAAGATCAGCAATATGACAGTTTTTAAACTCAACCAGTAGTCTGTCACTATGGAACAAATCACAGACCACTTTAAGAGTTGTAGTGTTCGTCTCCATGCAGGACTCTAGTGACAGTTGGGATGTATTTAACAAGTATGTGGAGGGAAGGGAAATTGCTGAGGACGATTGGCCGATGAACATGCACCAAGCTGACATCCAACTAAAATGTCTTGCTTTCTGAATCTTGTGGCTCTGTGGTTATTATTCATGCAGTTTCTTCAAAATACTAAGAGGATAAAAGTGTTTAAAGCTTGTACTTTGCCTGTTTGTGTTTATTGTGTACTACATGGAGCTTGTACTGTTTATTAGGCTTTTACATACTCCAGTGGAGCACATCAATTACTATAAATATACTTTGTCCCCAATACATTTGCTGTAAAGTAATGTAATATGGTGATGTTTACACGTTATAATAAGAGAAGAGTGTTATGCATTGTGTTATCATATATATATATATATATATATATATATATATTTGCACTTTCGGCATAGTGGTTAGTGATGTGGCTTTGTGATCTGAAAATGTCTGGTTTGAATCCCACACTGTATCTTTAAGAAAGATATTCACTCTGAAGACCCTGTGTAAGAATACCCAGTTTTAAAACAGCTAACTCTAAGAACTTCTTAATTATTGGTACCGATTAGAAGAACTTACAAGATAATATATTTCAGTGATGGGCAGCCTGGTGGCTCAAGGAATAGTGCTGCTGCATCACAGCACCTGGGTTGGTCAGGTGTGACTTTACCTGTTTCGTGGGTTTCCTCTAGGTGCGCCGGTTTTCTCCCACAGACCTGATTCTGTTTAATTTGTAAATGTAAATTGCCTGTTTTGTGTATCTGTGTGTGTGGCCACCCTGCAAAGGACTGGGATGAGCTCAGAATCCTGCTCAGGATTAAATACTAAATGATGGATGGATGGATGGATGGATGGATGGATGGAAACTTCCATCTTTAGCTGATACACCCAGCTGTGACCATAAACCACACCTACCCATCAAATACAAATTCTCTACAATGACAGCTAAAAAGAAATGAAGATGCTAAAGTAGAGGGTACTTCAACATCAGTAGAACTTAAATGTTCTTAGGTTGTTTGAAAAGTATTTAATTTCTTGGTGTGGAAAAATACTTTCAGTGCTGGAAACTGCATAAAATGTCAGAACACTGAGGAACATTAAATCAAGAAAGGAATGGAAAACAGATATAAGGTATAAAGTATGTCTGTATGAGGTATAGGTTTAACCATAATAGCTATTCTCTCAATGGCATCAAACTCCAGATGACCATAGGACAGGTAAAGAAATAATTAGAATATCTAAAATAAAATCCATGAACCCATTTAAGTTACTGATTTTAAACTTGCACAACACTTCAATGAGCATTAAGATGCTTTATTAATGAGCCAAACATTTTTTCAGCACTGATCAAATTTTAAATGACTACCTGCTGAATTCTTCCTATAGAACCTAGAAAATTTCCAATGTTAAAGTAAGTTTTGAGCACGCCGAGTTTGCAGAAGGTTCTCAGACCCTCAGGCTACCGGGGGCCTGGGTGACCTGTTCTTCCACTCTTAAGAACAATCTTGTCAATCAAATCCAGCCTCTTACAACCAGTGACTCAAATGCCCTGCTGGAAGGCAGCTTTTCAGAAGAAGGGAGCAATTATTGATCAAAGGCAAAGCAGACAATATGCTTTTGGTGGTTTGAGACGCTCCCTCTTAAGGGTGGTGTACTTGGACTGAAGACTTTCCTGGTAAATAGTTAGTCTTGGTGAGCAACTAAAGGCTCCATCAATCAGTCAGACTTCTCTCCACCCACATTTTGTTGACCAGGTTTTTTTAACACTAGTTTTTTGGTTGCGAAAGGTTCTCCACATTTGTCATGTGTTCATCTATTCCACACTAACAATGTAGACTGAGAAAAACCATCATCATTTGGAGGGAAGTGAGTGTGAACCAATTATGACAGAAACGACCATACCCCATTCAATTTTGCTCTGGGGTATCAGCCTTGGGGTCTCAGCACTGCCGTTCCAGAATCCTAAAAACCTGGAGAAAAGAGCTACCCCTGCGGCTAAGACCTTCCCTATGGTTTTAAGGCAAATCAAGACGAGAATTGCTGGCATATGGAATGGCGTTAATGTTTAGAATTGTACTTAAATCACTGAATGCCATATGTGTAGTCTGTAAAAACTCAGTGTTTGCAGTAGTGAATTAATGTGGCTGTCAAAGAATTTCTAAAAGCTTCAAATATTTATTCCAAATTAACCAAATATATGTAAAAAATAATAACAGTAACAAAGAAAATATTGTATAGTAGTGTATTTTTAAAGAAGAACCATGGGGCAGGATGTATTATTATTATTATTATTATTATTATTATTATTGTTGTTGTTGTTGTTGTTGTTACCATCATTGTTATCTGCTTTAACCTTTTGTGCATCTGTCCATTAGCACTTTTGTTATAGCTATTTTGCTATATTGTGCGATATACATATCCCCTGCTCAAGAGCATAGTGCGTACCTGGGAATCAGCTGATGGTGACAGTCTCAAGAGTTTTAACATCCAGTTACCATTATGACACAAACTGCTTATATTACTCACAAATGTGAAAAATCAGCCTCAAACGTAACTCAGTAAATGGTGATAAATAATTTCACCTGTGTATGCCAAAACTTGTAGGTCGAAGACTCGTATTTTGAGGAATGCTTGTGCAATAAAACTATATTTGATCTTTTTTTGCTTAGTACTTTTGTTAAAATGTATGCATAGTGGTTTATTAAATAACTGTATATTCTTTATGTTGTGTAATTATTCAGAACAAGTTTAGGGGATGACTGCAGCAAATCCACCAAAGGTGTGGAGATGTTGGTCCTTGTTTTCACAAAGCACATGCCTTGAGGGGCCTAATTGTTAACACAAAATAAAAAGCCATGTTATGACATTAACAGTTGGTCACAAGATATTGTGGGGCACAATACTCTTTCTGTTCAGTCTGAATTATTTCTTTTCCTTCTTTAAGTCACCCTTTTTCAGGGGAATGTTTTCACTGTAATGATTTCCTGTCTTTTTTCCTCAGCTGTTATGGCAAACATGTACAGGTTGAGCTATGTTTCACATTCAGGGTGCTAAAATGTGGGAAGAAGAGAGCTGTGAAATGTTGCCTGTAAATATGACTATGAGACAGTTTGCCTCTCCTAAATCTCTTTATTTTAATACCATTTTAAACACTTAAAAACAGATGCCCTCTAATGCCCTAATGCTAAACAGTATTTTAGTAATAATGATGCATGGCTGTGGGCTGTGCTGTATCGCAGTCAATGCAGCGCAGGTTTTAATTCTTTACATGGTTAACAGCTGTGAAGATCTGGGATTCTGTAAGAGTAAATATTAAAAAAAAATGTGCACTGGGACTGGAATATAATAATCCCAAGTGGAACTGTTTCCTGACTTTGCTCTGATTCTGGGCAGGTTTAGCGGAGTGTTACTTGTTCCACTAGTGCGGAATTCAGATTCAAATCAAACACAAAGTGCTAATAAAAGGACTAGCACTTCAAAGGGGATCCCACTGCCTAATCTTTATCCTAAGTACCTGTTTTACCATATCTAACCTGTAAACACCATGGCAACTCCACAGTCAGACCCACAGCAAAGCCACTATGCAATGATTTGCATCTTCTTAATATCAAATGTTAGCCACCTACAACCCCAAACACAATATAGCAAAGTGATGGTTCAGTATATATATATATAGCCAGCCGCAGAGAACATGGGAGAACATGCAAACTCCACACAAACCTGGATTTGAGCCTCCCAGGTACTGTGAGGTGCTGGCAGTAGCTACTGCACCATCATACCAACCTGACTGATAATCACTGGTTTTGTAATGTTATTTTTGGTCATTTTATTTATGGACGTAGCAGGTATGAGTAGAAAACACCAATCTTGCCTGGAATTGCAGAATTAATGCCATGGTCATAATAAAATCACATTTTCTAAAGAATGAATAGCAGTTATGCACTGTGAAACATGCCTGTCAGACTAAAAGGTGTCAGCAATTGTTTCCTTGATGTATTCACCCAAAGACCGTCTGATGAACACCAGTATGTTTTCAGCAGAGCGCAGTCACATATTGCATCTAACTCCCAGGCTTCAAATTATTAGTCAGATGCCCTTTAGTTTGACTGACCTTGGAAATAAAAGCTGTGCTGTGGACATCCCCAATGGCTGCATAGTTTTTTCTTTCTTTTTTTTTAATGTGGCACACAAAGCTGAAGTTGGACCGAATGAACATTTTGCAGTACCTGGGAGAAAGGTAACGTTTAGAGAATACTGATTTAAATTAGCCACAGGCACTGTATCTGAAAGTCCTAATAAAACTGTAGTGAATACAAGAAGGTCACAAAATTTTATATTAGAAGCTTTCACTTAAAGATTTTTGATGACTAATATGTGCATGTGAAATAATTAGCATTTTAATAAAGACTTTTTAAAGTCATAGAATATATGAAATATTTTTACTGCAGAAGATGTCTGTTTTGAAACAAATGTTTAATGCTCTTTTAACGTTTAACGTAATTTAACTTTCACGATTCACACAATTCACACTGAGACTTGTGATCAGGTATACTCAAGTGTAGAATTTATTTACAGTAACAAAATGCAGTTTACAATGCTATATCTTGGTGAAGCTATGAAGGTGTGGGGGATTTGGACTGATGTGAATATGAAGGACAATGAGACATGGAGGCACAAGGAACTGAGAGTTAGGACCATGATGGAGACATAAAGTAGACAGAGACCTGGGAACTATACTGTATGAGCAAAAAAGTAACTTCTTCAACACTGTGATTGCTGCAGCCTGGTAACTGTCTTACACTCACCAGAAGACATGTCTGATGGAATGATTGAAAGCAAGTATGCTGGGTTCTGCTGGTTCAGTCCATTTAAAATCACCTACCAGTTAGTTAGTGGATTGATCACAGGGGTTGGGATAGTACCTCCCTGCCCTTTTCAGGAGTGACTTCAGGCATGGAGACTTAAGATATGGAGATGTCAGAACTTGAAATGGTTTACAATTAGAGGATTTTTTTTTTTTTTTTATGTAACCGGATAACTTGTTTTAGATACAGTACATGGAAGATTTATACAATTTTATAATGAAGTTGGCTTTTGACTGTCTTTAGTGCTGTATCAAATTTTGTTTAAAAATGTAGGGCCATGGGAGTACCACTACTGTATAACAACAGACATTTAGCAGTAGAGGCAGAAATCAAAATGTGCAGCTGAGTGTTACACAAAGCCGCAGCAGATCCCCCTCAGTCAGGCTCAGTGGGCTATTCAAAATTTCTTTGCTTGCCATTTGGACGTTATGACAAGTTTTCACAACGTAGACGGTGTATTATGCTGTGTGTAATATATGAATAGAGGCACAGGGTGATTTAGACTTCATTGTAGTCCAGATGCTATGGGTACCCTGCAGGTACAGTAAAAGCAAGATGCATACTCAACTGCTACATTTCAAAATAATCCATTACCGATGGGGAGTTTACAGAGATCTGGTGAAAAACATATTTGGAATGTAAGTGGGGATCTTTTTAAACAAAATTAGGATTAAAAAATTTTGTTTGGGCAACACAGGAATTAAACCAAAATTTGTCTGGTAATTTAAACAGGGTATGATTGTAATGCATTGAAAGATTCACTGGTGTTTGTGGAGGTAATGTGACTGAGCTACAATCAGAATAAGTCTCTATGGAAAATTTCCAGGAAATGTAAACACTTTTATAATATGCTGGAGTTGACTTGTTATGGCTTCATCATCAGGACTCCTTTAAAATTTACAATATTAGATGAAGATGGGGGCCATTGTTCTAACATTATGTTAAAATAGTTTGCCCTTTGAACTTATCCCAATAAGAAAAGAAGGAATGAATGATGCCAGTAATTGTTTATTACTTCTGTGGAAAAATACATGCTATTATTAAAAAAAAAAAAAACCTCAAGAGTCCACCAGCCCAAATTTAATGTGAACACCCTTCACTTGTAAGGTAATTGATCTGTTGATCTATTTAGAGATTACGGGGGTGTGTAATTGAAACCAGCAATTCCTCAAACAGAATCTAATAACGGAGCAGTAAGCATCATGAATGTATCACTTTATGATTTCCAGCAAACCGACATCAAATCTCTGTGGTGGTGAGTTTACCATCATAGAAACTTTTAATTCTATTTCCAATCAATGTCATCGGTCATCACCTGACAATAAATGTGAAGATGTATACAAAAAGAATGCTGCATGATTAGTCTGGTTTTTTCTTCTCTCATGAAGTTTCCACATCTTTTCTTTATTGCTTTCCCTCTTTATTGCTTTTCAACAAAACCCTCATTTCAACTCTGTCACTTAATATTACCTGTAATATGAACCCTCCAAGTCACGGCAGATAAATGTTGCAGGAGTGAGAAGCTCAGATAAACTATGTCTTTATGAAAGCAAAAATACAAATTTGCTGGAATTTGCTGGAAAATTTGAGTGATTTCTTAATTTTTTGTGATGTGGCTGAATTTGTGTTTTCATTTTTAAATTCCTGCTTTGCTAGAAGTTGCCCAGCATACATTTGCATGCATGCAGTCAGATGTTGTATATTTGTTCCAAAATGTTTGCAGTACCTTGCATTTGAAGGACAAAAAGTCTAAATTACTGAGCTATAATGAAAGTAAAGCTTGAGGGTTGGACATGGTTTTCTTTACACTGTTTGGTCCTTTTATAGGGGTCTCAACACGCTGTAACTCTTCTTCACTGTTTTTTTTTTTTCTTAACCGACCCTCACTGTAAGGTATTTATCTTTGAACTTTATCTTCTCCTGGAGTCCATTTTCAATTTTTGAAGGTAATGAAGTCTAAAAGACACAAGCTCACACATATAAATTTATATCTGCCATTATTAAACATTTTATGCAAAATTAAAATTCACTACTTCTATTTATGGCAATAACAAAATAATAAATAATCAAAACAAAACAAAAAAAAAACTAAATGAAATGTAAACTTTTTACAAGGTTATTAAAATTTGTTTATTTCAAGCATAAAGGTTACATTTGCTTTAAATTATACTTAAATCACACAAGTGATGTAACCTGGGGTCCAGAGGGGTTTCTGGTCTTTCAGCATTAGACACCCTTGCCCAGGTGACTGATCCACAGCCATACAGATGCCATCCCTGCAACCTTGGTAACAATTTTTATGGCATTCTTCCTCTGACTGCTGGTGGTGGCCAACATACTATAGGCCTTATACAAAGACATCCCTGTGAAGCCCCTGCAGCCCATTTTAATGGTCACACACCTCTACTCCATCACTTCCTTATACTTCGCCATCTTCCTCTCATAAGCTTCTTCAGTCCTTTATTCCCAAGGCACAGTAAATTCCAGCAACATAGCTTGCTGTAAAACACCTGACAGCAATACAATGTCTGGCCTCAGAGTTGTTTCTCTGATAATGACTGGAAACCTGAGTTGCCTTTTATATAAATTTGAAGTTTAAATGCAAAATGGATTTCTCAAAATTTTATTTAAATGCTTAAAAATCTAACAGATCTAATTGTTGCATTAATATATACCATTAATAAGAAGTTAATAGATAGTATTATAGTATTATTATTATTATTATTATAATAACATTGCAGTATTATAGTATAAAGAATAGTATTAGTACTGTGTATTTCATTAATTGTACAGTATTTATCATTAATGAATACAAAAGTTTTCAGTTTATACTGTTATAAGAAAGATTTTTTTCATAGTTATGTTTCAGTTACATTTCTATGCATTTTATTTTATTAAAACTCTTTTTTTGCAGTAAATATAACTTTGCCATTTAGATTATCTGAAAAAAAGTGTTACCATCTAAATTTGCTGCCAGCAATTTAAAAATGGAAGGTTATTGATAAACTCTTAGTATTTCAGGTTTTGCATGACTTCAAGGAAGGATATTAAAATGTCCCACTTAAAATATTTCATGCTGGTAATTTCCCTGCAGGATTTACATTCCCCTTCTTTGATGGATAGACAGTCCATCCAGAGGGATTAAGCTAGCCTACCCTTGCTGTCTTTTTCATTTCTTTTAATGTCAGGTATATGTAATATGTCACCTGAATCCTGATTGTCCTGACTGCGAGAATGAGATGTATTTTCCTTTTCTTCTTGCAATAAGTTTTGCATTTTAACCTTTCAACTTCTGGCTGCAGCTGCTGCTTCTGCAAGTATCTGCACTGAGATTTGACCAAAAAAAGGCCATCAAAATAGCTGCAAAATCCTGAATAAGATAACAAAAACAAAGACAAAGATCATAGATAGATAGATAGATAGATAGATAGATAGATAGGTGTAAACTTTGAAAAAAAATACATCATCCAGTAGTGTCCCAGCTTATTTGTTATTCTGGCTTTTCAGTATTGTTAGCTTTCTTGTCCACACAGATAATTTACCAGCTGATGCGTTACTTTGGACTTTCTGTTGTATTTTACAGAAAAAGAAGTCTTGGTCTCTGTTTTTGTGAAGGTGTTGAATCTAAGTGAGTCCCAGTTAACCTCATTAAATCTTTTGTCATGAAAGATAGAAAACAGTTGATACTTCTTACTGATCTAATACCCAGTTCTGAAACCAAAACACTGGCTTTAAAAACCAGTTTTTCTTCTTCTAATAACTCTGAGAAAACCACAGTACCATCTTTCTTAAACATATTTACAAAACTAATCTTAGACAACAAAGGACATGTGAATATTGAATAATAAATTATCGGCTCACTTATTAGGGAAGGGGATCTGGATGGCACTCTGAAAAAAAAGAACTCCAGGTAGTAACAGTCGTCTATAAAATTTGTCTATAGGAGAGAGGTCAAGTTTTCTCACATCCATTGCCAATAACTGCACATCAAAGGCAAAATTTTCAATCTGATGCAAAAAAGAAAAGGCAAACTTTTTCCAAGTTAGGGGCTCAGAAGAGAAACAAAGGCACTGTAAAGCCTGCAATCTGAAGCTCGCTGCCTTACTACAGACATCGAGAACCCCCTGTCCTCCTTCTTCCACTGGTAGATGGACGACCCCTTTCTTGAGCTAATGCACACCATTCCAAAAAAATCAACTTGGGTCTCCTGTATGATGTGCAACAGCCCTGGAGGTGGATCAACACTCATCAGTTTGTGGCACAACATGGACACAACTAGATTGTTAATAACCAGGACTCTGCTTCAAAAAGAAAGTTGAGCACAATCCACTGACAGTTCTGTAATCTTAATTCAATTTGTTTTAATGTGCCCTCCCAGTTGTCTTTACCAGGGTCCTCACCACACAGCACAACCCCAAGGTAATGAAATGTTCTTCTATTCCATTCTAGCCCAAATGGTAGGACTGGCAGTGGACAATGTGCCCAGTCTCCTAGTAGGTACCCATTTCCTTTGTCCCATTTAAAATTGTCAGATGAAGCTCCTTCAAACCACGTTAAGCATTCACGTACAGCTACAACATCTGCACTGGACTTAACAAACACAATGACATCATCTGCATAGGTAAGTTGTCAAAGAAAAGGTTCGATAGAGATGGCATACAACATTCCAGACAGAGGACACCCCTGTCAGATTCCCCTGTTCACTTCAAAAGGCCTGGTTAGCACACCATTGATTTTTAGGACCCAGAATACATTGGAATACAACATTTTGATATATCTTATAAAAGTTGTACCAAAGCCAAACAATTTTAGCAAACAAATATTTATGGTCCACTCAGTCAAAAGCTTTTTCTTGGTCCAAAGAGAGAATTTCAACATCCAAGTTAAATACTTTTGACACAGAAATAATATCACAATAATAAAAACATTATTGTCAATTTGTCTGTCTGGCACACGGTATGACTGGTATGGGTTGATTATGCTGCCAATACCAGTCCTCAATCTAATTGCTAGTCCCATGAAAATTATTTTATAGCCCATGCATAGTAGGCTTACTGGCTGCCAGTTTTTCAGAAGGCAGAGATTCCCTTTTTTGGGTAATAATGTGATGACCGCTCTTGTACAGCTGACCAGTAGCTCACACAATTGTAGACTTTCCTGTACTACTTCAAAGAAGTCCATCTCCAACATCAACCAGAACTGTTTGTAAAACACAACCGGTAAGCCATCAATTCCAAGAGTCTTTCCTGTATTAAGTGCTTCAAGTACTATTGTTAATTCTGTAAAAGTGAGATCACTGTCCAAATAATGTGCAGAATCCTCAGATATGTGAGGCAGTTCATTGAGAAAAGTGGATGAAGTGGAAAATGTGACCTGGTCATTCGCAAAGTCTCATAATAAGACACAGCAAAGTCACGGATGTATTCAGGTTCTCTCAGCTCCCCTCCGGTATCTTTCAGCAAGACATGAACCAGTTTTCCTTGGTTTTTCTTTTTCCCCAAGAAAAAGAAAAGAAAAATTTTGTTGGTGCATCGACATGATTTAATTGCTGGAAACGTGAGTGTATTAATGCTATGTGAGCTTGGAGCATCAGTAAATCTTGCAGCATTTGCTTCTTTGAATTTAAATTTTGTAATAAATCTTTGGAGCAGCTATGCAGAAGTGTTTCGTGAATCTCGGTGATCTCCTCCTCCAGCTTCCTTGCCTTTAAAACATAGGCCTTGGTGACGTGCTCAGTATACTGCTGACGAAACTGCCTGATCTGCACCTAATACATAGATAGAGTGGAAAAAAATAGCATAGTAATAGAGCAGAAGATGTGAAATCAAGATGGTGCCGACGAGGATGGCTGCCGTCTTCCAGGCTCCTCTTACATTTTACCTCTTTGTTATCCTACTGTCACTAACTCTACACAATAAGGCTATATTTACGCTATCATCACCTACGACAGACAGACTCTGATCGACATCGGAAACGCAACGAGCTCACTTTTCACGGGTGAGCGAAGTTCAGCGGACACCTCGCTGGACTGCTCTTTGTTCAGCCTACCCGGCGTACCTGGCAAACGGCGCCGGAGGAGGAAGCGAGGGAAAAGCTGGCGTTCTGGTCAAGCTGAGACGATGTGCAAGCCACCCACCTCTTCGCAGTATTCTTCTAGCGAATGTTCAGTCACTGGACAACAAGCTAGATGAACTGAGAAGCAGGCTGGCCTTCCACCGGGACATCAAGGACTGCAATGTGCTGGTTTTCCCTGAGACTTGGCTGGACC
The DNA here is from genome assembly GCA_018136845.1 of Heterotis niloticus. NCBI lineage: Eukaryota > Metazoa > Chordata > Actinopteri > Osteoglossiformes > Osteoglossidae > Heterotis > Heterotis niloticus. The sequence goes on from CM030905.1 coordinate 12,484,449, forward strand.
CCTTGATTCCGGACCTCGCCATTACACCCTGGGGTCTCACAAGATACCTGCAGGACAGGACAACGGAGTTGGGTGAAGGTGAGAGGGGGAGGTGTCTGCTTCACGGTCAACAACTTGTGGTGCTCGGATGTGGAGAATATCTCCTCTGGATGTTCCCCTAATCTCGAGCACCTCACAATCAGATGCCGACCCTACTACCTGCCCCGGGAATTTACATTAGCCATTCTAACAGCCGTGTACATTCCACCGCAAGCCGACACCGCAGGGGCGATCGACGAACTGTATAGTGTTGTTGAGCGGTTGGAGGCTTTACACCCGGAGGCTGCTGTGATTGTGGCTGGCAATTTCAACGGTGCCAATCTGAGGAAAGCCATGCCGAGACTTCACCAGCACATCAGCTTCCCGACACGTGGTGGAAACACGCTGGATCATGTTTACACTCCGTTCCGGGGTGGATATAAGGCCGTACCCCGTCCTGCCTTCAGCAAGTCTGACCACGCCTCCATCCTGCTACTGCCCGCCTATAGGCAGAGGCTTAAGCAGGAAAAACCGGTGACGAGGACCATCCAGCGCTGGACGGACGAATCCGACGCGGCTCTACGTCATTGTTTCAGCGAGACGGACTGGCTGATGTTCCGGGAGGCAGCGGAAAACCGGGTGGAGGAAACAGTTACGGGTTTCATCGCGAAATGCATCGACGATGTTGTTCCGAGAGTCACTGTACGGACTTTCCCGATCCAAAAACCGTGGGTGAATGGTGAAATCCGTGCTTTACTCAAAGCGTGGACGTCAGCCTTTAACTCCGGTGATTTGGAGGGCTACAGGCGCTCTCGTTACGACCTCAGAAGAGCGATAAAATCCGCTAAAAGGCAGTACAGGGACAAAGTGGAGTCTCTCTACCGGGGATCCAACATCAGAAACATGTGGAGAGGGCTTAGAACAATCACGGACTATAAAGGGAAAGGCAGCGGTGTCGTAGAAGCATCTGCTCTCCTCGCTGAGGAGCTGAACACCTTCTATGCACGGTTTGAGAAGAACCGCCCACGCCTGGCCATGGACCTGAACCAGGATGCTTGCTCACTGCAGGTGTCCAGGGCAGACGTATGTAAATCCTTTAAAAGGATAAACATGCACAAAGCTCCTGGACCAAATAACATCCCTGGTAGGGTTCTTAAGGCTTGTGTGGATCAGCTGGCGGGTGTATTCACCGACGTCTTCAACCTTTCCCTGCTGCAGTCCGTTGTCACCACATGTTTCAAGTCAACCATCATTGTTCCTGTACCCAAGAAACCCCGAGTCCTCTGCCTAAATGACTACCGCCCTGTAGCACTTACATCCATCATCATGAAGTGCTTTGAGCGGTTAGTCAGGTCACACATTGTTGCCTCTCTGCCAGACACACTGGACCCACTTCAGTTCGCCTACAGGCCAAACAGGTCTACTGACGACGCCATCGCCTTCACTCTCCACAAGGCTCTGTCCCACCTGGAACAGAGGAACACGTATGTGTGAATGATCTTTATCGATTACAGCTCAGCATTCAACACCATCGTGCCCTCTAAGCTGTTCGCCAAGCTCAGGAACCTAGGACTTAACCCGACTCTGTGCGGTTGGGTCATGGACTTCCTGATGGGCAGGCCCCAGGTGGTGAGATTGGGGAACACCATCTCCTCGGTGCTGACTCTCAGCACAGGGACCCCCCAGGGCTGCATGCTTAGCCCCCTGCTGTACTCCCTGTTCACGCACGACTGCATCACCTCGCTCAGCTCCAACATCATAGTCAAGTTTGCTGACGACACCACGGTCATCGGCCTGATCACTGACAACGATGAACAGGCCTATAGAGAGGAGGTGAGAACCTTGACCTCATGGTGTCAGGACAATGACCTCCATCTCAACATCAGCAAAACAAAGGAGCTGATCGTGGACTTCAAAAGACAGCAGGGGAATGGCCACGTGCCCATCTCTATAGCCGGCGCCCCAGTGGAGAGAGTGAACAGCTTCAGGTTCCTTGGAGTTAACATCACTGAGGACCTGTCCTGGTCACGGCACACCAGCGTCATTATCAAGACGGCAACACGATGCCTCTTCTTCCTCCATCGGCTGAGGAGGTTCGGCATGGACAACAGGATACTTGTCAACTTCTACAGAACTACCATTGAAAGTATCCTGACTGGCTGTTTCACGGCCTGGTATGGCAGCTGCAGTGCGTCAGACCGTAAAGCTCTGCAAAGAGTGGTCAAGACAGCACAGACCATCACCAGGACTGATCTGCCAGCCCTGCAGGACCTCCACACCCAGCGCTGCAAGAAGAAGGCACTTAACATCCAGAGGGACAGCAGTCACCCCAGCCACAAACTATTCTCCTTGCTCCCATCCGGAAGATGCTTTAGAAGCGTTTGGACAAGGACGAAAAGGTTCCGGAACAGTTTTTTCCCCCACACCGTAAGACTGCTAAACCACTGACCCCTCCCTGGACAGTAGGAACAGTCGATCGGGGTGGGTCTGTCTGTCTGTCTGTCTGTCTGTATGCCTGTCCCACCCATTGTGGAAACCCATCTGTTTTATAAGCATTTTCTGATACTCTTTGTTGTTGTAGGTTTAGTCTGTGGTTGTAGGTTTGGTTGCTGTGTGCTGTTGGTTTGACTGCTTTGTCTTCTCCTCCCCCCCGCCCCCCGCCAATCCCCGATCTTTTTCCCCCACATACCTATTCCTATTTATTAACCGTTTGTTTTCTATCCTGTGCCTTACTTATTTATGCTTTATATATTTATGTACATATTGCACTACTGAGGATGCCCGGAAACAAAACTTTTCATGGGGACAACACTGCTATGCTGTGTTGTTCACCCATGACAAATAAACCTTTGAATCCTTTGAAATATAAGTACTATTCAGAGTAAATACTGATTAAAATATACAGTTATAAATCTATAATCTATAAATATAAATTTAAATATAATGAAATATAAGTTGTACTGTTCTCCAGCTACAGTTTGCTTCTGTAAAACATAAATATAATGTAATTTATTATTTAAAATTTAAAGGCCCTTTCAGTTTCATAGCAGCTAAACATCCTCTAAACAGATGATTTAGTTTTTTCCCGTAAGAAAAAATATTTCTTGTGCCTGTAATAATACTGTGATTAAGTACTATTACCAGATATAATACATCTTTACTCCAGAACTGGTGACAGCAGTTTACTTAGATGATAGGACTGTTTTGTTAAATTGTTCTACATTTTGATGTACTTCACTATAATTTGATTAAAATTTTTTCTGATCTGCTCATGCATTAATACGAGTCCAGCGACTGCTTATTTGCTAAAAAATTATTTACTAAAGCAAGTATGGGACAAACCATTTCTGTTTGAAGGGAAATGAGCCGCATAAGTGCCATGTAAAGCAAAGAAATTGGACGGCTGTATAACATTGGCTGAATACAAGTTTTGTGAATGGGCCACCTCAGTCATGATATGAGGAATACAACTAAAGCTTGAAAAAAGAGCGGCTGTGGCAGAATGCGTGGAAGGTTTGATAGCCTCACGCAGGCAGTGTTCTCATTCTCACAAGACGTTTCTGTGCGACTGGTAATGTGGTCAAAACATCATTAGCTCCTCTCTGTGAATCCAACAGTGTTTCCCCAAGGTGCTGCAGGTGAGGCTGAGGAAGCTCAGTACGCAGTAAATTTCACCTTAACTACAAACTATAGTGCGTACAGCCGTGGGTCACCTTCAGCCGAAACAACTGACACTGGGGCAGCTCACCAGTGTGTAAGCGGTGTCATTACATTACTGGCTGAAGGATGCGTTGTTATCGGTCAGCTTGTTATTACAGATAATGCAGGTAAAGATGCTCACAAGAGTAGCTTTAAGGATGAAGGTGACATCTTAAAACTGAACTGGTGCATTCATTGTGTGCTTAAAAAAATAATAGTAAATAAGTAAGTAAAGAAACACACAAACAAATAAATAGATTATTATTATTAACAAGAAGAAGAAGAAGAAGAAGAAGAAGAACAACAATAAATTTAATTTTTGAAGGGTTTTGGATATATACAGTCATGTGAAAAAGTTAGGACACCCATTCTTTATTAAGACATATTAACATATCAATATTAAATCGTCATATAAATTATATCTATAGATAAAGGTGATATAATTGCATCTTCTGTGCAAAAACAAGAAACAAATTCATTTATTCAACAAAAAAAATTAACTAAGATGCAAATTCCTACTGAGGAAAAAGTTAGGACATCCTATGCTCTAATAGGAAATATTTCCCCCTTTGGCTGAAATAACCTCAAGCAGACATTTTCTATAACCATCTATCAATCTCTGACATCGACTGGCAGAGATTTTTCCCCACTCTTCAATGCAGAATTCCTTAAGCTGTGTTATATTCGAAGGGTGTCTTGCATGCACAGCCCATTTTAAATCACCCCACAGCATCTCAATAGGATTCAGATCCGGTCTTTGACTTGCCCATTCCAGAACTCTCCATTTCTTCCTTCTAAGCCATTCCCTGGTAGATTTACTGGAATGATTTGGGTCATTGTCATGTTGCATGGTCCACCTGCGCTTCAATTTCTGGATTGATGGTTTCACATCGTTCTCAAGCACCCTCTGATACAATGAAGAATTCATAGTGGATTCTATGATGGTGAGCTGACCAGGTCCTGCTGCAGCAAAGCAGCTCCAAACCATGACATTTCCACCCCCATGCTTCACAGTTGGTATGAAGTGTTTTTGCTCAAAAGCAATCTGTGGTTTATGCCAAACATGTCGTCTTTTACTGTGTCCAAATAATAAAATTTTAGATTCATCTGTCCAAAGCACGTTGTTCCAAAAGTCCTGGTCTTTGTCTAGGTGGTCTCTGGCAAACTTCAGTCTTGCCCTGATATTTTTTTTGACAGCAAGGGTTTCCTGCTTGCACACCTCCCATGTAAATTAAAGTTATACAGTCTCTTTCATATGGTAGATGCATCTACCTTGACATCAACTGTGGCAAGAACCTTCTGTATGTCCCGTGATGACATTTTAGGATCTTTGGAGACTTCCTTCAGCATCTTGCGGTCTGCTCTTGGGCTGAACTTGCTTGGACGGCCTGATCTGGCCATGTTGGCAGTTGTTTTACATGTTCTTCACTTGTAGATTATTTTTCGGACAGTGGAATCACTGATTCCAAAGTCTCTTGAGATCTTTTTATATCCCTTTCCAGCCTCATATGCATCTACAATCGTCTTTCTGACAGCTTCATAGAGCTCTTTGGATCTCACCATGGTGAAAGCACTCATTCCAAGAATCAAGAGCAAAGCAAATTAAATGTCTATGCTTTAAATAAGACAGGTTCCACCAAAAAGCTCTGCAACAATGTTCTAATCATTGTCAGCTAATGTGGTGCCCCTGAGACCAATTCTAGGCATTTTAATTTAGTCCTAACTTTTTCCCCAGTAGGAATTTGCATCTTAGTTAATTTCTTTTGTTGAATAAATGAATTTGTTTCTTGTTTTTGCACAGAAGATGCAATTATATCACCTTTATCTATAGATATAATTTATAAATCCAGCATAAAGATGCACAAACTAGTGCATGTCTTTGTGCAGGTCCCAAAGCCGAAATGGAGGGTTAGTCAGGAAGGGCATCGTAAAATTTTTTGCCAAACTAAATATCACGGACAAAATAGAAATTTCCAAACCGGATCTGATCGAGGCCCAGGTGCTGTGACCGCCACCAGCACTGTACTAGCCGACAGGGTGCTGGCGGAGACCAGGCTACTACCGGCCAAAAGGAGGAAGAGGAGGAAGGCATGTCAGGAGGAGGAGGAAGGTTAGAGAGTGGATATGAGGATAGGAACTTTGAATGTTGGTAGTATGATTGGTAAAGGGAGAGAGCTTGCAGATATGATGGAGAGAAGGAAGGTTGATGTATTGGCTGTGCAAGAGACCAAATGGAATGGGCTAGGTGCATGGGCCGGGGTTTAAACTGTTTACCATGGTGTGGATGGGAGGAGAAATGGGGGTAGGATTATCCTGAAGAACAGTATGTAAGAAGAGAGTGTCTTGGAGGTGAAGCGAGTGTCTGACAGAGTGATGGTTATGAAACTTCAAATTGATGGTGTGATGCTGAATGTTGTTGAGTACATATACTTACAAGTTGGGTGTGAGATGGATGTGAAGAATTCTGGAGTGATATGGATGAAGTGGCGAGTGTACCTGAGGAGAGAGTGGTGATTGGAGGCGGATTTCAATGGACATGTTGAAGGAAACAGAGGAGATGAGGTGATGGGTAGATATGGTGTCAGGAGAGGAATGCAGAAGGTCAGATGATAGTGGATTTTTGCAAAGGATGGTTGTGGCTGTAGTAAAACACGTATTTTTAAGAAGAGGGAGGAACACAGGGTGGCCGTGCAAGAGTGGAGGAAAGATGCACACAGGTGGACTATATCTTATGGGAGGGCCAGACTGAAGGAGACTGTAGACTGTAAAAGTGGTGGCAGAAAGCGTGGTTAGGCAGCATAGGATGGTGGTTTATGGGATGACATTGGAGATCAAGAAGGAGAGTGAGGGCAGAACCCAAGGATCAAATGGGATTGGAAAAGGGAAAACTATAAGGTGGAGTTCAGGGAGGAATTAAAGACAGGCACTGGGTGGCAGTGAAAAAGTTACCAGTGAGCTGGACATCTACAGCAGAAGTGGTAAGAGGAGACAGCTAGAAAGGTGCTTGGTGTGGCATCAGGACAGAGGAAGGAGGACAAGGGAAACCTGGTGGTGGAATGAAGAGTACAGGAGAGTATACAGAGGAAGAGGCTGGCGAAGAAGAAGTGGGATAGACAGAGAGATGAAGAATGTAGACAGGAGTACAGGGAGATGAGGCGTAGGGCGAAGAGAGAGGTGGCAAGGCTAAAGAGAGGCTTATGGTGTGAATTGGCAAGGGGTTGGACACTAAGGAGGAGAAAAGAACCTGTACCCGATTGGCTAGGCAGAGGGACGAGCTGGGAAAGATGTGCAGCAGGTTAGGGTGATAAAGATAGCAATGAAGCATGCTCTGAAAGCGAGGAGGGAGTGTGTTGAGCAGATGGAAGAAAAGAGTACTTTGAGGTTGATGAATAAAGAGAACGAGAGGCCTTTGGATGATGTAGGGACTATGAATAGGGAGTGCAATGGATTAGCAAGGAGGATTAGGACAGCTATGAAGGATGAAGAATGGAAAGGCTGTTGGCCCAGATGACATACCAATGGAAGCATGGAAGTGTTTAGGAGAGATGGCAGTGGAGTTTTTTAACCAGATTGTTTAATGGAGATCTTGGAAAGTGAGACGATGCCTGAGGTGGAGAAAGAAGTGTACTAGTACCTATTTTAGAATAAAGGTGATGTGCAGGCTGTAGTAACTACAGAGGGATAAAACTGATCAGCCATAGCATGAAGTTATGGGAAAAGAGTAGTGGAAGCTAGGTTAAGAAGGGAGGTGACAATTAGTGAGCAGTATGGCTTCATGCGAGAAGGAGTACTACAGAATCGTTGTTTTGCTCTGAGGATGTTGATGGAGAAGTACGAGAAGGTAGAAGAATTTACATTGTGTCTTCGTGGACTTAGAAGCATATGACAGGGTACCTAGAGAGAGAGGAGCTGTGGTATTGTATGAGGAAGTCAGATTGTGCCAGAAAAGAGTATGTAAGAGTGGTACAGGATATGTACAAGGACAGTGTGACAGTGGTGAGGAGGTCTGCAGTAGGGTAGGATGCTTTCAGGGTGGGGAGTAGGATTACACCAAGGATCCTTTGAGTCCTTTCTTGTTTACCCAATGTTAATGGACAGGTTGACAGATGAGATCAGACAGGAGGCACCGTGGACTATGATGTTTGCAGATGACATTGTGATCTGTAGTGAGAGTAGGGAGCAGGTTGAAGAGACCCTGGAGAGGTGGCGATATGCTCTAGAGAAAGAGGAATGAAGGTCAGTAGGACTAAGACAGAATACATGTGCATAAATGAGAGGGAGGACAGAGGAATGGTGAGGATGCAGAGATAGGAGTTGGCGGTGGATAGATTTAAATACTTAGGATCAACAGTCCAGAGTAATGGGGGAGTGTGGAGAGGTGAAGAAAGAGAATGCAGGCAGGGTGGAGTGGATGGAGAAGAGTGTCAGGGTGATCCTGCGACAGAAGGGTACCAGCAAGAGTGAAAGGGAAAGGTCTACAAGGCATTAGTAGAGACCAGCTATGCTTTATGGGTTGGAGACGGTGGCACTGACCAAAAGACAGGAGGCAGAGCTGGAATTGCTTTAGGATTAAAGATGTTAAGGTTTGCATTAGATTGTGTGAGGATGGACAGGATTAGAAATGAGTATATTAGAGGATCAGCACAGGTTGAGCGGTTTTGGAGACAAAGTCAGAGGCGAGATTAGTTGGTTTGGACATGCAGAGGAAGATCCTGGATATGTCGGAGAAAAGGATGCTGGGATGAAGTTGCCAGAGCAGGAAGAGGAAGGCCTAGAGGAGATTTATGGATGTGGTGAAGAAGGACATGCAGGTGGTGGGGTGACGGAGAGAGATGCAGAGGACAGGATGGAAGCTTTTGATCCGCTGTGCGACCCTAACGGGAAGCGGCGAAGAAAGAAGAAGAAAGAAGATCTAGATATAATTTATATGATGATTTAATATTGATATGTTAATATGTCTTAATAAAGAATGGAATATTTAGAGGGGTGTCCTAACTTTTTCACATGACTGTAATTTAGCCATTGATTTGAGTATATGATTTAAGTCCTCTTGAAGAAGACACACACACACACACACACACACTTACACTTCTGCACATCCTAGAATGTGCTGCCTCCAGCTTAGTATACTTTCTGGGGCATTAATCTGCAGGCTTGGGTGATTAAACCCTAAATGTTATCCTAAGGAGTAATTCATTCATGTTACTGTTTTTCTTTCAGCATCCATGTGCTTGCAGATTCTTGTTGAATATGTGCAGAAAGCCTGTGGCATATGACTGCATTACTGCATTCCCATCCATCTTCAATCCATCATCACTAACTGTTTCATCCTGGTCAGGGTCATAGCAGTCCGAAGCTTATTAGCATTTATTTTCAGCACTTATATTAGAAATCAAGTTGTGTCTGGAGAGACACATTGTCAATAATTCATAGATGACCAAGAGAGTGACAGGTGGCCTAGCAGTTAGTGCTGCTGCCTTTTACTTAAGAACTCAAGTTCAAACCCCACCTCCTGCTGTTGTACCCTTGTAGTAAAAATATAACTGTATGAATGGGTGAATCACTGTAACAGGTGATCAGCTTGTAAGTTACTTTGAAGAAAAGGTTTGTTTAAGCACATAAACATTCTGGCCTTTATCTGTATATGGGACAAGTATGGACAGAACTGAAAAGCTATGTTTTACACCTCTGAAAACTGGAAGAAAGAGGCTTTGAAAGCATTTGTTGCTGTGAATCCATTGCTATAGCACCACTACATACTATGTTTTAATCTCTGTTTCAGCAGGCCGTCCATCATTATAAGCAAATTATGAACTCTGCAAATAAAATAAATGTCAGTATCTGCATGAATTGCACTATAAAAGCCATAGGGGTTAGAGGGGTTAGTCAAAAAAATTATTTTTTTATGATTTCCAGGAATTTTGGTAAATAAATGAATATCTAGCTAATTATACACATATGCATGAATATCTTGTAAAGTACAAAAAACAAGAACCTGTACAATTACATGCCCAATGTGTGTAACAATGTTGGCCTTGGTAAAAAGCTTTTTTAGTACATGTATGTCTGTGTTCTGTCCCATTTGGCAAATCAGAAGAATCAGCCAACTAAGAAAAAGAAATTTAAGAGGTGAAAATTGGAAAAAGAAAGGCAGAGTTCTGCATTAGAAAGAGTGGAGTGATTTATTATTCAATGTTACTTGGTAGATTGTATGCTTTTGGTTGAATTTCTGTAAATACCTGTGATTAAGAACAACTGCCAGAAAGGGGTGAGGCTGTTTACTTTGATCAGTTTTCTCCTGGTGCTTGCAGTGGTTAGGGATTTTGTTTATTTTGTTGTAGTTCAGCCCTGGAGAACGGGTTGGCAATTGATAATAATAATAATAATAATAATAATAATAATAATAATAATAATAATAATAATAATAATAATAATAATAATAATATGTGCAAAAATGAAGCCCCGCAAACTACTTTACTTTTGTTTTTGGTTAAATCAGTTTTTTCCTCAATTTCTGTGTTGCATCCCGGCCCTAGACTAAGAAACATAAGAAGCATAATGACAGTGTCTGCAGACAGCAGTGTGAAAGCATATACTAGGACACGATGGAGGAAAAGGTTAGGAAAATCCATTAAAACATTGCACATATGTGCTTGCCCAATATGCATGTGTGACATTGCAAGATGAATACTGTATTAAACATTATGCTATGACACAATGGCAGCGCCCCACCGATACACAGCCAACATTCATCTTCTCATGTCCCACACATTATTAGTTATGCCAATGAGTTGCAGGTTAACATGGATGCAACAGTTAATTCTGCACTTAGTTGTGATACTCACAGATCTGAACTCGCACCAAAGATCCTGTACAAGCAACCCTTTCATCTCTGTCCCATAACACAGTATATACACACACAATCATCACAAAAAAACAACTGACACTGTGTGCAGACAACAAACGGTAAGCCAGTTTACACCACAGATACCCAGGCCATCAACAAGCTCAGTAGGGTTTCCAGCAAAACAGTAGATCAACAGCAACAAGTGATCACCTTGCTTGTGCTTATTGCATTTCACTGTCCTAAGGCACAGGACACTGAAGTATTTAGAAAATGTTAAGACCCTTTTCAAATAAAGAACATGATACTACTGTAAACTATTTAATATTGTAATGGTTAATATACTATACTGTGGCCAGAAATGTAAAAAAAAAAAAAAAATCAACAAATGTTTGAAAAAAGTTACCATGTGGTTGACTACACACTTAGAAATAACCTCTCGATTCCAAAAGTGAACCCATTTACAACTGATGTGGACTGTTGGACCCTAGCTTGGTTGTATTTTCCTTCCTTTACCTTGCTCAGAGGTACTACAGCAGGAGTTCAGATTCAAACCTAAATCCTTTGTGTCTAAAAGCAGCACCGACCACTCTGCCGACCCATTGTTCTCCAAGATGCACTTGACACATTTTGAATTATACTTGAGCTACACACCTGACAACATGCATAAAGCTGGTAGGTGGTGCAGGGATGCACAGGGGAGGCACAGGCAAAGAAAGGCCAATGCCCAACATAAACCATGCATGCAAACAGGCAGTTTGGACTTCTCTAACAACCTGTGCTTCTTGACAGTCCCCAACTCGGCATCAAAGGTAAACATTCCCACATTTAAACCCTTGAGGTTATCGCTTGCACCCTTGACTACTTGTCACCAAGATTAAAGTCCCAATAAATAAAGGCGCAAAGTTAGCTGGGTTCAACACATCTACTTTAGCAATTATTGACAGATCAGTCAAACTATGTTTTGGAAAAGACAACATCGACCAATGGAAAGGTTTTACATAAATTTTGTAAAAATAAACTGTATCAACAAAAGGCTTTGTTTTGACATGTGTGAGACATCTGACTGAATGGAAGGGGGAACACAAGTAATGGATCCAGTGATGTAAATCGACATTTGCTCATTTAACTGTTAGCTTTTTCCAAAGCAAATTACAATGTGAAGCTCTTTACCCTGATCCAGCCATTCATACAGCCTGGAAAATTCTACTCTTTTCATTGTACACATCTTGATCAAGTGTAGTACAGCAAGAGATGTGATAAAACCCTTGACCTTCATGTCCAAAGGAGGTGGGACTACCAGGCTCTTGCTCCAGGCTATTTAAACAGCAGGAGTCAAAAGAAATGAATGAGACTTTTTTAATGATCTCCAAAGAGCAGAAGAGAAGTTTATTGAAAGGAGCGCAGTGACGCCTCACAGCTTCACGGGAGTCCATACAGAGCCAGCTCATCGATCAAACATGTGTCTGAATTTACTAAATACGAGGGTGTCCCCTTTCACGGCTGCGCCAGGCAGGGCTCATGGCAGCCGGTGACATCGACAAGTGGAAACCGTAACGGATTTCTGCCTATTGCCCAGGCCAGGATGGAGACAGAGGCCCGCATTCCAACAATACAGCTGTTTCCACTCCTTCAGTTTGGCTCTTTTTCCTTTGTTATTATCGCTGATATGCTTTTCATAATCATCCCTGAAGCAAAGTGTCAAAATTCATCCTGCTAAAAAGCAGCAACAATTACAGACGGTCTCCTAATGTTGTGTTACGCCTATTTAGCAATTTCGGTCTCAGTCACTGAAACAATAATGGAATAATAGAGTTTATTATAATTGAACTTCTGAATCTGCCATTTGATATTCTTTGCTCTTTATTACACAGGGTGTTTCAAGAAGAACTGAGTAGTTTCATAAATTATTACTCACTAAGTATCATTTGAAAATGCAGGATATTGAGTATTTGTAAGATAAATAAAAACTGAGAGTTATTTTAGAAGTTGCTTTAGACTGCATATTGAACTGGTTTAATTTTGTGTGTGTGTGTGTGTGTGTGTGTGTGTGTGTGTGTGTGTGTGTGTTTGTTTAGCATTGCCAGTGAACTTTTGCAACTTGCTAGGGAATATTTTCTATAAAGTATTCACCCACCCCCCCATGGACTTTTTCAGGTTTTATTGTTTTACAACACTGAATTACTGTGGATTTAATCTATTTTGACACTGATCACAAAAAAACCCTCTTAAGTGAAGACAAATCTCTACAAACTGATTTAAATTTATCATTTATTCAGCACAAAATAATTAAATGCTGAAGAATTCACCCCCTGCACTGTGGCATCATCACTGGTGTAGATTTTTTTTGTTTTGTGAAGTCACAAAATGTGTTTTTTGTATAATCTATTGATTCCCTGAAAGCTTGTTTATATTTGGAGGACAGGTTGGGCTAAAGGTTAACCAGAAGAAGACAGAGACTATGATCCTCAACACTGAGACTCCTGCTTCAGTGAAAGCCTATAGCGTCAACCTCTCCAGCACAGTACAGTTTACCTACATGGGCAGTATTATACAGCAGGATGGTGTGGTTGAAGTAGACACTAAGAATAAACTGAACAGAGCCAGAAATGTTATGAGATCCATGAACAACATATAGAAATCATCACAGCACTGCCTTCACATTATGCTCAAGCTCTACAATAGCTGTGTGCTGTCAACCCTTCTGTATGAGTCAGAACACTGGTGCATGATAAAGTGTGATGCTGCCAAGCTGTCATTATTTCACACCAAATGTCTCCAAAGGATCCTGCAAATTTTCTTGCCCCAAAAGATCTACAACCACGACCTTCTCCTACAGTGTCACACGAACGACATGAAGACACTCATCACCAGAGATAGAGATGGATTGGCTATGTCTTATGGATGGAATCCGAATCCATAGCCAGAGTGGTCCTCCGCTAGACACCAGAGGCCAAGAGGAAGTGTGGCTGACCAAAGCAGAACAGTAGAGGGAGAAATGAAATGCTTCAATTACACCTGGGCATCCCTTGAGAAGTTGTCCAAGGATAGACAGAAGTGGAGATCCTTTATTGCTGCCCTATGTGCGATTGATTGATTCCTTGGCTATTGAGACCCATTCTGTTCCTTGTAGTCATCATATCAGTCATTATTATTGTCCGATGATCATTGTTTCTTCCCTAACCAATAAGTCTCTATTAGCACTCTTAATAGAGTGTTATGTATCAACTGGGGGGACTGGGTGGCATGTTCTGGCTGACCGAACAAGAGGGAGTTGCAGGCGTTCAGGTGAGACATCCCCAAGGCCCAAACTAGAAGCAGCATAGAGTGCATCATGTGATGTGAGTGCACCCTGTGGATTTTACACAAGCGATATCTACAGAATCAAGTTATGGCTTCAATGTGTAAGGAGAAGCATAGTCTTCAGTCGATTGTCACTGCCAACGTGAGGGATAAAATAAGTGAATTTTTCAGTTAATTCCTAAAAGATAATCTGACCTGCTGGGAGATGAAAAATCTTAGTCTTAAAAAGGCTGAGTTGAGGCTGGTGGCCAGTCATCTACGCACAGATGTTTAAGAGGTAAACTGTAATGCGAGAGGAGACATCTGCGTCAGCTGGTGGGGGGGCTCAGTATTACTTGCATGGCCATTTATTTTGATAATTAAAGCTGACAAATATGTTTAGTGTTGACCGATAATTTTAATTTATTTACGCCCATGGCTTACTGTGATCCTACCAGTTAATGCATTTAATGAAAATCCAAAAAAAGTCTTCCAGTGACATCCAGTGTGTTTAGTTTTTGTTGCTGCATTAAATAATTTTTTTTACATGGTACATTCCTTCATCTGCTGTTAGTGCAGGTTTGTTGCTGTGAATATTGTACAAAAAGAGCAGAAAAATCTTTCTATCTCATGGGTCTAAATCTTCTGCTCACTTGTTTTATTTTTTATTTCCTTTGGGATGTAATGGGGAAGCACATTCATGGCGACATATTGTAAGGGCTGTCAGAATGCTCAAAGAAAAGGCGTCCGTGAGTGGTGTTGGAGGTGGAGGTGGAGGATGATTTTGAGTGGGACAAAGTGCTTTGGAAGGTACATACAGTGCCATTAGAACATATTAACCCAACCCCATGGAAACTGGCAGGCAACAAAACATGGATGGGAGTCGTATTGACCTTCCTCATAATACTGCAGTCCAATGAAGAACTGATGTGTAGAAATGTTACACAAGCAAACTGTGCATTTCTGAAGCTTGAACCCTAGCAAACAATTAGGTTTAATGTTTTTGGTTGTTTGAATCCATGATTTGAAAAATACTGAGGTACTTGTTATTTTACAGATAAAAAAAGGCCTGTAGCACCAACAGTTCATACAGCAAAATTGAACCCTGAATAAACTCCATTTTGTCATCAGTTTGGTTATATTGTTATTAATAAATCTGCTTTAACTTAAACATTTTTGAACACCATAAATGATAGTTGTGCTCAAATATAAGGATTTTTGTATATAATCGACACAGTAATCACAAGTAACAGGATGCATGCAGAAATTTTTATATAATTCTGCTTTTTTCTATTCTAGTAAAAAATTAAAAACAAAAGAATCAGAAGGAATAGAACTGCGTTGTGCATTGGCTTAGTTGTCCCTCACTTAAGGCATTCGCTGACCACCACAGTTAAAGTGAACATGCCTGCTTTGCAGGTAAAAAAGCAAATCACAGCAAAACCCTGGACCGATAATGACCGCAGTGGACCACAATTTCACAATATTGATCCACTCCGCACTCTGTTCCATAAAAGGTTGATCTGATATATTTTCCTCTGTATATATTTCATAGGGCTAAAAAAACAACATTCAGGTTCCTTTCGTACAACAAAGGCGTTCAGAGTTTCCAACAAACCTTACCTGTACCTGAAAAAACCTATTAACCTGCTGTTAACCTTCACTTACAAGAAACCTCTTACAAAAACAAACATTTGATTTCCAAACTGGTTAGCCTTGAACATCAGACAAAGTGAACGGTATCACCCTGAACCCCACCTCTTTGGGTCATGGCTTCTCCAATGTATGTCAGCTGTCAAGGTGCCAAATGGTAAGCATAATCTCACATACTGGCATCTATTAATTTCAAACGATTCCCTCCAAATAGCTCTGCAGAAAAGAAAGAGCAAGCATTAGGAGCCATCACAGTTATTACATCATTAATGTGCACCATTTGACTATTATCAATGCCAGCAGATAAAATTTACACAAACAAGTTAGTTTTTTCTCCAAAGTGAATTACAGTGTTACATTGCTTAAAATTACAGCATTTACTCATTTGTACCAGGGGTGCTACAGTAGGAGGAGGAATTAAAATTTGGGTCCTTCTTGTGAGAAGGTGGCAGTTCTAACCACTATGCAACCCCAATGCAACCCAAGCCAGATTCACATCTAACCCCAAACACACAGCTCAGGGGCTGTGAGGAGCTTGCACTGCTTCTTAAACAACACTGCTACACAATTTGTTGATCCTTTCGCTAAAGCCAGAACATAATCATTCATTTAATTTGAAAAGTAGAACTCTGTGCTGCTCAAGTGTGCGTTCGAGTCCAGTTCAGTCTATGTGACATTTGCATGTTCTCCTATGTCTTTGTGTGTTTTCTCCAGAGACCCCAGTTTCACACCACAGTCCAAAGATATGTGTTTTAGGTTAACTGGTCACTCTAACTTGACTCTATGTGTTTGTGGCCACCCTGTGATGGACTCATTTCCCATCTAGCGCTTGTTTCATCGCTTAGCACCAAATGATTTCGAAACAGAATGTGTACTGCCGCGACCCTGAGAAGGCAGCAATTGCTCACAATGAACACATGGAAATCTTTTATGTAAAAATCAGCAAGACACATAGTTTCCCCTTCGTCCCATTTTCTTCTGAACTAATTTCCGTTTAGGGCGGACTTTTGTGACAAGGTGTTAGAAAGTTGGAAGCAATATATGTTCCAACAAATCTTTACTTTTCAGAACAATTTTGCTTTCAAGCAAAAATACATGAGCACGCACACTTTCTTACACATGCCAACGCCTTCAAATACTTTGTACGCTGTTGGCAAGTGTGGCTTCTTTTCCACAAGCCACTCAGGAAATGCATTAGTCTACCAATGCTGCCCTTTTGAACAATCTTCCACTCCACATCTGCGG
The DNA here is from genome assembly GCA_018136845.1 of Heterotis niloticus. Lineage (NCBI taxonomy): Eukaryota > Metazoa > Chordata > Actinopteri > Osteoglossiformes > Osteoglossidae > Heterotis > Heterotis niloticus. The sequence continues at coordinate 12,501,190 of CM030905.1, forward strand.
TTGAATTACGAGGTCTTGAATGCCCTCTGATCCTGTCTCTGGCTCGTGTTTCTCTTTATAAAGATTTTCAGCAATTCTATAGCCCTGCAATCTGTCATAAGTAAATATTTGTTGTCCAAATGTGCTCAAGTCTAAGATTTCTTGTGCTGAAAGCGTGTAGTCCGCGTTTTGCTGAGGTCAGTGACTTGATAATGTAAGTGTATTACAGTACAGACCTGTATATGATACTTGTGTAGTTCCTGTCCCCATTAAAGAGCGGAGGAACTTGTTTTTAAGGGGTATCTTCCATCCACAGCAGCACACATTTCCTATTTTTTTTTACTATCAGAACAAAATATGATTCCCATACTTGCCCGTATTATCTAATTATTATTAGCTAAATTCAATACTGGAAGTCTTCTGATGCTCGGTAACTTAAGACCCCAAAGTCTTGATGTTTTAAAGCCCTTTTTTTTGCATGTAAGTAGGAGAACTTGACCAATTTTGTGCAAGAATGAAGTCAGATTTAAACACATACAGAGAAACAGTACATGCATGAGACCACTTGCCGGGGAATAGATATTTATGGTGTTTGCTTTACAAATTTCTATAGGAAGTGACCTGTTATTATGCCTGGAGTTGGTCCACTTGGCTACTTTGTGCTCACCAGTTTGTCCAGCTCATTCCCTAAAACTATGGCACAGGTGCAGACAAATTTTTGCAAATTTTTTTAAAGTCTATGAATTTTCTCAAAAGAGCATGAGAGCATAACGACAAATATTGCTTCTGACTCATAGGGAATTGCAGAGCACGGACAAAAAAATAGAAACATAAAAGAGCATTTAACTTTGAAGGATTTAAATCAGAATCCCAAATTTGTGGCCAAGTAAGCTCACACATACAGGGAATTTGAGTTCTCAGTCTACATAAGACAACACTACATACAAGCAGAGTCCCAATAGTCAGGGCCCAAGTTGCAGTTCCCAAAAACTTAAAACAATTTAATGCATCTGGGAAACAGTCTTAAAAATTATGACATCTCATGTCGAAGAAGGGGAAAGGTGGTAATGAAGTGAACCCCAGTGACAAGGCTAGATGGACTTTGCAGGATAGTTTTGAAATACAACAAAATACCACTGAACTGAACCAGCACCTCTGATGCACTGTTTTCACCCAAGCAGTTTAGTGCAGGGGCTTCTTAAATATTTAGTAGAAGAAATGATTTCTGCGGGGGGTTTTGGTAGCATGTAAGTTGTCAGGGGCCATGTAAGTATACAGTGTATATATATTAAAAAAAAAAAAAAAACTGATTTGTGGCTTCTTTCACTTCCTTAGGGTACGTAGAGGTAGATGGCTCTGCAGTACCTTTAATTTCTGAACATCTCCTAAAATATTAACTGCAACAAAATATGCAATTTTTTTCATAGCTCTACGTGCTTTAGTTAGGGTTAGGGTTGTTTTGTAAGTTTACACGTTTTATGCATCTGAATGGCATTTTTGCAAATGGACAAAACTGCATGAATTTAAAACACAAAGGAAAATTTAAGGTACATCTAATAAATCCTACATTGAATAAATGTCATGATTCTCAGTAAATAAATGTTAACTGACTGAAATTTAATGTAACTGTATTTTAATCAGTTCATTATTTTGTGTAGGAAATAAATTCAAAAGATGTAAAGTGTTTACAGCAGTCATTGCTTTAACTAACCTTTATGAATAGATGATAATAGCTCAAGAGCCAGTTCACCTTGAAATTGCCCTTCAGTAAGCAAACCACAAGAATGCAGAAAAGCAAAAGTTTTATATATGTGTATAACTTGATGTGTTTGTGTACTATGGCTTGGCTGGAGGTCTGAAAATTCATCTGCAGAGTCTTTGATGAAGGACATTAGATAACTACAGGACTCGTGTCTTCTACTTTTGTCAGCTGAGCACATCAGCAACAGGTAACTCCCCAAATCTTTGCCATGGTCTATCATTATGAAACTAGAGACCCCATTGCATAGACATCAATATGAATTTTTTAAGACATTTAGTTTTAGGCGCTGCGTGTCATCTTTTGCAGGGGAACAGCTGGCACGCACGATCATAAATGTCCTTTCTTCTCAAGCGACAAAACAATACACTCGAGAAAGAGGAGGAAAGGCCTTGAGCTCAGAGTGAAGAAATGGCTTCTTCTGTTGCCGTGACTCTAGGTTGTTTGTTAAAAATAGCGACGCAAGGCCTGGGAATCAAGAACACGGTCTGCTCTGACGGAAGTTGTTAATGAATTGTTTGGAAACCGGTGATCTCTGGGTGAAGGACGCTGTCACACATGCACTTAACAGTGTTGACAAGAACCGGCTGTGCGTGCAAAAAATCGCTACCGAATGAACCCCCCGTAAAAACACATAGAGGAGTGCACTAATTTGATTTGCTTGACTGGACCTAATAAAAAGTACCTAAACACCATGTGTGTAATTTCAGGAACCGTGAAAAGAAAATAAACCCGTGCAAATTTTTCATCAATTCAGCAAAAATGTCCTGTGGTGACATTATTTTACTGTGGCCTTCAAAAAATGGAAAAAGAAGACTCCAACATTGAGAAAATGGCAGGCCGTGGGATAAATTACCACAGAAGTCTGAGTTTGCCCTAAAATGGCACAGGACATTGTTGTAAAGCCCGAGCACTGGACTAGGACAGCGCCCCTGTGTTTAAACACTGTTTGATGTGAGGGGGAGTTGACCCCATGTACCTTCTGGACTACTGGCCACACCTAAGCACAGGTGAAGGAAAGAGGTTTTTGTGCTGCAGAGCTGCAACTAGATCTTTTTTGCAGTTCATTACATTTTTTTGCACTGTTTGTTTTTATTTTTCATTTAAAACAGCGTACAGTATATTCACCACACGCTGCTCCATGCAGGGTCACTTCCCATGCCTGGCACATCCTGGCAGGCTACATCATGGTAGGGGAAGCGCTGCCTACAATTGTAGCCCAGCAGCAGCCAAAAGGATGGCTTCCATGCTAATTGAAGGAAACTTTTAATTATTTTGGAAATAGTTTCTTCTTTAGTACAACAAGCATTAGCTTCCTTAGTCATAATGAATTCTCTTGGGAAATGAAAGTCGCCGAGATGAAAATTAATATCCTTGCCGAACACTTTAATATAGCCATTCATTCCAATAACATGAAATGCTACGTATGAGATGTAAACCGTTTAGATCTGACTTAAGCCGCTGTGCACCACTGCTCTGACAGTTGGTTTGAAATGTGTGTTACTCCATTACGTAGTTACATGCACGTTACCAGCGCACTTTTCTCACGATCCTCTCACATTCTTCAACTCTTTTCAACAGCATACCACATAGCACATTAAGAAATAGGTTTTATTATTTTTTACATTTTATTTATTATTATGTAACTCCTGCTTTTCTGCATTCTTGTGGTTTGCTTGTCAAAGGACAATTTCAAGATGAACTGGCTTGAGCTCAGAGTGAAGCACGTGGCTCCTTCTGTTACCATGATTCTAGGTTGTTTGTTAAAAATAGTGAAGCAAGGCCTGGGGAATCCAAAACATGGTCTGGCCGGGCAGAAGTTGTTAATGAATTGTTGGAAACTGGTGATCTCTGGGTGAAGGGGCATAAAATAAACAAACAACCTAGAGTCGCAGCAACAGAAGGAGCCATGTGCTTCACTCTGAGCTCAAGTCAGTACACAAACAATAGAACACTGACAGTTGCAGCAGTTTAAAAAGTGATAGAATTGAGTTTCTTCAGTTCAGTGACTGCTTTGTGGTTCCCAGTTTGACTTTTTACAGCAAGTCAGCCTGCATTGTAAACACCATGGTTTATTTCTAAAAACAAATCTTCTAACAAGTCTTCAATTTCTGGCAGTTTAACAGATGAGGATTCATAATATTGTACAATAAGGGAGATTCGGCTTCCCACTCCACATGTGACAGGATATAAAGACCACTTGTGTCTTAAGAAAAGAGCAGAGTAAGATGGGGAGAAGATATTTGAATCACTTCTATCATGGAACGTTTCAGGTCTTGAAAAGCTACTCTTATTTTATTTTTATCTATTTTTACATCTTCACAACTGCAGATTTCTCAATGATTGCTCATGCAAAATATAGATTTTTTTTCTCAAGAGAAACCAGAAAATCTTGCAAAACTTCTTTGCCAGCAGTTTTTCTTGGCTATTCCCAGCAGCTTTGACTCTCTCCCACCTACGGAGCCAGAGTGCCAGGGACCTCAGAGGAGTGCACTGTGCCACCATTCTGGCCCCTGAACTGGCCATTATTTTGTTAACCATTACATATACACTGGCAAGCCAAAAAAAAAAGTCACCACCTGGATTTAACTAAGTGTTATGATGTGGGGTTGCTTCAGTTGGTCAGGTCTAGGTTCAGCAACGTTATGTGCCCAAAAAATGAGCTCACCTGACTACCTGAATATACTGAATGACCAGGTTTTTCCATCAATGGATTTTTTTCTTCCAAGATGACAATGCCAGGATTCATTGGGTTCAAGCTGTGAAAGAGTGGTTCAGGGAGCATGAAACATCATTTTCACACATGGATTGGCCACCACAGAGTCCAGACCTTAACCCCATTGAGAATCTTTGAGATGTGCTGGAGAAGACTTTATGCAGCAGTCCAACTCTCCCATCATCCATACAAGATCTTGGCGAAAAATGAATGCAATTCTGATGGAAATAAATGTTGTGACATTGCATAGGTTTATTGAAACGATGTCACGGTGAATGCGTACCATAGTCAAAGCTAAAGGCAGTCCAATGAAATATTAGAGGGTGTGACTTTTTTTGGCCAGTCAGTGTACGAATGTCTGAGCATAACAGTTGGTCTGGTTCACAAATGATACAAAAGTTTATTTTTCATGACTGCTTCAAACTGATTGTTTAACCAGAACTTTACCTGGTCGATGCAGAAATTACAGGAGCTGCAGGAGAACAAACCTGCATTGGCCAGAAATGTTAACTGTGCCCGTTGATTCTGCAAATGAGTATTAGATGAAATGTCTCATTTTCTCATCTTCATGTTAAATTAGGGTGCAGGCCTTTTTGCACATACAGTGATTAGAGCCACCATCTCTGAGCCCTGGAGGTTTTAGGTTCAAGTTCCATGTCCTGCTATACTACCAAAGTACTTGCCTAAAATTATTCCAGTAAAAATCACTCTGTAGGATGCATGGATAAATCATTCCAGTTGGCTTAACTTTGAGAAAAAGGCATCAGCTGAATAAATGAATGAATAATTTTACCTGCTGTTTACCTACCGTGAAGACATTGCAAGACATTACAAGGCCCAGTCTGTGTATATCTAACACTAAACACATTCTCATACCAGTCTCACCTTATATAAACCTTTAAGTTGTCTTTGATTTATGTGCAAGAGCCAGTTGGCAGAATTTACAATAAATCCAACGTGTACAGTTAAATAAATAAGACCTCTGAAGATATTGAACACACACGTAGACAAGGCTCGAGTTGTAGGGGTAGAGCAGGATATTACATTTTACATTTTTTTACCATAGTCCAGCAGTCAGCTTAATGTATTTCTCCTTTGGACAATTTCTCAGATCAAGATAAAGATAATTTTCCATTTCTGCGGTACCGTATCTTAAATTATGCATGCTGAATTAGTTCATTTTAATGCATGAATTAACAAGTGAAATTGTGATGACAGACATTTAGTCATGCCATATACATTTAGTTATGCCATTTGCAATATATGTGGGGTTTGTTAATGCTGAAGGAAAATCCAAGATCAACAATGCAGCACAGATGAAATGTACTCAGGAGTTCCCGAACAGAAGATGCATCTGTAATACCACATAAAGGGAAGGTTAACTTTTATTTTGAAGCAAAATAGCAAGTTAATAATTTATAACAAGCTCAATTTCATTGTACAAGTATTCATCATATTTGTAAAGGTTTCCATAAATAATATATTAATCCATTGTGGATTTTTTTAAGGTCACCCAATATGCATATTTTAATAAATATGAATTAGGACTTATTTAACTTCTCTTTTCTTTTTTCTGAAATTTTCCACTTTCATTTAAGGCTTATGTGCCACCACCGTGCTTGTCAAATTTCCAGTCGGAGCTGACTAACTGATTGGAAAAATTCTAGTTTACTGCACAGAAACAAAAAAGAAAGGTTTTCTTTTAAATACGCAGCTATCATGAAATGTTATTTACCATCACTGATTTTGTTGCTGCTTCCACAATATTACATATTAGTTACATATGAATTATTTGCTATCTTTGACTGTGCCCAGTCATTCGTGGCCGTCTGCATTTATTGTTGCCTTTGCTGAGTTTGCTGGGCACCAGCAGATTTTTCAGCACCTGCAAAGGCCTGGCCCACAGTGCCTCCTCGCTAGGCATGTCACAGTACTGAAAGACAAAGTTCTGCTTTGCATAAGCATAATTCCTGCTGAATTATAAAGCTTATAACAAAGAGGGCCACAGTACATCAACTCCACAACTAATAAGGCATGTGCATTCCTGTCAAGTTCCTGACACTTCTCGCTTCAGTAACCCTGAATTGCAGTTTGTCTCAAGGTCTGCTACATGGTTCCTCTGCATCTCCTTTAGAGGAATGGAGGTCAGGATGAATCCATTTGTGTTTGTTACATCACCATTAAAATAAATAAAGAGACATGACAACACAAAAAATGTTGAAGACGACTGTTACGTTGTATTGTTCTTATTGTGTGCACTGACAAGGAGCGGTGAAGCACTGAAACCAGCTGTTTAAGACTACAATGTCTTCAAAAAGTAAGTAAAATAATAAGACCCCTTCTTATGTACATATACCCTGGGACAGCATGGTGATCCAGTGGGTAGACTTGGATGTTCAGGCGTGGGTTTCCTTCATTTGCTCTGGTTTCCTCCCACAGAGAAAATGGGTGAGTGATGTGTACACTGTAGAGTTTTACAGCCCCGGTTGTTTCGCAGAGGATTCTTTGGTTCCTTTCACTAAAGATGGAGAACAGAAGCGATGGCAAATATGCTGACATTGTCAGAATGAGGAGCACAAAGAAAAGACACAGCATTAGCCCTGTGCCAAGAGGTGTGAACTTGGGAAGACAATTCCAGAAGAATGTAAAGTTATCACCCTGCTTGAAGGCTAGACAAGAACCTTTGTGTAAGAAGGGACAGGGCATGTTGGGAGGCTTACAGTAAACCAATGGCCAAATCTATATAGATTTATATTATCACATTATCTAAATAATTAATTCATGTGATAATTTTCTCCAAAGCTACTTAATATTTTTTACCCCTTCATACAGTAGGGTAACGTTTACCGGAGCAATAGCGGATAATTTCCTTCATCAAGGGTACTGTAGCAGGAGGTGGGATTTGAACCTGGGTCCATTGAGGATAAAAGGAGGGGCTTTAATAACTGCACCACCTGCTGCTCATGAAATCCCACTTGCATTTTGCTCCTCAGGCTAACAACAAGAACAAGATTCCACCCCGCATGACCAGAAGCCTAAATCGAATTAGTGCTCCACTGCCTTAACCACTCGGTCATCTTCGTTCACTGTGGATGGCGAAACGCGCAGGAAGATGTTAGTTAACAAAGCAGCAGAATTTGAACCTTGTTCTTTTTTTTTTTTTATGCATTATCCCTAAGGATATTCTAATTCCTAATAATTAATTTCTTCGTTCTCACTGCCAAGAGTATTTATAACCAACTGGTAGCTTAACCGCGTGTCCAAGCTTTTGCTTCACAGTTTCCCTGTGCTGTGTATGCGTTCAAAGCAGAAGAGCAAGACAAAATCCATGCCGGTAGGCTGCAGCGATTGCTGGTTTGCTGCCGATGGGGAGCGCTCTGAAAACTGTCCGTTCTGGAAAGAGCTAAGCAAAGAGGAAGTTTGTACCTGTCATGCAGGAAGCAAGGTTTTCCCTTCCTGTCTGCAAAGTTGTTTAAAAATTCACAAATCACTCAATGAGGGCAGCGATTTTTGAGTCCTTTCAACAGGTGGAATAGAACTAATGTCTGAGCCAAATCACTGTGCAAAAAATGCCTTCTATATTTTAAGATGCAGCTCATAAACCAGAGTGTAAAAAAACGCGTTATGTGTTTTGTTTTAATAATCGAGAGGATCTTGGTGAAGCACATTTGCAGCATTTCTTGTATCTTTTCCCCTTTTGCCTTTTATCCATATTGATGAATATGCAGTGGAATCCATCTACATTCAAATTAGCCATGCAAAATTCTCAAAAACATATGTACTTACCCCCTCCCAAATTCCATGTTACAGTTACAGTTTTGAAACTTAAGCAGGAGAAAGAGGTTTAGCTACTGAATGCGCTCCTGATCATGTGAACTGGAACATTTGTACAGACTGCAGGAGAGTTCTTTTCTCTGTGGGAATTTTGTATTTTCAGGGGTTTTTATCTGCAGATGGAAGCCCCGGCGATGGCGACAAGCTGGAGAACCAAGGTGCACCCGGGGACCCTCTTAAGAATACAGAGATGCGGGGGATTGCATATGAGAGCCAGGTGGCCTCATCTCCATGCACTGTGTTGAAAGACTCAATAAGCAGAAACCCTCATGGGCATTGGCATTAATATAATAGATTGTGGTTCAATTATATATATTTTTTCAAGCAAATTTTTTCCTTGCTGTTGAGTACTGGCAACAGGATGATTTTGACACGCATCATGTTTTAACAGACTGTGACAATAAGCAAAGCTTTTCCATCTGTCAGTGCACAGTTGTTTTTCCAAACTGGAATAAATTATGAACCCCCTCTTGGAGGAGCTTCCAAAGGTGAAACTCTACTGGTTCTTGTGTTGTTTGCAACACTGTCAACAAATATCATATTTTAATGTGGGGAAATCCATTAATAGCAACACGAGGGATGTGCTTTCATGGCTGAGAGTAGAAAGAGTTTTGTGTGCATAAGTGCTTTAGTATCAACATATAAAATATTCCAAGGATTTAAAAAAAAAAAAGAGATTTTTTTTTATGCTTGGATTAGGAGTGGGGACAAAAGTCATAGCCATCTACAATAAAGTATAACTTATTCAAATTTTGTTAACAGACATAAAAAGTAATTACAAAGCTGAAAACATAATATTTTTACACATGAAAGGGGCATTTCAGAAGGAAGACATTTATTTGACCTGTGGTTCAGATGTGGTTCTGGTGCTATCAAGACTTGACTTTTAGTGTCAAGGTGTTCTATGGTTAAACAACCTTAATACGGTTTATTTAAAAACTGGCAATGAGCAATTAAGGTACCGGTTTACGGGAAATATTAAGATGAAGTCCACACTGAAAAAAATGTCTATCGTGATTCTTATTTTCAACTCATTAAATGCACCGTATTGCAGTTCTTTGCAAAATGTTTGAGTAATTTAAGATGAAAAGGAAGGAGAAACCAAGAAGCGGTGCTGAATGAGTAGCTTCTCGTGTGTTCTTCATAAGTGATTCTCCTCAGCACGTTCTGACAATGTGAAGACATGTGATCCCTGCTGTTATGGCGACAATGTACTTAGAGCTCATGTTGTTACTTTGAAATTGGTGGCTTAAGTTCTACAATGAACATTGCTGCTGCTGCACTTTCAAAATAATAATACAAAATAAAAAAACAATGCAAACATATGCATATTTATTAAAGATTCAACAAGTGTATTGATGTGAACTGCCCAGTGGGGTAAGCTGGTGCTTCACAGCTCTTGGGCTGGTTTTCTAATGTGGGGTTCAAGTCCAGCTCAGTGGTATGTGAACTTTGTAGGTTCTCCTCTGTGTTTGCAAGTAAGAAATAGAAGAAAGCATAGGCAAACCACTTTTGTTTCTCCTTGCCTTGAAAACCGTGCTGGTGGTCATCTAGGAGTCACATTTGACTCAGTGGTACTTTCTAACCAAAAAATCTGCATTATGGTTTCACATGCATCTTATATTTGATTGGTTGTAAGCTACCTTGAGTGACTGCACAAATAGTACATAAATTACACATAGTCATATAAGTAAGTCTAAATAATATTGTACACCCACACATGTAAAATGTACAGAAGTGTAGTTTATGATATCTGTGCATAGCTTTCTGACTTCAAATGATGCTCATTTAAACAGCAAAAAATATATAAAACCAAACATTGTGTAATTCTCTGATATTTTGCATTAAAAACACATATGGACAATATCTTATTCCCATAGCCACTATATAGCCTGTGACTTGAATTGCCTGAATCTAGCCTGAGCTGTGATCAAGCAGGGATTCTACATCTTGGTGGAATGTCATTTAAAAAGCGGCTGAATAGTGCTGGTCTTTCTAAACATTCTTCCTTGGTAGCTACACAGCGGCAACATTTTTCAGTTCTCTCAAAGTACGAGGAAAGGTGAGCTGGTAAGTTGGTGGGAAAAAGGAGCAGCTGAAATGTAAAGGTTACATGGGAAATACAGCAGTTTCTCATCTGCCCAAACTGAACCAACATTAACAACAACAACAACAACAACAACAACAACAACAACAACAATAATAATAATAATAATAATAATTTCATTTTTGCTGTTGTTTCTGTCATTATCATCTGCTGTACTATTGTATTATTAGTCTTTTGTACATTTGTCCATTAGCATTTTATGTTGTTTTATTGTGCAGTACTATAAGTGCATTCCCTATTTAAGAGTGCAACAACAACAACAACAACAACAACAATAATAATAATAATAATAATAATAATAATAATAATAATAAGCAAACAAAAAATTTGTGCACAACCTTGTTTTTCCCACCTTATTTCCCAAAAACCCTCTAATGAGATATTGCTTATCAGTCAAAGGTATGGCAGTAACTCAGCCATCATAAAAAAGGAAGGGATGCAAAATGGGGAAGAGATGCACGTCTCTTTAAAGTTTTTTTTTTGCCGTCACTAGTTCACATAAACAGATTTTTTTGTTTGTGACAACTCAGTTTAACTGCTGGATTACAGAAAAATATAATATTTATATGTAAAAATGTGTATATTTGGCACCGAAATGTTTTCTGGACAGCCAGTCAAAATGGAATTTCAGCACTTTTTAAAAGCTGCTGTGCATTGTATTACCAAAATCCACCTTTGCAACATAAAGGAAAAATCAATATCTATTTATATGATTAGATACTTCTCAGTGTACAACTGCTGCAAACATGTGCATTAGATTGCGACATAGGTTAAGAGCTAAACACTTGGAAATCACTTGGATCCATGACTTTTCAGATTGGGATAAAAGCCTTTCCTGCCTTATTTCTGGCTGTGCTCAGACTCTCTGGCTCCTGCAGAAGGGTCACAGCCTCCCAGGGGCAAACGCATTATAAATATTTCAGTTTATTAATATAAAAAAGTAAACCCACACCAGGAGGAACAAAAAAGTGGAATAGGATTTCTGACACCTTCTACCCCTGGTCTCTCCCAATTCAGCCAACAATATTAAAGTAGGTGCATTAGACAAAATGGAAATAAATTAAAAAAGCTTGATAATAATGGAATGTAAAAGCAAAAGTTGTAGAATATTTAATCGATTGAGCAAAGAGACAGGCCTGATAATTATACAGCTTTGGAAAAATGTAATATACAAAGAGCTCTGGAAAATTGCAATAGCTGACATGAGAAATATGTGGAATGGGCACCAGTGTTTCATATTCTCTATTGGTCACATTAAAAGCTTATAATAACCCTGTCTACTGGGCAGTGCTCGCTGAAATCAGATTATTATCATGTCAGCACAAAGGAGCAGAGTCTCGGGGGCTCCAACATGATTTTGATGGGTTTCTGCTGGATAGGAATGATTTTGAGAACCAGGAACTCAACATCAAACTTCTGTAGTTCAGTATCTGCCACATTCCACCAGGCAACTGGGTAAATCATTCGTTCCTTTATATCGCAGAAGGCCCAGGTTTTATTCAAACCCTGTAGTGCTGTAGCAGGAGTGTAAACCACTTAAACTGTTGTTTATTTAAGTCTAGGCTTTTTAAAAAATGGAATTCACAGAATCAAAATTCTTGGCACAAATACATTCAATGTCCACTTGCTTTGGAAGTATTCCCTCCCCAGGTTTGGAAAAAATAAGGAAGAAACAATGGGGGGAAAAAAAAAAACTTTTCACAACTGTCACCAGGACTGAGAACAGCAATTTTCGACTCCTGGTTCGACTCCTGGTTCGCTTTTCTGAAGCCGATATTTTGGAATAATAGCAATCCCAAACAGTTAATTCCTTGAAAATGTTTGCCCTGGATATTTCGGATTTAGCTACGTAGTTATTGAAAACAAATAATAAGGAATTTCACAGCTAGGAAATATTCTCAAGATTCATTATAAAATTAGTAAAACAAAGAAAGGATATGATTTAATTATTTAGCATTTTATTAACATTGTTTATGCCAGTGTGCAGATAATAATATGCTAAGTCTTTATGTTGCTGTGTGAAAATGTGTGCATGATGAATGAGCTGTAGTACGACTAATCGCTTTCCTTGTAAGCAGATTTGTATTTTTTACAGCTTGTTAATAAATGTTAATAAACGCAATTCTCAAGCTACAAACTAAAAAAAATGCTCACTCCTCAGTTTCATTGAAGCTTAAACACACAGCGAAAATGCTTATTAGCAATCTTTAGTTTTTTTCTCGCTGACAAGCATTGTTTCGGCATTCAGTCTGAATGTAGGATTTATAACTAGAATTCAGTTAAGTATTCAATAATGCATGTTGTTGTTTTATTGAGATGGGATTGTGTTTAACCTTTAAGGTCTGCAGATGGTAATCTCCACACTTTATTTTCAGCAGATACAAAATACATTACTGTTGATAAGTCACTGTAATATAGCAGGCTGGGGTTCTTTCAGAATGCTTCCCTCCTGTGCAACAGCCAGCAGTTTAATTTTATTAAAGTCTGGGCAGATTACCAGACCTCTGTATTGCTGTCTGTTTGAGTGGGTCGTGCAGAAGGTGAGTCAGAAAAGCACACTTATAAAAGCAGCTGTTCTTCTGAGATTTCCCAAGAGGAGGAGGGCTGCAAAAGCATGCCTGGCAGCAGGTAAATTCTGCAGACCACCCCCAGCTCAGATACGGAGGGAAGGATCTGATTCATCCATTATCTTACGGACAGCTCGCACACTGACAGGCTGTAAACTTTTGTTGGCAGAATCCAAAGATATCTGTCTAAACAGGGATGAAGACTAGAAACAGTTTCCACTTAGCAAACGGAAAATAAATACATTGGTACAAAAATGGGCTGTGTCATTATATTAAAAGGGAACTATTTAAAAATAAAAAATAAAAATAAAAAGACCAAGACATAAGCAGATCTTGCAGAGATTTATTTTTGGCAAAGATGACTATTCAGATAGCTATCTACTATAACTACAGCAGAGGATGCTTTTAACTTGTTTAATTGATGGCATAGGTGCTGTATTAGTGCTCAGCCACACAGAAAAGCACAAAACTAATATTAATGAATGCAACTGAATATAAACACTCAGACAAAATACATACAAACATTAGGCTTTACACCTACATCGAGATAATTCACAGCTATTGCCTAAAATTGCTGTAAAAAATGATGTAAAAATACACCTGAAAACATTAATCTTATTGATATGAAATTCTAGTAAACCACCACACAATATTCATCCATCCATCCATCCAACCATCCATCCATCCATCCATCCACATTAACTGCTTAACCCTGAGTAGGGTAGCAGCCCTCCAGAGCCTACCATGGAATAAGAGTGCATTAGGCTATGAAACAACCCCCAGATTTGACACCAGTCCATTGCAGGGTGCTGACACGTGTGCACACACTATGGGCAATTTAGAGTGACCAATTGAGTTGAAACACATGTCTTTGCATCGGCATACACAATACCAATAAAAATCATACAATTTATTTATTTATTTATTTATTTATTTATTTATTTATTTATTTGTCTGTCTGTTTGTTTGTTTGTATTTATTTATTTATTTATTTGAAGGGTGACACCAATCTGCCACTTACCGGTAGGTGCAGAATAACAGTGCTATCCATTAATGGCTTTTGTCATTTCACAGTAAAGCCAGAGACAGGGAAAATGAGTATCCAGATAAAATCTGCGAAAGCAAGATGCTGCTGAAGCCTGTAAATAATACTGTACTTAGTGCATTAGGGTTAAAGAGGGGTGATTATGATTGTGAATAAGGAAAATAAGTGTTGCAAAACTGATTTCTGGGATGTTAAGCTTTTAATGTACAATAATTAATAGCCCTATTTTACCCCATTATATCTGTACATGGTTTGCATGTTGGTTTGGTTGCCTGGAATTCCTCTAGGTTTGTCAAGAAATGGGGAATGATCACCCTGGTGAATAAAACCACAATGTTTATTTTGAGCCAGAAGTTTATAATTGCAGTCAGTGGATAAGGAGGTTGTTAATGTGAATATGGAGTTGAGATAAACATGATCTGCTTATACCTGCCACTTGCTAATGAACATTTGCACAGTGACAAGGTCAAGGAACCCAGAATCATCTGCTTACTGTCTTAAAGATGGCTAAGAACAGACTTGATGGTAAGACAGAACACCTCCTTGGCATCCACCTTGTCCTTAAATCAGCTGATATTTTCAGGCCCATACAAAAGTGCTTTGACCTTTCAGACGTAGTGCCATGGCATTTCAATGGAACTGAATAATGTAATTTTAAAGATTAAAATTTAAAGATCTTTTTTTTTTTTCTTTATAGTTTATAAACACATAAATATAAAAAGGTAAGATGAATAGCCACAAATGTAGCATTAAAGTATTTTTTTTCTACACACAGGTGCCCAGGTATGGCATTAAAATGTTTGACAGACATATTTAATGGCACTATCTGATTTCTCATAATTCTCTCCTGAAATTCTGTCCCTAAGAGAAAGGTCAGGAGCCTCACTGTCTTCAATTAACTTGTAAGTCATTGGATAGAAAATAAAAATGTGCATATAAGTATAAACATAAACTTAAGCTAAAATATTGATAGCCACACCCAGAGTTATGAAGCACAAAAGCAAATGCAAAAAACAAAGTGCATTTGAAACACTGGGGCTGAATGAAAGACCAAGGCAGTGATTTCTTTGAGACAGAATTTGTATTATAAATGCAATTTGATATTTCGTAAAGAATCAGGATATCCATAATCTTATGATTAGAAAAAGGATTAGGAAAAAAGTAGGGATTAATTTTGAGTTCTCTCAAATGTGGCCAGGTACCCTGGCATCTGTTTACAGTGATGCTATCTGATGTAATTATTACATTTTCAAAATTTAATTTAGCTTGACATAGTCTTGGTAACATAGTTTGGGGAAAAAAAATCCTTCCACCATTCACAGCATTCAAGGTCTGAATTCAGTTGTTTACCTTTGATATGGAAGTATAGGCAAATACAATACATTAAAACTATAAAAGCCTTTTACATTAAAAGAGTTTTGCAGCACAAAACTACAGACCATGTGGATCGTGAATGTGAAACAAAAAATTACAGTAAATCCCTCATCCTTTGGTTCTGATTAATTCCCACAACTGATGGAAGTCGTAAATTCATGTTTTCATCAAAGCTGGTGTTTTTCTTCCAAGTGGTACACAACTCAGAGGAAACAACAATGTATTTTATAATAGACAAAGGGTTGTTGCAGATGCAGAAGTAAATTCCTGTAGAATTCATAGGAAATACAGGGGTGATTAGACAGATGATGTTATGCAAGATTTTGAACTGTTTAGAAGATCAGGAGAGAAAGGAGTTTGAGACCCTTCTTGAATGTTGAAAGAGAACGTCAGTTTGGGACCCCTTTTGAGTAAGAGAACGCACTGGACAGAGGTGGAGGCACACGGTATTCTAGTAGGTGTGTAGGGATTGATCAGGTCTTGTAATTAATGAGGTGCAGATATTTTGACCACTCTTTTACAAGAGTGTTGAACTTTATATAAGAAACTTTAGGAAACCAAAAAAAAAGGTGAGGAGGGGGGACAAGGGAGATGCTTTGGTAGGTCAAACACAACTTCTGGATGGAGAAGCCTTATGGTTGACTAGACAGGAGAGCATTTCAGCAGTCTAGGGATGTCACTATGGCCTTGACCAGGAGCTTTGCAGAGCTTGATATGAGGTTTTGGTGAATCCGGGAGATGTTGTACAGGAGATGCTCTATCTGTAGAGTTGAGTTATGGCTTAGGTTTGCTGGTGGAAGCAAAGGCTTGAGTGCAATAATATTCACAGGATCTTGTCAGTTTTATCATTTTATCATATTAGATGCTTAACTTTTTCTGTGTAGCTTACTGCTTCATTGTACGTATGTAGCAGGACCATTTTTGCTAAATGTTTTCTAGCTGTCAGAGGTCTATTGTTAATGCTCATGCCTTCAATAAATGTTTACCACAATTGAGATTTATTTCTGTTTATGCTACAAATAATAAGTTTATTGGGTAAATGAATATAAAAAGAACTTTAAAGTGATAATAATTTTGTTTAGCTCTAGGCCCTGATTATGTAAGCTGAAGTAACCTTTGATCATAGAAGTTTATGAAGTGTTGCCCACTTTAGTCAATTCCAAAACTGAGATGGTATCAGTATTCCAGAAATTTAGATGTTACACCTTAATACACAGATGTTCAGCAGTTTTGCCAGCAAAAGGTTCATGGCTTTGTGTGTTTTGAAGATGGAAAATATAGCTAGTTTGTGGTAACCTTTCTGTCTTTGATCTGAATGGATGTTAGTCATCCAAATAGGAAATTCTAATAGGCTGTGCACAAAATTGTCAATCCAATTCAGATTTTCTCTTATCAAAATGTACTGATTTATGGTTAAGGATTTCCATGATTATTGCAATTTAATTGTATTAATCGTTTTGCACACAAGTCAGTTGCTTTTTTGCTTTTTATGTTTTTCAGTCTTCAGACTCAGCTTTTCAATGTCCAGCATTTGATTTAAGACATTTGTGTGTTTGATTGTTCCAGACCAAAAGGAATAATAGCACTGCTAACTGGAATAAAAGTAAGCAGTGTCTAATAGAGGGGAGCTTGAACTTTCAATACTGATTATCTGTTATCAATAGATAAAATAGGTTCACTTTTATTTAGTTCAGTTTCCCTATTCTGTATGTTTTGGTGAAGATTGCAATGAGACCTCCTGTTCCCTGCAATGCCCAGCAAAATGTTTTAAGGGATATAAATACAGTATATAATTTGAATTGGGCATTTTCCTAAATGGGACAACTCTGTGCCTATAGCAAAACCTGATGCTGGCTCTGTTATAAGATACTAATAAAAGATTTGGTGCACAGATTTGGTATCCCCAGTTCAGTGCCAAAGGTCCCCAGTCTACTGGTACAGCAGTAAAAGGAAATTTGGGGTGACCTGTAGATTACATAGCCCTCACCACCCACAGTGAGAAAGAGTCAAAGTGCTGAAAAATAAGCTGAGAAGCAGAGAATTTGTATGCAAACAAATCTTAAGTGGCCTGGTGCACTGCCATTGGCATTGATATCCTAGCCACTATGAACCACAGGGTTGTCTCCTTGTGAGATTATTACAGGCCTCTCCAAGTGATTGCACCACTAGCAGCGCAGAGATGGATGTTCACAAGTTGGACAATGAGCTGCTCTATTTTTTCCTGTTTGGGCAAAAATAAGACCTTATAAAGTATGCGCTCACGGGTACATTAAGCCCAAGGAGCGCCCACCGTGATAACCTGCCGCTCTTCCGTCCAGGTGATTTTATTTGTATGAAGGTGTTCAAGCGAATGGACACTCTCCAGCCAAGGTGGGAGGGGTTTTGTCTAGAACCGGACAGCGATTTCGCTTTTCCTCCTCAGTGAATATTTCTGTTCTCTGCTGCCCTGGGCATCGCAACACTGCAAGATTTTGCTGAAAGCACAAAAGGGCGCAAACGTGGAAAACTTCTTCCACAATCTGCACACAGTGTACTTAGTGACCATTATCTTACTTTTTTCCTTGTGCACGTTTCTGTTCTCAAC
The DNA here is from genome assembly GCA_018136845.1 of Heterotis niloticus. Taxonomy (NCBI): domain Eukaryota; kingdom Metazoa; phylum Chordata; class Actinopteri; order Osteoglossiformes; family Osteoglossidae; genus Heterotis; species Heterotis niloticus. The sequence continues at coordinate 12,519,155 of CM030905.1, forward strand.
TGCTATTCTGACATATCTGAGCCCCAGCACCCAGACATCTCTGTTTCATGGCGTCTTTCAGTGTAGAGCAGAACAGCGGCACATTTTTGATTTTATATCTTTCACATTTCTCATGTGAGAGGTGTGACCAATCTAACTCATAATGGCAATACCTCTAAACCTGCTTATGGCATGATGTTTCCCCCATGTGCATGTGTGTTACATCGATTCCTCAACAGAACCTAAATTTCTATTCGCAGATGTTTCACTGTTCTTTGACAGAATACGTAGGTTTTTAATCAGATCTAACAATACTGTACATTCTGGGATACTGGGTGATGTACGCTCATATTTGGTTACTGATGAATATTTTATGTGGCTTTTAAGATGACATCACATTTTACCTGCCTTCACTCACAAAATAACGCATGCCTTTTCCTTCTTATTTTACTTTCATTTTCCAAATATGTGCTACCTGTACATATCTCCTGTGAACCAGGTATTCCATTACAAGGAATTTAAAACTTGATCATAATTATTTAATTCTTCTACCCCTAAAGCTGGCATTCAGTGTAAATTGACAGAAAGCAGAATATAAGGAGATTCAAATAGCTGTCAAAGGAATAAAACAAAGAGACAAACAAACAAATAAATAAATAAATAGTTGATCCTGCATGTTTGTTACTTGACTGCTTTTGTACTTTAATATCAGTATATATATTTTTTTTTCTGGATGGTGAGGATGTGAAACTGAATAATTTAATTATTCAGTGTTCTGATCTTTTTCAAAAGTCCAAAGTCATTCCTTGCATACTTTTTTCCTAACAGTTTTCCTAACAGCTTTAAATATTTAATAAGAAAGTCTATAAATACAATTGATTGCTGGCTATCTTGGCTGATATAAACCACGGATGCCTTTATTAGTGTGTTTTAAATGTGGAGAGATGTCTTGATGGTCATGTTTGCCACAAGGTGCATGTGTGTAAATGTTATATATTTGAACAATACGGGATGATTAAATTCTGAATTAAAGATCAGCATACCTTAAAATCAAACAACAGAAGTCCTTGTGTGAAAGAAAATATTACCTTTTTGTCTTTTATTGTTTGTAAGTAAATCTTACTGAATACATTTCATCATTTATATATACACATTTAAATGGTGTCTAATGGAAGTCAAGGCCCACTTTCACCTTTCCTGAAAATGATATGGTGCGACTGTAGCAATTTGTTATTTGCTATTATGTAAACCTCAGCGCTTAAAAGGTTTGTTTTCATTTGTGTATATACACACACATACAAGTGAGAGGAATGCTGTGTGTTGAAATTCCTGTCAGAACATACACTGATCAGCCACAACATTAAAGTCACTGACAGGTGAACTGAATAACCGAATATCTTGTTACAATGCCACCTGTCAAGGGGTGGTGGGGATATTAGGCAGCAAGCGAACAGTTGTTGAAGTTGATGTGTTGGGAGCAGAAAAAATAGGCAAGTGTAAGGTTCTGAACGACTTTGACAAGGGCCAGATTGTGATGGTTAAATGACTGGGTCAGAGCATCTCCAAAACATCAGGTCTTGTGGGGAGTTCCCATTATATAGTGGTTGATACCTACCAAAAGTGGTTCAAAGAAGGACAACTGGTGAACCAGCGACGGGGTCATGAGCGCCCAAGGTTCAGTGATGCACATGGGGGCAAAGGCTAACACTTCTGGTCTGATCCCACAGAAGAGCTCCTGTAGCACAAATTGCTAAAAATCTTAATGCTGGCCAAGACCGAAAGGTGTCCGAACACACAGTGCATCCCAGCTTGTTGTGTAAGGGGCTGCGTTGCCGCAGACCGGTCAGAGTACCCATGCTGACCCCCGTCCACTGCCAAAAGAGCCTACAATGGGCATGTGAGTGTCAGAACTGGGCCGTGGAGCAATGGAAAAAGGTGGTCTGGTCTGATAAATCATGTTTTCTTTTAGATCATGTGGATGGCTGGGTGCGTGTGAGTCATTGACCTGGAGTTGGCAGCAGGATGCACTATGGGGGGGAGGCAAGCCAGTGGAGGGACTGTGATGCTCTCGGCAATGTTCTGCTGGGTAAACCTTGGGTCCTGCCATTCATATGGATGTTACTTTGACACGTACCACATACCTAAACATTTCTGTAGACCACGTACACTCCTTCATGGGAATGGTATTCCCTGATGGCAGTGGCCCTGCCACACTGCAAAAATTGTTCAGGAATGGTTTGAGAAGCATGACAAAGAGTTCAGGGTGTTGTCTTTGCCTCCAAATTCTCCAGATCTCAGTCCAATCGAGTATCGGTGGAATGTGCTGGAAAAACAGGTCTGATCCATGAAGTCCCCAGATACCACAGGACTCCGTCAGAGGTCTTGTGGAGTCCTTGCCTCAATGGGTCAGGGCTGTTTTGATGGCACAGAGGGGAGGTTTTAATGTTGTGGCTGATACTGCTAGTAGCATATGGCTTTAGGTTTCAGTGCCATTTCCCACATTTATTAAGCCTACATTTGAGTGCTTATGACAGTGTTATTTCTATTTATTTTTGATTGTTCTCTATTTGACTGGGTATGGGACTTGCTAGACATATAGGGGACCTTCCTACACATGAGCTGGGTCACCATCACATTACTAGTGAAGTGCATGAAGTATTCAATGCTGAAAATGTAAGAAGAGGAACATGAATCCAATGGAAATCATATCACCGTCTAACTGATTTCCATTATTTTACTCCTGGAACCAACTTTCCTGTACTTCATACCATTGCTAGCCAAAAACCTTTCTACACACCTGAACAAAACACAGTGTGCAAGAGAGCTGTCAGCCAAAAAAGAGCACGAGATGGAATCTCCTAACTAAAGTGCGAACACAAGCTAAAAAACAGTAGGCTGATTTTCTACAACATCAGCTTAATAAAATTAATAGTAAGAGAAAACAATGTATGATTTCATGTTTTGTTGGTGGATCCTTAAAGAAATGGAGCACAGTTCATGGGGGAATGACAGTCTGTGTGTATGCTGCCCAGAGGGGTATGTGTTTTTGTGTCATATTCAAGCCTGACCACCATTCCCTCAACAACCTTGGTTCACTCACACAGGTTTACAAAAACACCTCAGCTTCTACTCTTCATATTTGGCTAATAAATTTTTGTCACACAAAGCCCCATGCAGTAAGAATAGCAGACACGATACTATTTAAAACACAAAATAAAATAGCTTTTATTAAGTCTTGTTTTCCATGCTGTTTCTCAAATTTTCTGAATTATAAGATCAGAATACACTTTGGTTTCATTTCAATTTAAAATATGTATTTTTTTTCATTGTTTCAAATAACTGCTTGCCCAGTGCAGGGTCACAACAATCCAGAGACTATACAGTTGCATTTTTATTGTAGCAGGATACATCCTAGATGGGAAAAATTTGAATTTCGTAGTTCATGGACTTGATTTCTTCTGAAGAAATAAAGTAGACAAAATCATTGCATGTGCCATTCGCTTTGCAAAGAACATAGATGCCTAACTTGTTAGAGGCACTGTGGAGTGCAACTAACAAATGTTTGATGTCAAATGATCTTCATTCTGTCCCAAAATTAAGGCGTTGAGGTAAGGCTATTCTTGTTAAAAAAGCTTTCTATATGATGCAGATAACTGAGTTTATATTTAGTATTTCCATGTGGATTTATCAATAATCTATAGAGCTCAACCTCTGTATGTTTGTTCTTTATACGTAGATTTGTTTTTCGACTACAGACTTTAAATTTGGCACAGAGGTACTTTTCACTCCATATGAGGTTTTTCATAGTGAAAACCACACCAGGGAAGGGTGATGGGGGGTGGCAGGGTTATGCTGGAGGAAGGACCCAAATTGGAAAAAGAGAGGAGTAAATCATTTTATGTGACACACACACAATGGTGCACACATTACAAATGTAAAAGTAGTAAAGTTTGCTGATATATTTCATTACTTTTTCTTCTTTCCATCTTTTTGGTGGAATAAATCAGGCATCACACTTTTAAAATTATCAACCCTAACAGTACTAATAGTGTAATAAATGTAATGATTTTAAAGGTAATACAGTCTGGTGATGTTTATTGTGTTATCACTGTTTGCCTGTTTGCCTTCCTACCTTCTGACTCTTTATTTAAAATTTTAGCCTTCTGTTGCAGTGATAAAATATTATATCTTGTACCGTAAAATATTACAAATGTACCCTACAAATGTTAACAAACGCTAAACATACTGAGCTGTCATAATTGCTTGGGTCTGTGGATATATTTACAGTTTTTTGTGTTCGGTAAAAGGAGGTGACTCCCCAGCACAGCCCGTTTGGAAGCTGCTCATCCAGGTCAGTCTCTCGGGGGTGGAGCAGCACACGTGTGCCTTCAATTAAAATTTCATGGCCTGTGAGGATGCTTCTCAGCATCTGGTAGTGGGGGGTGATGAGCGTGTTTAAGTCTGCAAAGTGATAATGTTAAAAAAAAGGCAACTCTTAAGCGAAGAGACATGTTTACCAGCAGCAACACAGTTTTCAGGGTTATATCGAGACGCGTTTCGATGCTCTGTTTCAACTTCTGTGGTTGTGCTGACTGCAAAACGGTCGTCCTTATATAAGACGCAACATATGTTTATCACGAATGCAACATTTGTGTTTTTAAAGTTTTCTTTAAAGATTTATGCCATTGTTTTTCTTTCCATAGTACTACTCCCTTATTATACGCAGGCAGCATCCTTTGAGAGTTGCACAAATGAGTCCTTTTGAGGTGAATTAACAATAAAAATGTATGAGCAACAGAAAATATATGACAAAAAAACTCCACAGTGTAATATAGGATCAGTGCATCATAAACAAACATCGTATTGGTGCCGGTGACTGCTTTGTATGGTCATAAAAAGATTAAGAACTGTGAACTACGTGAGTAATTTGAAATTTCGATGACCAGGTACACCTCATGGTGAAATCGGTGTATTGAAAATATTGAGTGGTGTTGGATTCAAAAGCGGTTTAAAAGAACACCAGAAAAGACACCAGAAAACATTTCTTTGCATCCCTAAAAAAGATGTGAGCATCATCTGGCCCTTGATGAGAAGCTCCCATAGCAGAGTGCAAAGAAAATTTCCACCTCACTGACTCCCATAAAACAACTCTTTCCTTCGGATATGTTAATTTACTGATGTTGTTTTGTGTAGTTTGTTTGGGGAATCTGAAATTTAAAACATTCTTACAGCAACAACCAAACTCTGGTTCGGATGGAATTAAGATGATGCTCATGAAAGCTGACAGTACATTGATTGATATTCTGCCAAGCCTTATTTTGGGGCTACTGGTTCCCTGCGTATTTAATAGACAGGGTTAGAAAAGACAGCAAATGTCAGGCTACCCCAATTTTTCACTCTGTACGATATTTTATATCTATTGTTCCTAATTATTTATGAGTTTTAACAATGCAGCATTAAAACAATTGAATATTTTTCTTTTTAAAAGTTCACTTTAGTGTTTTACTTTGGAATTCAATGGATAGCAGTTACCTGGGACTTTGGGGTGAGCAGAGTAGCTGTCTTTTTTAAACAAATTTTAAAGAACAAAATGGAAATGAAGAAAATAGCCCTTTGCTCATTTAGGACATCAAGTTGTTTCATCAGGACAGGTGACCGGGCTGTCGCCGGATTTCCACTCTAACCTTCCTATTGCCTGCCATTGTGAACAAACACACGTCACCTGCACAAGCTTGCACTTGGTGCCCATTCAGAAGGTGTGGATCAATTTTGTGACTTCTAACACCAGTTGACTGCACCTGTGATGGTTTAGGTATGTCTTAGTACAACCCCAATTCCAAAACTTGGTACAGTATGGGAAATGTAGCTGAAGTACAATTGTGCAGCTGAAGACCTGCATAATGGATGAATAGGGGAAAATTCGGCTTGCTGAACTTAACCAACTCGTGTCTTTAGTGCCCAAATGCTGAGTAAGTGTTAAAGAAATGGTGATGTTATGCAGTGGTAAACTCAACTCAACTGTCCCAACTTTTTAGGAACATGTTGCAAGCATCAATTTCAGAATAAACATATATCTTCAAAAAACAATGCAGCTGATATGATGAAACATGGAATAATTGTCTTTATACTGTTTTTGTTTGAATACAAGATAAAGTAAATTTATAAATAACTCCTTTTTGTTTTCGTTTGCATTTTTCATACTGTCCTAACTTTTTTGGAATCGGGATTGTAAAGGAGTGAATAAATACAAATTCAGTCATTCTGTATTTAATGACTGCAATAAATTTAGACCAGGTTGTTGGGATTTGTTTTCACTTTGACATTTAAGAACATTTATCTGATAATCTGAATCAAAAAAGTCTGACTGACCCTGACCAGTCAGCCCTGATGGGACTTCCATTTGATTCACATGAATTCAACTTTATGAGGAGTTTCACTTGATCCCCTTACTTCATTTTACATAGCATTTCTTCTTCTTTATAAGAACCTACTTTGGACTGCATATATCTCTTGCCAGCTGAGCAGGTTTACTCTGTTGATTTTAAGTACCTACTGTATTGAGCTAAGTGTTCATGGATAAAATTTATCCGGTCTTCAGCGAGTCGGCTAGGAGTTGATAGTAGGGCATCCATGGCTGTGGTGACCATGTCCATCCACCCCGTTGCAGGTCTTCCTCTTTTGTGCGGGCCTACCACTTTGATATAATTTTTGCAGCGACTGTTCTCTCCGCATGATTTGTCCAAAACAAGACAGTTGACGCTTGGTCATCGGAGCTTCCAGTGACAACTTTGGCTTCATTTTTGACTTCACAACCCACAGTCACTCACTCGTCTGCACAGAGTAGCGAAACACAGAAACTATGTGGGCTGTGAGCCCATGTCCAGTTCCACAGTCCAGGCTTTTGACACAACATGTCAGCTTGTTCAGTGAGTGTGAACTGATTTGCAAGGTTTATACTTTGTTGGTCTTTACTGTTCAGTTTTGTTTTTGCTTCAAATTTATGCACAAACATTTATCACACAGCGTGCGTTGTGTTTGTGCACGTATAGCCCAGAAAGAGCTGAAAAAGTATAGACAAACATTAATGTATTATTGTTTATATGGCTTTTGTTTATAAGTATTTGCTGAATTACATGCAGTTGGTTTGTCTCCGTCAATTTTTAAAGTCTCCGGGTGTTTCACAAATGTGTATGATACATTTTATAAAGTATACTGTATCAGAAAAATCAGTAAAAATATCATTCAAGATAATCAGACTGCATGCATGGTTCAGATTTTATGCTGCACATAATAAACATAGGATCATGTCTCTCACTCCCTTCTAAATATAAGGTAGGTCTGTCTTTGCTTGAAACCAGGCTGAATTTCCGAGCCATTGTAAAACATAGAAAATGTGCCTTCTGGGAACCAAATGTATAACATCCTGCTGCCTTATAAGCATTCATAGGTCATTACCTGTCTACCGGAAGCTGGGCTGGGTCTTCCACAGCTCCTCAGCTCCTCTTGCATTCAGGCAATTCACATTATACATAAAAAGTAAATAAAGTTAAGGGCGGGCGGCTCTCAGGAGTAACTTACCCAAATCCTCTGTTCCTGAGTGAACTGCTGCACATTGAGGTAAATATGCTTGTATTCTGTGCACTTATACTACGCCTTCTGACCCACTGTCACACTGACAGACTGTAGTAGCAGACACTATTATTTCGACGATAGACCCCAAGCATAATTTACTGTGAGTCTAATGTGCTCCTGAGAGCTGCCTGTAGATAAAATTCTCATACACTAGGGAGGAAATTAACATTAATCTGAACACCAAAAATAGCAAAGCGCTGGACCATAGGCTGGAAGGAGTTCACCTCGGATGGGACGCCAGTCCATCGTAGTGTAGTCACACTCAGTCATGCAGTGTGAGCTGTTTATCATCCGTCAGGCTGAAACACATGTCTTTGGACTGTAGGTGGGAAGCAGAACACTGCGTGAAAGCCAGCTCGGACACAGAGAAAACATGAACACTCCACATAAACTGAGCCACGTTCAACCACTGTGCCACCATGCAGAAATATTGAACATAAGCATTAGTTTATTATTGTAATTATGTTATAAAAAAATACCCATCAGCTGACATCTGATCATAGCTTTATATCCTTTGAACTAGAATATATTTGCTTGTGCATAATTCAATAAGCAAACTGCTAACCACAGCTAAAATTTGTAGCATAAGTACCTGTGTTACAGGAAATAAAAACTTTTAAAAAATCACCGTTGGTATAGATTGAAATTAGCATATTTATTGTTTTCAAAATTGCCATTACAGGAAGTTGTCAAAAAACGATGGCCTGTCTTTTCTTTTGCCAAATAAAGAAGCAAACTTTTCCTGTTTCAGCCATTGTTTTTGTAATCTGGTTTGCTTTATACCAGGAGAATGTGATATATGAGCATCTCCTTTTGAAATTAGTTTTCCAAAGAATGAAAGGTTGATTTCTCATGGCAAAAATAATAATCTGTATCCAGGAGGCCAGAAGGAAGGGCCTGACTTCATATGTATACCTCTGAGAAGGTTTCGAGCAGATCCCTGAGGAGTACTCTATCGGGAGGAAGAGGTCACATCTTTGCTATAGAACTGTGCCTTGGTTCACCCTTTTTATATTACCACTTGACTATGCAGTTATTTTCCTCCAGCAGTAATAAAGGGAAGCCAAGGATGAGAGCGATATCTGTGGTTCTTAAGCTTTTCATGGGAGACCTTTCTCTTTAATTAGAACCTGTTGCTATGAAACCGGCTAAAGAGAAGGATACAGGGATTCATTAGATCTATTCCCAATTCCAGCAGAAGAGGTCTGCTTGCTGGTGCCTCTCTTGTTTTCGTCCTGCTCACCATATAGTCATCCACACACCTTTGAGTGGCTTTGTCCAGCTTGGAAAAATGTTTATTTATTTCGTTTTGATATTACTATTTTTCAAGGAGGTGTCATGGGTTCCTGTGTCAAGGACTGACAGAATTGCCCAGGCATGACTGCGGGAGGTCTGTTAACTTCCTGTGTGAGGCCGATGTGTTATGAATGCAAAGGGAAGCGATGTCACAGTTTGCCAAAATAAAGGCTGATGACCTTTTGCTCTTTGCTGTACAAAATGCACCCTGATCTCAGGAGAAAAAGGTTAGCTATTAATGTCTTCTCTTAGTATGCCAGCAGATCCAACTGTAGATTTTATAAAGGATGAAGACAGAATGCAATTATTCTTAATTCTTTGTGATGATGACCATAACCCTGTAATAAGGAATTACAGGCCAGAAATGTAAAAACTGTCCATGTTGTCTAATAAGAGGCAAAAATTCATAAATCATTAAGTTACCAGGTTGTATGAAATGTCATGGCACTGTCTGTAACCCATAGGCCTGCAAAACTAATACATAACCAACTAGTGCTGAGTCACTTCCTGCTGGGACATAACTGCATAGACTGTAACATTGCTATACTGTACTATGGTCATACTAATCTAGAGAGGTTTAAACTAAGCATTTGTAAAAGTGGTTTCCAAAGTCACTTATAGCTGGCTTCAAAAATCTTCCATCTAGAAAATGGCAAATGAAAGAACTGGCAAAAGGTGTCAATTCTATTCCTACAACTTTTGTTCCTAACCACAACACGCCAGTATACATGTTTCATATGTATTATCTGAAAAAAAAATAATAATAATAATTCCTTTCATACAAAGAATTGCCTCTGAAACATTTTCATTTGGAGATGGCTGTGATTTTTTTAATGTTTCTACGGCTTTGTGGATAAATCTTCTAAGCTTTAGCCATGCGACCGGGGTATTTCTTGGTTTTAAAGAATTATAGTGAAAACATTATCTGACACTCATGATGATTACATTTAGAAAAGCTCAGCAGCTATATTTAGTAACAGGACTGCCCGCATTATTTAAAGTGTCTTTTTGAAAAGGAGTGATACTGATGCCATTGTGGAGTTACCTGGACCTTTGATCGTGAGAAAAAGTTTGCAGACCTTTTAGAATTATTTGGATTTCTGCATGAATGGTTCCCAGCTTGTGATCTGATCTTCTTCTAAGTCATAATGATAAATAAAGGCAGACTTATTTAGCAACAAATATATACATAGTGTTATATTTGGAGTAAACAAAACATGGCACTCCAGCACCAAACCCTTATCCCAGCTGTGAAACATGCTGGAGGGATTAGAAGAGTGTGGGGCTTCTCTGCTGCCTCAGGGTTTGGATGGCTTGCAGTCACTGAGGGACCAATGAATTCCAAGTTGTACTGGGAAACGCTACAGCAGAATGTCAGGGCATCTGTCTGTGGTCTAAAACTCAGAAGAAGTTGATTTATGCAGCATCACTGTGATCCAAAACACTACACAATGGCTCAAACTCAAGAAGTTCTGCATTTTAGAATAGCCGTGAGGTCCTGACCTCGGTCTCATTGAAATGGTCAGGTGTGATGTGAAGGAGACGATTCAAGCAAGACTTTCCAAAATTGTTAATGAACTGCAACAGTTTTGTATATAGGATTGATTCAAAACACCAATAAACCACTGTGCATGTCTGACCATCAGCTTCAGAATGTGTTGGTTTCAGGTCATTGCCAACACAGGAGGTTCCACTGGTCATTAAATATAAGGGTTCACACATTTGTTCCACCAGTAACCTTAATCTTAAACCATTTGTGCCATATAGATTTGGAAATGTATTTTTTAATAACTCTTAAAAAACTCGCCTTTATTATTATGACTTGTATCAGGATCAGCTAACATGTTAAGAGCTATTTGTGCAGAAATTCAAGGGGTTCACAAACTTTTTTCCCCACAGTTGTGTAAGAGAGACAACATGAAATAATAAACTTTAATGATGAATTCCAAATATGGTCTCTAGCAGTGACATTTGAATTATACTGAATCCATGACAATAAAAAAAAGATAAATTACAATGTATAAAGGAATTTTTCATATGCACTGTTATTTAAAAATCCTGCACACCAATTGTTATATAGGACAACATTTTGCATAGCAGTTAAGGGCATGATCTTGTAACCTAAAAGATGAATAAAACTGAAAAGGATTTATTCATTTACAGTGTTGTGTACAAAACTTTTTTGGTTCCCTTCAATTTTTTTGCAGCTTTTTGACAGTAAAGCAGATAAATTATATTTGTTACATCTAAAAGTATGAATTTAAAGTCACATTTTAAATGCAAGGCCCCATACTAATGACCTGTTGGATATTTAAACATACCTCCCTGTATTAATGTATAAAACTTAACAGCAAAAGAGCTATAAAACATTGCAAAAGATTTCATAAATGCCCAAGTACATCCCAGTTGTCTATAAGTTGAAATCATATCTCCTTTCATATTCATCTTAATGACTCCTGCTTTAGAAGTGTGCTACTTTCCCACATGATTCCAAAAAGAGGCGAACACTATGCGGTGTCAGGAACACAGCTTCCCACACAGTGTCTCAGAGGTCTTCAGAGGTGTTTGCTTCTCAACCTTTTTCTTTCCTCCAGTTAAAAAGGTAGACAAACAGAAATCTTGTGCAAGCAAAACTGAAGCAAGAAATTTTCTCTTTTAGGACCTTCAGTGTAAGACCACACAGATGCCATCCTCCTCTGCGTTTTGCCTCGGAGAGTTCCGTGTAACCTGGCTCCTTGGTGTGAAAGCAAATATGCCACCTTGCTGTTCTCCAGATCTGTCTTTTTAGGAGTGCCACATCACATATCTGTATTGTTCCTGCGATTAAACCTCTTGAACACATTATAAGTCCAGTAGGCTGATTTTTCTAACAGAATGAATTAGGGGTGATCCATTTCTTTTTCTCTTTGTGGATTATCTTCCCCACTTTACATTGCATGAAACAAATCTGCAAAAAATGAGTCATATTCCTGTATGTACAGACCAAAGTGTATGGCAATGTGCAGGCATATTCTCTGCATCTGAAGACTGTGTGGGTTGGGCATGCACATTTTCCCTGTCAAATATAATAAAACGGGGCTTCTTAAGCACATTAAACTTACAATGAAATTGGAATCAGCATCAAAAGCAATCTAAGCATGCAATGGCTGACAGATTATATTAGTAATTTGAATTTCAGTGTTTGGTAGATTTCCCATAACCAAGCTGAGCGTTTCAAAACTAACTGAATGGCTACCACAAAATTTAGATCAGTGATTTCTCTTATATGCCTACAATATTTAATGGACTGAACACGGTAACTATGATAAGATGATAGTCAACGTTATAATCCTTTGACTGGCCTGTGGATTATAAACGAAGACATAAAAAAACTCACTTTTCATGAGTGTCTATTTTTTTCCTGTATCAATATGTGTAGTCCAGTGTAGCCTCTGTCCCTCAGCCACATATTTGAAGCTCAGATGCTGGTTTAGTTCTTTAACTACAGTTGGGCTGAGATTGGCACTTCTTGTTTGTTGAAAAATATATTGTGCAGGTTTTGAACACAATTGCAGTGGTTCCAGCCAAAATAAGAAATGAGAGTTAAAGAACAGATCTGGATTAAATTTGGCTGGAAATGTTGGAAGTGCTGGAAAGTGTGAGGGTTGTGTGGTTCACAAGTCTCTTTGATGTTGCATGCTGCAGTTTCAAGACTACAGCTTTTTTAAAGCACTTGTATCTCAGCTTAAAAGCATAAGTGACACTTTAAATCTCAAGATTTATAGCAATGAATGGTTAGTAGATCCTACCACTACATCACAGTCAATTAAATCTTGACAATACAGATTTAACCCTCATTTATCCAAGCTACATTAAACTAAAAACTTCAGATAAGACTATAGTGAATTAAAAATTTCCCAAAAGGCTTTCATTTAAAACTAATATCTATTTATGTTATTTTCATCAACTGCTCAAACAATGTATGGTCTTCGTGTACCTTTATACTTGGAAGCACAGGACAGAAGACAGGATGCCGTATGGAAGGAACAGGTTCATTTTAATATTTTTTTTATTAACATGAAGCAAGACAACTTGCTTTAAGTCAGTTTTGAAATGAGCAAAAATAAAATAAATTGTAATCATTTTCACCATTTCATGGTCACTTTGTTGCATTCTTACAAACTAGACAGCATACTTCAGCCACCACAAGAGACTCAATCATAGGAGTAGGAAAAGATAGCTGAGTTGCTATGTAGTGGAGAGTTATGTGTGTGAAACATATTACAAAGCATGTCACATTAAAATTCCTGCTATATTTTATGTACTACAAGGGAGTAACCAGTTCATCAGAGAAACATTTTTGTCAGAATCTGGTTAGTTAACTATAACCATCCAAAGAGTATAATAACAGAAATAATAACCAACTTTCAGCTGCTCCTCTTAGGGGTCACCAGAGTTGATTGTATATTTGGTTTGGCAGATTTTTACACCAGATGCAACCCTCCATTTTGTCCAGGCTTGGGACCAGCACAGAGGTGCACCCCCTTGTTGCTGGATTTGTATCAACACCCAGTGTGGGGCTCAAACCCACAACCCTGAGATTACAAATCACATGCTTTAGCAACTGAGCTAGCTGGGCAGGGATGCTAACAGAAATAATATATATCTTTATTCACTTAGCATATTCTGTAAAAGTCTCAGGTATAGCTATAATAAACTGAAAAATTGCATTGAAAAAATTACCTGTGCTTAGCTTTCTAGCTCTGAGATTCTGCCCCCTCCCATCTTAACCAGGACCATTTGAGATTCCACGTAAGAATATTTTCCTGAAGTTAAAAAGCAAACCATTTTCACTCTGCAACAGAGAAATTTTAGAAAATAGAAGGGCAAAAAAACCGAGCTAAAAATAAAATTGAAAAGGTTTATTGCTTGGCTCAGACTTTCATAAAATACAATTCTACTGAAATTATCACAACACATGCACAAAGCAGGCTGTTGTGGGTGACCTTGCTGCACTGACTGTTCAGCTTTGAGATTATCAGATTGAGATAGATGCATGGGGTCTTGGTCTATGTTCTCCATGATACTCCAGGAATCTAGCAAAGAAAATGTGTGTTTAGAGGGAAAGTGGAAGTACAGGAGGGGGAATCATGAAGCATGAGACTGATACAGAAGCAGAGGTTTAAGGGACTAGCTCACTGCAACTGCCAGACAGCAGGAGGCACAGTCGGCTGTATGTCATCCAGCCGGAGTCTATGAGCAATGGCGGGGTCTTTGCAGAGCACGGGGTCAGGCTGGGTCAGACAGAGAGCTTGTATCATGATAGCTGTCTGCGAATATGTAGTGAGGCAGCCAGTGGTGAAAGTGACACAAACACGTTCCATGGTGAGAGCAAGAATAAATGCTAATAGGAAGAAAGCTGCTTGCTGATGGTGGTAACATCTGAAACAGAAGGGCAAAGTCATGGTTCACTGGGTCTAAAACATGTTTTTAATTAAAATATGCTTCAGCAGCACTGCTGCAAAATGGGAAAAAGCTGAAAGTTTGTTAAATATTAATATTTTTATGAAATTATTCCGGAGCAAAGGAAAAAATACTGCACCTGCTACAGATTTATAGTTATTGGTCAGTGCTTCAACTAAATTTCTCTATGTACTCTATTCATGTACAGTAGATGAAAACAATCAGTTTAAATTTAATGCCACTAAAGTCCAAAAAACCTTAAACCATTTGTTCCATATAGATTTGGAAATGTATTTTTTAAAAACTCTGCCTTTATTATTATGACTTGTATCAGGATCAGCTAACAATGTAAACAAAATCAATGTAACCATAAGATTTTTAATTCTATGTTTTCAATTGTCCAGTTCTCTGATTCTTTGTATTTCTGTGCAAAATAAATCTCAGTGCTCAGTCTGACATACAGAGTTTAAAAAATAATACTGCAATTTTTTTTTTTTTATTACAAGTGCAAACTATCTACTAAAACTGCATTAAGTACCATAAAGAAACCTTAGCAGAGATGGAGACCATTTAATGAGTTCCCTGACACACCCTTAAATGGAGATGTCCTGTTTAGGGGCAGATTCAAGATAATGCAGCCTTAAATTATAGACGACCAAGTGTTTCCGCTAAAGCAGAACTTAAAATGCTCTGGACTGCTGTCAAAGTGCGTTTCCCCCATGAGTAAACTGGCAGTCACTTGAATAAGTCTTCTGCATTCCCTGTCCACACTCAGCTACACACACCAACACACACACTCACCCGGAAACACTCAGGTATAGACCAGAGCAAAATTAACCGCCAAATGTCCCAAACACAGAATTCCAGCATTCACAAAACACCCTCACCTTACAGACTCTGTGTTTCTCGGATATGAGCGTTTGTTTCCAAACAATCTCAGCTGGTGGCAACGCATCAGAATGATGAACATTTGCTTCGAAGATGGGCGAGGACAAGAATTTGACAGAATAATCACATTTTTGGTTATAGCAGAACTCTCCTTGCCAGTTACAGTGTTGAGAGAGATGTTAGCATCTTGCTCATTTGTGGGCTTAGTAATGCTCAAGAAAGTGTATGAATCCAGGCGACATGAAGAAATCCATTCTCAGATAAGAGGATGGATGTGAAATACGTTAATGTGCTGTGATGTACCTGACACATAATGTCACATTGGTGATAAAGGAACACAAGTATTGACTTCTTTCCAACTCTTACTAATGCTAGCTTCTTGCCATAACATATATTTAAAATTGCAGGAAAGAAATGCAAACTCTGGAGAAACATTATTTTCACATTGTCATTAGCTGAGTGGAGTGAGTGACATTTCATAAACCCACATCACTTTAACAGTTTGCCTGCTGAGACTGTGTCACGCTGAGCTACTGTCGCACAAGATTTCCCCCCCCAAGCTCAGTTCAGTCATCGGACGCCTTTGATACTTCTAAAAAGAAATCCTTCTTTTACTTCCAAAGGGAAGGCAGTTAAAACACAAAGTTAGAAGGTCCTGCTATGCTCTGGATGGGAAAAGGCATCTCTAGTGTAATTCCACCTAATGCCTGGAGTGCTGCTTCAAGGTGGCTGGGGTTTCAGCCTTTTCTTCCTCCTTGACAAGAAGAAGAAAGATGGCAAATGTCTGAGATAAAATCCCTATGTCTTCTCTGGGGTTTCAGCAAATTTGGAAAGGAAATAAAAAACATCCTACAGCCTGAGTGTCAAATTTTATACAAACTTCCTTCAGTGATGTAAAGAAATCCGGCATGAATGCAGACATAAAATTCTAAAACAGTAAAATGCTTTTTCTCTTGTATTATTAACTAAAGACTTGTGTGACAGGATTTCTTGCACAGTTTCTCTCTTTTTTGTTGTTCTCTTTTCACTGCGTGTCGACATGAACGCAACCAAACGATTTTTAAGAAAAAAGAGCAGCGTGTTGAGGTACAGTAAACATTCAGATGAACACAAAACATTAATAGCTACTGTCTGACCAAAGTTCAACCTTCAGCAATGCCACAAGGAGGTAAAAGTTAAGTTGTCACAGTACATAACACTCGAGAATCTTTATTTGTGATCATCCATTCAAGACTCAGTCCTACATCTGTGCCCTTGAGAAAATGTATGTAACTTTCGCATATATTATTATTTTTGCATGTATTATCATTTATTCTCCAAAGCAATGCACACTGTTACTTACTTACAGTGGTTTGCCCATTTGCACAGATGGAGAAATTACCGGGCCAAATCATGGTAAATACCTTACTCAGGTGTACCACAGTAAGCGCTTGGATCTCCACCTTCTTCTTTATTTGGACATACCAGACTGGACGACGTGCTTCTGTAAATATCGTCTGCTGTAGAGTACAATCGCAAATATATGGGTGCACCTAGGTATCATGATGTCCCCATTTTAGGCCCCCCCTGTCCACAGTAAAATAACTTTTCTTCTGAAGCAGAAGTCATGATCCACTTTTTTCCAAACCTATACATTTCAGAAGCAAGTGACTATAGACCTGAAAACAAGCAAATAAAGAGCAACAAACAAAGAAACAAGTAAACAGACAGACAGTAAACATATGGGTAAGTTAGCCATTTTTACCACAAATTTCATTAATGCATAGATCAGTGTTTTAAATTCTTACAGTATATTTACTAGTAGAAATGTGGCTCAAGTTATACACGTGTTTTCGTTAAAACTGGAGATGATATTTTGTGTTTTGACTGTTTCGTGGAACATCAGGAAAACTGAACACATTTTTAGGATCGCAGAGCACAATGAAAAAATTAACTTTGGCTCATCTGGCAGTGGGAAAAATGAAAGTGTGTTTTTTTTAAAAAAAAGCCAAAGGTTTAAAAATGTCCCAGTGGTCGCTATCCTTTTTCAGTCCTGTGGTGTCACACATATTTTACACCTTAGAAGGAAGTCACACACAAAGTGCCACTTACCCCAGCTCTGCTGCAGAACTTCCCGATGAAGACAATGTGTTGGCTAGGAATTTAATACCTGCCCCCCGCCCTACTGTCGCCACACCACGAAGCCACATTAACAACAAAGACGCCATTACTGTTAATTTAACAGCGGATGTGGCTGTCAGTCTCCAGTGCTTGGTCGTCCTGTTTCCATCATAGCAAAGGAAGATTTTATTTCACTTGGGCAAGCATCCATTTGGAGGGCTCATTTCCCCTCAGTCAATCACAATATTCTGTTTGTAATTCTGAAAACAGTCACATTCTCTGTATCTGACATTTTCAGGTACAGAATTCAATTTCAGCCTAAATACCTTCTTGTAAATGACCGGCTGTAAGGGCTGGATAACAAAGCAGCCTTCAGGTGAACGAGAGTTTTGTACAAACATTTCTGGAGAGAAGTATTAGACTGAACCCCATCCACACCGAATAGTAGGTCATAAAACAGTGATAAAGTCCCCACAAGTCTTTGTGCTTTGGGATGTGCTGTGTCCAGCAACCCGCTGCTGCACATCTTCAGCTCTCATCTGTTCAATGGTGCACCAAACAGGAGGGCTGAATAACCTCACATGGCAGCAGGTGCAAGACCTCCAGCAGTCCCAGAGGAAAAGCACAACAAGCAAATACTAATACCTCCAACTCCAGAAATCAGTTGGTGGAAAAAAAGAAAAAACAAAACTGAGGAGAAGGATATTTAACACCACATGTTCAACTCTAGAGAGGTGTCACCTCCAGAGTTGCTTAGAGATTTAAATTACACTTTTAATAACATATCGTGCCAGAGAATCCTTAACAAGATGAAAGGTTTGAAATATGCAGATTTCAAGCATTCTTAACAATGCGTAAAGTATTTATAAAGTTTGATATGTAATTTTTGACACAAATGCTTTTTGACTAAGATACAGTGCCTTGCAAAAATATTCAAACCCCCTGAAAGCTGTCAGAAATAAGTACAGACGTGATCATTTTCAAGAGGTTTGAATACTTTTGCAAGGAACTGTATAAGAATGCAAACGCAGGAATGTGATTTTTGCATTTATATTCCTAGCAGAACAGGAACCGTCTCGTAAAATTGGTGCAGTGACACATTTTAAAACTTAAAATAAGCAACTATAATCCATCCATCCATTGTTGCCCATCACTACCTTAGTTTGGTCATAGTAACCTAGAATGGATTCCAGTGCCAGGCATTTACACAAATATATACAGTATATATTTATGCAAGGCAGATACAAATATACACTTACACACTAAGGGTAAATTATGGTCAATCATTCAGGAACTTGAACATATTTGTATTGTGGGAGAAAACCAGAGCACACACAAGAAACCAACATTAAATTTTACATCTAAAATCAACATGGAGGCTGGATTAGAAGCAGCGAAATCAAAATTATTCAGAAATAGAAATCCCAAGAATTAAGACGAAAGATAGTCAAACTGCTATAAATATCTCCAGTTCGGAACAATATAACAAATCCATTACTGTATCATAATTTAGGAGCATTCTTAATCTCTGTGGGTTAGGGTTCAGCTTAATGGAAGACAAAAGTCTGAACACACGAAAAGGTCCACTGTTTTAGAAATTAATATCCAACATATTTTAAAACTTCTCCTTGGTTACAACTTTGCCTCTGAAACCAAACACTCTCTGAAGAGTCTGACTCACACAAGAGTGACTGGAGATCAGAGCAAACGTTTCATCAAATGCTCAAACCATCCTGACTCAAACCAGGCATTGCTGACACTTGGCTGATGGCTCTTATTTGAGGTGACAAAAACAATTTGTTCACATTCAAGAAATATCAGTGGTTATGCAGCACACTGCGCAGAATAAGGGCACAAAATCCCCATCGGATTTTTTTTTTTCCTTTTGTAAAAGTAACCCCCCCATAACAAATGTGATTCAGCCTCCATAGTGCATTTCCGTAAAAGAGCTCTTCATTACCTTTAATTCAGATGTGCGAAATGTGTGTTTCTCAACAACACAGTGTTTATTTCCAATGCGGGGGTTCATTCATAAAATATGCCACTTTTTTTTAGAATATTTTAAAAACGGAGGAAATTAAATTGAAATCAAAGCCTTGTATGCTAGAACTGCTCTGTAAAATTTTCAGCCCAGGCCCAGGTGCCACAAATTCAAGTTTATGCTCCCTCTTATATCTTATCCTTCTCTTTTATATTTTGTTGTTTTATTCAGTTGTTCTTGAGTGGCACTGAGCCACAGTCAGGTTAAAGGTGATTTTGCACTCATTCACCAGCAGGTACACACACACACACACACACACACACACACACACACACACACACACGGCAATTTAGAGCATCATCCAAACTCACGGAAAAATAGTCACCCAACACTCAAACATCATCAAAAGAAACCTCCTGTCAAAATTTGAAGTTGACATAAAATTCAGATACCTCCCTCAAATCTCTTGAAGCTCCTAGCAGAATAAAGAGAGGCGCTCATGATGGAATGTGTACTAGAGTGTGTGTCAAACACCTTGCTGTGGACATAAGGAAGAAGATCATGGCTAAGCTAACCACTGTCAAACCACTGCACTAGGCTTCATAAACTTGGTGAGAAGCTCCTGGTAGATATGAATGTAGGATGAATGCACAATCCCAACCCCCACCATAGCTCAAACTAACAAACTGCTACATGCCGCAGTAGCAATAAAACAAACACTAAGCTACAAAAGGCAAAAAGTCAGCCATCCTGGATCCCCAACACACTTAGAGGTAAGCCTGGAAATTGAGATGAAGACAGCTTAGGAAGGAAGTGAGCAGGATGGCTGAGTTGCAGAAGGACAATGTGATAAAGGACAGATCCAGGTTACTGAAGAAGAACAACGGGATGTTTATCACTCAGGCACTGGGGTTTAAACAAAAACTGCACTGGCAAGCTGACTGTAGAGATGTGCAAAAGAAGCAGAGGCCAAAAGAATCTATCTTCTCATCCAAAGAACCATCTAAAGTGCCCTTTCAGCTGCAGGCCCAAAAGACATCAAGCACAGATCAACCAAAAGCTAAACTGAAGAAGAGTGGAAGAGCATTAGGGGGAAGGAACCATGAGACAACTCCTGTGCACTTGGACTAAGAAAGCCATTGTATATACCGGCATCACCACGATGGTCCCAGCAAAGTGATCAGACAGCGAATTATTGATGACTGATGGAAGGCCCCAGATTTGAAATTGCACTTCACGTCAGGCATTTGAGTTAACTCAGTCCACCATGTGCGGATATGACAGGACAGGTACCTCTGAGATGTACTTTATTCGGCAGAGCACATGACATATTAAAACCGATGTATTTCTTTAAAATGCAAAATATTTGTATTATTTTAATAGAAAAAAATATGACTATGACAGACAGCACCATTGTGGAAAGATGAGCCAACAATACACAAGGTAATCACAAATAATCAATATTACGTTCACACATAAAGATGTAGACCATGTGTAAGTCACTTTTACTTTCATTTTTCTATCTACTATTTAACATTAATGTTGCTCAGCTGCACACAAACTTGTTGCTGTTACTGTCTATATACAGTATGTATTGCATATCTTGTTCTGGCATTAAGTAGGCTAAATGGGGATTTTATAAGCATAATTTCTACAAGTTTCTTCATTTCAGAATTGAGACTTTTTTAAATATAGACTGCTGTTTGGGTTTCAACCCACAAGAGTAGTCAGTAATATTTAAAAATTCATTTGTCTTGTGAAAGAAAATAAAGTTCTATGCCTACAAAGGATGCTAAGTGTAAGACTGATAATAATATGAGCAAAAAGTAATTTGTCATCTTAATCACAATAATTGGTTTTTTTTGAAAGAATGCATTCGCATGAAGTTTGGATTATCAAATGATGGATAAGTTTTTAATGTTTTTACAATGAAAGTAATGCTCTGTGGCCCAGAATTAGATTATATCACATCCTGCATCAATCACAAGCAACAAAATGTCTACTGCAAACAGTTATTTTCATCAGACAGAAATGAAAATTAATTCCCTTTTTCCTGATTCAATTTGAGGACAGATTCTGAAATGGCAGCAATTCGTGGTTCTCAAGACTCTGAAATCCTTTCTTCCGTTCAACGAAGAAAGACAAACAAAAGACAAACAAACCACAAACATCAAAAGCTCAAACTGTCTGTGATCACTGGGATATTAATTTCAGAGATGTATGATTTTGTGTTGTATAAGCTTTACAGTATTTTATATTGATGGTTGCAAATTAATAAAAAACTGTTTCAGTTAGTAAATACAGTAGTAGCTAATTTGGTAGCTAGAGGACTGCTGAGTTAGCGTTCATTTCACGTTAAGTTCCGCTCATTTTTCACAGTCTTCTGCCAGAGCTCATGAACAGAGCCGAGAGTTTTACACAATGATTCATCTCCGCTGTTTGAACAATGCAAACACTGTCAATAAGTTAGGTTCGAGCAAATTCATTTTCATTGATTTCTTCTGTCTTCACTGTTCTGTTGGATTAACGGTTTAATTAATAGATCAACGCTGAGCATCTTTCATATGTATGTTTCCTTTGTGAATGTTTGTTAACTGTATGGTGCAAAATAGTTATAGAACATTTGAATCAGTGCGTAGACATTGATGTACAGTATTACAGAATAGTTAATGAAGAGAAGCTACCTTGTTATGTTATATTATGTTAGTTACATGACACGAAACAATATGACACGTTACTTTACAATGTGATACAATTCCATAGAATATGATACGTTAAGTTGTGTTGCGTTACATTATGTTATGCTATGTCACGTTATGTTACGTTATGCTACATTACGTTGTTAAAAAGGCCTTATTACTGTTTTTTTTTTTTTTGTTTTTTTTTTTTTTCCAGGAAAGAATTGCCTATATTAGGTACGGAAAGACCTTGTACTCTGAAAAAATGAAAGAAAGACAAATCTGTCTTTTTCAGAATTAACCTCGTTCATCCCACCATTATGAAATGTGACAGTTCAAGCTCTGAACAGTTTTTCGTATATTGCAATAAATGATGAACCTAACCAGAATGGAAAAGTATCTACTCATCAGTTTGCAAGGAACAGCGCAGTTCTTTTCACTGAGCTGCATTTGGACCAGAAATTTCAAAATGGGGTTTATGTTATTTCTGGAAGAACTGAATAATTCTAGAAAAATATTAATTCCCGTACTTTGAAAAACACTTAACATAAAGCAACGGCTTTATTTTTAAGCCTAAACCCCCCAAATTTTTGCCTTTAAAAATTTAATGTTATGTACATGTGTATAAATACTTTTTTATGTAATTTCAATACTTGTTCCTTTTCTTACTGTTTCTCCTCAATGGTTGTGAACATTATTTGAGACTCACATGAGTCTTCCAGGGGCACTTTGGGAACAGCAGGCATCGTTCAGATGCGGCCACCTCTAGAGGTGGCCTTCCACTGACTTTACCAATGACCACCCGAATGAAAGTCAGCATGTATTGACGTGCATCTGTTGTGGTGGGGGCCCAAATCAAACAAACTTCCTAAGACCAACGTGTTTTAAAAGCTCTGTTAGAAAAAAAAAAAAATAAATGCAGGATAAAAGGTGTAGGAGGGACGAAATCTGCTGGGAGGTCCATTCTCTGACTGTGGGAGGTCTTTGTCAAAGGAATAAAAGAAAACAGCTTCTTGCATTTGAGCAGCTGGATACTTTTGATAGCAACCTTTTAAAGTAGAAAAAAAAACCATGATCAATTTTCATTTTTTGAGTATGTTTTCTTTTGAAAAACTCGGCGTATTGTATGTCTTCATGGGAAAAGAAAAAAATAGCTTCTATAGCATAGTCAATAATTAAGTTGCAAAATCCCATAATGTAATGCATAGAAAACTGAAATCTGAAACACAAAGGTGAAACTAGGACAGAATTTAATCAGTTGTCTGTATTAAGATACCGGAGATACAGCTTTGACAAATAAGAGCTTCACTGTTCACAAGGAAGGTAAAGCAACAGCATACTTTAATCAGCTTAGAATTCTCGACAAATCCATTGATTTAGTTTAGGTGCTTATTACCCTTTCCATCTATTGAATTCTAATGGCATATTTAAATTTAAAGACCTTTGTCTTAAATCGGATGCCGAGGAGAGATTAACAGTAGCAAAAGGAGCTCAACCAGCAAGATGGACTAACATCCCGCTGAGTTGCAGCACGGCTGCTTCTCATTTCCCAGGACAACATACACTTTAGCATGTAACTGCGTGCACATAGGGCTGCAGCATTGTTGCAATTGCGAGATAAGTCCACATGCTGACAGGTTTGTTAACATTAAGAATGTCTCAGCAGCGCAGCAGCTGCTGCACCGAGGAGGTCCATGTGGAGCTATTTTCCGTTTTTTTTCCTCTAAATATATTGCTGTTTGAAAATACAGTAGCAGATCATTAGGTTCTACATAAAATATAATAATTCAAAATTTTAAATATAAAATTCAGGGTCTAAAAATAATCTATACCACACATGCACAGACGTCTGAAATACCAAGTTGCCAGTTTATTAGGTACATCTATCTAAAAGTACGTTGTGCTTCCTGTGACTTTCACAATTCATCAGGGCATGGAAATTGTACGTGGGTTGTGCAGCTACTTGCATAGTTACTCAAATCGGAAGGCTGCACAGTACTTTTGGCCTCATCCCAAAGATGCTTGATAGGGTTAAGATCCAGAGTCTGTGCATGCTATTGAAGCAATGAAAACTCACTGTAATGTTTCTGGACTCATTCAGTGATGATATCTGCCTTGTGACTGGGTGCATGGTGCATTATCATGTTGCATGCGTCCACTGGAATTCAGGTAAATTGCACCCATGAAGGGATGAACTTGGTCAGCAGTGATGTTCAGATGTGCAATGTGTGCCAGGAAAAAATTCTAGATACTATCACGCTGCCACCACTGGCCTGTACTGTTGATGCCAGTCAGGAGAGCTCCATGGACTCATGGTGCTTATTTTCATATCAGCAAGATACAAAAGGAACCTGGTTTCATCTGACCAGTATGCTTAGTTTAGACCCATCTGTTTTATGAGAACACTACTGTACACCTTTAACTCTTCTGATCCACAGGCTGTTTTTGTCTACAGTTTTGTCAGCCCCTGCTACTTTTTTGCTTTTTACACCATTGTCTAAAAACCCTTGAAACTGGTGTGTGTGTGAAAAGCTCGGGACAGCAACCATTTAGGAGATTCTTGAACTGGCATCCCAGTGAAAACTATATCACATTCAAAGTTACTAGGGTATCTCTTTTTGCCCATTCCAGCACTCAGTCTGCCTTTTTTATATCATAAACTACTGTTATGCGATGTATGACTTCCTGGAATTTATACTTTGTACTGTGTAAGAAAGTAGAGCTCTTATCTATGTTAACATATTGATAATAATTTGCTAGTTTAAAATATAAAATTAAGTTTGTAGTGTCTAACAACATACCCATATTTCGTGTTTTGAGTTTCAAATTTCAATTTCAAGAATACACACATTTTCAAGGTGATTTATTTTTAACTGTGTTTTCTTTGTTATACTGTCTTCTAGAAGAAATATATACATAATATCCATCCATCGGTGCTAAATACTTCAGTATTCTGTGCCATAGGACAGCAAGAAGTAGTAAACACAAACAACAGGATCTCTCGCGATTGTTCTTTCAGTGAGCCTGCTGAGTTCATTGATAGACGGTCAACGGTGAGACTGGAACTGATGCAGAGGCAAAGATGCATGCTATGGGGGATATGGCGACGGTCATGGGAAGAAATTTACTCTGTTGCTATGTGTGCATGTAGCGCTAGTTGTTGTTTCGCAACACTGTCGTGCTGAGTTATGCTATCCTAAATTATGGTATGGGAGACAAGAAGGCAGAGCTTTCAGTGTCGGTTCAATTCTGGGAGATTTTCAGTAAGGGAAAGATTTACTGAATTAACCTGCTGCATCCACATATACAATATATCAGTGAGAACAACTAACACTCTGCGAGATGCAATACACTGGTTGCTGGTTGTGTGGGCAGGACACTGCCATCGTGTCATAGTACACAGTGTCCTACGACTTTCACCTTATGTAATCATGATGCTTCGATGTCACATGTGTATGCTGTGCAGGAAATTTTTAAGGCATTTTCTGAACATTTTTCATCTGCAGTATAAGCTATAATGGTCAGTCAGGTCATAATATATGTTTTCATAACAGCAGACGCTGCTGATGCACTGTGATGTTGTACCTGTACTGTACAGGTAGTGTACATTATATATTACAAGATGTTAATGTATACAAGCTTTAATTAGCTATAAAATGTTTATTCACTTACCAGAATATTTGTGATTGTAACCAAGGACTGTCTATATATTCACATCTTTAAAATCAGTTGATATTTTCTATTAATATATGAATATTTTTTTTGCTTAAAACCTGGTTATGAAATTCAGTTGTGTATTCAGTTTTCTTTGCTTTAATTGTGTTTTTAAAATCACCTCCATCTGAATAAAAAGGAGTCCAGTCCCAAGGAGCAGGTTGCCAGAGGTGGTTAAACAGATGCTCTGGTTTTAACTAGCCTTTTATGTTTCCATAAAATTGATGTGAATTTGGGATTTAACTGCCCATAGACAAAAAGGATCCTCCACTGAGGGACAGGAATAACTAACACTAGAATATAATATTTGCATTAAAGCAAAATGTCCATCTGTTCATCTCTACAGTTGTTCACTTAAAATAGATTGACTTCACTCAGAGATGCATTTCTTATATGTCTTAACAAAGTGCTTGATAAGTGCAGTAAAGCAATTTATATTATTTCAGATTTCATTTTTCACGTTGAAAGCCCAATTTGTACTGTATTAAAACAGGTACCATGCAGTTTTTTTTTTAATCTGTGACCTGAAAAACACTGTAGGTTAGCAATCACTTTGGAACTACCTCCTACATATGGGCCACTACAAGATTATCCGAGAAAAGATTTACAAATCATTTTTCTGCACCAAATACATAACAAAAAAACTGTAATAAAAACATCACAGATAATGAAACTGGTGCACTTTAATATCTTGGACATGATCTTCATAATCTTAAAGCAAGCTTTAATATTCTCTAATCATGTATTAGAGGAATGGAATTCCCAAATTTTTATATATTGGGGTAGCAGTGGATTGTGCTGCACTATAATTCAAAAACGTTTTGATAATCTAGGATAATATTTACTGAGCAATATTTACTTAGATTGTTAAAATATTCTTACTGTAGATTTAAAGTCAAGGTGACTTGTTGCTAAGAAAATGAAGTCCCATTTTTGTATCAACTGAAGGGATATGCAAACAACAGGACGCTGCATATTCAGTCTTTTGCAATACAGAGCACCTTTGTGTCAGAAAAATGACACTGGAGAGAAAGGAGTAATGCAGAGCATTTTGAATTAGCGCAGCGAAACAAAGCTTTCGTGGGAGGAGGATGGGGCACGGAATAAATGCACGCAGCAGCTGTGTTATGACAGAGGACAGCCAAGCTTACAGGCAACACTTCCCTATGCACACACACTTGTCATCATCTCTAGAATAAAGGCGAGTCATTTGCCCCGTGAAACAGCTGTAGCTTCACAAATTCCACGGCAGATGGAACCACTGGATGCCAGGGGCAATGGGATGCGAACCACATTATTGCAAGTGTGTAGTTGAACTTCTTACTTTTGGCACAATGTCACAACATATGCTGTGTTTTCCCAGTGAAATGCACTGCTGTATTAGGATTTTGTCCATAATGTTGAGAATCTATCAAGCATTTTCCAAAATTCGTTGAAAATCCGTAACTTAAGTGTATGTTTTGCAAAACTGTGGGACGGAAAATTTTTCATAATATACAGCAGATTTGGATGGAAAGACTGAGGATCGAATTGCTTTGGTGCTTCAGTCAGCTGCACAGTAATTGCTTTGCAAAAGGCAAACGCTTTTAGTCCCCCCAGTTAATGAAATAAAGCTGAAAATGCATTCTGAAAATCAGAATCAGAAAGGCCCAAATGTCACCGACTGAATTTCTTCATCAGATCTGGGCAAACAGAGGGGAGTTAGTGGCTTGCGACCACACTTTGACTGACAGAGTTCCATTACAAAGGCTTATCGTGTTCCCGTGTGCAAGTGAGCATCCAGAACATCACCCAGGATTTGATCTGACTAATTTATTAAAATTGCTTCTCGCCGGATGATGTTCGCTACCCATACACTGTCTGCCCTCATAGCCATAGCTGTAGCGAGAAGCAAAACAGAAGCAATGTCAACCGGAACTTCAGTACTCCAAAAAAGAGAAAGAGCAGAATCCTAACGTTTTCTACGCATTTGGATTTATTAATGACGTCTGTCTTAGCAACTTGTACAAAAAAAGTTTGTTGCATGTTATAGCCAATAAATTAAAATGACACCATTTTTTTTACCTTATATAGCATTTTTTTTTATTTACAAGCAACTTCTGTAAAGGATGTTAGGGATTTTTTTGTACAGTATTTAAAAATAAGTATTATTCCAACGTGCAGATTACATTCCGGTCAGCACCTGGAATATCAGCGTGCACTCAGAAGTCAAAATTCCTAGAACGTGTTTGTAAAACAAGTGGAATGAAAGCCATTTTCAATCATTTTAACTTAGTTTATGAAGAACCTGCAATGTCCAGCTGCAGAAACAGTAGGCAACCATGCAGCCTTTGGACAGCCTGGTTCCTGACATTTGGGTTATCCAGGGGATCCATCCAACCTATAAACAGCCATGTTCAGCACAAAAGAGTACATGTGCAGGGGAAATAAGGCTTATGTGGGAAAGAAGCCATTAAGGTAAGGACTGTGGTACTGTGAGGCTAAATGTCCTGTGAGGTGAAGGGGGTTACATACGAGGTATGGAAATCATTAATCACGCAACAGCTAAAAGCCATTTTATATGGGCTTGCAAGGGGTTGGCCAAAGTAGACTTTGCTTAGGAAATCCTGTGAGAAAATCACTCTTCGTCAGTCAAAATCATACAAAACATAAATGCACTTTTCGGTTTTGTCTTATTTATTTAGAGGTACATGGTAATACTGCAGCATGTCAGCCAATAGGAAAAATTATTTCTAAAATGCAGCCCTGAATTCAGCTCAAAAAGCCCTGCATCTTTTCTGTTGCAAGCATATGGTGAACAAGGAATACGGCACCTTTTCATTTTAAGGGCTATGAGGGTGACGCGGAAGATGCGTTGCCGCAAGTTGGATTAGCTTGGGAAAATCTGCGGCGACGGAAACATTTGAGCAGTTTGTTTTCTTTTAAGTTTGATTCCGTGGTCTTTGCAGTTATGGTAGTCTGAGATGAATAGGGCTGAATGAAAATATAAATATATGATAGCAGGATGCTCCAAGGTTGGCTGCCCTAATAAAAACCAGCATCCTTCCTTTCCTCTTCCGGAAGAACGGTCCTCTCCACAGTTGATTTTCTTTCCTTTGGATGACTTACATTCAATGTTGAATTACACAGAAGATGACAAACTACAAATAATTATTAAATTACTTTTCCCCTTGCTTTTACATTGTCTTTTTGGTCAAGATGATTGTGATCTGATTTGTGTATTGAATCTGTTATTGTCCAAAGTGTAAGTTGCAGTCAGTCTATTGCAGCTCAGGAATATTTTATACAAACATAAACATGGTTAACCAGATTTATTGTACATTTCTGCACAGCTCTAGCATCAGGAAGAAGACAGAATGCAGGCAAAAGAAAACCTTGGGTGATAAAAATATGAATTATGCTGTGTAAGTGTTTTCTCACACCGTTTTCTCCATTCAGACCATGTTTTCCCCAATACTGCTTGGTTCATATATTAGTGTTGGTTGTGGATCTGTAAAATATCATGTTTTACTTTCATAAAACTGTAATTTATTACTGTAAGGTTGCAGTAAAACAGAGCAACATCTTCAAGGATGTCTGGAGCTGCAGACAAACCTCTATGGTTTCCCTTTGCATTTTCCATAAAATGAGAGGAGCATCTTATTTAGAATGATTTTGCTATAATGGCCATAATGAAGTGTCCCCATCTGCCTTGTTACTCACTTCCCCACATTGTAACTTCTTCAAATGGTTGTCATCTAATGACATCATCCAAGAAAACATAAATATGCATGGGTTTGTGTCTCTTTTCTTCAGTTTCATCAGGTGTTATGAGCATTCTTGACTCCCACAAGGTTCTTCTTCAAAACAGAAACATATTGCACTACTAGCAATTAAAATTTGACATGTTAAACCGCACAACTTTGGAGAAACCAAATGTGCGTTCCACATTTTCATCTAAACAATGCAGCTTTGCTGGGCTAATGCGCTGTCAGTGAAAACCAGGGACGACAACACGACTGAATGCGATTTTTCATACAGGCCTGAGCTTATTTTCCATTGTGGATATGCAGATAAAATCGCACAATCACTTGTATACTGTGTGTCTCTTCGAATGCCTGAAGCAAGGGAAAACATGGCCGAGTTTACCTGAGAGGTGCAAATGGCACGTTTAAATGTACATTGGGACTAAATATAATTAATATATAAATAAATAACAGCCATTAACTGAAATCCCAAAGAAATGGAACAGCAAAAACATTGATGTATTTTATGCTGAAACACTTATTTGCTCAGATCTGAGATCCAGTGGTTCAGACTGCATAAAAGAGCCATTTTGGAATTCAGATACGTTTTCATTCCTTTATCCCTCCATTCTTTCCTTGCTGTCCAGGCATGGGACAGAATATCAGTTAAGTGAATGGTGACCGTACACTCTTTCATTTGCATGCTCATACCCAGGCAAAGTAGTGTTATTGCTCCCCCGAAACACATGACATTGGGCTGTGAGAGGAAACCAGAGCAGGTAGCAAAAACTGATGCAAAAAATGCAAACAGCTATCCATTCATCAACTTTTTTTAACTGTCTATTCTAAATAGGGTTACAGTTGAAAATTTTTTACATTTAATTTTGGAATAATTCAGACAGAAAATACATCCTCCCCTCCACCCATTCATCAACTATTATGAACCACTTAATCCTGGTCAAGGTTGCAGTGGTCTGGAGCCCATCCCAAAATTACTGGGGACAAGGCTATGAAACTACATGCTGGAAGGGATTCCAGTCCACTGCTGAAATTATAAACAGTTGCCATATCTAGAATTACTTAACTAAATTTAAACAACTGAATTACACTACAGAATTAAAAATGGATCTTCCTTGAGTCTATTAGGTTAGTATTATAGTATTATTCATTGATTTTAGCTCTTTTAAAGTATTTTGAACTTCAGAAGCTTTCTGCAGCTGAGCTATCTTATATATAATATATATTAATAGGTTTGGTGTTTTGGTTGTTCTATTATTATTAGGAAATGATTTTTATTTTTACAATTAGCATCCTACAGATAGATTAAATTTGATCACAAGTAATAAAATGCAACCTGAAAGGGAACTGCTTAAGACAGTAAAGTCTTGAGCAACATATATTTTGACAATTATTGCCATTTAAAATATAATAAAGCTTGTTTTTTGATTCCATTTTTTGTAATAATGTTCATGAAAGACATTAGCATGAACAAGTTTCTGAAAAGGATTCACTCAGCAGTTAACCTTATTAGTACAACAGTAAAGGAAAAAACTGCGCTCAAAATTTATTGCATGCAGGATGGCAAATCTCTTCAGCGCAGCTAAATATCAATAAAATTTGGACCTCGTGAGCTGGTCTAAAGAACACGTCCAGGTATTAATATTTACACGCAGTCTATTTCATCCTTCTATTATACATGCTTAGTCGCGATCATTCCTGTTACCTCCGTCAGCGATGCAAACCGGCTCTGTCTATTTTCCGTACAAATTATTAGTACACGCTCATTAGGAAATAATTCACCGGTGATCTTCGGCTGCTCGCGAAATAACCCTCATCGAAACCCAAGAGGGTCATCAATCCTCTTGACCTGAGGACAGAAAACCGATGGGTTTGAATTGTCAACCAGGGCTGCAACTCATCGCAGATTAAAGCCGGGGAGCACAGCTGTAATTACCCCAAATCCTTAGTCATCAAGGCATGTAAATCTCAGCCATCTCATTAGACAGGTTTATTTGCCAAGCTTTCTCTGCAAATATAGCACCCCTTTTCACAGTCCTATTCAAGGCGATTTGCCTGTGAGAGCGGTTCTGACAGCTTGCCAAAACCCAGGGAGCGACTCTTCAGCTGAATTGTGAAACAAATTAAATGTTGTCATTTGATCTGCTTTCGCACTCCGCGGCACCTAGACAAGCCTGTGTGCACAATTTAAAGCTAGACGTCCAGTGGACGCTCAGGTCATTGTTCGTTGTGGGTATATACGCATTATATATATTTGAAAACATTAAATTATGTCCTGTGACAGTATTTTGCTTTGTGAAATTGTGATGGCTGGTGCCAGAGCTGTTGACATTTATTCATTTCGAATTTATTCACCTTGTGGTTATTTTTAAGCACTTAATAAGCTGCATCCCCCCTAATGTGTTCTAAAATCTTTTCCAGATGGAGTTAAAGATAAAGGGAAATAAATTTATATTAGTGATTCAGCATATTTCTTACCGCCACAAATTAAATTATACATTTTAGGTCAAATAAAATATGAGTTCCTTTTAAGTGCTCATAACTAACATGAGTAATGAAGTATTTGTCTCCATTATTACATTTTTTCAAGCTTGGTTTGACCTGCCAGTTCTTTACTTTCCTTCAGTCGCACATTTTGAGTTTGCAACGTCTTTCATTCTAACACAATATGTCCTAAACTGAGTACTGAGCATGGTATGAAGGATTCATTTAGTTTTACTGTAAATTTTGATTTATATACACATCTGCATCACTAGCGTCAATTAAAAATTTTGCTATTTACGTTTTCTGTCTTAAATTTCTCACGAGATACCAAATGTGGGGAGAAAAGGCCAATTGCTGTTTTCTACCAAACCTGGGAGATTCCTGTCCATTGGGAGATTCGACCACCTCTACAAAATAATTTGTAAACCCTTCAGGGGCCTCCACACCCAAACCAGGAACGCAAGCGTTCCCCAAAAGCGACCACTGTGGTTTAATAATGCAGCAGGTCGAATCGAATCAGTAGAAAACAAAAATCAGCTCAAGTAAACAAAATTTCTTGACTTTGAGGAGAAGGAAGTGTTCACAGCATCCTCAGCTGCTGACAGTAGTGACCCATCGAGTTGAGCTCTATTTATCTTTTTTCCGCCAGAATGTCACATGTGATTGATTGAAACAGCACAAAGCTAACGCAGGATAAGAAGGAATTGTCATGGAAATATGTAGACAGATGGCAGACACTTTATCTGACTTGAACAAAAGGATTAATCGCCGGTGTGTAACACATCATTGAAAGGTATTATTTCTTTTTCACATTTCGCTCTCATACCGAGCAATAGAATTTAAATTGTAAATGTGAATGCGATTACAGAAATACACCACTAATAAAAATAAGGACAAGTGTAGGTCAGAAGTGCTTTCGCTCTGTGATCAACATGCCACATAAACACCCTTATTTATTTTTAATAAATCATTATCCTGCCTTGTGGATCAAACAGTCATCACCACCAACCAGAGTTCCTCACTGCAGCTGAAAAGAGCCAAGGACAAAAATCATTACCGGAAAACCATTGTTTTCATTATTGCCATTATTTTTAATTGCACCACATTCTATTATGAAAGTTAAATAGACCTGAATGGAATATCCTGCAATGCATAGATTTCAGCAGTCCATACAAATGCTGTATATTTAAAAATAAGTCTTTATTATTTTATTATAAATTGTTTTTTCAGCGCAATTTTCCAGTTCCCTCATGTATCGAAATCACAAACCGGCAGATATTTTCTTTTATGCAACCTAAATCACAACTCTGGCATTGTAAATTACATTTACTTTTTGTTTGTTCATAACAAAGACAAGCGGTTGCCATAAAGGTGTGAGAATGTGCTGCTAAGAGGATCCAGAAGGTGCAACGCTCTGAAATTCCCATGAATCGTCACGTGGCTAAAATGTGAGTTTTTCTCAAAGGCGTCTTTTTAGAGTAGATATTTGCTTGAACTAATACCAGGGTGTCAGTCTCAAGCTGTCTGGTCTCCTGCTCACCCATCCAACTTACTAGGGTTCCTTCTGATGAAATTTGGAGGCATCTTCATAGATTGTTTAATCAATCTACTGCCTGCTGCTAACCAGCAGAGAAAAGGGCTGCAAAGCTAACTATTAACATGCATGGAAACAAAAGGCTAACCAACATCTCAAAACATGGGGTTCATAGAGTTCAGGTACAACATTTTAATATATCCAAATACTCATACAAAACTATGTTGTCCTTAATAAAGCTGCGGCTATAGTTTCAAAGCTGTGGTTCTTTAGATTTTTGATCTGTCTTTAATACCCGATTTCCATATTTATACATTATGTGTGCTATGTTAGCTTATTTTTACACTGCATTTAACACATGCATACACAAATCAGCATCTCTCAAAGCATGTTTTATCCACATGGATGAGGTGACAAGAATCTATTTTCATTACTTTAAATAGCTAAGGGTCTTTTTTCAAATGAATATGAAAACTGTTCACTGATACTAACATACGATGGACCAAGCTTCCTTCTGCATTAATGATCATTCCTGTTCGAGCTACACATTTTATTTTCTATTTTCTCTAATTGCTTACACACAATAGTGACACCAGGTGGAATAAACAATGGCAGCCACATCTACAGACAAAAGTGGCAAAGAATATCTACTGGTGAAGAGAGAAGCTGAACCCTTGCATACAGCGTTTTAATGGCAGTCGCTCCTTCGTTGATGATTTTTGTTTATCATTAATAAAAACATTTATATGAAAACTTTGTTAGAACAAATGGTTATGGGTTTTGTAATAAGCAAGTATGAAGAGTTGGCTTTTTCACTTTTTTGTTTTTCAATTAAATTCAGCAAATAAATACCGTGCATGAAAATTTGCATGAATGTGTGACGTCACTGTTTTCTGGGGGCAGAGGCTGTGTTTGCAGAGAATAACAACAAAACATGTAGTTTGAACAGCATTGATCTTTTGAATACAAGTATACACACACACACACACAGACTCTGGTTAAGTGGATACCTGATAAGTGGATTGTCTGATTTAAGTAAGTAAAATTTACCAGTCCTATACCCCATATTCCTATCTTATTGACACTGGTTAGGAAGATTCACACTGTTCCTCCCTTTGGTGACCATAAATTAATAAATATGCTGGTGCACCATCATCAGCATGACTTCCACTTTACGGTCAGCAGGCAGAGCTTCTCTGATGCCATACTTTGAACAGACACAGAGACAGAGGCTGCAGCAGGTCACTAATAGCCATGTCACCAACAGACAGCACGCTCACTACTTCACCTCTTTATTGGTGGGTGTGCTACAAGGAATAGATATGCTGTATAATTTTATAAAGCACGTAATTATATGGACGATGCATTATTTTTATGAATGTTAGCACCTCCTGTGAATGTTTATACAGACTTTAAAATTAGGTGATTGAACTTGGACACAAAAATATTAACAGCACTGTATAACAAACTGTTTCCCCAAGAAATGGATATATATTAAAAACTAATTCATGTATAAATAATAAAGTACGGTGTATTATTATTATTATTATTATTATTATTATTATTATTATTATTATTATTATTATTATTATTACTAAGTTATTATTATTACAGTTTAATAATAATATTAAAGTTTCATCTGCCAAACAAAATATAATAATACATATTTTGTTTGGCAGATGAAACTTTATTGTTCACTGTCTACACAGAAACAGCAGATGTCCTTATTTTTAGGATGGCTTGTCAAAGTGGAAGCATCGCTAAAGAATATGAATCTTTAGCTATGAGATTCTGACACGTTTCATCAAGGTCACTGTGTAAACTTGATCTGCTGTCCTTTTGGAATAGTAAGGAGAATTTCTTCACCCTCATGCACAGATTCATGGTGGAGAGGGTTGTGAGACTTTGGTTGTAATAATATTGCACTTTATTTCAGTTCTTTGCTAGTTCATGTGCCTGAAACTTTGCCATGGCATTGTTTTGATATGCTTATGCAATGTCACAACATTTATTTCCATCCAGAGTTGCATTGATTTTTTGCCAAGATCTTGTATTGATGATGGGAGAGTCGGACCACTGCATAAAGTCTTCTCCAACACGTCCCAAAGATTCTCAATTGGGTTAAGGTCTGGACTCTGTGGTGGTCAATCCATGTGTGAAAATGATGTCTCTCTCATGCTCTCTGAAGCACTCTTTCACAATTTGAGCCTGATGAATCCTGGCATTGTCATCTTGGAAGAAAAAATCCATTGATGGAAAAACCTGGTCATTCAGTATATTCAGGTAGTCAGCTCACCTCATTTTTTGGGCACATAACATTGCTGAACCTAGACCTGACCAGCTGAAGCAACCCCACATCATAACACTTAGTTAAATCCAGGTGGTGACTTTTTTTGGGCAGGCAGTGTAATAGCAGCCTACCAGTCTTCACTGGGTCTCATCCCTTTCCTCTTTTATGCAGACACACAGATGTATAGAAATGTCAGTTACCCTTTAAAAATACAACACTTCAGAGCGCTCCTAATAGTCCCCTTACTCAGCCATCCTTTTCTTACTCACACAAGGTACCTCCAGACATTAGTGTCATTTTGATTTTTGTATCTGTTCCTGCTGTCTATGCAACTTGCACCACCTCTGCATTTGGAGTGCTGTCACCCATAGAACTGTTCTTTTCCCTTTCTGTCCAGTATTTTACATTCTTTAATTTGGATTTTTCTTCCATTTGTCCTGCATTTTTGATTGTTTTCTATGGCGAATATGCAGGTTGTTAAGGTACAAGTCTCCCATTTGCTGTGGAAATTATTTAGTTTTTTCACTAAGACACAGTTCTACAAGGATCCTTCCTTGACCTCTCATTATTCTTTATGGAGTCAATTCAATTTTTTTTTTTTTGCTTTTTTGAGGCTTGAAGAATATGCAGGTCATTCCCTAACCCTAACCCTAACAGGTCCATTGCTGCAAGGCACTCTAGTTTCCTTCCAGAGTCCAAAGACATGTGTTTCAGGTTGATTGATTATTCTGAATAGCAATTAATGTATCTGTCTGTGTGTGTGTGTGTGTGTGTGTGTGAGATCAAATGCATCTCCATCACCTGTACCTACCCCCTGTAGGCTGAGGACCACTGTAACCCTGCATAGGAAAAAATTGCTGATGAAAATGGAGGGGCTTGTATGCAAACCTATTTCAGAAGTCATCAGAGG
Organism: Heterotis niloticus; assembly: GCA_018136845.1. NCBI lineage: Eukaryota > Metazoa > Chordata > Actinopteri > Osteoglossiformes > Osteoglossidae > Heterotis > Heterotis niloticus. Next base: position 12,555,826 of record CM030905.1, read on the forward strand.
TTAAAAGTTTTAAAGTATTTAAAAAATTATGCATGGGTGACTGGGTGGTTTGTGCTTAAGCAAAGTTTTTCTTGAAGAACTAAGACAAATACAGTACATAATATAAACAGATAAGACACAAACATAATAAATAAGCATAGGATAGTAAATGTACATGTATAAAATAGTTTTAGAATTAGCTTTTCTGACTGACATTCTGGATTGTCCAAGTGTATTTTATCATGTGTCCAGCTTATAAATAAGAAACTTCGCAAAGTTGATACATTTTCAGATCTAAGTATTTGCTCCGGTTTTTGTATAAAGTTTAGTATTTAATAATGAGAATTTGAATGTATTTGCATAATTTAAATTTCAAATCTGGCAAAACAGTGCTTGCTGATCAATGGTTGGGATGAGTACAATTCATCATTTCATCATTTCATCATTTCAGTGACAGACAGGTTCTGATGATGCCTCATTATTTTTGTCTTTGTTTGTGTGCTGGCGACACGAAAAAGTCCACTAATGAATTGCATTTCTTTCCAAATTATCTTCTTAATAAAAAGCATTAGTTTCGCTCTGAACCTCCTAAATAGAAATTTTATCCAAAAAAATCTTCCTTAATTTGTTTGTTACGGTAGGGTTATGGTATTTAAAAAAAAAAAAAAAAAAAAAAAAACATTACTTGATAAGCGTATTATCATCTGCTATTTTGACTATGACCCATTCTGTAATAAGTATTCTGGACAATAAGTGTTTCCAGCTGTTGGTTTTGAAAACCAATTTTAAACTGAATGCTAGCATTTATAGGTCATAAGATTACTTAGTGCTACATCATCTTGACATAAAGATCAAAAGTCTGACATCTGTTGTTGTTTTAGGAGCAAAATTCTATTGAGGCTGTACTTTTTGTAGTTTATGTGGAGTACTTGTCATAAATAACTTGAGTATAATTTATGTGTTTAATGTAAATTCTAGCCTACAGTGAAATCTCATTAGCATCACTGAGGTGTAGAATATTATTACATTTCAAAGTGGTTACTGTAATGCCCTGACCAATGAATGGATTAGTTATGTGAGAGTAAATAAGAACAATGCAGAAAGATTGGGGTACAGCTACAGAATGACCTATTTTATTGGGAGTTACACAGAAAATGTGTGGAATTATAATGTGATAATGCTCAAGGTGCACGAAGAGGTCTGTCTTGAAAGCTCCCCGCAAGATGCGAAACCTCAGTACATTAGTAAAATAAAGAGCTGTATTATAAGCTGTTAAAATATTAAAATGTGAACTAAATGATAGAAAAATTAAAGTTTGCTGCCTAAATATACTGTATGGCCAAAAGTACATGGACCCTCCTTCTAATGTTTCAGCTGCACCCGTACAGCATACAAACACATTCTAGACAATTGTGTGCTTCCAGTTTTGTGGCTACAGTTTGGGAAAGAAGCTCCTTTCCTGCTTCAGCATGACTGTGCCCCCCATGCACAAAGCGAGCTTCATAAACATAGGGCTTGCCCAGGTTGGCGTAGAAGAACTTGAGTGGCTGCACAGAGCTCTGACCTCAACCCCACTGAACACCTTTTGGATGAACCTTAAAGCAGACCGCGAGCCAGGCCTTCTCACCCAACCTCACTGATGCTCTTGTGGCCGAATGGGCACAGATTCCCACAGCCTCACTCCAGAATCTGGTGGAAAGCCTTCCTAGAAGATAAAGGCTGTTGTAGCACAAATGGGTGTGATGCTCAGCTGTACACATACTTTTGGCCATATCCATTATGATGGTAGATAGTTTAAATGATGTGTTCTACCATAAGAAAATATGTTTACTGCAACTAAATTACATAAAGTGATGAAGAGTAAAATTTTTAAATACTGACTCAAGTACACATGTCTGATATAGCCACAGATACCAGGAGCTGTAGTAGAACAGTACAACAGGATCCTTTCCTAATATATTTGAGTCTACTTGTATTCAAAAAGTTCAAGATGTGCTTTTAATGTGTTTTTATTTCATGTGTCCTGTTAAAAAAAAAAAAAAAAACAGTTGTCACTGCTAAAGAATTAATTTTATTTTTCTTCTCTGACAAATAATGTGCATTAATATTTTTACATAGCAACATATTTGGAAATAAAGATTATATATATACAAGAAATCAATTATAAAAAGTATTTTATCTTGTGTTTGATCCAGCTTTGACAGGAATCTATCACAGGCAAAGTGATCAAACTGCTTCTTTTCAGGAGAAGAAAGTAATGGAGATGTATCATCATGTCTCAGATTTCTTTAATGGAAGTCCATGCATTTTTTTTTTATCTTGCACTGATTTTTACCCTTTGCATAGACATGACATAACGCCACAATGAAAATTTAATGAAGCATTAAACAGTATACAGTGTCATAAATGCACAGAAACTGGTGATAAGGTGGACTCAGGTGTGAAAGCTTATTCACAAATGAATCAGTACAGGAAGCGAAGATTAGGTGCTATGAAGAGCGGTGGCTGGGGACCTTGGAGAGCAGGAAGGCACAGAAGCTTCCAGACTTGGTGGCCTGAGGAACTAAGCTGAGCATACAAGAAAGTGATGGGCTGAGTAAACAGTGGGTGGAGCAAACTTGATCGGGCTGGCAAAGATAACAGTAAGCACTGACTGAAATTCCACAAAGGCCATGGATGAGTCTCACTCCTTTTAAAGAGAGGTAAAGAAAGGTGTGCAGAATCCTCCTGGATTTGTTCAGCATGAGGAATTGTGTCCAGAACTTGCAACATTCACCAGGTTTTTTACCCCAATGTCTGGTATAATATTTGGAAAATACCACGCCATCAGCACCTCTTCCAAAAGTGTGAAAAAAATGAAATAGGTGTGAACAGAAGTTGAATTAATGAAATGAATTAATAAAATGCAGAGCATACACATTGGTGTAGGGAGTTACGTTTCAAGAGAAACATTTTTATTTTTACTTTTTATTAAACAGCAAATCTGCCATTACTGTGATGGACTGGTGTTCCATTCAAGGTGTAGCCTTCTAGCCAAGGACCTAGTGATCCCAGGATGACCACAAACCTGACAAGCAAAAACTGTGAATGGAAGTGAGTGAGTAAATACTGTTTTTTACAATATTGTCCCTTTCAGTGTTCATTTAAGGCAAAATTGTTTCTAGGCAGACAGATTCTGTATCCATTAGTATCAGTATGAGAGGCAGTAATGACAAAAACACCATTACAAATTCTATGTATAATTTAGGAGTATAGCCATAATATTTGCAATAACTTACAGAAATTAAAGGTCATTGCAACCAAATTATAATAGCACAACAACAGTTCAGAATATTTGCCATAAATGAGTGCTTTAAACTATACACAGATTTTAGGGTTTACATTTTTGAAGCAATGTGTTTTAACCAAACCCTCCTGAACTGCATTCTAGAGGCATTAAGCTGAATATTTTGTGCAATTTTACCATAAACAGTCCTTAAGCTCTTAGAAGACAGAATTATGTTGATATTTAAATCTCACATTATTATGTATTGGAAAAGAAGAGGTTGGATTGTTATTCCTATTGTAACAAAGTGTTTTGCGACGAGGGAGTTTAAGCTCACGTTGTTAGAAACTGTACATACTGTATTTGTTTAAATGGCCAATGTAACATTTGGAAGGAACCTAAATAAGTGTATAAGTATTCCTGTAACCATGATCAGTCTGTACAATGTTGGTCAAATAAAGGAATCAATATTCATAAACACAATAACCTGACTTATCTGTGGTAAAATGAAGAAGAACAAGCAGTAAAAGTATTATTTGGATGAGCAGTTTTGTGTGTGTGTGTGTGTGTGTGTGTGTGTGTGTGTGCGTGTGTGTGTGTGTGAGTGATCTTTAATAATAAGTGCACAGGTGTAGGATAACTTCATATTCCCCCTATCCCTACAAGTTCTTTTTAATGACCAACCTGATCCTTTGTGCCTCTGTGCAAAGCTATACTTTAAGGCACTGCCATAGCCTTGGCCCACCCAGGGCTCCCTTGCCACAGTACATATTTTTAAGACATCATTTGTCCCAGGAAGAGGAGGTCATTGATCCCTGACACCATGTCTCTGGGGGTTAACAGACGGAGATAAAATCTACAACAATCTCATTGTGCCAGCTGTTTAGTACTCCTTGTGACCTTGGTTATAGTCATACAATACTTCATGGCAGCTTAGGACCGTGGACACATCAGCCTTCTAGGAGGCAAAGCAAAATAATAAATCATTACGAAAAGCTCGCCACACAGTGACTGCTTCTACACACCAAACAGTGTTACAGCAGTCTGAATAAAGGATCCACAAACACACTTTGTTACGTTCAGTAGTAAAATCGAGTTTATGGTCCACTTACACAGGCTTGATCCAACGGGTGGCATTTCAAGTTATCTCTGTAATAATCTGAAAACCGCAGTCCATTATCAGATGAAGCCGGGTTATTGACATTGCAGCTGATGCTGTGATTAATGCACCTTTTCTCCTATTGGCATTTACAGCGAGGGATATCATTTGAATGCATGCATGATCAATAGCTCCATCAACGCTGAAATTTTCCCGCTGCGAGGCGGCCCCTGCAATTTATTTATTTCTTTCTATCTCAAGGCTCCCGAGTTCTTTGCGGTGCGATTTGATTTCTTGCTTCGGTTTCTGGCATTTTTTACTTTTTTGTCTCAAACTTTTCGATTATCTGTGGGCTTTGCAGAAGACCCGGTGGGCAGGTTTCGGTGTCCGGTGTGCACCAGCAATGAATGAGAACTGAAGGATGGCTGTATGCTTTCTGAATTTATTTTTCCGCTACCTGTATTTATGTTTATTAACTTTTAAGCTCGGACATCAAATTAACAAATCGCAGCCAGAAAAAATAAAAGCCTTATTCACGTGAAAGCACTTTCAACCCAATTTTGTGCCAGCTTCAGTCCCTAAAAACCAACAGCAAGTGTCTAAAGCCCTTAAGAACATTTAATAAGCATTTAATAAGATTAAGCACAAGAACATGGGAACATGGAAGATGGTGGACACAGGTGTAGTGTTTAATTATTCACAGTGTTCTTGTGAAAGGAATGGAGGCAAACCAGTGGATGTGTGAACACTAAGTAGAATCTGCAAAGCCTGACACAGAACAGTCCCTTCCTTAAGTCCCCCAAGTGAACAATGACGTCAAGACTTGGTGGAGGAGGATGGGTCCAACAGTGTCATACCTTCTGGTGTTTGCAGCATCTGGGCTTTCAAAATTCTTAATATATCTGATGGCACAAACATACAAACAACCTTAATGGGAATTTTTTTTGGCCTTTCAGAATGTCACGCTATGAAATATCAGCAAAAAATAATATAACTGAAAATGCCATTTATTAAAGCCCATGAGAACTGGTAACTGATTATTTTAATATGTTTCAAAATGTGATTTTAATACGTGGGTAGCACGGTGGCTCAGTAAGCAGTGCTGCTGTTTCACCACAGCAGTGGTTTGAATCCAGTTTGGTCTGTGTGGAACTCACAGGTTCTCCTTGGCTTTCCTCTGGGAGCTCTGGTTTCCAACCATAGATGTGTTTTAGGTAAATTGATCACTCTGAAATGTGTGTGTGTGTGTGTGTGTGTGTGTGTGTGTGTGTGTGTGTGTGTGTGTGTGTGTGTGTGTCAAGCCTGGGTATAACAGGAGGAGGTTTGAGCAGTATATTAGGACTCCACCCAATGTAAAAACATAGAAAATTCAGTATAAACACTCCAGCAGAAGTGGCACCAAAGATATCAGGTCTGGGAAAGAAAGAAAATGTTAAGATACGAAGCCACGGTCTGAAAGCCACAAATATGTGGAAGTCAGAGGGCCAAACCGATTCATTAGCAGAGCGAAAACAGGTGTCCTGGAATCCTCTAGGCAGCCCCAACCAGCAACTTTTGTGGTTAAGCTGATGTGCTTCTTCCCAGGGGTTTCGACTTTAAGAACCACAGTTAATAATTGATCAAACATGATAGCCTACATGCATTAGCAGAATATTACAAATGATACTGTTGCATTTAATTTTACTGTGTCAGTCAAACCCTGAATACATTTACTGGAAACTTTTTTCCATTAGAAATTTGGTTTACCAGTTTCAGGTGGAAATGTCTAAGAACTATGCAACAGTTCTCAGAGATGTAAAGAGTTTCTAAGTCTTTCATTTGCTTTGTTTTCACCCCTTTGTCCAGTTTGTCCAGCACAAATGTTACCCTGGTTGCCCGTGTGTGCTCAGATTTTTGGCTGCGACTGTTTGACTCCTGTTTCCCAGGCCGAGACGACAATCTGTACAGAGGTTACCTGTTGTATTACCTTAGCTGTTTTGATAAGCGGTTTTTAAAAACCTTTAGCATGGAAATAAATCCATTATCGCTGAAGGTTAAAGTACCTGGCAGTGTTTTTAATTTAAATTTATTTTAGTATGAGATTAAAAACTTGAATGGCATCCAGCACAAGGGAACTTGATGAGAAGGAATGTTCATAGCGTTTTAAAGGCAATGATAAGCAAAACTGGAAAGGTCCTCTTTAGTCGGGCACACGTTAGAGGCGGGCATACGAATGAGCGCTGTAAAATCTTTGGTTATTTATTTGCAACAGCATGGCAGTGCAACTCAGCCAAGAGCACAGACATGAAAAGAGTCTGTCTAAATAAAAAAGCTCTGGGTTTGAAGCATCCCTTCCCCTCCAAAGACGTGAGCAGCTCCCCCTAGACTATGTGCAGATGGTGATGTATTTAGCATGAGGACCCAACAGCCTGTTGAAAGCAGAGCTGAAGGAAGAGCGATACAAGATGATAGGACCCAGAGGAAAGGTATTCTTCTACAGTCTGTTATTATAAACATAAAATCTGCAATACTGTTACTTCACCTAACAAGGTTTGTGAATTCTTTTAACCGATGTTGGCTTGTATTAAGTCTGCTTACTGCAACACTAACAGCGATTCAACATCAGGCTTTGTTCTACAGTAAATATCTTACACAAGCTGCTCTGGGATACTTGTGTGCCTTGCATGTAGTGCCACACAATTATGTTATATTGTAAATGGAAACTGAATATGTTTTTCCAGCGAAAGCCTTTTTGGAGTTTATATATTTAATGCAGTCCTGAACCTAAGTAACAAGCAGTCATGTAAGGCAACATCTGACTTGTAAAACTAGTGGAAAAACACATTACTGGTGGACTGTAAAGTGGACACTGAAATGTTATGAAGGATCTAAAGGGATCTTAGTATTTCTAGAACTGATTATAAATACTGTATACATAATGTTTGCATTTGGAAAATGTTGAAAAAAGTAACACGAAACGTTAATATCCCAAAGCGATTTTGTCACACGCAGTCATACTGTCATCATAATGACATGGACCAAAATATTATTTTCTTTGTTTTTATTCTTTCCATTAATTTATTCGTCTATTTATAAAACCACTTATATTTTCCTTACAAGAGGAGCAGGTCAGGCAGACCAGATCATACCTCCCTTCTAGCAACAACAGTTTTCAGCTCCTCCTGGAGCGTCTCCAGGTGTCCTCGGAACAAACTAGCGATCTAGAGTCTTCAGTGCTTTTTAATTCCATCCCAAGGTGTCCAAGGTGTGTTTCTTCTGTGCTGGCCTAAGCAATCTAGACCTGTTCCATCTAAGCCTAATGCCCAAGGGTCATTGTAGCTACCTGCCACCCCTTTCCCTTGCAGGTGACTCCACATAGTAATTCTGGGCTTATTCCAGCCAGGTTACATGTATCATAAAAACAACAGGCACTTCATAATGAACACCAGCCCCACAGCTGGGTGTAGCAGTGAACTCTGGTAGCCACAATAAGGGCAACGTACTCTGAATGCTATTTTCTGCATAACACTCTATACTTCTGCGGCACACATGACTGTAGAGGCTGGGGATGTCAGGTAATAAACTGTATTTTATTTTATTTTATACCAGTCACACTTTAAATCTCCTCTTGAGCAGGACAGAAAGAGACAATGACAGAGACAACATGCAAACTCCATCCTGCAGACCCATCACCCTTTTCTTGCCAGAGCACAATAAAAAGTACCAATTGTCATAATAACTGTTATTGCCTTGTTCTGCTCCTCAAAATGCTTTCCCTGCTACAACTACATCAAAGTATTTCATTTGATTTGCATTGCTTTTTTCCATTCCCCTCACATTCAGCCATTTTGCCAAATATGATCCAATAGGTTGAAAATATTGCAGCCAACTTAGGATTCCAGAGGTGCTCAAGCCCCTGTAAAAAAGCAAGACTGCAGTTCACGGCATTTATTTTTATCTTCTGAAAAATTATGCTGTGTCATTCCTTACCAGGTTATAATTTCATGTACAGTTGAGAATTCCTCCACGTTTACATATGGCTGATTTGGCAAATGTCTGCAAGCATCATTTCTGATCATTTCTCTCCACCAAAAACTTTTTTGATCAGTTAAAAGCAGACTGTTGGCAGGTATTAAATACTACTGTTCTCTTGTTATCTGGTAGGAGAAACCAGTGCTTACATCATAAGATGGGCCTGTTTTAGGTCCTGGTGGCCTTGAAGTTGCTCATCCAAGAGGACCAAGAAGAAATATGGGATATTCTGTGAATAATTTTAGGAGGTAATCCTGTGTAACCTTCAGCTTTCTTTCATGCTATATTGGTGACTGCACAGGCTTTCCTGAAAGTTTCCTGACAGAGTCGCACATAACCATACCTGGTTAGACACACCGCTTAATACACACTTCAGCAAAGACTTTCAGATGGTTCAAATTGTGTATGGGGGAAAGGCAGTAACACCCTTGCAGGAGCAGGGATGAACTGATGGACAGTTCTTCATGGTCACCCTTACTTTTCCTTGGTGGGCTTCATGATAACCAGTGGCTGCCAGTTGAAAGAGGATCAGTGGCTGCCAGTTGAAAGAGGATCAGTGGGAAGTATTTACAGCAGCTGGTCTGAACACTGAGAGAAGGAGAAAAAGAAAGATACTAGGGAGTTGGATAGGAAGTAAGATGACTCCTTGAAATGGGGGCCATGTTTGGGTTGAGGACCCATTTTTCTGTTCATTTGTCTTTTCCTGGTTCTGGGCCTATTTTTTTCCCCACTTTGATTTGGTTTTAGTTTTAGTTTCTAAATAAAATGCATTTGTTGATTAAAATGTTCTGTCCGGCAGCTTTGTCCTGCACATGTGTCTTCCTTTGTCCCAGAACTGGCCACATAATACATTCAGTCCACTGGTTGGCCCTGTTCAGATTACATAAACATTTTTAAAAGCACTGTAGAGTGATGTCATCGCATGCCTGCTTTCTCATGCTCTTGTTGTCCAGAGAATACATATTTTGTTTTAACACTGCATAACCAGGGACTGTGTCTGTAACCGTATTGTCTTTCATGAATTTGTTTAATATTACCTAATAAAATACTCTAAGACTGCAGGGTCATCATTAGTCTCTTGTGTTAAAAAAGAGCTCCATCCTATGGTGATGTTATACACATTTGACAGAGCTTAGTTAATATTTATAAATGACCGTAGGGCTTAACTTGCATCAGCCTTTTAGCTGTCTTACAGTTATCAGAAACAGAATCCAATTTATTGGCCAAGTATACTCAGACAGAGAGAAATGGGCTCCGGTTTCTGATGCATGTCAGTATACATAAAAACAAAGCATACATACATAAAAACATGCGCAAAAGGTGCATGACAAAAAAGAATAAACATTATAAGGGAAAAATCTCAGTATAAATTAATAGAAATATCTCAGTATGAATGTACTGGTTCCTATTAAATCAATCAGTTGTCATGTAAAGTAATTCTTTTCCTAATTCTTTTGCCAGGAACTCCTATGTATGCTGAAAATTTGTTTAATTCACAAAAATTGCAGTAACATACATTTTTGATTTTTTTACTGCCACTAAATGAATAGCAATACCTTAAATCCAGTCAGCCAGAAGCAAGTTAGTGATGTGAAAAATGCTCAAAAGTAAGTCTGTAGCTGTAACTGTATTTTTAATTATTAGTTGTTATAATAATTTTTATTGTATTTAATAATAAAGTGCTTATTATTAAATAACCGCTATCTACATGTTATTGTAAACTGAGTGAAGATTCTACAATTGTGATGGACAGAGCAAAGATTCAATAAATAAGCTGCAATAAATGAGCTCCTCAGAACTAAAGCTGCACTGCAAGTCCATGAATTATATTCTGTTCATACTGTGCAATAGATCTGAATCTCACACTGCTGGTCAGCCCAAACAAGACCCACAGCTGGCCCCTCCATTTCCCATGGTGCTCCGGAACACAGAAAATCACTGAGAGCACACATTCTGCAAACATGGTCAGAATGAGAACAGTGTTCCCCAGAAAGCCCAACGTCAGAGTCACTCCTATCCTAAGACAGAAGGTCCAGTAGAACTGAATTAAGGCCATGTGTCCCTGGAGAAGGCAAGACACCATCTGAGAGATAAAATTTGCTTTTACTGATCAATATGTCTCAAGTACACCTCCCTCCCTTGGACCTCCACAAACACGCCTAATGTTGAGTGTCTTTTCTCACAATGGCCTCCACTTGCTGGCAGATGTGAACGTATTCAGGTGTTGGAGCTAAAGGCCTTGGAGTTCATAGTTACAGGGAGGTTTTTTAATTTTTTTTTTTTTAATAGACGACAGAGGGGTTGAAGTTGCATTACATTTTGTGTGTGCAGTGGTTACATGTCAGGTGATTGGAAGGAGAACCCAGTGGCTCAGGGGTTGTAGAGCACTGAGCTACACCCCTTGCAGTTGTAACTGTTTCACATGAAAACAACTGAGTTTTGTGCAACTGAATTCCCACATAATCCAGGTTTTCTATAATATCCTTAAATGATTACCCAGAATGCTGTGTTTTCATGATGTACAGGGGAAAACTTCTGTCAAGTAAGCAGTGTTTCCAACTTTGTATAACACTCCTATGTAGGGCCATATCAAAAGAGAGCCTAATGCAAATGCACCCCTGCAGATCTCCAGCACGTATCAAGATCTTGCCAATGTCTTTAGCAGGACCCAGGCTTTAAAAAACACCACCTCATCAGCTGTGGGTCTGTGCTATTGATTTGCTGCCTGGCATGACTCCCCCGGAGTGCATCCACTCGAACAAGAGGCAATGGAAACCTATGTAACTGAAGCACTAAAACAAAGGATCATAACCCTAAACCCAGCTGGCTTGTTTTTCACTGAGAAGCAGGATGATAGCTTAAGTCCTTGTATTGATTGTCAGGGCCCTAATGCCATTTTTGATAAAAATCCTCATCCCGTGCTTTTGATACTTTCTGCTCTAAAACTGTAGCCAACAAAACAGTAAAAGAACAGATTTAAAAATGTTTCTTGAACGTACACAGTAATGTGCATACATATGTATGAATATCCACCCATTCATCCATTTTTTCAGCCCTTTGTCCTGGGGAATCAGAACCCATCTGAGAATCTCAGTACTTGGCTAGGAGAGGGTAGCCACACACGGTCACTCACACATACACACACTGAGGGCAATTTATGGTTGGCAGTGAACCTGAAATACGTGCTTGGGTGGTGTGAGAAAACTGGAAGACCAGGAGGAAATCCCCACAAACATGGGGAGAACTTGCAGACTTCAGACACATCGTGCCAGTTTCAAACCTACACCCAAACAGTCCAGGTGCTGTGAGGTGACAGTGCTACCCACCGTCCGACTGTGCAGCCCCTTTGTATGTATATTTCATATAAAATACAAAATAGCTCTCTTAAAAGTGCATTCTAGTGCTTCAAATTTGAGTCAATCAACTGCCTGTTTGTATATAAAAATTACTAAACTTACTAAAGTAAATGAAACAAAACCTTGAACTTCAAACCACTAGGGTTTTGTTCATCAGTCAAATTATTATTGCCCATGACTGACCTCAGTTAGCCAACCCATAATGTGAAAAAGACAATAATAATAAAATAAAATCTTCCTCCATTGCTCTCAGATACTGCTAATGGCTACCATTAAAATGACAGTTCTGACACCTTCACAATGTTAAACATAATAGCAAATAACCACAATAATTTAACACATATACGTAACTGCTGTATTTTAGGATGCATGGTTCTCACAAAGAAACATTTTTATTGTGACATCCTGCTCTATATATTAGAACTGTGCAAAAATTTGAACACTGATACATTGGATCTTTAAAGGGGATGTGGTAGTGCAGTGGGGTAAGCTGGTGCTGCTCTGCTCCAGGGCTGCTTGCCAAATGTGGAGTTCAAGTCCAACTTAGGAGCATGTGTGGAGTCTTCATGTTCTCCTGTGTGTTTGCACCCCTCTAAGGGAAAAATATGTTGGAAGAAGGCATTGGCAAACCACTTCTGTTTGTCCTTGCCTTGAAAAGCATGTCAGTGGTCACCCAGGAGTCAGCACTGACTTCATGGCACTTTACAATCCCCCATTACACCCTTAAAAGAGGCTACAAGGACTCATGTGCAGCAAATGCCCCCCAGATACTTCAATAATAATGTAGGAACCTCTCACTTGTATTCTGCATTAGAGCAGCATAAAAATAGTTACCACACTGTGTTTAAAAGGCCCAGGTGCTGCGCAGTACCGATCCATAAAAAACAGCCCCTGTTATCTACCGTGAATTTAAAAAAAAATTGGGATATATTAAATTAGAACTGCTTAATAGGAATCATTGCTGTGCCTGCAGTCAGACATTTGCTTTAGAAAAGGCTCAGCACATCCCTCATCTGGAGGTTCTCTAACAAGAGGTCAGCCAGCACAGTGGAGAGTAATTGGAAGTTGTCAATACCCAATCAAAAAATGCCCGGTGGTGGAATAATGTTTGGTCTTGATCTCAATTAATAATGTCAACCAGCCTAATGTCAAAAACTGCACCCCTGTCCCCCCAACTGACCTCTCTAAGCTAAAAAGAACACGCGATTTCATTTGAATGCAAATAGTAGATCACTTTAAATGAAATGTTCACAAAACAAACATTCTAAGGTGCATAAATAGAATAAAATAAAAGACTATATCCCTGGGGTTGAAAATTGCATTGATGTACTTTAATGCTGAATTTGCAACCAGTAGTCCATACATTCATTATCATTAACAACTGTATTTTGGTCAGGGTCACAGCGGTCTGAAGCCTATCCTGGAATTATTTTGCAATAGGCTATGAAACTGCAAAAATAGGCACTCTGTATCTTGAAAAAAAATTTGGTATCTGTAAATGTTTTCAGAGACGAAATAGATTGGGATGCCAAGGTATCACTGCAGTTCTAGAGACCATGAAGCAGAGAAAGCCTGCATTCTGAGTTTTCCAGAAAAGCTGGTGAAGCTCTTCCTGGTTGCATCAGGTCTGGCTCCTTTATTGACACCTTTGGTTGTATAAGTTGAGACAGCAGAAGGACTTGCTGCACATAGAGATCATAGTCACTAACTTTCCGGTTTATTAGGTACAGCTCCCACCTTCACACAAACCGTACATTCCAACAGGCTATATATCACGTGACTGCGATGTGCAGTATAAATCAGGCAGACCAGCTAGTTGGACTTATGGGCCAGACAAGTGATCTTGAATGTGGCGTAATAGTTGGTGGTAGGTGTGCCACTTCCAGCATCTCCAACCCTGGAATTTTCATACACAATAATTTCAAGGGTTTATTGAGAATGATGGAAAAAGCATAAAAGCCTCAGCGATCAGTAATCCTGAGGACAAAAACAGCTTGTGGATCAGAGGGGACAAAGGAGAAATTGTGTAAGCAAACAAATTGGCTGCAACCAGGCAAACCACATCAAAATTCAACACTGGGGTGCAGAATGTTATCACTGAATGTATCAGTTCTATGAATTTATCCACTAATGACCACAACAGCAGAAGGCCATGTTGAGTGCTGATGCTGCCAGCAAACAACAAGAAAGTGCATCTCTGCGAGCACCAAAACTAGGTTTGGGAGTGTAAAAAGATTCCCTGGTCAAATGAATCCAGGTTCTTTTTAGCATTGTGCCAACGTAAGGATCAGAATTTTGTACAAGCAACCAAGTCCATGAAGTCCTCCCTTTTGGTGTGAACAGTAAAGGTCAGTAGTGGCAGAGTGGTGGTGTGGGGAATGTCTTCCTGATACATGTTCGGCATGGCATGCCTGAATATTGTTGCTGACCAATTTCATACCTTCATGATTAAAGTTTGTGCAAATTTAGATGGGGATACAATATCCAGCCTGATAATGCACCATGTCACAAGGCAGAATATAAGATGACCCCCCTCTTTTTCAACAGTCATTTTTGGAAAAAAGACTATATAATAATATATCTAATATTTAGAAAGAAAAAATCACATTTATTCATGTTTACCACATGTAGGTTTTTAAGACAATCTATTTGGCATCACTATTCTTGATCTTCAATTACAACATTCTGTAACTTTATATTTCTTGGCTGCTTGAGTCATTTGATAGTTCAGCCCGAGTGGTCACCATTATCTTAAAATTGGCATCACAACTCCTCCTCAGTCCTTGGTTCATTTGGTCTAATGCTGAGCTACTTTCTTCCAGACCATCTCGAGGTTTTGCCATCTTTTACACTCACTAGCTGCAGTTGATCATTTCTGTGGATAATTGAGGCCAATGGATAAGTGTTGCCACCTACTGGTGTTATATGGTATAAGACCTTTATAGGTCTAGTCCTCAAATATAACATGAACTCATCTTTTTCTAGATGTAACTCCCAGAAAAAATACCGTCTTACATTCGGACCAATATGGTATTAACAGTGAATGGTTCCAGGAACATAACATGGAGTTTTCATAGCTTCAGGGGCCTCCACAGTCCCCAGATCGCAAACCTTACTAATGTATCTTTTGGATGAGGTGGAAAGGGCTGTTTGCAGCAAAACTATGGAACCATCTAATTTGCATCATCTATGCAATGTTATCATTTCTGCATGATACAACACATCCAATATTTTGTAAAACCCATGCTTAGACAAATTGTAACAAGGCACTACATAGGCACGCCTTATAAACTGGTAACATTGCATAATTATTTGTCTAGTATCCCCGAAATGTCCAGCATCCCACTCTTATAAATGTTCTGTATCCTGTGATGTTTTTGCAGGTCAAATTTTTTTTCACACCCTCCTGCATTCTTCAGTGGAAAGCAGTCCTGGGTGGTTCTCCATTCATACTATCCTCCGCTGCCAGGAGGTCATCTGCTGCTGCATACTTTCATACTGTATGGCAGCTCAATCCATGAGTGGGTCTGCATCTTTCCATTCTTGCACTGCATGGCCACACAGAACCTGGAGCTCCTGCAATTGTAACTCAGAGTTGTTGCTCAGTGGGCCTTGTTTTATCTCACATGGCAGTGGCCCACTCCAAAGTTTGCAAAGACAGAAACAAAAAATGAAACCCTTGGGAAAGGAATGCAGAATGGTGTTGCTTCTAGAATAAAAACAAACAAAAAAAAACTGAAAAACTATGGATCAGAAAACCCTGGCAACTTTTCTGATAGCTACTTTAACATTCTGCTGAGACAATGTGAACCTTTGGCACTGTACAACTAAGAGGTTCAACATTCTAAGAGGGCACTGGAAAAGGGGGTGCTATAAGAGTTGACCTCCAATGTCCAGTGAACTCCATGGATTCTGCCAGTCTTTGTATTGTTGTGGTAAGCAGCTAAAGCTGTCCTTGGTGTGAAGTAATGAGTGCTCCTTGGTTTGCCAGAACAGAAAATATTGTACATCACCTGAATGTTGAGTCCATTTTGAACTATGTCATCTAAGATGACAGCAGCCCTCCACAATAAACACAGCATCACCTCACAAGTCACCACAGTCAACCTCTAGATATTCTACTTTTAGCAGTAGTCATGCCCCTTCAGCTGAGTTTCCAGTTTACAAACAACAACCAGGATTTCAGCTGGAGAGGGTGCCTGTGAAAGACCTGGATGTAAGAGGCTAACTGTAGAGTAGCATGCACTTATAAAGAATCATACAGGTTTTACCAAAAATCTAGACATGAGGAGATCAAAAATCCAAGAAAACTTTGAAGACAGGAATGAGCAACTAGGAATCAAAACAGGGACTTAGCCAAACTTGAGAATCAAAAAACAGGCAAGGATCTTCAGAAAACCAGGATGACTTTGCAACATGAAAGCAGTGTTGAGACTTGCCACCAAGAAGGCTTTTAAACTATCCAATAAACACTTCCTGGGTCAAAGTTTAATAGGAGATTTGTCAATGGTCTGTGGCACTGGTCATGACATTAAAATAAAATGAACAGATGCAAAACAAAATATTAAAGCTTGTAAATTTGGGGATTTAATGAGGCATAGCACTGGGAATACCATTAACAGTTACATTTCTGGACAGCTTACTTGGGTGCTGATCTCTAAAAAAAGCATTTCTAGAACATTCTGTGCCTGCAGCAAGGTGACTCCTTGATGTGTTTATGTCCCTTCTTCATTCCGACAAGTGAGGCCCTGGAGGGACCTCTGCTTTTATTCACAAGTACTCAGTAGGTAAGATATAGATTTGCTTTGTCAAACTGTGCGGATATTTTTGTCTGCTGTGTTTCAGATATCTATGTATTATATCACAAAGTTAAACACAGCTGTCAATCCCTCAAAGTCTGAATGAGCACAAAAGAATGGAAACAAGAGACGAATAATCTGCGAAACATTAGTTTCAGTGTGTGTGTAGTCATTGATCCAGCTGACTTTTCAATAACTGAGATCCAGTAACATGATTCAAACGTGGAAAAAATAAAAATAAATGAATTAAAAGCCGAGTGTTAACTGCAGTCAGAATGATGAATGCAAAAATTGCATTTTTTCTTTGTAAAACAAACTACTCAAAAATTGCATATTCTCAATGCTGTGACAATAGAGGGATAGAAGTTAAAGTTTCACCGAGTAAGCGCTGTTTATTTGATTTTTTTTTTCTTTTTTTATTTTCACAAATCTTGTGATTTTAACAAGGGCAGTTTACACCACAGCAAAGTTAAATGGAATCAGGTACAGGAACAATGGAAGAATAGCATCCTAAATGGCTTTGCACCCTCTGTGTGCAGTTTTGTTGAAAGCAAAAATAGCCACTGAATATGATTATATGCAATGGAAATTAAGCTCTTTCCCCTCCATTGAGGCATTATATTTACCAGCGTAGAGCAACAGTGTTGTAAGCAACCAAAAAAAAAAAAAAATTAAAAAATCTTTAAATAGGTCCCTTTATTACAGGACTTCTGATTTATTCAGCTACTGCTCATTTCTACCATTAATGTCATAGTTGATAGGTTGCCAGATATTTGGTCCAATGGCGGCATGACGTGTTTTATGTCCCTTAATTATAGTTATATTATTGCCTGCCTCTGCTTTTCCTCGGAAGCTTACAGTAGAGAATAGCCCTGTCAGCGGTTTCTGGCAAACTGTTTGTATTTGAAATAGGATGTTAAACATAACACATGGAAAACTTTTCTTTATGCTCAACCACCTGCCTCAGAGCAATTAATTCATTGTTTGGTGTAATAACTGGAGATCATTGCATGGCGACATTACAGTTTGCTTGTGGAACTTGATGTACCTGTTCAGTGTTGTAGACTATATGGCCAAAAGTATGTGGACC
The DNA here is from genome assembly GCA_018136845.1 of Heterotis niloticus. Lineage (NCBI taxonomy): Eukaryota > Metazoa > Chordata > Actinopteri > Osteoglossiformes > Osteoglossidae > Heterotis > Heterotis niloticus. Next base: position 12,573,425 of record CM030905.1, read on the forward strand.
CCCCCACTAATGATTGAGCCGAGCTGCTTTAGCTGCACCCATACAGGAAAGAAACACATGTGAGACAGTTGTGTGCTTCTAACTTTGTGGCCACCGTTTGGGGAAGCTCCTTTCCTGCTCCAGCATGACTGTGCCTCTGTGCACAAAGTGAGCTTCATAAACACATGGTTTGCCCAGGTTAGTGTGGAAGAACTTCAGTGGCTGCACAGAGCCCTGACCTCAACCCCACTTAATGCCTTTGGGATGAACCAGAATGGTGACTGCAAGCCAGGCCTCCTCACCTGACATCAGTGTTCAACTTCATCGATGCTCTCATGGCGCAAACTCGGTATAAATTCCCACAGCTGCGCTCCAAAATCTGGTGGAAAGCCTTCCAGGAAGAGTAGAGGCTGTTATAGCAGCAAAGGGGGGGACAACTCCATATTCATGTCAAGGGTTTAGAATAGGATGTTCAACAAGCACATATGGGGGTGATGCCCACATACTTTGGCCCTATAGTGTATTTTGCAATCTGTAGTTTAAATGTAAAAGTTTTATTTACTTGTTTTAATTTAGTATATCTTTAGTATATACACTATAAATGCATGTTAGGTTTTTGATATTCCAGTAGGTGAAGTTGTCCTGCATCTGTACTGTCATAAAGTTGCATTACAGGAAAAAAAATTATATATAAATAAATAAATAACACACACTATATACATATTGTAACAAGCACCAGTCTGGACCTGGACAGAAAGGATGAGGATACCAGGCTGATCTCCCTAACAGATCAGCCTTTTATTGCACAGAGAGCATTGGGGGAAGGTAATAGCCAAACAGACCAATGGATTAGCCACTGTTTCAGCTTAGCACCCACACCAGAACTAATCATTCATCCATCCATCCATCCATCCATCCCCTTTCTCACAGCACAGTGGAACAGGGCAAACCCCACCAACACAGCACAACATCCCATCCACAGTTGGACCTAATTAACTATTCACCTTCACAATACCAACACCGACCAATAGGAGTGCTTAGCAGTAGCGCCTAACACAACATAAAATAATGTATATATACTATATATGTGTCTGTATGTGTGTGTGTGTGTATGTATGTATAAGTAAGTAAATAAATAAAACAAATAACAAATAAATAAATAAATAACACACACTCTCTCTCTCTCTATATATATATATATATATATATATATATATATATATAGAGAGAGAGAGAGAGAGAGAGAGAGTGTTATTTGTTTATTTTATTTACTAACTTACTTATATACAGACACATAAAGTACATAATAGTATTTTCATTTAACAGTCATTGTCCCCCAAGTGAACCTTGGAACAAGACTGGAAAAATAAGTTTATGAAACTTTAGAAGCACAATATAGTTGTAGTCCCTTAAAAGCCTTGTATGTATTCATGATTTGCTCCAGTCCTTTGGGAACATTAGTAACAACCTTTCAAAAGTCCTGATTGCAAAGGAGGATGCTCAGCATATTAACTAGAAGCCAGGTTCTTGATCGAATTCACAGCCTGTCCAGGAAGTGTAAAGTGAAGCTGGCGGAGAAGAGTAGAACAGCAGAGATTGGTCTGCAGCACAATGATTAGAATGAGCTAAAATGAGTCAAACAGCAGAGAAAGAGCTATTCAGTTACAGCACTGAATTTTTAGCAGAACTGAAATGAGCAGAATCCTCAGTTTCATGGTACATAGCCTGTGTGGCATAAGGTAAGGAAGAGCAAGAAAATCTATGCAGTGTAGTACATTTATTATATAAAAAAAACAAGTACCTTAGGGAATTTTGTAAATCACAGCGTCTAACTGTTGAGCAACATATGGACCTAAGAAAAAGAAAAATGATTAAACCTAAGAAGTATGATGAATCATATGAATTCTGCAAACGGACTGGTGTCCCATCCAGGGTTCACCCTATTTTCAGAGCACCTGAAAATAGAGTTTCTGACTGCAGCCTGCTGCAACCCTCACTTGAGGGAATACTTAATAATAATAAGTGAGTAAGCATAATTCACTCATTTAAATAAAGAAGTTAACTGAAAAGCAATAGCTACGTAAATGGAATTACTAAATAAATAGTTATGGTGTTCGACTCGGATTTAAATGACTGCTTCTCTTTTTAGCACGTTTTACAGTGTAATGGGTCAGTGCCGTAAAGAGACCCAATTCTTCTTCTCAGCTGAACCTAAATTTGTGTTTTGTGTTTGCCCTTTTCCCAACAAATGCATCTATACACCTCACAAATGGAAGGCGTATTCATTTGTGATGTTGCAGAGATTAATGTGAGGTTACAAAGCTGGTGATATATGATGATATGCACTCGCACCCTCACCTCTCAGTTCAGTTTAATTACGTCTTCTGGAGATGAGTAACAGGAATGAAGTCACACTTGCCCTGGCTTGGGTGGGTCATTGACTTTGTCCAGCAGCTGTATCACAGTTCCTTCACATTTGAGCCTTGAAAAGACAGCGTGTTGCAGAGCAGCCTCTCAGTGGCAGGTGTGATGAGTGGCTGTCACAAAGTAATCGATGCACCTCCTTGTCTGGCTGGTGCCTGCTCCACCTTGTCAATATATTGGAATCCTCTCAGTTCTCCGTCTACTTCATTAGTGGGAATCACTGCAGTTTACAGTAAATGGGCCCAGCACAAAAATGTATTTCTTTCTGTTAAGATTCTCCCTTTTGAGTGCAAATTATGTACATAGGGAAGGCATTGAGCAGAAGTTTTTCTCCAAAGCATATTGCTATGTGAGGATCCACGATATGGCCAGAAGCATGTGGACCCCCGTACTAATGACTGAGTTTAGCTGTTTCAGCTACATGCAAGCAGCATACAAACACATTCTAGACAATTGTGTACTTCCAGCTTTGTAGCCACAGTTTGAGGAAGAAGCTCCTTTACTGCTCCAGCATGACTGTGCCCCCGTGCACAAAGCAGCTGAGCTCCATAAACACTTGGTTTGCCTAGGTTGGTGTGGAAGAACTTGAGTGACCCTGATCTCAGCCCCACTGAACACCTTTGGGATGCATTGGAACATAGATTGTGAGTCAGGCCTTCTCGCCTGACATCAGTGCCTGACCTCACCAATGTTTTTATGGCACAAACTGGAAACAAATTCTTACAACTGTGCTCCACAATGTGGTGGAAAGCCTTCCCAGAAGAGTTAGGGCTGTTAACAGCAGCAAATGGGGGGTAGACTCCATATTAATGCCTAAGGGTTTGGAATGGGAAATTTAGCAAGCACATATGGGTCTGATACTCAGATGTCCATATACTTTTGGTCCTATAGTGTAATCTACAATGAGTCATCCATTTATAAAGCTGAGCAATTTTTACCAGCGCAATTCAGAATAAGTACCTTGTTCAAGAGTATGACAGCAGGTGGGATTTGCTGTATAATTTTATATTTAACAGGACACTGCAATGAGGGGAGTAGAAAACACTCCTGCCTACAGAATGAGCTCACTGCCCGAAAGGGTAGTCTTAAGCACCAAGTGTCATGATTCTCTTTCTGAAAAGCCACACCTGGGTGGAAATGAAGACATCCTTCCAGATTCTTCTTTTATTAAATAAATACACAACGTCCTATGACCTAGGCTATCCCATTTTAATCTCCTTTAATTAACTAAACTAAATGCTAAAAACATAAAGCATAAATATAGATATAAAGAGCTAAACATATAGTTGTTAGGAATACGTTGGTGAATTCCTTTGAAATACTTTGGTTTCTGCATGAATTGCTTTTGAATATGACACACTAAGCCATGACAATAAATACAGTTTTATTTGGCAAACAACAAGCACTTTGAATCACTGCATCTTTATTGAATAAATGCTTTAAACAATCAAGCGCACTGATGGAAAAAATATGTGAAGGACGTGGCTTTCATAATGGAACCTAAATATGTAGCGGAACCTCATTTATGGGTAATGACCTCAACCATATGCTTTTAAAGCTGCTGCTCAGAGGCACGCAGGCTTTAGGAGGAATTTTCCTCCATTCCTATACACAGAACTATTTTAGTTAATATAAAATTATTGACTGTGTAGCCCAAGCAGCCACTTTCAGAACAAAGCACAGATTTCAGTGGGATTGAGGTTGGGACTCTTACATGGCCATTCTGAAATTAAAAATAAAAAAAATCCTGAGCCCTTTTGCTGTTAATCTACTTTATTTTGCATGCATGCATGACCCAACCAGGCTTCTTTAAAGGTGTTAGACCACACACAGACATGCTGAAATTTCACTCCAGAATTTCAGACAACCTGCAAGCCATTGGTCCTTCAGCACTCACAAGCTGTTTAGGCCCCGAAGCAGCAAAGCATCCCCAAACCATTTTGTTCCTTCCACTGTACATCTCCGTTGGGATAAGGGTTTCATATCGATATGCAGCCTTTTTTTTATTGATTTTATTACTGACTATGCAATTATTCATTGCTATGACTTAGATGAAGATTGGACCACATTTAAGGAGCAGTTTGGGCAGAAACCTTGATAATCTGAAATATTTGCTAAGATTTTCTTCACGGCTGTATCTTATGACCATGTAATGATAGATAGAATAGCAGAGATCAAACTTTTGCGTTGTGAACATCTTAACTTTTGTGTGTAAATTGCACAAATATTATAGCGTCTGACACTACGGGTAAGCGGTTATACCTAGTAGCAGGTGTCAGTATAACATGCGCGAATAGTTCATCAGTGTCCCACCATGGATGAGATGTTGTGTTGTATATCTGGGGTTCATCTGGTTCTGCTGTGCTGGAAGAGGAGGGTTGGGGTGGTTAAAAAGCTACAGTGTGGGTGCTAAAAGAGCAGCTGTTCCATTGTCCTGCCTGGCTGGTACCTTCTCCTGCTGCCCTGTATTCAATAAAAGACTGTGTTATGGAGATCAGCATGATGTCCTCATTCCCTCCATCGGAGCCCAGACCAGCGCTCACTACAATATTAAAAAAAGAAAACAGTCAAATTTAAAATCCCAAACTGGGTATATATGTAGAAAGAGTCATTATCAAGACTCCAAAGGAGAAGTGGAATGCAGTACGAAACAGAATCCTAAGAAGAGCAGAACCTATCGGTCTTCAAACTAAATTATATGTAATGGAGATATTTTGGGATTGCTACAGCGACCAATGCGCCTGCTTGAAGTTACCTGTCGAAAAGGAAGGGGTTTCACAGTCACAGGAGAAAAGCGAATCAAAGTGTTCAGAACCCCGCCAAGGAAGCGAAAGGAGATTGCCGACGAGAACTCATTCATCACCTTCCCCTCGTAAGGAGAGAGACAGAACAGGAAATCTGTTCTCTGTCATTTTAAACAATATTACTTCCATCTTCGTCTTTCACAGTGACAGAAATCGCCACGAGAGTCCCGTGAAAAATTGGCGAGGGGGTTTCGGAGCTCATTGCGCGCAGGTTGTCTTTGGGCGCAAAAAAAGACATGTAATGAGGAAGGGTGTTTTTGTCATGTCCACCAAGTGTCTGCAAAGTGCCTGCCGTCAAGGGAATGGGGATGAAAACATGGGTGAAAACAGTAGTGTCTACCATCTATGGACCGCAAAGCGACAGCTGTTTTCTTCTGGCATATTGTTGAGGCCCTAAAGCAGTATGAGGGGTGTAAATGCTTCAGGTTTATGATTTTTTGCAGCGCCTTTGTTTATCTTTAGGTTGGTAAAGTCATTCACTGTGCTTACAATGTGACAGATTCCATACCATTAAGATGGTCACCAAAGCCAGTAAAATTCATAGTTTAACTTTGCCTCTCTTCCCATCATTTTTCATGAGTGGAAAAATTCCTGCATGGTATATATCAGTCTGCCGAACAGAAGTATTTATTAATCGCCTTTACATTTAAATGCACTTTTTTAAAAGTGTTTGACATTCTTCCACAAGAAAAATCCATCCATCCATTATCATAACCATTTCTGTTGGTCAGGGTCACCATGGTTTGGACTTGGTGCCAGTACAGTGATTCATTCCTTAGCCTGAAGGAAGTGTCTGCATGGTGGGTGAAAACCAGAGCAGCTCAAGGAAACCCACACAGATGTAGAGAACATGCAAAATCCACACAGACTGAGCTGGATTAGAAAATTCCGGATGAATTTTTGAATGGCGTTACTCATTTCTGCAACTTATTAACATGACACTCGATCACCTCTTTTGACCTTTTGCCCTTATGTATGTCTCTCAGGGTTCTGCTTATGCTGAAGTGTCCCAGTGGTGACCTTAAATTATTTTTAAAAATGACTTCTAAAAATAATCACAAAATTAGAGGAATACATGAAACTGAATATTTTTGAAGGGAGTTTTTTTTTTCTAGCTACAAAAGCACCTTATCTCGAGGAGAGGAATATCTTCAAACAAATTAATGACAGTTACCTTGGCTGCATTGGACTCTTTCTTCAAGGTCACAGTACATGGTGCACACCTCTGGCTACCTACAGGCACACAAATAAAAATGTTATTGGGAGACTTCAAAAAAAGAAAAGAAAAGACGGACAGACAGAGAGATAAGTGATGTGGTCTTTGCCATTTCTTCCAAGTTCCATCCTCAAATGGAGGATGACAACCAAGCCCAAATGTCCCACGCGAGATTGACAAGCATTGAATTAACCGCACTGCCTCTGAGGGGGCCGCTCTCTAATAACGTATCGATCAGGTCAGGCTGGATACGCAAAACAACCACAGTAGAGGAAGGGGAGGAGATGAAAGAACTGGAGGTGAGGCAAAAGCAAGTGGAATGGCCAATGCACCACACACTGCTCGCAATATCACAGGGGCCCCTGAGTACAAGGCCTTTTTTGTGGCGGTGTCAATAAATGCTGAACACACTCGGGGGCGTCGGGAGGGGTTCTGCTTCTCCTTTTCTATGTGCTGTTTGAAAGGGAGAGAGGGAGTGAACGCTGTCGCTGGAGGGGTGCTTGGCCAGGGCATATTCTGATTAAACAGCCCAAGGTGGGACATGGAGCACTCAGAGGGGGCGCCATGCATGCGGCGCTTAACAATAAGGGAGGACGCAATGTGGTCCATGCAGTGCTGTCGCTTCCATCGTGGACAACAGTGCTGGTCTCTCTTGGTCTCCTGCTTACAAGGCAGAGCACAGCGCTTGAGATCCAGCTTGTGCAAGAATGTACGATTTGTACTGGAGAAGATAGAAACGATTACCTCGGGGTATTGGCATGGTGTTACGGAAACAGTTGCTTAGCGATGTTTCTCACCACAAGTTTCTGAAGTGTCCTTCAATCCTGGGTGTGAAACTGGAGATACTCATCCAGATATGGTCCATTTGTCTGGCATACTAGTTTTCTAGTATGTAAAGCACACAGGTTTGTGCAAGAGATCGTTGCCTGTGACAGAGTGAATTACTTCCGATTTTAATAAATTTTACCACCAACCGGCTTTTTAGGAGTGCAAATCTAAAACTGGCCTATTTTGTGCCAAATGCTGAGTTTCCATTTGTGTATTTAATTGTAAACATTCAGTTCCCCTTGTTTGGTTCAATAATGTGTGCCATCACCTTATGTTATTACTTCTTCTTTTGTCTCAGTTGTTGGAGTTGTTTCACTTTCTCTTTTGAGTTGTAGATACCATTGTTGTTCATGATCTTACCCATAAGGAACAACTTTCAGTCTAAAACTAAACAGCTGACAGAGATGGAGACCATTGCGAAACAAGCTGGTGTTTAAAAAAACATTCTTTTCGATCATTTCCAGTTCCAGTAAAGCTGCCGACTAAATTATCTTTCACCTTGCAGTGTTACAGACTAGCACATAGAAAATATTGTGAGGCTTCATCCTATGAGAGAAAGACTATATCAGAAATAGGCATCCTCATTTCACCATAAAAATCACTTTCTGGGGAAGAATATGTATATTTGTCTGTGGATACACAACTTGTACATCATGTATGCTCCCTGTACATTATTCAATTACCCCTGTGTACTTCTGGTCATTTTCTTATAAGCAGCACAAAGATGTTGGTTTCAATGCTTGTTATGGAACTCCCTATAAACACTAACAAAATAATCCCATTGCTTCTGAGATGGAGTCAAACACACATGGTACACAGGAGCAGAAATTTAACATGTTCAAATTTAACAATGAAAAAAAAAACCCCTAGCAGTTAACATCTGTTTCCCAACTCCCAGGGCTTTTTGAGTATTCAGGATGGAGGATTTAACCAGGAATTAATAACCCTAATGTGAGAATTACCTTTAAAAAACCCATAGATTTTATACAATGAGTTTAAAAGTTATTGCACATGAAAAAAGAGGTTTAAATGACCTTTTTTTAAAATTTTATTAAAAAGTTGACATTTAAGATTTTTCTGCATTGTTTCTGGTGGAAACTATGCAAACAAGGAAGGAAGGAGCAAAGCAGCTTTCCTACAGTTCAGCGTTTACTATGTAACTAGCCATCACAAGCTATAATATGCTCCGTGGCCCAAAATAAAACAGGTAATATGAACTAATTAAACACAGATTTTCTAACTTCCGTATACTAGGCACTAAGCAACCCCTTTTGATATATATGATCTATATAAATATGGAATGGAAAGCACCACTGAGTCATTTCTGACTCCTAGGTGACCACCAGCATGGTTTTTAAAGCATAGAGGAACAGAAGTGGTTTGCCATTGCCTTCTTCTAACGTGGTTTTTTTCCTGGGGGGACGGTTTTACAAACACAGAGGAGAACATGCAAGAACACCACACACACCCCTGTGCTGTACTTGAACCCAACATTAGACAAACAGCCCAGGAGCTGTGAGGCACCAGCTTACCCTGCTGTAGCAATCCATTACATATATAGGCAAGGTATATAAATGCATACATATGTACACTAGATGGACAGAAGTATTGGGATGCCTGACCATTAGACCAACAGGAACTTTAATGATATTACATTCAAATACATAGACTTTAATATGGATTTGGTCCCCCCTTTGCAGCTATAAGAGCTTCCACTCTTCTTGGAAGGCTTTCCACAAGATTTTGGAGTGTTTCTGTAGGAATTTGTGCCCATTCATTCTGTAGACTTGTGAGGCACTGTTGGACAAGGCCTGGCTCACAATCTCTGTTCCAGCTCATCCCAAAGGTATTCAATGGAGTTGAGGTCAGGGCTCTGTGCGGGCCAGTCAAGTTCTTCCACACCAAAGTCATCCAACCATGTCTTTACGGACCTCGCTTTGTGCACTGGGGCACAGTCATGCTGGAATAGAAAAGGGCTTTCCCCAAACTGTTTCCACAAAGTTGGAAGCATAGAGTTGTCCAAAATGTCTTGGTATGCTGAAGAATTGAGATTGCCCTTCACTGGAAGTAAGAGACCTAGCCTAAACCCTTTATATTAAAAAAAAATTAAAAAAAAACCCATTATCCCTCCTCTACCAAATTTCACATTAACATTCTCCCACCATCCACCAAACCCAGACTCACCCATATAACTACCAAACAGAAGTGTAATTCGTCACTCCATAGAACACATTTCCACTGTTCCACAGTCCAGTGGTGGTGTGCTTTACACCATTCCATCCAACGCTTGGCATTGGACTTGGTGATGTGAGGCTTGCATGCAGCTGCTCAGCCATGGAACCCCATTCCATGAAGCTCCCGCTACACAGTTTTTGTGCTTACGTTAATGCCAGCGGAATTTTGAAACTCTTCAGCTATGGAATCAGCAGAGCATTGGCAACCTTTACACACCATGCACCTTAGTTGTCGACCTCGCTCTGTGACTTTACATGGTCTTCCGCTTCGTGGCTGAGTTACTGGTGTTCCTAAACGCTTCTACTTTCCAATAATACTACTTACAGTTGAACATAGAATATTCAGCAGGGACGAAATTTCACAAACCATCTCACTGCAAAGACAGCACCCTATCACAGCACCACGCTTGAAGTCACTGAGCTCTTCAGAACAACCCATTTTGTTTCACAAATGTTTGTAAATGAAGACTGCATGCCTAGGTGCTTCATTTTATACACCTGTGGCAATGGGTCTGATTGAAACACCTGAATTCAGTAATTAAGAGGTGCATCCCAATACTTTTGTCCATAGTGTGTGTGTGTGTGTGTGTGTGTGTGTGTGTGTGAGAAACAATATTTTAAAATATACTTTTTACATTTAAGTATAGGAAAGATCTTTTAAACAAATAGGTCACATTAATGATAAATACTTTTATTTGGTATACCCTACACTGAAAAGCCAAGTGATGTGAAGGGAAACTAAATGTTTAAGATTTTAAAAACCTTAATTGCCCCAGTTTTATTCAACAGGAACTTTAAAAAACCTTAATATCCATCTGTAATTAATCCAGAATGTTTTCTCAGTCAGTTGCAGTCAGAACTCCATCAGACTTCTGGAACGTAAAATTAAAGCATAAACACCACAAGTGCAGTCAGGTCCAGGTTATAAAAAAAGTTCATAGAATAAAGAGCTAATTAAATATAAAGAGTGCACAAAGGTCCCACATCCTGAGGTTGCCTTGGAAACGATGACTTTTCATCACCTTCACTCTTCAGGCTTATCTTTTAGTGCACGAAGGGAGAAAATTAATTTTATGTTATTTATGTTGTGTCTGTATTCAGAATTATTATTATTTTTTACTTTTTTTATGAGACATATTAAGACATCATTTTTATATTTTGAAATAAAATTTGTCTTGATCCATGATTTAAGTAGAATAAACAAAACAGAAACAGTGTTCATATTTTAGCAGCATGAAGACAAAATGAACCATCCATTTTAAAATATTGTTCGTGGGTGAGATGCAGGACAGCAGGATTCAGCAATAAAAAAATGAGGTTTATTTAGAAAAGTCATACCAAATTGGAAATAAGGCCCCTTTAGTAAAGGGGAGCTCAAATCAGATAGCAGCTAAACACATCTGTAATGGAAACCAAGAAATGGCGGAACCAGTATGGCTCATACATCACTGTATTGGGCCGATCACTGGTAGCCTCCTGCTCAAGACCAGCACTCCTCACAAACTCCTCCATTTTCTCAGACCAACTGTCTTAAATGTCTCTGCTGATTCCATGTCAACAGGCAGCGGTTTGTTGCCAGTATTCCCCTGGGTTCCCCTGTTATCCCTGCAGCCCCACTCAGTGCTATGGTTGTACCGTCCACCATCTTAGCTCTGAGCTTAACAAGGCACCAACAATCATATTGATAAATGCATACTTTATAAGTAATTTAACAGAATTTGTTTCCTGCTGTTCTCAAAAGAGGAATGGCATAGTGCCTCAGTGAGTGGCGCTGCTGCTTCACTGCTCCAGGGCTGAGTGGGTGAGAGCTTGAATCCACTTCAGCCGGTGTGAAGCTTGCGTGTTCTTCCTGTGTCTGAATGGGTTTGCTTCAGTTGCTTCACTTTCCTCCCACGGCCCAAAGACATGCATTTTAGTTTAATTTCTCACTGGTGTGTGAGCAGTCATCCTTTGTTGAACTGGTCTCGCATCCAAGAATTGGTTCATAGCCCGCTGCCCCGTATTTCAGAACAGGCTCAGGACTGCCACAACCCTGTTCAGGATTAAGCTGCTACCAATGACAAGTGGATGTCTTTTTCATAATATACATAAACAATAAATCCCAAGACTATTACAGAAATAAACGTATATCTGTAACATGTCCAAACATATAATATTAGATATAAACATGTCCAATATTGAAACATTTAAATCTCACGTTAACACTCGATTTTATTTCATATTTTAGACAAAACAAATGCTTTTAATTCCAACCATTGTGCATTTGCTGCTCTGTAGGTGAACAGGTTATACCGTATGTAGAATGTTTATGTATGAGTAATTGCTGCTAATAAACAGGTTGGTTTGGTGGTTCCAGAAGTGATGTAAGTGTTTGTTTTACAAGGTAGACATTGGTGCAATGGGTAGTACAGGTAGCTCACAACTCCAAGATTTAGACTTGAGTGTGAACTGAGCTCTATTATTCTGATGTGTGGATGGTCTTCCAGTGTTCTTGTAAGTTTTTGCCAAATCTTCTGGTTTTCTAGCATAGTCCAAAGCTGAGTTTTCACTCATTTCACTGCAGTGCCTGTGCTGCCTTGCAAAGAGCTGGCATCGCAGTTCGTGTTTTTGTTGTAGTTTTTGTCTCAAGTGGATAATGTAAGGGTGCATTTTGAAGGTAGGTGTCTAATCTGCACTGGAAATCCCCTCAGTAAAGTTATTTATACATTCATGAAAATCATATTCAGAATATTCTGGAATACCTTAAAGTACATGTACAGTAATAGGGTTACTGTCTTCAAATCATTTCAGGTGTATTTGAGGTCCTTTGTCACTTGAACTAAAGACTTTTCCAAGCATTGTCTAATTGTGTGACGGATCATGTAACAAAGCAGATCTGCACGGGCATGAGAAATCTCCAAGCTCCCAACCGAACTTACTTTACCCAATCTCCTGCATACGTGGTGTCCATGACGATGCACCATTCCTGTTGAGGTCCCTGGGAACCTTTGCTCTTAGACTCATAAACTGATGTCTGCAGTGTCAGCAGGGGCCCCTTAGATGTCCTGATGCGCTGAGAGACAAGGGCTTACTGGACGGGTTAGCAGAATATTGACTGACTTCACTCAGTCCTGTATTCCTCAACTCACGCTTTCCCTTACAGATACTATATATTGATTATTTATATCTGTATTATATCTATATATACAATAACTTATATACCTATATATGAGTTACCTGAGCTACAAAAAGAAAAGGTAAGAAGTTAAAATATACATCAACATACTGATATACATAAAGTGGTTGCATTTACTATAATCCATAATGAGCGTAAATATTGATGAAAATGAGGGTGCTACAGAGAGTGTTGCATATCCCAGTTGTAGTGATGTAGAAAAGAAAAATGTAATAACAAAATAAATATTATCAAGCACTACTCTATCACTACCTGTCACCAGTTCAGGTCCTTCCTTGAGCATCCCCCAGTCACCACTCTTTGTTGCCAGTTCAGCCAGCTCCCTCAAACCATTCTCTTACAGGATAGAAAATAAAAAATAGTCTGATGTATATGTCATGTTTGCATGTAGAGTAGATGTTCTACAGGATCCTGTCTTTTCCAACTGGGAGGCTGTTGCAGGTATTTTAGGTAGCAGGACTTTAAACCAGTTGCATTTAATATGAGGTACATTGCATGTTCCATGCATGCACTACATCAAGAAGGTTGAACATGCCAATGGTGCAAAGAATGTTGTGCATGCTGATGGTAGAACAGGCAGTAATAACTTATAAATCATCAAATTTTAAACTTTTTACAATTAGTACATAAGCGCTGTTGACACTGTACACAGCTGCATATCAGCAGCTGAAGTGCACTGTTTGTCATCTTTCTGAAGAATTAGCCAAAGGGAAAAGCATCACTAATATGTGCGTGTGTGTGTGTGTGCATGAATGCATGTGTGAACCTCACTGTCCATCCTAAAATAGACAATTAGCGTATGTAACCAAACTTTATTACTGTTAAACTAGGTTGAATTTAGTACATAAGGTACAGTCCCCCAAGGTGTGTTACATAGTCACATATGCGTATGAGAAAGTGGAAAATTTCAAGAAATTTGTTGGGTTTTTTGTGAGGGTGGGATTGAAACAGATTACATTTTTTCCCATTTATAATAATAATGGAAACTCACGATTTTTTATTGTTTTCCTAGCTTAGTGCTGGTTTTCACAAAACATTATGAACATAAATCAGGGGATTGGTGTTTATGCAACATCTATAAAAGCACATTTGACCCCTTAAAAGCTGGTGTGAAGAAAAGAGATGTTAGAAATGGGACACTGGCTATGATTAAAGTTTGAGCTAAGAGGTGAAACATAAATAAGCAAATAAATATTAAAATTAATATTTTAATGAAGCAACTTTTTTTTGCCTAATGAGAGCCAAGGGTCTTTTAGATAAATGACTAATACCGAAAAATCCGTTGTACCTCGAAATTACAAACAAATTGAGTTGACAAGGATGACGTTGATCAGCAACCAATGTAATATTCAAATCACTGTAGTTGTGCACTGTTTCTGTAAACTCGTGTTTTTAAAGTCAATCTAAACTTCTCCCGATGCATCAAAGTATCTCGCATGCAGAGCTCCTATTCTCCGGTTTCCATGGATACCCCAGAACACGAAAAGACCCTCTGACCAATATCCTGTCCTGCATCCCAAAGCAATTAAATCTCCTGTTCTGTTATTATTACAACACAGCTGATTAAAAGCCCATTTTTCCATTTTTTTGTCTGGCACGCGGCCACCGTACTGTTAGGGCTGTCATTTTGTTACTGTAACACTGCAGCTGAAAAATGTAATTCAGGTAACTCAGATATTAAAAACAAGAGAAAAAAATACAGTTATGAGCTAAGGTAAGCTAAGAATCCATTTCCTTAACGCTTTGGTTGAAGCCCAAAATCATCCAGAAAAAAAACTCCTCTAATACCCGAACCTTTAATTTCCGGACAAAATAGATTACGCTGAGTGCTATTTATTTACTTACACACATACATTTTTTCTAAATTGAAATGTAACAAATTTTAATTTTGTTTTCCATGTCAGCAACAATCAATCTTCATCTATGAAATAGAACTAAAGTTGCATAAAGCATATTATTTGTACAAAATGTCATCAGTGATCCATTCCTGGTCCTTTACTTTGTGCATTAGCCATGTAGTTGTCTTATTTATTTTTTTGCAGACATTATAAGCTGATGATTGTGTCTAAGAGCACTCCGTCGCAGATGTTTCATTTAATAACTATTGAGCTAAAAATGCAGAACGGGCAAAATCCACTTGAAGTTTGAATCACAACATTAGTGCTAATATTTCTGATGCAAATATGCTGCATAAATTTTGGGAAATCAGAAAACTTAATGATGGAAAGCCTTTGATTTATTTAAAAACATTTACAATGAAATCAATATGAAATGTTCATTTATCTTGCCGTTTCTGCTTGTGGACAGTTCTGTAACATCAAATTCTATTTTCATTCTTTCATTCACTTTCGATTACAGTTTGACCAAAACCCGGACAGCAGAAATCTGAAACTTATCATTGAAGCAGAGGGTGTAAAGCAGGGTAATGATTCACACACACACACACACACACACACACACACACACACACACACACACCATAAAAAAAACAATACATGGAATGTAGATTCAACCTAAAATGCATACCTTTTGATCCTGAAAGAAAACAATAAACACACACAAACCTATTCCATAAAGATTAAGCCAGATTTGAACCCATACTGTGCTGTCCTTTTATTGTAAATGCGTAATAATTTTCATGCTATTATAATTATTATCTTTACCATCATAAAAAAGTGCAATGACATTCATAGTGTTATCTTTTTCTTTAAGAGTCGGATTTCTTTGTTTTTTCCTTTGAACATGGGTTCCATAGCAACAACAGGCAATATTTACAGAAATTTCTTGCATAGTGTGTCAATTATTTATTATTTTTATTGTTTTCTCGCATAGAAATTGCACTTTACAGAGTTGTGTGCGAAGGCCACTACTGGGACTGCATTCATGGAGACATTTGTTTTTATGAAGGATGGTGTGATCACACTCAATACCAAGCAGTGGGACTCAGGCTCATGTGCTCCTCCTTTGTGCTACTTAGCTTTGCAGCTACAGTCCATGGGGACATGTTTTTTTCCCTGAAGTCTGCAGCTAATAACTCTGAGAATTCCCCCACATTCACATGTTAATGTGTTTTTTTGAGTCTCAGTTTTTAAAAATACACAAAAAGAAACAAATCAGATTGTGACAAATGACTGGTTCTTTTCACAAGACAATGTGGAGAGACAAGTAGGCACAGGTGTTGATATGGGACTGGATGGTGTGCGCGAGTTTGTGTTTATACAATAAACAGTACACACACACACACACACACACACACACACACACACACACACACACACACACACAATAAACATGCTCACACACATATACTGCATCTTCCCTGTGTTCCATACTCTTCTCTGGTTAGCATTTATTTGTTTATGCTAAAATGTTTATTTATGGTATTGTGTGGACTGTAATTCAGATTGCCTAAAAATCCACAATAAATAAATAAATAAATAAATAAATATGTCATGCTAAAGTGCAAGCCGCCTGTAGCAGGTACTTTGTCAGTAGGAGTTGCCACAATGCATTGAATGGAGTCACCAGGCCACACGTGCATTTACATTTATAACCAATCCATGCCGACGGATTACAAACAGATCATGCAGCATACAGTCAGATGCATACACACATTTATTTATTAATAGTTCATAATCTATTCTTATTTTTGCTGTGCTTTTTTATAGTCAGCGCATTGCTATAAATCGCACCAGCCAGTGAGGTGAGAAAAAAACAAAAAAATAAACTGTAGTGTGGAAAATACTTTATGTCAGTAATTACTACTATTAAAAACTGCTGAGAAAGTGTAGACCTGCAGCTTTTAGTAGCAATTTATACCAGATCTTGCTTTCACTCACATACCTACTAAACTGCATACCGTTGTCACACACACACACACTGCAGCCTGAGCCAGATTTGAACTCACAGACCACCAGCCCAGGCAGCGTGAGGCCTTGCTGAGCCACCAGTGACTCACTAGTCATTTACAAATGTTCATATTTTCATCATTTGGCATGTACAATGCTGTGATGAAGTCCTGTAGTTAATTCTAAAGATTTTATGTTACACTCCATGCATTCATTATCCTTTAGCGCTTTATCCTGCTCAGGGTCACGGCAGTCCAGTTCCAGAATCACTGGGCACTAGGCAGAAACTACACCCTGGATGAAACATCAGTGTGTTGCAAGGTGGGCACACAAGCACACAGTCACATGCAAGTATTACTTTACAGTGACCAATCAGGCTGAAACACAGGTCTTTGGACTGTAGGAGGTAAGCTTCACAGACAGAAAGAGATTGGCACCCACACCTGAGCAGCCCATGTATTCTGAGGTGGCAGTGCTATCATCACCATACTGGTTGTGTTATACACAGTGTAAGCCAAAGTTAAGGTCTAAAAAACTTGGACGCGATATGAAACCATACTTTGAAGTTTGTGGACTTCTAAAACCTTGGATAAAACATCTCTTGCAGTGTCTGCTCTTGAGTTCAAGACTCGACAGCCTAACAAGACGATTAATGGATCTGCACCTAAATACCTGCAGGACTTGATCACTCCCTACACTCCACAAAATGCTGGTCCCACTCTCCAAGGGTCCAAAATCGGCTAAATCTTGCTTTTGGATCCAGTGAAGCGGCATGAATTTCCTCTGTCCCTCAGAATTGCTGAATCCCTCGCGACATTGAACAACAGTCTCAGAACACATGTCTGGCAGAGGCAGCCATGCAGACAGGGTACAGGTATGGAACAACAAGTTTCACCACCAAAGTGTTATCCTCATATAAAGCCAAAATGAAGAAACAGAAAAGAGGCACAGAATTACAAGAAGGCGCAATAACAGAACAGTGGCCCACCTGACACAAACCTGGACCCAGTTCATGCCACCCCATAGGTCTCTCCAAATGACTCAAACCAGTTTCTCTCTCAAAAGAAAGCAGTTGGTCCTTATTAGCCCATGAAATGAGACAGGGGCAACCAGCAGGGAGCTACCCGTCAGGTTAACCTCGCCCCTTCCATGGCCGTACCACCCACCAGCTCAAGCACATCTCTTATGGGCCCACATCTCCTCTGATTTCATGCCTGCTGTCTTAAACTCATGCCACATTTATGCTTCAAAACCTCTGCAGTCCCTTTCGGTTCTGCATGCAGCCACTGGAGTAAGGCATGCTGGCGCTCCTGGACAAACCGACTCCACTTTGAGAATCCCCTGTCTGCATAAGAGTCCCATCATGTGCTGGTGAGCTGCACCTTTGTTTACACACGAATTTTATATCATTTTGTAGAAAAGATAAGTGAATACGTGCAAGGGTATTAAATGTAAATGTCTCACCGCTTGGTCCCGGCATTCTGTTTGCTTTCTTTCTAGGGTGTCCATTCGTGTAGTCTTAGAAGTGTTTATGTGGGTACGAGAGCTTAAAAACAACCCAGCTGCAGCCCTGATTCCTTCCGATCCACCTCCACCCCAACAATAAACTGGGGCACCCTCTGTCTCTTCTTTGTTCATGCATGGTGTGCTTCTGCATTGAACCAAGTCACTTTGGAAGACACTATGAGGATTGGGGCTGACAGATAACTGTTTATGCCCTTGGCTGTAAATTATTTGTTTATGTCAAAGTGGAACACAGCTGGGGTTGGTCCGCTTTTAGTTTTCTTGCGGAGCTCAAGTTAAGGACTGGAAACAGCTCGTGTAGGGTTGCGCATAGTGGCTGCCAGGCCTCCACTACTGGATACCTTTATTTAATGCATTGTTTGTATGCCAGATCATGTTGTCAAGCTGTAAGACAGCTGGTTGGGGAATGGTGGGTTGGTGGTGTAAATGTTTTTTGTCCCACTTTGAACAGCGCTGCACTTTCTTCTCTTAATGTGGGTCTGTATGACATATAGAAAGAGCCGCAGGGTTTATTTTCACTGGAAGTAAAACTTGAGCAAAGAGCGACTCAAAAAGTTTAATAAATCAACCAGACTTGGTCCTCAAAGTCAAGGAGTCTGCTGAGCTTCTGGGAATAGAGCTTTCTTGTTTTTTTCCCCCCTCTTTTTTTTGTTCCGGGAGTGTTGCCGCACATCGTGATACAGAGAAGGAGACCATTCTGTGATGGCAGTTCTTTACATCAAGGACGCGTGTCTCTATAATATGGGGGGAAAGAATGGAGGATAAAGCACTACTAGGGTGCTTACTGACACAATGCTGCTATCAAGAGCGACAGTTCCAATTTTATTCTGCCCATTCAAATTAGCAGGACGTGTAACCACGATTTACACTCTTCTATAAGCATGAAATTGTAAGAATGATTTGAAAGTAAACTGTCCAGTAACCAGAAAAGTACACTTAACTGGAGACATTTTTAATCTAGAGCCACATTTTGGCATGAAACATTTAAGTCAAATTATTAAAAAATTGTATAATTTTATGTATTTTTACAGATTGAATTGCACTTTGGCACACTGCGATGTGAGCCTTTAGTGCAGGCTGTACCGAGGGAGCGAAAACGGTGCTGCTTCTTCCCAAATGTAATTACTAGCGGTAATTTATTTCGAATAAAGAAAATGGCTAACTTCAAACAAACATGCCAGTTATGATCATCGCTGTGTCAAGTGCAGCAATGTAAAAAAAAAAAAAAAAATGGATGAAAAGCATTTCAAGACGTTGGAAGAACGGTACCTACTGCCTACCTTCTTTCAATACCTTGACCACCTGCACCGGGTTAAATTTACTGTTTACCATGTTTTATCAGTTTTGTGCTTTCAAGCAAAATGGAGTGAGCGTTTAGTACAGAACTGACTGAAGCATCGATTTATGATTTCCGTAGTCCTTGTTCATGGTCCTGGTTTATGGTTCAGTTCGGAATACATGTGTCTGTTTGCATGTGAATGTAGGACTGCTGAGCAGCACATCTCTGCTCCATTGCTTCAGCATGACTGTCGAGCTCCTCACAGTGTTGGTAGGAGTCTGCGGATGACCCTGAACCATCTCAAAGATTTACCCCTGTGCTGCTCTTAAGTGCAAAATTGATTTCGGGGTTACGTCATCAGAAAGATGAGTATGCAAACATAAATTCCCTTTGTCTGGTAATGTTTTGAGAATAAATGGTGGAGTTTTGGCAGAACTGTTTTGCGAGTGACCTTGCCATAAATTCTGGGAATAGAAGATTCAGTACTCTTAACCGAGGCTCTCCAACACATGTAAAGCACCATTTATGTTGTTGTCACCTGCAAGAAGAGGATGTCGTTCCCCAAAAAAAGGTGATTAAGGCCAAAATCTTTTCGGCTAATATCGTGGAGAAGTCACCTGTGGGGCAAAAAATAGAATTTTGTCTCTGCTGACATCTGCTGGTATTTTGTTTCAAATGAAGGGAATTAGAACGCTAAAATGTCAGCCCAGCAGAAGTCACCACACAAAAGAAAGGAATCTGTGAGAGGCATTTCATTGTAAAGATATATATTGTACAGCTACAGTATATGCTGTATTACATATCAGGGTCATATTTACAGTTCACCAAAGAAATGTCCTATCTTGCTGAAAAAATGATCAAACAGTCCAGAAGGTTCCACATTCCCATATTTCATTTTTTTTCCCTTTCGTGGAAGCCAAAATATTACCAAACTAATGTTTCTGATCAAATACACATTTTTCTGCTTTATTCATTTGAGTTAATTCACTTGTTTTGAAGAAATTATTTGCATGTATTGACCTGACACTATGCTCCACAGTGACTTAGAATGGTCTTCACATTTCCACAGCGGGGTGATTATTTTTGGATGAATTTAGGGTTCTGCAGTAAGATGTAAAGCAGCAGGAGGAAGGATTCAAACCCTGGACCTCTGAGCACACAGCAGCAGCTGTATCCGCTCTGCCACCTCCCGCCCCGAATTACTCCCTTTATGACGTTGTACTGTGGGAAGAAAATTTCCAGGACAGCTATAAACTCTCAGTTTTGCAGTACGCCAGATTTTGCAATGGTATAACCTGTCACAATTCTAATTAATCCCAGTCAAAAGCTGTACTTTAGAAAAAGTGCAGCATTTCTGTAAACTAAGTATTGCGTCAATACTGAGTTATTGGCGTGCACGTGCTTCCGCTGTATCAAAAAACAGCATTTCCCAACGGTCAGGTAATCATATCTTGTTTTATCAATAGCACGATACAGCTAACCTCAAAGGTCACAGGCTGGCTCCATGGTGTAAAGCCCCAAAGACCTCAGCCACAGCTCTCCATGCCCACTGCTCTATATTGTTTAGCACTCAGGATCAATGGGCTTTTATTGCATTCTTTTCTTCCACCAACCACTTCCCCAACCTCCCACCGCGCCGCATGCCGGCCTGCCCATGTCATCCTGGCCGTATTTACTGTAATGAATCTCTTAAAGCGGGGAAGACGGGCATTGATTTTGCTGTGGGTACACTTTCTGAGTGACATTTTGTAAATGGCACTGTATAACAGAATAAGAATCAAACATTGGCTCATTAACATTAAAATTTCATACCACAAACAGAACAGTTCAGATTTTCGCTTATCTACTGTAAAATATGTATGAGTTGCAAAAATAAACCTGGTTTTGCCTCTCTGGATTAACTAGCATTGGCCTCCCAATGTTCTAGTGACCTTTCAGACAATAATCCACCTATGACTCCAGACAGGACGTTTAAAATTTGTCTGTATGGGCTTGAAATTCGAAAACGATATGCGGTCAAAAGTGAAAAATGATCATTACATCTGTTAGCGGGTATTTCATTGACTTTAGCTGCTAATATTCTGTTATTATGTTTGAAAAAGGAAATTATTTGACAGTGTCTGCTTTGTGATTTCGAAGATGGTGCTCAGACCTTGGAAATTTATCCTTTCTGAGCAGATCTTCGTGGGGATGTCAATATTCTTAAAAATTAACCAAATGAAATTGTTAAAATTTAGCTACAGCACAGGAAAGAAAAGACGTCTGACCTTCATGCTAACAGCTTCAGTCTGAATGTAAATATTCGTCCGTTCATCCATTGGGTCAACAGGCACAAGACTATAAAACTCCAGTCTACTGCAGGATGGCTAAACACCCATGCACGGGCTGTGGGCAACTTATAGACACCAACTAACCTGAAACGTGTGTTCGGACTGTGGGAGGACGCCCACATGGACACGGGGGGGACCTGGAAACTTCACACAGAATGAGCTGGGTTCAAACTGGTGCCCAGCCAGTTCAGGTGCTGTGAGCCACCGTGCTGTCCCAACTGTAAATAGCACGCAATATTATTATGTGGAGGGAAGTGGGATAAAAATCGACATTTGCGGAAGGCAGACAGGATTTAAGATTTTGATAACTGATGTGATATGTCATCTCAAGCATTCAAGGTAGACGTGTGACAGCTTTTTGCACAACACATCTTTATCTGCAGCATAAAAAGCAGTGCTTTGCAGTAGGACCGCTCAAAGCGTTCACTTTGTAGGACACCTGAATGTGCAAAGTATTTCACTCAGTTGTGGAATTAGTCACGCTGCGCAACCCGATTAGTCACCCTGGCAAAGTGAAAACACTGAAATTGCTTTCTTGTGCATATAATTTAAAAAGGATCAATAAAATGAAAGAATGAATACAAAGCCTATTTATCGTGGAAAAAGGTTGCACAGGGCCAGGTGTGCTTTGCATGGTTACGCATTTGGCTATGAAAAACCTCATCTACAGTTTGAAGACATGCTCTTCTAGACACCCTGCCAACATTTTTGTTCTAAACATACATAAAGAGAGGGATATAAAGGAAAATGCATGTTTTTCTGGCTTTATTTAAAAAATATGGAATGAGCCTCCATACTCGTAGTTGGCCAACAACAATTTAATTCTGCTCATCGAGTTGATTTTTATGTTGCAATTTTAGCTTTGTATGTGCTATATTGTTTTTTGCTCAGTTTCTATTTGAGATTAGAAAAATTTCCAGAAAAACACTACCCCATTGTGAAAAATATATGATTTTTTTATGTCATTCTTATATTTTAAGCAGATTTTTATGAAATCATTTTTATAATCTTTATTTTATCATTTTTATAATGATTGTATATGATACAATGATAGTTTAGTTAATGTTTTTGCTACTTTTTAAGTATCAGGCAATTTATGTTGTATGGGTATGGTTGATATTTAGGCATCACAAAAGACAAAAAAGATGAAAAGCGCAAAAGCATCATCCTTTATATATGTTGCATATTAACTTCATAATTGTTAATCACATAATTATTAATAGACATGAATTCAACAAGCATACAACAAAATAATGAAATGTCAAAAACCTTCTACAGAAGGTTTTTCCAGAATCTTGTTACAGGTGTTACAAAATCTACTCCTGAAGGGAAGTCTTGCAAAAGAAGCTCATTGTTACCAATAATCTAAATAAGGAAAACACATCACAGGTTCAGGGGCTGTAACATGCACTTGATCGTAAATGAAAGTTGCCAAGGGTAGTGTGTTGTGTCCCTTATAAAACCATAAAATTTATTTAGAATGGATCGTCAAGTTATAAACAGCGTTAATATTTTGCAAACATATAAAACTTCTTCAGTTAGTTCAAATTTAATTGTCTTAGCTATTTTCAAAACAGTTGCAAAACCAAAGTTACCCATATTTCTCGAAACAAACAGTAGTTTGCAGTAAAGAGCACAGGATAAATATATAATCAATATACTGTAACCATAATGTGCATAATTTTGTTTCATTTCATGCCTTAGCCCATTCTAAAAAAGTAAGGACTTGTAATTTCTAGGATACTTGCATAAACCTGTTAGTGTGTGCTGTGCTTTTTATTAACACCCGCTCGGGAAATCCGAATGATTCCAGGCACACTCGGAAAAGGAGTGTAGAAAGAAGTAACAATTTAAAAATGAGCTGTAGAACTATGCTCAGAATAAGGAAATGTTCATTAATAGTATCAAGACAAACCGGCTTCCAAGAGATTGCTGCAGCCATTAGTACACAAGAGGGTAGAGGAAGTATTGAACTGAAATTGATTTCTACACGAGTCCTCTGAGGCCTAGTGATTTATGAATTGTCCTTCCCTCAGGCAAGGAACTTCACATAAGCACTGGAGAGGAATTATACACATTTCAAACAAAATCATTAAGGTCCGTGACGTTTTAGTCCGATTTAAAATTAATTTGTTTGTGAAGATAATGCTTGGCTTGTGATTGAGTAAATAAAAAATATGAATCCATGAATGGTCCCCTTGTGCCACATTTGAAGCTGACAGATTTTTCTCTGTTTCTCTTACATATTTGTAAGGGTGAAAGAAATTGATTCTTTACATCTACCTTACATGTTTTTTTTTTACTCTCTTCTTCTTCTTCTTCTTCTTCTTCTTCTTATTATTATTATTATTATTATTGTTGTTGTTGTTGTTGTTGTTGTTGTTGTTGTTGTTGTTGTTGTTTCTTTTCTTACAAAATCAAGACAAGACATGAAGTTCTGCTGTGTTACAGTGGCCCATGTATAAATGAGATGCAGTCTGAGTTCAAATGAATTTTGTGAACAGAACATTTCTGATGAGAGTTTAATAAGGCATTCTGTGAGAATTATATTTTATCCACTTATTTTTCCTCTTAATTAAAGAAAAAGTAGGCATAACTGTAATCTTGTATTAAAATAGCAAGAGCAGCAGTAACATCAGGTGATTTAGTAAAACTAGACAAGTAATTCCAACAATATTGGACTGTAACAGATTAATCCACCCATCCAGCTGTTGACTACAGCGGCATTCTACAGTGTCAAAACCACCATTAGAAGTTTGCCGGAATTCAGCATCGTTTGACACAGGAGCTGCCTCCTATATAAGGACACGAGGCGCATAAGAGCTGAGAAACAGAGTTTAAATGGAGATTTTAATGGAGTATAAATGGAGATTAACTGTCCTAATCCACCATCTGTTCCGTTTCATGATGTGCTGAATGCAAAATCGGGATTATCGTGAAAATTCGCAGGCACAATCTGGGCCGTCCTGGTGGACAAAGCAGAATCTTATATTATTTTTCTATTTTTAAAATACAAAATATATTGAATTTTTAATTTATTTTGAATTTTAAAAATAAATATTTAATTGTGCAAAGAAATGTGGCACAAAATAAATATAATATTGCGCTGTGATAGCTGATTGTCAGTTTATGAAAATATCAAAAATCTTAAAACAGTCTCAGGCAATCTCAGTTTTATCTGGAATGAATTTGAGTAGTTATCTTATCTTTTTAAAGCAGTTAAAGGCAGAAAGGGCCTAAATGTTGGCTTTAATAAAAACTGTTTGGCAGTTTCTTGAAAGCTGACCATTCCCACGTTTAAATTTTCAGCCTTTCAGTTGTTGCCTGCAAGTAACGAAATGACTTGGTCATTATTACAGATAGATGCGCAGAGCATTTCTTCCACGGCGGCTGAAAAAGAACGGCTGTCGCGCAGAAGATCTGAACAGCGATGGGAGAAGCCATATCAGTCCAAAGTGGCATTCTCCACTTGACAATTATGCTCATTTGTATATGAATTTTTATGGATTCCGGGAGAACTTGAAAGGTCAGTGTCAAGAAATTGACTCGTTTCTATTTTGAAGTTTCAAAGTTTCAAGGTGAGACTGTTGTCAAGGAATCAGATTTCTTATTACTTTCTGCCGGGCTGCCTTATTAAGCATTCAAGAAGGAGCGGGCTTCTCCGAGAATCTTAATTAGTGTGACTTTAGCAAAAGACAGAAGATTCTGCCATCTGCCTTCCATAACAAGGATTTCTCACAAATTAAAACACCTAGGCGGCTCATTAAAAAGTAATACCTTTTCAGGTAAATGGCATGGGGAGCTCGTACGTTTCACGTGTGCGCATGTGACCGTTGGCAGCGTTTCGCATTATTTCATCTGCACTCTGCAGCGGATAAAACGGCATGAAATTCCTCTCGATGGCGTGCCGTAACATTAAACGTTGGATTCAAAGCATCTGATGCATCACGGCGCGATGGACCGCTGTCCCGTCAGGGTGTAGTTTCGTAGCTTAGCGCCCAGTGACTCGGGGACAGGCTCCGGACCACCGTGACCCCTGACCAAGGTCGGAGGTTGGCGGATGAATGGATTAGCAGATCGTCTCATTTAAATGTTGTCGCTTCAATAAAAATCAATTGCGTTCATACCCGGAAAACAGTTTTATCGGAAGAGGTAATGTTATTTCACGGCGGCTGGAGGGGATGGCCGTTCCGTTAATGGTGACAATTCATTCCTCTGTAAAAATACCGGAAATGGCAGCTAATTAGGGCTCTTCTGTTGTAACTTTAAAGGTTAGGGTTCGAGCCTGCTTGCAGCAGCGAGTTTAGCAGAGAAGCTCATTTATGAGGAACCTCTGCGTGGTGTTAAATTTAATTGATTGTTAAGACGAATGGAGGAGCCATGCTAGCTGAGCAGGTCATTTGCAAGTGTAGAACTGAGCAACAAATGGTTGCAGAGTATCTGTAAGGAGCTGGATTTCTGATGTATGATCTTGATATCACAAAACCCTCTGATGTTCTCCTGCACACACACCCCCCCCCAACGGCCTTCAAAATGCATCATTAACGTTGGCAGAAGTGGTACGCTTAATGCGATCTCAAAATATCGTGCACCATCTTAAGCGTGAAAATTATTACATTATAATAATCTTGTGTGCCTGTAATAAACTGGCACGTTTGCTTGTTTGCGCCTGAAATTACATGGCAATGTACTAGATTATATATGCAAGTAACTCTGAATAGTCATACTCATGGAAACAATAATAATAATAATAATAATAATAATAATAATAATAATAATAATAAAATTGGTTTGGACATGTGCAGAGGAAAGATTTGTTGGGAGAAGGATGCTAGGGATGGAGCCGCCAGGCAAGAGGAAGAGAGGAAGGCCTAAGAGGAGATTTATGGATGTGGTGAAGGAGGACATGCAGGTGGTGGGTGTGACGGAGGAAGATGCAGGGGACAGGAAGAAGTGGAAACGGTTGATCCGCTGTGGCGACCCCTAACGGGAGCGGCCGAAAGATAAAGAATAATAATAATATAATAATAATAGAAGAAGAAGAAGAATTCAACCATCACTCCAGTCAAGGCTTGATAAGAGAAACAGAGCCACAGGAAACAGAAACTAAACTGAATTAAATTAGATGTCTAAATGGCTAAATGTTACCCATAACCATCGCGCTCATTGGCTGAAGTGGATATGTAACGGTGAGAGTGATGACAATGTATCTTCAGGTTTATTGGCCAGGGGTGATCGAAGCCAATAATGGAAGGACACGGCCTACTGGCGTCTTCTCACAGAACATTTGTAGAGGTGGACTAGCACATGAATGGGAATCGCAGGCACACAAGGCGCTTTGACTTGCTGTGATTGTTAGGACCGCATGCCCGAAGGAAGGCTGCATGAAGAAATGAAAGGGATGGTGGTACTAAGGTCAATTTTTAATCTGTCTGAAAGCAAGGAGGAAAATGTGTGCTTCTGAAATACCATTTTTTTTGTACAACCCCCTCCCCAAGTGATTTGTCACTTATGCAGGCGAACCATTAACTGTGCAACATTTTCGTATCGATTGTTTAGTTTGTATAATGATGTAAATGTAAATACATAAAACATTATAGGGAAAGTGAATCTCTTTTTTATGTCTACTTTGTACTGGTACGCTTTAGATTAAACTACAGATACACAATGTCATCAAGGAGTGTTTATTATTATTATTATTATTATTTTATACTATGATACAGTACACAGCAAAGCAGCATTGTTTCCTTTTAATGTGCTGTTTAATTTTATACACTGCAGACTGCACAGTTTCGGATGAAGAACTGCTATGTGCTCACTGTGAGAACACCTTTTATTTTTCTAGTTTGCCATCTATCACAGAGGACATAACAGGGTCTGCAAAGCATTTAAACACAGATATTACCTTCTTAATTAGCCTAAATTTCACTGTTAACATTATAGGAGCATTAAAACATGTGAGCATAAACAACCATCATAAATTGTGCGCAATATGGTATACGATATGGACTGTAGACGATGTGGTGAATGAAAAACTGTTTAAAATATATTTACATATAGTATTGTTAAGCAAATTTCCTGTCTAAAGGGTTGCATCAAACAATGTATTTTAGTTGTTAAAGACAAGGGCTTGTAACCGTCAGGTTACTGGTTCAAGCCCCACATTCTGACACTGTTGCTATAGTACCCAGGAACATGTCTTACCCTGCATTGCTGACATATATGTATTTAGCTGCATAAAAGAATGAAAAATGTAAATGTGTTTGGAAAAGGATATCAAAAATGTATGAAAGTGGTGATAATCTCATCAAATTTGAGTGATTTTGCTAATGTTTGCAAATTTACTAAAATTCTGCTTTGTAAATTTGAACTGGAAACCTACAGAATTGGAGAAACAAAAATTTCCACCACAGAGTTCCCTTCTCTGTTTTCTATCCAGATGCCACTACATGAAGAGTACAAAGCTATTTATTATAAAAACATCTTTTTCATAACATACAGACTGGCTTTACCATACTTTTCTGAACAAGTCAAATGGAATCTTCCTGAAAATAACTCAAGCCATCTGCATCTCCAGTACAGTTTTCTGCAGTGTAAAGGATGTAAAGATGTATATGGGCAGAAATGCTATAAGAGAACCACAACAAGACATTATTCACGCGTCTATTTGAGCCCCCCCCCCCCGTTCATTCTGCTATGGTGAAGAAGCTAATCGCTACGGCTAATTAACCTGGTTATTCTCACTCAGCATTGAGTGAACCTGCACCCCTGCAGAAATGTCCATAATATTTCAGGTGTCTGCACATCTAAAGAAAACTGTCCTTGACTCACAAGCTAAAATCCTCGGAGGCACAAAAGTTTCATTTCCAGTTAAAGCCAGCTTTTTTAGTATGGTCATATTTTTGTGTGGACAGCAACTATGATTACCTTGGCTGCAAAAATTAAGGATTTAAACATTTATGGAGTAGGAAATGACATGTGCCATATAAGTTATGCATTCTCTCAGAGAGAAATAAATTTTAAAAAGTGAACGAGTACTTTACTACTTTTGAATCCACTCCCTGAATCCTTGTTTTCAGTTGCTATGAAATCACCATATAAATAATTTAATTTGTAATAAATTCATTTTTTACATTTTTGTTGAGCTGGCAGCTGTCCAGTGAAGCAGCGAATAGCACTGCCACCTCACAGCAGCTGCTGTAGAGCCAGCGGGTACTGGAATGCAGACTCATAAATGGTCTTCACAATAGGGCTGCCCAACAACCTCAAACACTGCAACAGATATGGCGTCCAGGCTGTCGGGCATCTGCAGACCTCAAAGTAAATTTTCACTTCATTCGTTTTGTCGATGTAGCCTTTGTCTTATACTGGAGTGTAAGACAAGTGGCACAATGGCACTGCCACTTCACAGCGCCTCGGCTGTTGGTTGGGGAACCGGGTTTCAGTCCAATTCAGTCTACATTCTTCTCCTCATTTCTGCATGGACCACATATGAAGGCTCTGATTTCCTCCCACAGTCCAAAGATATGTGTTTTAGGCTAACTGGTCACTCTAAAATGTCCATACTGTGCGAGTGTGCATCACCATGTGCTACAATCCTGCAATGGATTGGGGTCCAGCATAGGGTTGTTTATCTCCTAGTGATTCTGAGCTGGGCTCCAGACTTTCACTGCCCTGACCACAACACTGCAGTTACTGACAGTGAATGGCTCCATGTTGTGCTGGCATCTGAAAATGTTGAGTTTTATTTTGAACTTTGCAGAAATAAGTTAAAACCGTACTTGGGCATTCAGCAGTGTTTTGGCTGCCTGACATGAAATATTGTTTTGTTGTTTCAGCATTTTGTTAATGAGAATCACATTCGGCATTCATTTAAATCAGGCTCACGTAAAAAGAATGCATTGCGGTAGCGCTAATATGAGCATATTAGGATGTAAGAGGCAATGCAGCCCACATTAAACACAAGTTTCTCACAGGATCTTTGCTCAAAAAAAAAAAAAAAAAACTTGGTGTTCCTTTTATATCCGCCATCACAGTTTTCATGTGGATCTTCAGGACTACCAGCAAGTTGACATCCTACAAATGCAGAGCATCTCTTGGTTTGTGGTTAGCCAGGAGACTGGTGATGCGAAGCGGTGACAAAACCTCGAGCACTTTGTAGGGTAAAAGTAATATCCTGAAAATGTATCTGTAAGCAACAAGCAGTCAGTGAAGAGATTGAAAACTGGAGATAATGGTAATATTCTTAGGGGCTGGCTGCAGTACTCCAGATGACTTTTAAAAGGGAAGATGGAACGGGCAGGGCAGACAGACAGCAAGAAGTTGCAATAGTCAAACCTACAAGCAGAAAATGGTACGAATGAGCTCCGCAGTGTCCTGTCCAGAGAGGTGGGTGCTGTAATTCGGAGATACAGCATTCCTCAGTGGCAGAAAACAAATCTTTGTTACTGAGTTGTATAAGAGTTGTGGACAAACACAATGTTTACTCAGTTAAAAATTATGATGGCTACTTTTGAGAATCATTAGCAAATTCCCGATAAAGCCGTCACAACAGCAAGGATAAGTTGCATGTACAAACAGCCATTTGGACCTCAAAAGAGTGACCTGTGGAATTAAAAATGAATAGAAATACCATCTATGTACTAATTCATTGATTTTTTTTAGTTATTAGCTGTTTTTTTGTTATAATTTTTTGTTATAATTTTATTGCGTAAAATGTAGTTGTGGGCTGGTAGGTCCTAGTAAAAGGTGTAGAATACAGTATTAATAGAAGTTAGATGTAAGTAGAGCAATGAGTTGAAAACATATGCACACAGACATATTAAATTTAGTCTGGACTGTAATGTGCGCCTGACTGTCTCAATGACACGAGAAGCAGCCATGAATCTCATTAAAAATGAACGCGCCGAACACCAGCATGACCCAGTGTGACCTCAGAGCTTGCGTCTGCAGAGCACATGCGTGTCTGTGGGCAGAAACGCAAGAGGCGTCGGGCAGATCGTATCATTCGCAGCAGGGGTTCCTGTCCTCAGGGCAAGGGGAACCTTTAATGTGTGACTGCTGCTCCGCTGCTATTATTATCTTCTCAATATTCAACTGGGGGCAGTATTACAGAGATGAATGTCACCACAAAGGCAGAGGCTATAAGGTGGATGGACACGGAAGGACTGAATTACATTCACTTACATTGGAACTGGATTAGAATTTTAACAGTAAAAGTTAAGAGTAAAAGTTCTCTACCCTGCTTCTTAGAAAAGCATTTTGGAATAAATTAGTAAATAAACGTACAAACGTGCTTTTAGATATTCTGAAACAAGTGTGTGCAGAATTATTAGTAAAATTTATTTCTATCTACTGTATATCCTCACTCCACATGGGGTGCAGTTATGAGCAGGATCATTAAAATAGCTTGAGCTGGACAGAGAGGTCAACAAAATGGTAGTTTAGAAACTATTTGAAATGTATTTAAAACCTGTTTTATGCTTGGATTTTTTGAGTGAAGTTGGTGTCAGTATTTTTTTGACAACCACTGTAGATTATGTTCCACTCCATGACTTAACAGCTCTGTTATAAATATGAGCTGATGGGAAATTTAAGGCTGTTCCCTTGTTTCACTAACTTAGATGAATGATATCTACCAACACAAGTTCAAGTGTTAGTAGGAATGAAATTATGGTTCAGTTATGATTTATCGATAGTAAAATTAGGAAGACTTTTGAGTTTCACATTGCAGACATGGGCCCACGTGTGAGAAGAGGAGCCAAGCACAGTCCTTTCAACAATACAATATACTTCATATACTTCAATAATTTTTCCAGTACAGGTGAGCCTGATTTACTCAGATTTTCAGTAAAAACAAAAATATATCAGGTCAAATAAATATATAAATAGTGAAGCTAGTTTAATTCAAACAAAGCTTTTAAATGTTCGGAATCACTAGTGATGTTGCTGGGAAAGTAAAATGTGTTACTCATGGAAAAAGACCACAATCCATTGCATATTATTAGTAACAGTTATTTTCTGCCACCTTTGTTTAACCCTAAACCCTAAGGTAAAAACAGTGTACGGTTTGTATACTAAGCTACTTAAAGTACTTTCGACACATTCAGCTGGGTAACTTCAGTGGAATAATTCAGGATAAGCAGCTTTATCAACAACAGAAAGTGGCATTCAAACTAGTTTCCTTTTATTGCAAGTTTCACAATTTTAACCCCTATCAGCTGCCTTAAATAAAATTTTGCTATTCATTTTATATTGAGCTCACCCTACAATGGACAAGCATCACATCCAGAGTCTATTTTTGCAGCTTATCATCCAATGGGCCACAAACCGCCTCAAGGATAAAGCAGTTCAGGAAGATGAATAGGATTAAAAAAATGTTTCACTTTCCTGATGCTTGCACACTTGTTATTCAAATGTTAGATGAAAACAAAGAGGCATTTCTGTTAGCACAATTTATATGCTTAACTAAACTAAAATGAGGAGCAAGTTAACAATTAGCTTTACTTAAGAATAATTTCAAAATTTGTAACATTTTATTTATTCTCGGTCCAACCACATCTACTGAAATTACATGTCAGCACACATTATTAAATAATGAAATGAAATCCAGAGAGGACAGCTAACAGAATATGAAAAGAGGTTTAAAGAAATATAATGGAAGAAAAAAAAATTCTTTACAAACACTTGAGTGAATGTAAGAACTGCTAATAGAAGAAAACATTGTGAAAAGCATTATTTTTCCAGAAATATACTTCAGTGCAGGTAAGAAGTTACATTTACTCTATTACTACCCACCTTGGCGTGTCTGACATATAACCTGAATACCAATGAGCTTCTAAAGAACACGGTCTGAAAGATGCCTGAATTGCAAAGGATGTTGTTCAAAAAAAGAACAAAATTATTTGTGGAAAAAGTAGTAGAAAAGCAGTACATACCAAGCAGAGAATATCTGCATCAGAAAAATATGGCAGTAGATCTAAGTTCAACCGCTAGCAACACAGTGATAATCGTATCGATCTATCTATCTATCTGCAGGATAAACTACATTTCATTCCCCCTCGTAATGTACCTGTTTAAGTGCAGAATGGCAATACAGTGAACCTTGAACCTTGAGTTTTAATATATTTCCTACATACTGGTTGGTTTATAACTGAGACAGACAAATACTTTCTTAAACCTATTTAATTTTTTCTTTAACCTTAAATCAATTTCATAGTCATACAAAGACCACCCAGATGAAGTAGAATGCTTTCCACATCAATGTCCATATTCATATCATCACGCAGTCTAAACATTATTAAGGTTTTATGAAAAGTTCTGAATCAAAGGAAGCATTCCTGGATCTTTGTGTTTCTGAACAAGACAATGAGAACAAAATAAGTTCAAGGCAAGATTTGGGCCATCCTCTGCTTTGAACGTCTGTAGTCCCAGGTTGTATTGATCTGGTATGTGCTCTGAACAGCCCCCATCAAAGCAAAGAAAACCTTTGAAGGTACATTTCATAGTTTATAGTTCATCCAGCAACTTCATAAGACACACACATGATGGCTCATAATAGATTTCAGGAAATTAATCAAAGAGTTCCAGTGTTTCTTTCATTGAAATAATACAATGTAAGGGGGTTGAACGCTCTGAATATGTTGTCTAATTCACATTATTAATTCAATTCATTTAACTAATAACTGAAGTTTGCTTGATGCTAACAGCATTGCACTTTCTTCTGTGATCAATTGCTCATCACCGAATAGTAATTAAGCAATTTTCAAATTAATAAATGACCAAAAAATAAGCAGCATAAAGCACCTGACGTCCTGTATTTCCAGAATAGTCTCTGAAACACAGCCACTCCGCACAGTGTGAGTGACTGATGAAAATGAAATATAAACTTATACAAATTTTTCATTTTTAATAGCTTTGACTAAGGTTTTTTTTTTACTTATTTTTACTGATTTGAACTATTTTGACCCCTCTTCTTCCTCCAAGAAGGTGTCTGCAACCAAGACCAGGAAAAAAGTGTTTAATTATCATGGATGGATGAATTCAGAGATAATATCACATAAAACAGTTTGCACTGCAAGCTTTGAAGTGGTGTAAAACACATTTATTAATTATATAATATTAATATTCACATGTCCAGAATCATCCACTGGTCTCATATATATATATATATATATATATATATATATATATATGTATATATACACATACACACACACAATGTGAGAAGTGAAAATCATTTAATATGTAATAATATGTAATAATGCTGTAAAAATGTGGGAATAAATTGCTGATCTTCAGTGATCTTCAGTGATTGATCAAAATAACCAGTGGATAATTCTGAACATGTGAATATTAATATTATAAATATTAACTGTTAGTCTAAATGTGACTATTAAAAAAACAGTGCTTTCTTTTTTATTGTTTTTCATACATTCATTTAGTATTCAGTGTCTTTTCATCTCTGTCAGAACTGTTAAAGCAAGCAGCTGTTTTAGCATTTGGTTCTGATTCATTTTCCATAAATTTTAAAATTGCTATTTTTGCTGAATGTATCATGACCATTTGGTCACTCTTATTATTCTTCTTGCATAAGTGAAAAGCATGCAGGTTGACGACATTATGTCCCCCAAACAATACACAAATCACCACAATGTGCTTCTCCAAAAACAGCATATGGTAGATCTGTTTTATATTCATGTGAATCTAAATAACAGAATTCATAGCTTAAAAGGGTTATAAAAGACTGCTAAGTAGCATGAGTAGATATATTTGTACAGAATATATATATATAAATAAATAAATATATACATACTATCCATATAATGTGAACACAATAAATACATAATGGTACTTGTACAGTAGTAGCTGAGTTTCCTGGCACTGTCTGGGTCAAAGGGTGTAGTGGTACAAAGCTAAAAAGTAATAACACATTATACTCTATAATTATTAAACTGTCCATTAAAGTGGTTGCATTTAGTACATGAGTACTGTAAGTGCTGTTAGACATGCAAATAACAGACAAAGTGATAGGTGTGGAAAAACTAAAAAGTCTAAAAATTGAAAATTAGAGTTTTACTGAGGGATCAAGGCATCAAACATGCATGTGCAGGGGAGGCCAAAACTTGTGCTATTGGCAGTGTTGACAATACACCGTAAACCCAGCACGCTGTATCATCAGAAAACAAAATATGTGTATGTGTAGAACAGAAAACGAAATGAACGAATAAGTCCGAATAAATAAATAAATAAATAAGGAATGTACTTTTCTATAGTTATTCTGCTCAAAGCAGCGATAAAACTGCAAAACTGTATATGTTGAGTCTCTTCCAGGATGTATGAATAAGGTTCATGGTAAAACCTCCTTACGAGCCAATGGGAAAAATCTGGAGTTGAACACTTGACCACGGGGATCAAAACGTTGGGTGGCATAAGGTTACATAGCTTTATGAGAAAGAGCAGTTATGAGAAAGAACGGATGACACCAGGTGAAAGGCTCGGGAAGGGAGGGCAGGCGTTGAGAAAGGAAGGAGACCATAAGCCAGGCAATCAGAGGCCTGAGGAAACACAGAGAAAGTAGGAATCTGTTAAGATCCCCCAAGTGGGTACTGATCGTTGTCAAGTGGAAAGGGAAAATAGCAAAATAAGTGTTATCAGACTTTATTATTCTTATCAGTAGCATGTACAGCATCATGTGTACAGCATGTGTGGTGGCTGTGCAGAAGTGTGCTTGTATGTGTGTGTAGAGCGCATACAGTCCGTGCATGCGTGCTTGTATATGTTGGGGGGTGAGAAAATCCATCAGTATCACAGCCTTTACATATGCTGGTGTGTGTTGTCACTACTTCTACATTTCCAACCCTGGTCAGAAAATGAATTTAGCATTTTCAAAAGAGGAAGTACCCTTTTTGAAGTTTACTGAGCTCAACTACGCAAAAACCTCACTTAGGGTGAGAAGCATCTGTGTGCCAAAGCTAAGCTGTGCATAAAGAACAAACAGAGACCGAGCTTTACAGATACCGAGATGTAGAGCAACATATCGGTTCATATGTAAATAATCTAGGTTCATAATATTGTTTGTGTGCACACATGCAAATTGTACAACACTAAATCTCAAGCCATCAATCTGTGAAATTGCATTTATTTTTATCTTTCTACTGCCCAAGCACATGAATGGGTTGCTCGCTGTCACTTCCACTGAGCCTCCGCTCATTAGTCCTCCGACTTTCCATCACTTCTGAAGACTCATCTTCTCACTTGTCATCTGTCTAAATATCTTTCTTCTCTTGCACTTTGAAATTCTCACATTATCTCGCCATGTTCTTAACCCTACTTTCTTTATAATAGCTTGACTTTATCTGTTCTTGTCTCTGTTTGACATCTTTTTTATGTCTAATCCCACCGATTGTGTCTAGTGCAGTCCCTTATCTTGTGTTGCGGCAGCACGATATTTCACCCTTGACTGAGAGCATGCGATTATTATCCTGCAACCGCACAGGCAGTTTTGAATTGTACACATATATTGTTGTCACCGTGGATGAAAGTGTCAGAGAAATAAATATATAAATGGAGGTGATGCTGGTGAATTACAGTGCATAGGTTACAGATTTCGCTCTAGGTTCACATCCCACTGTGATTGTGTGGGTTTTCTCCGGGCCCTCCGGGTTCTTTTCATTTAATTGTAAAAGCTGACTTAAGTGTGTGTATGACCACGCTGTGGTGGTGTTACCTACCTTGCCTGGGATTAGCTCCAGACCACAAAACCCAGAAACTGATTTATGGTTTCTGCAATTGGATGAATAATAATAAAAATGTAACATAGTGCATTACTTCAAGCTATTTGTGCAAAGTACTTTCAGTGCATTTTTCGAGCGGGATCGTGAAAAGGAGTAAGTAATTCAAAGGGGAAAATTAAACGCATTCTACCGTACGTCGATTAAACAAAACTACCGCCGAACAGCAAATATCTTGTAGTTATCTTTTGCTCTTTCGCGTTGATTATTTACATTTATATATTTTGTTCGACTCTGCACCTTGCACTTGTGAGACTTACGTTAATTTTCTGTCCTTGTGTGTTTCCCTGCAGGGTTTGACAAAGTTGTGTCATATCTTCTGTAGGATCCTCATCACAGACACATGCCCACACTTCCACTGAAATGGCAGTGGAATGCCAAAAACTATCCAAATACAGAAAGAGAAACATGTAGGCCTCTGCATCTCCCAGGCTGTGACAAGAACTGACTGATGCTTCTATAACAGCAGGACATCATGCATCGGTCTGCCGGGAACCGAATGCTCCCTGACAAGATCCATGCCACCCTTCACAAAACTCTGCTAAAAACTCTAAATCTC
This sequence comes from Heterotis niloticus, assembly GCA_018136845.1. Taxonomy (NCBI): domain Eukaryota; kingdom Metazoa; phylum Chordata; class Actinopteri; order Osteoglossiformes; family Osteoglossidae; genus Heterotis; species Heterotis niloticus. Next base: position 12,610,417 of record CM030905.1, read on the forward strand.
ATTCACCATCATTTATGGCCAGGGTTTCTCTACCTGCTTCCAGTGCATGGTGTGGGTTCCATCATACAGATGCATGTAGCTGAGAGCAGTCGTGGGATATGTCCCTGTGATATGCTGACAGCGTGGACAACGGACGTCTTGGACGGCTTCTCTGATACTACAACTCAGACATGCCCTCAGACACATGGCCGGGTCTCGGTGTCACACAGTTCAGACATGGGTTCCTTCTCAGTCACCAAAAGTATGGAAAAGAATTGCTCTTCTGTCTTCTGAAATCGATTGATTTTCTCATGATTTTTCACTGCAATTCCTCACTCGAGACTCTAGGCTCCTGGCAGCCAAGACAGGAGAATGTTAGGCCTGTCAACCCTTCACCGCACATCTTCTCCTCTAGGAGAAGAGTTAGCAAAGGAACTCTAGTTAGACGAATGACAGCACACCACGTCAAACTGTGAGGCCCAGCAATGCAGCAGAAATGCAGGTGAGTACAGTAACAGTAAAAGCCACCCATTACAACACAGGTTTTCAGTTGCTGCACAGCATGAAATATTTTCCTTCTGTGGAGTTTTCAAGTCAGATAATGACCGTTATATATAAATATAGGATCACTGTAACTAATGGCAATTCAGAAAGCCTAAATATACAGACATAAAACACTTAACTTGTTCTCGTTCTATTGTTCTGCTTATAATGTGTTTAACTTTCTTAAACAAGAAGCTCATACACTTTTGTAGGTTAAAGCATTATTGACAATTCAGAATGGAGGAAGGAATGTCTTCTTTTTAAAGCAACCTCTAACCTAAAATCCAAATGAATTAGTGATCCAAGGATATGACTTAGAAAGTTCTGGAAATTTGCATAAATAACACAGCAGTAACCCAGTCTGGCAAGGCATATGGATGAGCGTGCCATTTCCTGGTACAAATGATTTTTAATGGATAAGTGACGTCAGTCGTATTTAATGAATGCTGTACCTAAAAATGAGCTATAAATAGTCACATTATTCATATATTGTATATAAAATTCAGCTTGCAGTGTGTAACATAGTAAATCTGACCAACAATGTTGTGTTTAAATGCAGAGGAAACCTTGCAAGCGCTACTGGAGCTTCTATCACACGTTACGGGTGTAGTAGCTCAGTGGTCATTACAGGTTATTTGACATTTCGAAGACAGTCGGGCTGTGTTTCTGCATCTCCTCACACACACATACACACACACACACACACACACACACACACACACACAAAAAAAAGTTGGGAGAAGTTCAGACCATCTATTGCTCAACTTCTGTAATGAAGCACCCTTTCCCCTATGGCTGTCTGAACAAGTTCTAATAGGCAAGCAGGACCTGTAAATGGAAGATGGCCAGACAGAGTTTGGAATTACACGGCATCACACTCTCCCATGACAGGTCTTGAATTCTGCATGGGGTCTCCAGGCCTCAATTACAGACACCTGAACATCAGGAAACCTCACCTGAATGAGAGGGAGCCTTCATATCCGTTGCACTCCAGTTTATTTTTGTAACAGAAATGGGGAAAGATTTATCTTAATCTTAATGGGATTAAGATACATATTTGTTTTGTTATATCTTTGCTTATCTTGGTAAGTTCCTATTTTTTCAAAACATGTTTTGTAATTTGGTTGCATGAATGAATGAACATAGATTTGCTAATGCAGGTTATGCATGTCCTGTTCTTAGTGTTGAGTCTGACATGTTTTTTTTTTTTTTTTTAAGCATGAATGCTGTTACCAAAGCAGTTCAATTCTGTGTGCATTGCTGTCTTTTGAAAAAGATTTTCAGGAAACTCTTTGGAATAGCACAAAGGTATGTCATGGCTTATCTAATGTACTCTTTTCAGTGAGTAAGAGAAAGGAAATGGTGGAATGAAATCTACCTGGATTCCCCCTCCTGTATGTCAATAAGTCACACATTCAGTTAAAAATATGTATTTAAGATGCTCCAAAGTGCAGTTTGCAGCTGTTATTTAGTCGGTAATGTAGTTCTGCAAACCTATGCAAGTTTTGGCTTTTCCCCTGCGTATATTGGCATGAAGTAGAGCAAAAGGCAACGTACACATCAACCCCAATAACTCGGGTTACATTTCAGCCTCAGCGCAGCAGTGGATTCAGAGGTAAACCCTGCCATAATTTTTAACAACGTGCAGTCGATCACTGTCCAACACTGGACCCGCACACTTTAACAAAGCATTTTTCATTGTGATCTTTTTTAACACAACAAGCAAACAAAAGAAGCTTGAAACAGCTGTGATGCTCAGCTGCTTTAACTGTCAGAGATCCAACTTTGCACTTACGTCCGAGGTCCAAAGAAGCTCTTAGCTGACAAGTGTGGTTTGCATTGATTAATAATTTCTAAAAGACAGGCTGTTCAGTGGTTGGAGCCAAGGTTTTTATTAGCGGTTCTGACAAAGATCTCCTAATAAGCATGTGATGTTAATTTGAAAATAAAGCCATTATTGTATTCTCTCACCTGAGCAAATCGGCTTATGGATTAATAAATTTATCAATTTGGAAAGTGCCATTGAGTCATTACTGACTCCTGGGTGTCCACTGGCATGGTTTTCAAGACTAGGAGGGACAAAAAAATGGTTTGCCATTATTTTCTTCCAGCGTATTTTTTCCTTAGAGGGATGCAAATAACGGAGGAGAACATGCAAACCTCACACACACCAATGAGCTGGACTTGAACCTCACATCAGCCAAAGAGCTGTGAGGCACCCACTTACGCCACTGCATTCTCACAATAAATTTATGGAGCAGATATGAAATATTAGCACTGTGAAGACCCACTGACTAAAAACCATACTTCTCCTCTGTTCATGAAAAAATACTGAATAATTGTGTTTTTTTAAGACCTTACACTGTGACAGGCCAAAGCTTCCTGGATCTGGGATGTGATCGAACATGAGGCCATCCCAGGTGGGCTTTGGGGGTGTTTACCAAAAGATGAAATAAACAGTGCAACCAAAAAAGTGTCAGGAAACAAAGAAAATCTTCACCACTACGGAGTCTCTTGTAGGTCTGCAGTCCCAGTTCACTTCTATCAGTCCATTTCAGATAGTTTAGCTGCACCTGAGGCCTGCCTCCACGTTGATATGGTCAGTAATCCAGCAGGTAGGCATGGACTGTTTGGACGTTTGGGGGAATATTTCAGCCTAATTTACTTTCAGTATTTCAGCCACTGTTTGTGGTCCGAATTTTTTACCCACTATACCACAGTCGTACATCATTACTTACAGTTTACAAAACCATATCAGCAACAAATCCAGAGAACCAATGCTTCAGCCCCTCAACAGATGTGTTCCCATTTGTCCTCCAGGGCAGCATAATATTGAAACAGAAGTTAAAATATGAAAATATTTGCAATGCTGTTGTATCGCTATTATTTCTAACATTTCTACATACAGCAGTAACGCCCACAAAAAAAAAAAAAAAAAAAACATGCAGGCACTTCTAGTTAAAGAAAAGAACCAACTCAAGGTCATTGTTCATGGTTGTTCCAGCCTTGAGATAAATTTTTAACCACTGTTAACCAGCACAATGCACACTTGCAAGTAAATAAATGATTGTCCACAATTTGAAAACCCAGACCTCAGCTCCCCGTGAGGAAGCTATGCAAAACCACCCGTCAAATGTGTGCAGTGAGGCATCTTGAGAAAGCGAGCCATCAACGTGTTGTCGCAACACCATCACCTGTTCATTCTGTGGGTGGATTCCCAGGCCTGTCGTTGACTCGCAGGTCTGCTTTAAGACAGCTCATGGAAACTCAATCAATCAAGTTGCTGGCAAGAAGAACATCTGCTATCGCCGCTGCCGTTTGGCCTATGTTGCATCTGGAGCTTAAAGTAGCTTGAGGACCGAAAGGCTCAGTGGCTTTCATTTGTGAAGGAAAAATATAATTTAACTGTCTATTCACTGTTTTGTTCATCCACTGCATTTTTCCTGCAACCTAACAATTGGTTTTGCTACCAAGAATTCAGTAGGTGCTTAGGGGGTTTAAACATGTAATTACAGAACAAGGCTCGGGGCCGAGATAAAGCAGGGAAGGGTTTACCAATGCAGAAGCACACAAATAAAGCCAAATGTATACCTACTTCTCTCCATTCGTAGCCTGGGGGGTGGGTAAGTACTTTGGGGGGGGTGATTTGAGGGCTCCAGTGCCTTACCTTGTGCATGTCAGCTATCTGGGACACAACAGCCAGCATCTCCTGGGAAGAAAGGGGGAAGTCATAAATAAACAATCTGGCTTCACCTTGGCGAAGCGGTGGCCCGGTCTGCTCAGCGTGCATGTGAATGCACGGCGTGCGCTTTCAAGGTCTGTGGTCAGCCTCTGGGTGGAGATTCTCTAAGAGACTGCCTCACTTTTTAGTAACCAGAACTGTGGAAAAAAATATAATGAAAAGTATAAAATAACCAGGAAAAAAACCCCGAAATGCTTCAAGTCTACATATAATATAAATCAAGTAGTATATCAAATAAAATACACTTTTTAGATGCAAAATTGTGCCATTTTCATTCCATAGACTACATTTTCTCTGCCAAAAGCAGAAAACAGTATTCAATGATCCATAAATGCTTTAAATGTTCCTAAAATTTTGATGCATGCAGCCTGTTCATCTGCATAATAAGAAATTGAATGTTACACACAAGATGTATGAAGGTCCTTGTAATGTTAATGCTTTAACTTGGTTTGACAGGTAATTCATAAATAATCCCACCCACCCCACCCCACTACCGGTTTTCCATTGCCAAGTGCAACAAAGGGGGAATTGCATGAAGTCTAATTTTTGATCTGTTCACCCAGCGGTAAAGAATGTGTTTTTGCTAAAAAAAAAAAAAATGTTCATTAGCGGATTAGCGCGAAGTGCAGTGTGTCATCCTTTGCTATTTACGGATTTTATTTAGAGATGTGTGTGACACAACAGTTTGGCATCAATGTGACATATGCACACTGCACAATGACAGTCAGTTTTAAAGGCTTTCTGTTCGGTCATTCCGTGCAAGACACAAGTCAACAGATCAGTTGCTAATAATAAGGCATAAGTTCTTGACCCGGAAGTTTCTGACCAGGACATGGAAGAACATTATAATTTCTGGACAGTCTGTGTCATCAAAGAGAAACATTACCTCCATGCCCGAGCTCCTCTCCCAAGATCATACCAGCGAGGTGTAGTAACCTTCCCATCCGTATTTTCCAGCATCAAAAATAAAGGTCATGAGAACAATAAATATTAATAAGGAATGGAATTTGCTGTATCCCATCTCTGCCGTTATTGAGCTTTTAGAGACTCTAAGTTGTAACCACCTACTCGAATGATTCAGTAACTGCCACGTCATTTTTCTGAGATTCTTTTCAGAGCAAGAATGACTGCAGTGTGAGCATCACTGAGTTCAACCCCAGGACCAGGTTGCTGTGTAAAACAGCACTATTTTTGTAAGCATTATTGTTTGTCTACACATCTTCATGGTGCACATGTGCTGCACAAACCGGTCACAAGAGTTTTGTCCTCATCCTTCTTGCCAAATTAACAAAATGTTTCACATAAAGTACCAATAGCTGAAGTAACAATAGTCGCAAACTGATGAAAACTGGCAGAGTTTCTCAAATTACACACCCCTGCAGTGTAAATTCGGGGGTGAAAAAGGTTAAACGTGGTGCATGGCAGCACTGATTTTGAAAAATCCTAGTTGCACAGTAATGATAAGCGTAAATGTGGCTTAGCTCTCAAACATTTGCTTTGGATCCACATTTCTGTGCCAAGGTTTGCACAACATCCAGTTCCAAAGCCGTTGGTGACGGAATAAATTATCCTGATTTTCTTTCAACAATTTGGTCTCTCAGCTGTTGTCATTTGTCATTCCAACAGTCAAACACAAACTCATCCTGAAACGCCTGACAAAAATCAAAGAAAGGGAGGCCGCTGTTGGTGACTCCAAGCAGAAAAGTTGCTGTGTTGCGCCCCTTAATGAAACAAACTTATTTTCCCACACCATTTGCAGTTATTCAGGTCATAATTCAAAACATTTCCTTCTACTTTTTGGAAAGATCAGCCTGCCACATCCATATCTAAACCACCGTCAGCTCTGCACAAATGTTTAAATGTTAGTGGTAAAATGTGTACCATGAGCAAAAGGCTTTGGAAAATCAGGTGATGGCATGCAGTCAGGAACAAACTAAGCTCTGAGCTCTGAAAGCTGACTTGAGTGAAACTGAGTGGAATTAAAAAAAAGTGCATTTTGGATATTTTAAAAAAATAGAGCTTCACAATGGCCAGAACTTCCATTATGCCGGGTGACAACAAAAGGTGCTCCTCCTCAGATCTCCATCCACATACCATTAGCGGATAATAAAGATGTTTGACAAGCACCCCGCCAGAGTCTTCAGAATTCACTCCCCGAGCGTATTTCTGGTTTTTCATTGTTTCCTAGTGTTCTCCTTTACATCTGGTGCTCAAGGAGGTTCCTAATTTAATGACCGTTTTTTTTTTTTTTTTTTTACGTTATCCAGCATAGCACAGTCATATGATCTCCAAACCGTAAGATCTCCCCATCAGCACAGGTAGGTGTGTGTATTTACCAAACACTCAGGAAATGTCAACTAAATATGCAGCATTACTATATTTAGCTGTGAAACGAACAACAAGCTTTAAATTTATCCATTATAAATATACAGTGCTGTGAAAAAGTTTTTGACTTCACCCTGATTTACCCAATTATTGCAGTTTGTCACACTAAATAATTCCAGATTTTTTAGATGAAATTAAACATTATTCAGAGGGCTCATGAGTAAACCCAGCACAATATTTAAACCATAACTTCAATAATGGCAAGCCATCCAGCTCTAAAGACAGGCCAGGCCCTAAGCTTATACATATATGCACATATACATACTGTATACTGTAGATACATATATAAAAACTGATATTCAAATGAATGCATTACACTCAAAACTCGTGCTCAGTGATGGCCAACTTGAGATAGCAAGTTTGAAGTATAAATTGGGCAACACATGAACTAGAAGCTTCACCCTCCAGCTAAGGACAATATCCAATTTCTACCTTTAAAGCAGTGCAGTTGGCTTAATACTTTACTCATGAGTGTTAATTCAAAGCAATCTGAACATTAAAGATATTTCTTTAAATCACTACTCCTCCTGTGAAGAGGGTCAGACCACTGTATGCTTTTATTCCATTTCCTCCCTATTGGATCACAACGCTTAACTTCAAAACAATTTTAAAAGTCTCACTTCAAAGTAAAATTTGATGCATGGGAAGTGAACCCACCAATGGCATAGATAAATGAGGTTTTGTAAAAGTGCTTCATTTAGGTCAAAGCCATTCTTTGCTGTGGGATTAAGAATTTCATATTTGTCCATCACACCTACTGGAAAAGGGCATAGAAGTCTCTGCATACTGGTGCACTGGGACATGAGAGCATTAAACTAGGAGGCTGAGCAGGCCACAGGGTTTCATTACACCACAAAATGCATGCAGTATTGTTTAATGTGCTTCTGCAGTGATTATAGCGTCTAGCTTCACTTTTTGCAAATTAAGGACTCTCAATAGACTTCCTCAAGCCCATTTGTAAAGAATTAAATTAAATATGTGATGAGTATTTGTTTAAGTAATGTACAGGGTACAGAGGCATATTGGGAAAACAGCGCAAAGTCGCTAGTTCTGATCTATTTATTATAGACATTGCAGCATTACCATGCTAGTGTGTTTGCCTCCATTTCACCAAGCACTACTAGTAAGTCTTTCTTGTATTGATAAAAAGACTATTTATTCATTCATTCATGCACAATATCAAGAAATGAGTAGGCAGTCAAATAGCTCTGGTCTATATACACTTGTTTGTGTGGTACAGAGCAGCACAGGATAAAACATTAATAACTAAAAGGAGGACATGGGTGGAAATAGAATTAAAGCTGAGAAGCTGGCATGACACACTTACAGACACCCTCTTCAATAAGTCACATCTGTTTGATTAGATGAGCTAAATTCTAACTGAAGTGAAACTAGACTCACCTGCAATAAATTGGCAGAACTCACATTACATAAACTAACCAATAAATGATACCTTTGGTCCTTCAAACGGTCACTTTCATTCCATTTTCCCTTTTGGCAATGAAGACCCAAGAGCTGCCTGAGGCCATCAGAAAAACTATTATCATCAAACATAAAAATTCAAAAGGGTACAAGGCCATCTCCAGGCACTGGGGCATCCCTGTTTATACAGTTTGCAATGTTATTAAGTTTGCTGTTTAACTGTCAAGAACCTCCCAGGATGTAGTGGAAAGAGGAAAACTGATCAAAGAAGCTCATCAAAGAGTAAAACATCCAAAGATCTTAAAGCTGGCCTAAAGTGAAGGTTTCAGTTTTTAGTCCATAACATACACTGTATGCTAAATTGAGAAGGGCTTTATGTGCAAATACCAAGATAGACCCCTCTGTTAAAGGACAAACTTAAAAAGTCATGATTGAGCTTTGCCCAAAATTACCCAGAGAAACCATTGTTCTTCTGGGAAAATGTTGTGTGTACTGGTGAAACCAAAATGGAGCTCTTTGGCAATGCAGACCAGCAATTTGTTAAAAAATAACAAAATGAAGCATCCTACCTACAGTTAAATATGGTGGAGGTTCCCTGATGTTGTGAGGCTGGTTTGCTGCTTCTGGTACTGAATGCATCAAACTTTTAAACTCATGAATCATGAAATCAGAGGATTACCAAGGCATTTTAGAGTGAAATGTGCTACCCAGTGTCGGAAAAGTAGGTATGGGTACAAGATTGTGAGTCCTCCAGCAGGACAATGACCCCAAAACACATCCTAGAAGACAAGAGAATCGTTGAAAGGGAAGAGAATGGACGGCGTTAAAGTGGCCAGCAATGAGTCCTCATCTCAGTCCGATTGAAAGCTTCAGAAAGAGCTGAAATATCTTATTGGTAAAAGAAATCCTGCAAACATTCAAGACGTAGAACAAACTGCAGTTGAAGACTGGAAGAAATTAGCAGCAGAAATATGTGAGGAGCTCGTGGATGGATACGAAAAACGTTTCAAGGCTTCATCATTGTCAAGGGATGCGCAACCAAGTATCAGAGAAGGAGTCTTTAGTACCATCCAGGTTATGTTTTTTCTTTAGTGAAAAAATCAGGTACGTGGAAGCTGAAAAGACATTGTAACTTATAAAACTTTGGCAATCATGTAGGTGCTCAAAGGTAGAAGGTAGATTTCCTATTTCTGAAGCTACTGTACATAATATAATTCAAATGCAAGGGCACCAGTAATGTTGACCTGAACTGTAGGTTTGAAACAGTCCTCAAAAAGCCAACCTGATCAAATAGTTATAAAAGCCAGGTTTGGCCCAGTCAATGTACCTCTTTATTTAATTACCATACATTTAACTACAAGGAAACAAAAACCTGCTTGGATTATTTCACTTGCCGCAGAAGAGGCATTTGATAGAATATTTCAGAGGTTGCTGTAGCACCGCTTGTGCAGCAAGGTGTTTTGCTGTATTTTAGTAATAGTTTGGAAAGTTAGTTGGGCATTTTCAGGACTAGGAACGCATTATTTTGTCCGTTTAATTTAAAATAGTATTCTAGGATACAATTTTGATTTGTGAAGCTTTTTCGGAAACAAAATGAAGTCCATAAAATGGGGTTTACCTGTATGACAAGTCGAGTCCCTGTTAGGGAGTAGTTTAACTGGGCAAACTTGGATTTTCCAAAGCTCATGGGTTTTGATACGAATGAATTCCAAATAAATAACTTTTTTTTAGCTATAGCAGTTCAGCATTACAGCGTATGTCTTCACAACAAAAGCAGACAAATATCTCTAAATATCTGCAATTCAGGAATTGAATACTTTGCAAGTCACTGGATATCAGCACGCTGCAGTACTTACTGTGTATCTATACCACTATGTATGTCAGACTACATTAATGTAAGAAAATTGTTATGGTCTTTGAACTCATCTTCAGTCTTGTGACATCTACTGTATTTATTATATCAGCATGTTTCGGTGCCTCAGTGGAGCCCTTCTTCCTGATGCTGTGGCCCTGACAAAGTCTTGTCTCCCTACTGCATGCATGCGCACACAGCTGTCCGGCGCTCACTGTCGTTTCTCATCACTCAGCGCATTGCCCGTGAAACTGCACTCAGCGTTATATCTGAGACATTAAGTATTGCCCTGTCCTCCCCCTTCCATCCCAGCTGACGTCACCTGTTTTGACATCTTGTGCCCGTCATGGGATGACTTCATACTTGAACCTGAGACAGAGGGGGCAGAACGGATGTGAGATGTGGGATTATTTTACATCACGGGCCTCCGCCCCACTGCCAGCTGTTTCTAGTGTTCCTGAAATATTTTACAGGGTTTCTGCTGTGGAGATGATTTAAAACAGTACTTCACTCTTAAAGCTTAGGGGGTTTCTCTTTCCAGTTGGATCAGACCTCTTAGTTCAGGGAGAGTTAATACCAGCACAGTGACTACATTTCTTTTACAAGCACTGTACATAAATGGTTTCCCAGTTCAAAACACTGCCATTTAAAGTGGCATCAAGTTCAGACATTCTCATTCTTCTCAAGCAGTTATGGTGTGAATTTTATGCATTTTGCTCCTGGTGAGACTCTGGGGTGTGCCGTCCAGGGCTTCGAATGGCTTCCTGCCCATGACAGTCATCCCTAGTGAACAGTAAGTATGAATGGTAACTAAATTATTCTGTCTGCTGTCTGGTGCTGTTGGACCAGTTAATACCTGAGGAAGTCAACTCAAGGGTATTACAGGAGAAGGTGGGCACATAGTGTGTGTGTGTGTGTGTGTGTGTGTGTGTGTGTGTGTGTGTGTGTGTGTGTGTGTGTGTGTGTGTGAAAGACTGCCCTGCAGGGGAACAGTATCCCACCTGAGATGTGGCATGTCTCTGTCTCCAAGCTTCCTCAAGACCACGAACTGCATGAGTGGTTACTGAAGACGGATGGACGGTACTTTATTTATGAACATGAGCAATCTGTTTTTATTTTTTGTTTTGTAACTTTCAACACAGAATAGATGGCCCTTTAACAAAGGAGTGCAAGAAAAACACTTTTATTATAGCCAAGCAAAATCCTTTTTAACTGTGGCTGAGACATTGACTTTATAATAAACATTCTGAATTAAGACCCCCCCGGATTCAGCAGAAAAGCACTCGGTTATATATAGACTACTCATCAGTAATGAGATAACAAAACTCAGCAGATTCCCAGGAGCGTTCCATTACAGCAAGGAATTATAGGACTGTGCTAAATACTGTCTTGCTTAGTATGAATCCTTGACATAAAGTAGAATTTATAGCAAATCTGTTGCGCTGTTAAGTGTACTGATGTAGCCGGGAGTCATTAAAAAAAGGCCGCGTCGTAAGCAATGTTTAGCGAGAGGGGCTTTTTCCTCTGGCCTGATTCAGCTTGGCAGAGACAGAGGGCTGCTGTCCAGAGCTGCGCGCCTCATCCATCACTCTTTCACGAGACTCAACGCTTTCCACCGCATAGCTAGGAAAGCTCGGTCTGCACTGCGCCTTGTAGCAATGTGTTTGCTCCTCAGACATTGCACATTTCCACCTGCCTGTGAAAGATCCCACTATTAATTTAGTCATTACACCAAGAGGTGGGATTCAAACAAGGGGTGCCCAAAATCCAGATGTAGGGCCTCCAACCATCACCTGCTGCCTTACTACAACCACAACTGCTAATAAAGTTTTCTTTCAATAATAGTCAGTTTAAAAAAAATATATATATATATATATGCGGGCTGTGGCTCCCAAACTTGGAGAGTGGCTCCAACAGATTCCAAGTACAACAACTGAGGTCTCTGTCCAGAAAAGTGCAGTACTAGGAAAAGCTAAGATACTGCGCAGAACCCTCAAACTCCCAGGCCTCTGGTAGAGGACCCGAGGTTGAGGAAGGCACACACACGCACACACATACCAACCCCCAGTTAGGGGAAGGTGAGAGGGAAATTTATATATATATATATATATATATATATATATATATATATATATATATATATATATATATGCTTATTATATACTGTATGTTAATATGAAACCTCACTACCATTATGTGGCTGACCACCAGTCACAGCAAACACTGGTGAGCCTCAAAGCTGGTGATGCCGGCAGATGGCATGTGGCCACTCGGGAGGAGGAGGAGGATTCTGGAAGCCAGGAAAGTGGCAGGTGGCCAAACTCAGAGACTTATAAGAGGGGATGTATGTGGATCTGTTAGCTGGGAAAGATGATCTGGAGGAAGGAGTGTGCAGATGCAGTGAAGCTACGAAATGTCAACAGATGAGCATCTATATGAAGATATGCACACCACACAGACAAGTAAGTGTCACTGGAAGACAAGTAGCAAGGTTCAGTGTCCTCTACTAGGATTTACAATATGCACAGTAACCGCTTGAAAATTATATTTTACATCAATAGAGAATCACGAGGAACAGGAAAGATGAACCCGCATAGATCGGCTGGATCGGATCTGATTTTTAAAAGGTAATCGCTAGACCTTCAGTGACTTCTCTACACCTGCATCATGGGGGCAGATTCATTCCACAATTCAGTAAAGGAAACCTGGGTAACACTTCATCAAGGGATGGAACCAGATTTGCCAGAACGTTTCATGGGACCCCAGTATGTGAACTCTATCTACATGCCTACCAAGAAACTTACTGCATGAAAGAGTCAGAAATAGCTCAGAAGGATAATTAAGGCTGACAGCATTTCATCTCTAGGGGTAACCATTTTCAGGCCGCTTTGCTGACCATGTCCCCCCTTTCAGTGGAATGACAATGCTTACCAGGAGATCAGCATAACACATCAGATGTAAATAAACCCCTAACACATACATAAGGACAAAACTATTTATACTGACATGACAATTGTCTTTATTCAGGATATTGTTTATATAAAGTCTACTTTATAACCTAAAGAGATCCGACCACTCCGGGACATTTCAAGAAAAGTAGAAGTCATTTTTAAAAAACTGAATCGTGACATGTTGGCAGAGTGACCGCATAGTGGCTTTGCTTCCCACAGATTTTATTCACACTTGATACTCACAAATAAACAAACACAAATTAGAATAACCAGCCGCTAGCCAGGAAAATAACTAGTATTCACTGACTAAAAATTAATAGCCATCCAAAAGCAGAGCTCAAACACAGGCCACAACATGCCATAAAGCGGTCACCTACACCAGTCTGCCTGTATCTCTCACACACACACACACACACACTCACTCACTCACTCACTCTCACACACACACACACACACTCACTCACTCACTCACTCACTCACTCACTCTCTCTCTCTCTCTCTCTCTCTCTCTCTCTCTCTCTCTCCCTGTCTCACACACACTTTTGCATAGAATTTCATTAGTTTATTGGCCACACCTGGTCCTCATCGCCCCTTTAATGAGCTGTTTCCAGTTGCAGCTGTCAGTCTGCAAGACGGGCACAACCAGATTAAACACAGGGGAGATTATCCAAATGTTTGACTAGTTCCAAAGTGTAGTATTTCTGCCATCTTTTATTGCTTCCTCTTCATTTAAATAATGCCTTTTCTGAAGCTAAAACCATATCCGCACTTTGTTAAAAGGAGGACAAATTATAACACAATGTAGAAACATCAGTGAGCTGCCCATATTTGCTTTGATTTATGAGTGTTTGCCTGAATAACCAGTGTGTCCAGTTTAAATGAATTCTGCATACAGCGGCTGAATTTGCTTATTTTTCCGTTTCCACACATAATGCAAATAGAAAAAATTATTCAGTCTATTTTGTGGATGAACGTTTATGTCGTAAAACAATTCGGCACAATCGGACGGTTAAAATATGAAGCTCTTGTCTTTGTCAGGGTGTTTGATATATTATGTATGTGGTCACGAGCTACAAACAGTGAAAAGGTTTCAGAAACATTCCCAGAGTCTTATTTTTTTTAGAATAAAGAAACTTTTTTGCTTGGCAAAAAAAAAAAAAAGTTGCAGTCTAAAATAATTGTATAAAAGGAGGCTTCAGTCACAATGAACTTAGTCAGCAGATCACAATTCTTGCTTTTTCAGTCAGCATCGAATGTCTGTGCCGCTGGGGCCCTGGCCAAAAGATTGTCTTGTGTCCTTATTTATTTATTTATTTGTTTATTTATTTATTTGCGAACGATCAACCATACTTTGGGACAGACAAATTTGGTTGGGGGAACAGCGCCCGATTGCTCGCGCTGCAATTTTGTTACTGTGACCCCTTGCTGACCTCCCCCTTATCTCTGCTAAATGAAAGCCAGAGAAAGAGGAGACATTGCTGCTTGAACCTTGAACTTGAGCAGCGACTTAAGTAAATGTTACCCCAAATTACCACCCCGAGGCTTTGATAGAAAAAACGTCAGGTCTTGTTGAGTCTAAACATGAAAACACTTATTTGTTTCAACAGCGCCCCCCAGTGGCGCAGAGGTGCTTAATAATAGATGTTCTGACATGAGGCCATCCAGAGCGCTTTGGTACAAAACAGATGGAAGAGACGTGGTGCGCATGTAAGACTCAGCAATACGAAATAAAAACGTTTAAATATAAATCATCATAAATCATTTTTACAAGCTTTATGTTGGAAGTGTCAGGCAGTTGGGCTGTATGGTGCTGAAAGGTGTCTTTCCAGCAGAAGTTGAACACAACACAAAAGGGCATACTGAGCATTTTAGATAAATGATACAAATTTATTTGTGAAAGGCAAAATTTAACCCAGGACATAAGGGTATTGTTGTCAAAATTTTAACAGATATTTCCAAAGCAAAGGAACAGCAGTCGGTGCAGCAGTTACAAGCGCTGCTCTGCATTAGAAGAACTTTGGGTCAAAGCCCAACTCCTGCTGTAACCAAGTGTCCAAGCTGCTTACCTCCTAATATAGTAAAAAATTCAAAGCAGTACTGATGGTTCATTTTTGCAGCTTAACGTTGTCAATTTAACAAGTCAAAACTATGTGTTCCCACGTACGTGGCAATTTTTATGGGCATTTTAAAGTTTAAAAACCGCTCGGTAACCGCAAGAGAACATCCCTTAGCTGCAGCCATTTTGAGGACCCGCTCACTGTGAAATTGTGACTGAAAACATCTAAAGGTGCTGACAGGTTTACGATGAGCAAAACTCAATATATTGTGTACAGCATGAAGAGACAACTCTCTTAACTTTGTCACAAGGCATCAGTGACAACGGCAGGACTAAAAGGCAGACTTGCGACAGTGACGCGCGGCGCTCCAAATCGGCAGATACAGCTTTCACCACTGTCCAGGACCCAGCAACCGAGTGGCGCTAAATAATTTAGTGAGAGCAATATGTTCAGCCTGAGTAACTTTCCTAAAATGGCTGCCGTGTCCCCAGTTGTTAGGAGTCATCAAATGTTGGCGGAAATGTCAAAGTACTCCCTACAAGGCCGTATCTTTTTCTCAGTTCCCAGGGCGAACCATAGTGATTTTTCTTTTCCTCCGTTTTTCGGCTGAGAAGATCTTTGATTGTTTTTTAGCTTTTCATCGGGACTGGGTTGCCATGACAACAAAGTGGAATGTCATGCTGGATTTCACCTTTCCTGTCTCACCTCGCATGGCGCTTCTACCGCTCGGCGCAGCCACACACGATGCACATCCCACACGGATGTCTGATATGGAGGTTTGCAGAAATGACCTTGAGACGGGTCCCCGGGGAGTGTGCGGTGGTGGGGAGGGGTGCGATGCCACTTTGCTCCTCGCTCTGTCCCACTGCCCAAATGGTTGGTGCCATAGTGGCATTCAGGTGAAACTGACGCAGCTCCTTAGTGAAGGCAGCGGGCTGTTCTCGCTTGGCTTCATGAACCTTTCATTCAGTCCCGGGGGACGGATTCCTCCCAGTGTAAAAACATTTTACAATTATTTCAAATTTTTGTGACCACAAGCAAATTATTAGACCATGCAGGTGGCCCAGCTAATCCAGGCATACATGTATAGCGACTGCAGCACCTGAATCAGAACCGCAAACACCGCACAGAGTTGTGTCAGCTGTGCACAAAAGAGGTGCTGTGCAGGTTTTCAAAAGCGAACCTTTCTTGCTGTTTTTTTTTTTTTCACAGCGGAATGAAAAGGGAAAAAAAGCATCTGGATTCCCAGTCCTAACATTTTCAGTGCTGAGACTGTTCTGCTGTAGACAGAGCTGTTCAGAGGTTATGGCCATGGTTAAGGTTTTCAAGTGTTATCTTTGACAGCATTCAAAAAGCAGGCGAATATTCAAGTGCAGGCAAGCACAAACCATTTTCTGCTTCAGCACGATGTGCTCCACGTTGTGCTTCGTGCAGGAATAACAAACAAGAGCGAAACATCACAACGATGCAAATATAGTATAATGAGCACCGTCTGTAAGACTGAGATGTTTATTATAGTCAAGAGGCCACTGTCTTCGTCCGTGGAAACACTGCAAGCCCATCATTTAGATTTATGAATTCATTTTTATTTGGTTTTGACACCTGGTGTTCAGCACAGACCTACAAAGGTATCAGATGATTAAAAAAACATTATTAAACTGCAGATGCAGTAACAACCACAAAGTAAAATAAAGCTGTTATTTTCTTAAAAACATTAGATATTTTCTGACTATGTGCTAAAAAGGTTTAAAAATAATAGAAACAGTACATTAGTGTTAAGAAAGTTGACAGCTAAATAATACATAATGTTCACTGTGTCTGCTACATGGATACATGTACAGTAAGTGTAAATATTTGAATTTATATTTTTGATGGGAATATGACGTAGTATGGTCCAAACACACACATACACATACACACTGTTTGTTTTACCACCATCTGCTGCAGTAGCTACAGAATCATATACTGTCATGTTTGTCTAAACTAATACATAAATGACTCTATATTTCTTTCATTTTTGAAATAGAAAATCTTAAGGTGAAATCAATGTAGAATATTTCATAGCACTCCCCGTGCTCCTTAAGCTCAAACACACTGCCAGCATCTGCACGTCACTTCTCATTCTTGCATATGGTTGAATTATATTCCGACAACTTCGGCTCTAGGAGATGCACTGAAGGCAGAGACAATAATAAATGTGCACATCCACAAAAGATCAATTCTGCATTTGCGTAGGATGACATTGGTGCTCGCCAAAGTCAGACAGAAGCATCTACTGGGACGCACAAGGGTAAACGCAGTTTGAGCTCCCATTTGCACAGCACTTTGTAAGTCTGTTCTAAGTTACTGTAGCTGATGACGAAGGAAAACCTCATATTTTTCTTGATAGCATGCAAACTATGAAAACCCAGTGTCAGCCAGATATCTTCTTCTTATATAACTGTTAAATTAACCAGCAGCTTTTTTATCCTTTTATAAATAACAGAATTATGACTGATATGCTTCATACCAATTCCAACTCCAGTAGAACCAGCAGAACCCTTTTAAAGATGCTCATCTGAAACACATACAGGATCTTGAACATCAGAATTATTATTTTTTTAATTATTTCTTCTCATTTAACAAACTACATCTCCTAAAACTATAATACACATGTCTTGTTTTTCCCAGAATCATATGTACAACATATGCATATATATTAAAATAATATATATTTTTTTTTTACATTTTTTATTAAAGGATTAACCTCTGAGGTTTACACATCAAATTCTTTTCATATTGGCATCAAAGGGAAAGCACTGGGGATTATATGAGGCAATTATTTGTGAGTTCATACATTATAGACTGTGCTGCAGGGGTTACCACCACATTGATTTCCTAGCCAATATTTGGAATGGATAAAATCCCATGATGCAAACATCCACCTCACCAACCACAGTCCAAATATATTGGAGCCACGACCTATTGTTCTGTTTACAAGCATGCTTTTGGAAAGAAAGAAGAAATTAACCCGGGACAAGAGCCTTCGCTCTTTTGAGGGCGTGCGTCCATGTTGATGCGTGCACCTGCCAACAATGCATTTATATCATTAAATTTATGTCTAAGAGAGAAAAATTCTCCTCGTAATCCAAGCCTGCTGCTTCAGTTTACTTCTTCACGTATTATTTCCACAACTGGGTTGGCTAAAGTTGATCAACGCCAGTGATCTACCTGCTTTTGTAAGTTTATTTAAATATTTCATCTTTGGTTTAATGAATGTTAGATCCTCTTTTTTGTTTGTTTTGAATGAATCTGGAAGAAGATGCTCTAATATCCCATCTCTGGTCTCTATTTGCTTGGACCTTTAGGGACAGCTCTTCCTAGACCAGGCCTGTCACACTTGTTGCCAGTTTTCACCATTAGTCCCAGCTGTAAAGGCAGAGAGCTGACAGATGATCCCTGCAGCTTTGCCTCCTACTGAGATGCAGCACTCAGTTCTCAGGCTCACTTTGTGCAGTTGAAGTTTGTCTATCAATCTCCTCGAGATCTTTTCCCAAGATCCCCAGCTTCTCCGTAAATAAATCTCTGCGCTTGGATCCACCAAGCTGCTCATCGGTGTCATCGCATCTGAAGCATCACGCAGCAGCTTGCTTTTTTCAACTGGCTGATTACATGCACATTTTGTACATATAAAAATGTAATAGCACCGCTATATCCAGTGCTGTAGCACAAAGGTGCATTATTCAGGGACGAACTGTCTGAAAGCACGCACGTGTTGTCTAAACTACTTGTCCAAAGTCAGACCACAGCCTATCCCACCCGTGTGCAGGGTAGTTGTTGGATTGGGTGCCACCGCTGAGCACGTGCACACACGGCAATTTATAGTCACCAATTCACTTGTAACGCCTTTGGACCGTGAAAGGAAACATGCAAACTCCACACAAGCCGAGCAGGACCAGAAGTCACGTAAAATAACTGACAACCAGTTGTCCAGTTACATAATAATTCACTTACTTGGTTTTTGACCAAATTCAACCCTTTCATCTCAGCCACAGATGGACATTTTAGTTTGAAACGTCAATGCAAGCTGAATTCCCATTAACTGATGACTGTTCTATCAGATTTCTGTCCCACCCTTTGAGGCAGAAAAAAAAAGGACCATGAACCTAACAAAACAACTCCAAAAGAACATAATTCATATTGTGCAAAATATGTATGGCTGTGGTAACCTCTGCCATCAACAGCTTGGCTTTGCTTAATATGCTCATTTGAGTATAAATGTTGCACAAAGAACCAAAACAGTTATTCAGACTGTGGCCCATTTTTCTATCATGTCTGTTTCTTTGTTTCGTGTAGTTTTGTATTCTCTCCAGATATCCATATTTCCAGAGCGCTAATGTGGCCATCTGTTGTTGAGCTGCTGAAACCTGATTGGGATTTCAATTTGTTTTCTCTTTCTAAATTTAATCTTAAAGCCACAGCATCTCATTACCATCGTTCCACAAGGCAGTCTTTTCACGTTTTCTCACGTCTCAGGGCAGTGATAGGACCGTTTCAACCCACATGGGGCCAGTAAATGCAAATCAAACATCGGACTGGACTGAAAAACATAAAATTCAGTTTTATTAAAATAACAAGCTTGTTGAGGCATTCTTCAGGATGGCTGAAGGTGTCTTCACAGGAGCTGGACATAAAACAGAGCACAGGTTAAAGCGGGTGGGCAAAGCAGCGCAGCACAGCACAATGTGCAGTACTTCACACAAACACCAGTAAAAATCTTTTCACTTTTCTTAAAAACACATGAATTTGGATGTAAAAAAAAATACCACCAACTTAAGAGTATATTATTTTCCCCTGACATTGTTACATTATAGTATCAGCTACAGAAAATAAGCTGTTTCCAACAGGCCTTTTAAAAGGATATGACAGCCTTGAAAGGATACACATTTTCCTGCTGGGTCACAATGCCAGGATGTAACTTGACATTTTATATCTTAAACAAAATGTAACACCAAAATTAAAATAATAATGGGGAAAGAGACCTTTAAGGAAATAAGACCGTTCATACACAAAGTACAAGACAGTGCATTAGAAAATTCAAATTATGTTAAGGCACTGCAGCTTAAGCATGACTTTACATTACCTGCATCGCCTTCTGCAGGTAAACAGTTATGAAACTGGCTGCTTAATGTCTTTTCTGTGCTTTCTTTGTGTCACTGGCATCTTCTTTTGGTCTTGCTGATCGGGCAAATTGCTATTCCATTATTAAGGAGAAAGATTACATAATTAAAAATAAAAACACATTACCCTTCACCTTGTACTTGATCACTTTAAGACAACGGCAAATTTCATTAAATAACTAGTAGGGTCCTGGGGGGGGGGGACAGGTGGACAGATACGTACCTAATGGATTTATACCAAAATATTGGGCTAACATTATTATTGCTTCAGCACTGGATAGAGGACACTCTCCAGTGCCCCACCCTGTTTTGTCTGTTGCCAAAATATTCACCAAACTAAGTGCATCCTCAGCTAAAGCCTCCCACAATCATGAAATCATTTATTATAACAAAATGTTATTCGGCCAGTAAATCCTCATACCTTCTTCACATATGTACAGCTTTTATTCTACCTTCAAATAAATAAATAAATAAGTTTCTTACACAAAAAGCATAATATTTCCTTAAAAGGTAAAGGATACCACAACAAGAGGTTTGTCCTGCAGCACATATCCATTGGTCTCCTTTAGTGCTTTGGCGGCACTCTTCTCGTTGGGCAGCCCGATGAATGCCTGTCCTTTCATCCGGCCCTCCTTCATCAGCACAATGTCAAACCTGCAAACACAATCTTTCCATTCCTCACAATCTTCTTGAAGGCAAGTAGACACAAGAATAACTCATGCAAAAGGGAGAAATTAAGCAAAGGGAACCCTTTAGATAAGGGAAATTTTTGTGCAGCTTTCACATTCCAAGTAACCCAACATCAGCAAACCATAGGTCCAAACAGCATGTGCATACTGTACGTATGTATGCATGTAAATTGCAAACACTGCTTCTGAAGTATATAGTAAAACAGAGTTAATTCAAAGAACTTACATGTTTCTCTCTGCCTCTGAAGAAACATCAATGTAGCGTCCATAGATGTACCTCAAGTCCTGCATGGCACAGAAGACCGTTCTATAAGCTGCAGCAGTTACTGGCCACAGCTCTTTATTTAGATCTTTTCTCAGCAAAAGTCGATTTCAGTTTGTTTGCTGACTCACAGTTCCTCAGATGTGAAATAGCTAAATATTTTGCAGGTATCATCATTACTCTGTGTGAAGAATATACATACCTTTTCTTCAACTTGCTTTGCAATATTCTTCACATAAAGCCTGCATGTTGGGTCTCCAGGTTCATAGTTTCTGAACACGGACATCCTCTTCAATTCTGTTTAAGGGAAAGTGATATTTAGCCTGTAATATTACTTTCAAAGATAATTTAATGAGCTCACACAGGAGCAGTTTCTTTTCCAGCACCGTTACATTTATAAACAGCTGAATTGTTTGTTAGTCTGTGCAATGTTACCCTTATAATATTTATTCTTATTCTCCTGCACCTTTTGCACATGCTGTATGTTAGTATGCATGTTGTGTTCTTATGTACACTGAGAGCCATTTAAAACCAAAGCCAAACTTCTTGTATGTGTGAGCATACTTGGCCAATAAATCTGATTCTGATTCTTACAAACTGCCTTTGCACCAATACAATATTTGTGAGAAAGATGAATACTATGACCATTAAATAACATCACCCAAACCTGTATGACCAGTATTGCAATTTTTTTTTTTTTTTTTTTTTTTAAATCAGGATCAGGTTCAGATTTATTTGGCCAAGTACGCACACACAGAGGGAATTTGGCTTCAATTCCCAATGGCTCAGTATTGATTTAACAAATACAACATTCGTACATATGTACCTACACACAAGTGGAAGATGCATGACAGTGGCATAGAATAAGAATAAACAATGAGGGAAGTAACTGCACAGACAAATCAGTTGTTCATGGACATAACAGCATGGGGAAAGAAACAGTTTTTGTATCTGTATGTATTGTCAAGAATTGAAGATTTCTTTTAAAATCTTTAACAAAAAAATGCATGTATAAGCTTTGTCAATTAGTCATTTAGCTTAGCCACAAAGTAGTATTACCGTCTCTTGAGAGCCTGCCCTTCTCAAGCTCCCTCCTGGAGATGAATTCAGATGGAATGGCCTCATCTTCCTCGCTCTCTTCTTCCTGTCTGCTGGCTTGAGCTACAGGATAGATCTTTCCAAAGCCATCAGAGGGCTGCTCTGTGCTCTCCCTTTCATCATCGTCTACAGAACAGTTGTTAAAGGTAAATTGTGTGGGTCAAAGCACATACAAACAAGCATCCTGAAAAAGATATGTTATTCACAGTCATATAAAACAACCTTTAAATAATTAAAACAGTATGGCAACAGTCAAATGTTTCAGTACGCATGAGGAATACTTGTATGGAATTGACAGAAGAGTTAAAGCAAAGCAACACAAGTGTCCTACATGTGGTAAAAAGATAGGAAGCCAAAAATTAAAAACAGGACATATCTTACTGCATGCAGAAGCAAAATACAGTACATAAGCAAAGGTTGAATAATAGTACAGTAAAATGTCAAAACAATAAATTAGTATTTATAATGTGACTGCCTCCCATTCTCTTGCAGGGGAGGGGTGAGTTAGGAAGTGACTCCTCGGGGCTCATTTTTGCAGATTTTCATTTTGTAACTAAAAGCATTTTGCAATTTTTTTGTCAGGGGTACGAGCTAAACTTCTGCCAGTAACCACACTTTTCCACTAATAGGTATCTGTTACATATTAGGATTAAGTGGGAATATGACAATATGTGGCTATTTTAGAATACATTTGTTAAAATACAACACTGAACCTTATTTTTAATGTCTAAAGTCGCAGAAACAGTAGAATAAGGAATGCAAATGAATATAAACCTAAACAAAGCATTAGCAAACAGCTCAAAAATGACATCACTAGTGTTGCATGTAACATAACCACAGTGACTATTAACAACTGTCAAAATTATGTCGAAACATAGCAGTAGTGAAATACTACAAAGGATTAAAAAAAAGAAATACTACAAAGAAATAGCTAGCTCTGTTCAGTATGTTTAAAAGCCTGACACTCCAACTAAGAGCACTGACCACATATAATGCCATTTCCGCAATGCTCGGCAGTGACCCCACATTCTCCAGACCATGACTTGTGCGTACACATCCAAAAGCAGCCCGCCATCAACATGCAGGTTGCCTTCCGATAACTCAGAAAGTAGAGATGAAAGGTCGCCACATCAAACTAGCCTGGGTTCCCGGTGCTCGAGGTCGGTCATGAGGCGTGGCCACTCCTGCCTCTACTGCCAACCCTTTGAAGGTTGGCTTCAGAGGTTCTTCAAGTGCCACCAGCTCACTTAATGATGCATCAAAGAAAGAGAGGATGCTCCTTGACACTTCAAGTTAAAAACTGTAGAGAGGATGACTGCACAGAAGCAGGACTGCTATTTCTTGGGGGAATCTGCAGTAGAAGTAAGCAGTCTGTAGTTCTGTAGCGACTTCTAAGCTGACAGAAATTCTGCAAATCAGCTTTTGTTTAATGAAGCAGGATATTGCATGTAGCTGTGAAGTTGAATTTAGGGGACTCAGGATTCCATTTGTAACATTTGACCTCCTGAATGACAGACTGCTACAGGAACTGCACTGTCTCTGACCAGTGAGCTCTGGAGCAAATAGTGAAAGACTACTGAGTGCATCACTTGAATTTCACTGCCCAACATGCAGACCACCTGTCATCACCACAGACCTCTCTGTTTTCACTACTGCTGTCTGGAAGACACTGTAACAGCTTACAGACCATCAACACCAGGCTTAGAAACAGGATTTTTGTGCAAGCTGTAAGACTGCTGAATTTTGAACAACATAGGAACTGATCACAACCACTGCCGCTCACCCCCACCTACCCACATTTCTGTATCTTCGCCATCACGTTTTAACGGTTTGCACTGCCTTATCACTTGACCATATTTATATTCCTCTTTTAAACTCTTAACTGATGCATCTACCTCATTTTGTGTTGTCCGTTTAGTGCACTGTCTACTGTGGTCCAGGAGAAAATGCATTTTGTTCTTTCGGGTACATCTATACAAGTGCATAATAACAATAAACAACCTTAAACCTTGTGGTGCTAAATTGCATGAAGTCCACCCTAACAAGCAGACTACAAAACTTTTAGGATCCCATGTTGCACTAGTCTGAAAATCACTTCCCTTCCACAGGTTAAATTTATACACTTCTGGAATCTTTGAAGGGTATGTTGATGCATTAAATATATTTGAAAAGGGCCCTGCACTTCATCAGGTTTGCTTCTGGCACATAGCTGTGTTTGACAACTACCTAGTGTTTAAAGCTTTTACAAGTACAGGTGTGAGCCATATTCATGTCTTTGAGCTCAAAATCCAGCTGGCTCCTGTATAAATTGGAAGAACGCACCTCTGGCGATTGCGGTCTCCTCCCCCAGAGGTTTGACCCCTCCATCCAGCATCCCTTGCACATCAGATGAGATGTGGAACTCAATCTTCTTCTGTCCACTGGGCTGAGGTTGCTCAAAAACATCAGAAGGCTGCAGAGCTCCACTGGGCCCACTGAGAAAGTACAAACAAGCACCTGCTTGATGAAGCGTGCAGAGAAAACTACCTGAACCTTCAGACAGTACTATGTTTCAGAAGGTCCTGGCAAACTCATACTTCTTTTCCTGTCATGATGCACATTTTAGGCTGACTGCCAGATACCTAGACATGTCCCTTTTGCCCTGCTAACTCTGCCTCTCGCTATTAAATGGCAAAAACCATATAATGCAGTAGTAGTTAAGCATAAGCAAAAAAAAAAAAAAAAAAGGAATCAGAAGTAAGCTGGTATTCAGATTTATAGAATGAAACCAGTGAAGGTTTTTACCCTCGCTAGTTAATCCAAACTTACAATAACAATCTGCATTCGCACAATCAATACAACTGATTTAGATTTTCTGGGTATTGTTACTCATACCAGCCATTACAGGCAATAAGAACATTTTAACAAACATCCCATATAGTGAAGCCTTTAACTAAAAAAGTCATAACATTAAATTTATACAAACTTCTAAGAGACCAAATTACCTGAGCAAATCTTGTTTTGGAACATAAAGGAGGTCCTTTAATTTAGGTTTCTTTCTTGCAGAAGACCGCTTTGTCCTTGGGGGCCTTTTGCATGGCTGATTTACAAGGTCCATGAGCCTAATCATTCTTCAAGACAAGAAAAAAAAATGAGCATTTAAAAATCACTAACTGATCACTCAAAGAACCATTATTTACACGTCATTAACATTTTATCAGCTGCAATTTTTACTTTATCTCAAACATATTGCCAAAGTTGTAAACTTTCATTGATATTGACAGAGTAAAATTCATAGCGACTTATAACTATATTTTTGTTGCTGCCTTAACAAACATTATCATTAAAATACACAAGATAGAATATATAAACAATAAGACACAATATGCACAATGCAAATTTTTTTCAGCTCATTTATTCTCATTAGTATAGCAATTATTGCTGCATTTCAAACTCAATATTCAAAGACAGCAATATACATGTAAAAAAATTGCCTAAAAAAGACATCTTATGAATTATAATTTAATTTTTAGCCACCATTTAATTTTTACCAATTCTATAAAAATGAATAGAATTGTACTGTAAAAAAAAAAAAAAAAAAAAAAAAAAAAAAAAATGTGTTAGTCATTATTCAACATGTAACAATGGTGCTCCAAGGTCTGGATCTCTGAAAATCAGAATCACCTTAATTTCTTACGGCTCCACACAAAAATGCATTTTGAAAACGCTTTGAAAAGTACCTCTGCTTCTCCTCATCATCTCCACTTTCATACTCTGATTCTTCCTCACTTGAGAACTCCATCTCCTCCTCTGGCAAGGGGGGATATTCTGGAGGGTAAGGAGGCACGGGGGGTGGCGGTGCGGGAACAGCCTCGTACTAGAAGCATGGTTAAAAACATTGAATCAATAAATGAATCAGCTGCTGTTTTCCCCCCCCCACATACCTTTTGCCAAAGTGATCATGTCATCATACCACCATAGGGGGTCTGGCAGTAATGGGGCCAAATGGACAAGGAAGATTCATTTTGTTCATCAGGTGAAGAACCTGTAGAGTATCAAAATAGTATTTATATAAAAAATAAATAAATAAATAGATAAACACACTTTTAATACTGAACTGTATGAAAGGTGTTGTGTTTTTAACTGAATACTTATAGAAACGTATCTCTTGTATGCAAATATTTATTACATCTGTTCCTATGACTACAACACATTATACACTTTTCCCCTATATAATAGAGTCCAATGTAATGCAAAACTAAAACAAAATATATACCACTTTTAAAACAAAGATCTTATTTTTTGTGCAAAGGGATTTTGCTGTCATTCTACAACAGCTGTTTTAATCACTGTCTACTATGAGTTTCATTTTGCTAAGACAACTTTTTGGCAACATTACTGCATATACCATATTTCCTACTAATTATTACCACACTGACGGTCTTAATCAATGATATTCATTATGGTAAACGTAACTAAAACTGCACATTCAGTATACTAGCATTCTTGTGTATATCAAATAAAAAAAATATGCAAAGTTTGCCTAAACATCATTACAGTATTCAATAATTTCACAATGTGGTTACGTGAAACGTTGATTAAATGGAGTGATAAAGAAGGTAGGAAAGGAGTTTCTTGCACGCAAGTAGCGAGTACCAGAATAGTCAGTGAGCATGTTTTTAGAGGGGGTGCTAAGCTGAATAGTATGTGTTGCGTTGTGTTGTGTTGCTGGGTAGCGCAGTGGTGTGCGCGGTGGTGGAGGGGAGCACTTCTGGGATGCCTGAGCTGTGGTCAAGCCTTCCAGAGGTGTTGTGGGGCTAACTTGACGAAACACCGACGAAGGAAGGTGCCCACTTGACAACCCCGATGAGATACTACACCATCCCTTCCCCTAAGCCATGTTTGGGTATGTAGTTCGCTAGCTTCAGTATTAGGGAGATACAAGCCATTGCAAAGTGGCTAGACAGGCTTGCTGTGGGTTGAGTGTGAGGTTGCTGTGGTGGTGGAGGGTCAGTATAAGGTAAAACGGGGCTTAAGGTGGAGGGTAGGTAGGTAGTGAGATCCCCTTTATAGTGCAAGTCCATTTGTTAGTACTACGTGTTTAATATGAAACCAAAACAAAGACAACATTCATTAACAAAGTAATGTTCTTATTTTGAAATACTCACTTGAACATAAAACTTTGGTACGCTCACAAGGGTATGTGCAATATTAGTAAGAATTCCAGTTGAAGGCGGGGGATATAGATACTTCAGAGAAGGATTCACCTGAAACTTTAGGCTGCATTAGGGGGGAAATAAATAAATAAATAAATAAATAAACAAACACATGCCTCAGTTTAAAAAAAAAAGCATTCTCAAGGAGAAAGAAGGACTTGTTCTAACAACCAATTAGGAAAAAAATGTATTTGTGCTGTTTATGCATAAACAAGCAGAATGTAGCACAAGTTTAATTTCATTTCACAAGGCTCTCCATTGTTTTCACAAAAGACAAAGAAAGTATTGTCTACAGTCAGTATATAAAAACACAACACTGAAACATTGTCCCCTGTCCAGAAAGGTAAGAAAATGCACTGCCATTTGGTTCCCTCTATGTACAAAGTTAAAAAAGTTTCAACAACATTTCAACATCATTACTGAAATAAAATTACCTTATAGCTTTGGATGCTGAACACCAGTAATATACAATTCTGTCAGACCTTTACATTAAAATTCAGAGAGCAATCAGACCGTTCCACATATAATGGCAACACAAAATTGAGCCTTTCAGAAGTTAATATTGTCTCATTTTATTTGCCAACTGTCGAACTTTACCCAATTAAAAAAAAGGATCAGGGTCTCACAGAATAGGTTTCTTCTGACAACCCCCCACACCCACACACACACGTATACTTACCCAAGATCTGGAGCAACACCTGTTTCTATCAAGGGAATATTCTGTTGCTGTCCCTCCTTTTTCACTTTTCCATCCTTCTCTTCAGTTAAACTAGAAAGAAAATATTAAAACATTTTGTGCATCATGTCTAAGAGAGGCAATGAAAAGCTGTGTGTTCTTTCTGTGCTTTTTTTTTTTTTTTTTTTAAAAATAACCTATCGGCTACCTGTCCAACACTGGTGGGTCCTTCAGCAAGGTAACATTTTCCTGGTCCTTTGCAAACTCAGCAACCAGTGTGTGTCCCAGTATGTTTAGCTGGTGGAGTCTGCTGAGGGCCTGAGCAAACACAAGAGTATCACAGGTTCCCCGTAAGCTTCTGACTTAAAGCCAGGCAAGTAAAGTCCAATTTACCATTAAAAAAAAAAAAAAAAAAAACCACTGGAGTACCTTTGCAGCTACCTTCTCACTGGAAAAACTCACAAAGGCTGTGTGTTTCTGTGCCAAAGAAGAGTAGTGAGGTTAGAAACCCGCAGAAAGTCCCACTGACAGCAGTAGCAGAATGATGCCAGCAAGGCTATAAGGCCAACGCACCAGAAAGCCCTTCTCTGAGGAAACTCTCACTGAAACTGCCCCAAAGTACTTGAGGAAATCTTCCTTCTCATCCCTGGTGAGTTCTGCAGGGAGGTGGCGCACGATCAATGTCTTTCGGCATTTCCTCTCTGTGGAATCCTTGTCTTCATCTATATGCTGAGCCATGGTGCTCTAAGAAGACAATCGTGATGGAAACCTGGCTGAGACAACATGGGGGAACCGTGTTTAGACCCACTCCCATACAATGTAAAGGTGCTCCTTTTAAATCTTACAGCAGTGCTCCTGATACACTATAAATGCTTACGTGTACAAAATACTGTCATCGGCTAAATAAATAATTATTACTATTATGGAACTAAACAGTGCAGTATTAACCAGAATCGGGTCAATTGGCCAAGTATGCTCATGCATACAGGGAATTTGGTTTTGGGAACCAAATGGCTCTCAGTGTACATAAAACAACTCAACATATAAACACACACGCAAAGATGCAAGAGTGTAGGAAAAGAATAAATATTATAAGGGAACACTGCATGAGTAATGGGTAAAGCATTGTACATTTGAATCAGTAATACTGCCACCTTAGAGAACCGTTTCAACAAAATAAAGGTGGCAGTAGTATTAATAACAACAGTAATACTCGCGAAGCAAAGCATTATATTCAACAAGCTAGTAAGGTTTTTTAGTACGCTAGTAAGGTACTAACACATTCCTAATGCTCAAAACGTCACATTCTTTCATAGTTAAAGATGAGTTTGTCTATTGTAGCTCTAACTTACAAATTTAAGCTTTTATCGTTCAGCATCCTTAGCAAAACAGTCCGTTGAAAACGTACCTTCTTTAGTACAGCAAGAACTTCATCCCAAATAGTGGTAAATATTGCGTCAGTCAAAAACTATATATATATATAAATGTAATAAGAATCACATGGGGAAAAAAAATTCCCGTGCAAATTAAGACTTGAAATGCATGTTTTTCGAGGTTTAAACTTTTTCCGGAACACATAAGCTAATACCGGAAGTAAGGGAGGGCTTCCGCAAAACGTAAATCCCTATTGGCTAACTTTATGTGCCACGTGATCTATGACTAATTCCCAACGCCAATGAGCATCGAAAATTTCCACCTTTGAAACGCGGCTTTGAGAGTGATTGTTTGAGCTGAATGCGAATTCAATTCAGAAGTGAATTTCCGAATACATGTATTTCCAAATATCCAGCTTCAAAAGCTGTTGGAATTTATATTTCATTCTCTAATAATTTTATCCTTTCTTACTAGTTCTGTCACAGTAAAATTCTTTTTTTTTATTATTTTCTTCACAGTCTTTTATTTTGTGATCTAACCCCGGAGAACATTTTTGTAAGCATGTATAAGTTACACTTTTTCTCTGCGCCTAATGTGCACATTCAAGTGTAACTGTTATTAAAATAGTTTTAAACAGATCATATCTGTATTAGTAATATTTCTCAGTAAAAAATGGAAAAAAAACTTTTTTAATAACTTTTAAAATGTTGTTGTAATTTATTAACCGCTAGGGGTCGCTGTAAGCAGCAATATAAACTAAACTAAACCACAGCACGTTTCCAGCCTACACTTTTAATACAACTCATAGTGTGAGTTTTATATGTATAAAAATAGTTGCAGGTTGGCAGGGCTGACTGAATCTCCAGTGGCCAACTGTGATTTATACAAGCATTGTCTTTTTCATAATTAGTTTTTTTTTTTTTTCAGAGTTAAGCTGAATAAAGCTGAATAAAGTACTTGAAAGGTTATCTCTGTCAGGAAATGCACAGCTAGGGGGGACGGGTCGCTGGCTGCAGGGGTGTGTTTTTCATACACAAAAAGCCGTGACATGTTGAGTCTCCTGCACAGGCGAAAACTGACAGCACGCCTTTCCTAGCTTCATCACTCCAGCAGCTGTCTTTCAAAGGCTGCCAGCTGTTTTCATAGACAGCACCTGTGGAGGCTTGGCAGCGGGAGCCCACATACAGGTGCACCAGTCTAGCGCCAGCAGACAAGCGTATCCCCACATGTTTTTTATCATTTTTATTATATTCAATATACATCCAATATACTATCACCATATGCGGGTCATAAAGCAGTTCCTGAGGGTCTCACGACAATTCCTCAGTGTTTTAAGCACATTATTTCACTGGCCCACTATGAAATCTAAAGCATTATTGAAATTGTATTTAGATATAATAATATGTAGTAATAATGTTAGAATCTGTTCTTGAAGTAGAGACTGCTGTACAGCAACACTCTTATCATCATGCCAAATTACAGATGGTGCTGTAATTATAGCAAACATAGAGGAGCCTCCCCACAAAAAGAAGCAGCACTGTGGTAGCCAAAAATGTTTAACAGTCTAATAAAGTTTCATATTCGTTTACATTTATATTTTATTCCAAGCCAAAAACTCTTTGAAAATCATGATGTGTAAATAATTCATTAAAAGTATAGCACTGAACATAGCATAGCAAAATTATCAAAAAGATCATTAATACTGCATGTACTACAGTGCAAAACTATATTCAGGGTCACTGCCAAAAAATTCTGTGAGCAACTGGTCTACATGAAGTGGAATATGCAATAAAAAATTTAAAAGCATTAAGAAATAATTGAATAAAAACATTTTTTAATTATTAAAAGAAATATGTTATCAAAGGGCAGAAGGTGCTCTAGTGGTTACCTTGCAACTGGAAGGTCCAAGGTTCAAAACCCTGGGCACTTTTAGTACCTTTGAGGTACTTAACCTCCATTTTCATAGTAAAAATTCTCTTCTGTACTCATGACAATCACAGTGTGTAGCTTAAGGTACAAACATCTCACTGTAGGTTGATTTCAATAAATAGATGAAATTCAACAGCTGGGTTTAGAATGATCCTCAAAGGCAAAGTTTAGAACTAAATAAAATGGGTGGAGAGAGACCTTGATGTTACTCCTGTGATCAGGGTAGCAATGGTCATCAGGAGCCCGGTGATCAACCATCTCACCAGGAGATGCATCTGAGGATATTGTATGCACTGATGCTAGAAAAATTAATAACTCACTCCAGTGAGAATAGCTGGAGGGAGAAAGTAGTTGAAAAATTCAATAATACCTTAAAAGCAAGCAAAAAAAGAGCTATAAGGCCAAAGCACTGTGATCCATAACCAAACAGGCAAGAATCGTCCAAATGAGGGCAATAAACACTGAATAACCTGCAACGAGAGAGAACCACCAACCCCTACCCACTGGAGCAAGAGACCAGAGTTTAGGAGTTTAGGTCTCAGGACAGAAACACCTCAACAGGTTTTATTCTGTGCAGGTGCCAAACTGCAAACCAATACCAGGAGAACACAACCGTTTCATATACAATCAATTCCACTTCCTTTACTTGCAGGGCATATTGTCGGCTGTAATTCATCATGCCACATCCATAAAAATTGGTCTACACAGATAAATGAAATAGCAAAAAAGTAGCTTTTGTGCCACAGTATAATTGTCTCTGAGAGCTGAGATGCACCATTTTTGCACTATGCTGCACATAATGTACTGGTGTCAGCAAGAGAGAGCTGACATGGACGACTGAATCTTTTGCAACCATCTGGAAGAAGTCAAACCTGAAGATGTCAAGTGTAGAAGAACCAGAGAGACACCTGTCATGGAGGTGAGCATGAAAGACTTGTTTGTAGAAATGTGAGTGATGAAGGGCTCTGTTAAGAGTCAGCATTTCACTGTTAGCAGCTCTCAAGTAGAAAAACTTTCCAGGCGGAGCCTTTGACACCACCA
The DNA here is from genome assembly GCA_018136845.1 of Heterotis niloticus. Classification (NCBI taxonomy): domain Eukaryota; kingdom Metazoa; phylum Chordata; class Actinopteri; order Osteoglossiformes; family Osteoglossidae; genus Heterotis; species Heterotis niloticus. The sequence goes on from CM030905.1 coordinate 12,642,771, forward strand.
ACATACAAAGAAAAACTGCAAACTGTATTAAAAGGATTCGGGTGCCACTACCTTTTGGAGCAATGCCCAGTACAGGACAATACAGGGCCCACTGCAGAAACACTCTTCTCCGTTTGTCCTGGTCCTGAGCTTATGCAGTATTAGCCTGAATATAAGAAGACATTTTTTTCTGGGAATTACATCTATTAAAAAAATGGGAAGATGAGATGGTCTTATGCTCAAGGAATAGACCAATAAAGGTCACCAGTAGGTGCCGGTACTTATCCATTGGCATCAAATATCCACAGAAATGATCAGTCACAGCTAGCTAGTATGAATGATGGCAAAACCTTAAGACAGTGTGGGAAAAAGCTGCCAAATTAGCTAAGGACTGAGGAGAAGTTATGAATGTTGATTTTAAGGTAATGGTGATCAATGAGGCAGAGGTGCCAAACAACTCTCAAGCAGCAAAAATACATAAAGTTACAAAATGTCATGTTTGAAGATGGCAAGCCCAAATAGAGCATCTTACAAACACAAATACGGTAAATAGGCATAAATACGGTTTTTCTTTCTAAAGATTAGATATAATGTTCCAAAAACCTTTTTGCAAAAATGAGTATTGAAAAAGAGGAGGTTGTCTTATATTCAGGCCAGAACGGTAATATAGTGGTGTTTGCTACTCAAAGGCTAAAGTAGAAGTAGGATCAAGTACTAGATGTTTAAATAGTCTCATTCAGGTTGCGAGAGGTATGTTGAGCTACAGAGGGGACAGTGAGAGATGGTCCTGAGGCAACTACCTATCCCTGTGGTTTGAAATGCTGGCCTGATAGAAAGCCGGTAAATCAGGTTGATACCATGTTAGCTTTACAGTTAACATTTGAATCTGTCCATTACATTAGAGTACCGAAATTTTGTCATTTACATTTCAGATTCTTCTGCTTAAACCTGTATGGACTGGCTGACAATATTTGGACCCATTCTACTGGAACGCTAAGATGCTTTATTACTATGAGTATAGTGGTAACCAAAAAGTACGTAAATGAGCATAACTGCCGCGAAGTCAGGCTGTAAGTGAGTGTGATTTAAAACAAGGCCCTTTCACAAGGAGGTGGCAGTGTGGTGTGTGCAATGACTTAAAAAATCTACTGTTTACAGCAAGTGGGAGAAGATGCACACTGTGAGGCAATAGATAGATGGCATCCCAGTCCCACTTTTCATTCAGTGGTCCAGGAGACCCTGAGCGATGTTTTCAGTCAAAGTTTGAAAGAGAATTATGGATGGGAGAAAGAAAAAATCTATGCTTAAGAGAATAATAAAAATACATTTGCATGTACATTTACCTGTTTTCAAAGCAACATACAACTCAGAGGTAACAGAATTGCATTTCACAGCAGGTAAAGAGTTTTAGACTGAGACACAAAATTGTCAGAGTGTAGTCAAAAGTCACCTTTTTTTGCCTGCAGACATTACATGGGAAGTTGCCTGTTAAGCCGAAAAAAATCCAAAGGTTATTGTGGCAGTTTCTTAGATCAGAGAAGCAATCAGGCTGAAACACGTGTTGTGTTTTAAGACCTATCTAGGATGCTAGGAGGGACTGAGCAATTCCGACAGTCATGTGGTGCTCATTCCTCCACTCTGGAACCTTCCGAATTTTAAAACTTGGACTTCTTGTCAGTGGGACCACCGAGCAAACCAAGGCAGAGGAGCGTGGTGCTCTTGCTGGGGTGTAGATAAGCGATCAGGTCCTGTAAGTATCGATGTGTTGAACCATTAGTCAGAATGCCGATGTTGACACAGGAAATAAAGAGGAATTGAACCACATGAGAAAACAGAGCAACATAAACCTCCACAGGTTAGCTTAGCACTTATACTATTCTTAACTTAATGTAGGTCTAAAAATTGAAAATATGAGGAATTCGTACTTAGTTCACTTGGAGTTATTAGAAAACGTGAAAGATCTCACAAAGATTTAAGTTGTTAGTGTTAGCATATTACCTACATTAGCATATTAACTTTGATTTAATTTCATTTTAATTTTAATTTAACTAATATTTGCCTTACAACAGTGTTTTAATTTTGCACATGTTTGAATGTGCAAAGAACCTGTTTTCACTTAAACAAAATTAAGTATGTTTTTCTATGTTTTCAATACTTCATAACCAAAGGATGGCACAGAAGACTATTTCTAAAGACAGACAGGCAAACGTAACTTGGCATTTGAATTATTATGTTTTAAGACTGCTTTTGCTGTAGTGATCAGTGTTCACCAGATGTTCGGACAAGTTTGCCATTTGTCTGCGTGGAATAACAATTTCTGCAAAAATCCTCAGGGAGAAGTGAGCAGTATGAGAAGATCCCTGCTTTCAGATGCTACCCTCACACTACCACCATCTCGAATAAGGAAGGAATGCTAATGATGGCACAGATACTGAACCCAGCCTCCAGTGTGGTGAAAACTGAGATGATTGACTTAGATATTTGTTAAAGTCTAATGGTGGCTCTAAGCTCAAATGTTTGCTTTTGTCACCATCCTTTCTCCTTTCCAGTGCTGTGCTTTGGAGAAAAGCATCAGCTAAATGAATACATGTAAAAAAAAAATTACCCAGGTATGAACATCAAATGCTTTCTTTCCTTAATACCACCAGCCAAGGTACAAATATACAATCTTAGCTCATAAAGTTTGAGAAAGATGCGTGTATTTTCTACAGCTGGCCCAAAGTGTGAAGTAATTCAATTTTAAGGGGAGGGGAAGATAGGTTGGTGTCAAGGAATATGCAGTCACTAAAGAAAAAAATTGGGCAATGATTGCCATGAAGGTATATAATACAAATAACAGTCCACTAGCAAACTCAGTTGACCTCGGAGATTCATTTTAGCGTTTAATCCATTGCTTTGCCTTTCTTTACTCTCATTTAGGTGTGGAATGCTGCTCCTAACCCTAGAATCTACAGATTCCCAACCATGTGCTCTGCTTCTTACCTCCTGTAAGGCAAGTTGCTCTTTGGTTACCCCAGTTTCTTCTGAAAAACAGAACCTGAAAAACGTTCAAAATGTACAAAACCATGTATAAATTCATTCATAAACTTATTTACACATATATACTGCACTTCTAATAAAGTGCTTACTTGAAACTTTTTTGTAATTAGAAATTAAATATGGAGAACCAAGGTTTTAAAGTAACCAGAGGAACTTTTGAGCAATTCATTGTATCATTTTGTCTTGAAGAAAAAAATATTTTTATATTTGATTTTAATCATTAAATACATCCATACACTCTCCCTATCAATCAGAACAATACATTTTAAAAAATCAAAGATTTAGGCTTTAACTGTTCAGTGTCCACACTTGCGTCCTACGTTTTATTAACACTGTAAATGTTTTCTTTTTGCAATTTAAAATGATCTGAAGGAACTCTACGTTGAATCGATGGCCCCAGAACCACAATTTCATAATGTTCACCACTTATATTCAACAGGAAAAAACATTTTCATGCCCACATGTATAAAATGGCTTTATTCTGTGGTACACTGGTCATTCTTGTGTAGAGACATCTAAGTTCATTTTTAATGTTCCTGGAGAAAAAGGTTTCTAATTTGCCACTGAGGATTGACCACAAGTCTGAGATTTCACTGGTCTGCAAGCTTGTCATTCACCATCGCATGAATAATTTTACGCAACCTGAGTACCTCCAGAGGACATGTGTACAACTAAATACTGTATTATCCATCACTATCCACCATTTGACAAAGCAAATGGTATCTGAATAAATATTAACTCTTGTGCCTTTAGGTAGCCATGGAAACGTGTTGGCTGCAGTTGCAATTCAAATACATTTTTCAATATATTTTGTGCAGAGCGCATGTATTTATTCTGCTCCTAATGTGTACTGTAGTTTATTAAATGCCTAAATTTGTATATTGTCCCCCAATTTTTACTTTGGAGTAGAACTAAAAGTGTTTTTAATTAGCAAAAAACTGCATAATTTGATGTGGAACAGTGGTGTTGTAGCTGTGCTACCTCATAATGTCTAGGTTGTTGGGGTATGGGTTTGAATCCCACTTTGTTTTTGTCTAATTTATATGTTATTCCCATGTTTGTGTGGATTTCCTCCTGGAGCTCCAATTTCTTCCAAGGTATGTGTGTTTCAGGTTCACTGGTCACTCCAAACTGCCCATCATGTGCATTTGTGTGTGGCCAACCTGTGATGGTTTGGAACCCCTCCTAGCTTTGCAACCACTGATTTTAGGATAGACTCCAGTTATAACAAGGCAAGTTGTTAATGAAAACGGATGGATAGAGAGCATGATTTGATGAAATATTTTGGTTTTCAAATTAACTATATCTCCCGGAAGAGTTCAACAGTCAAATAGTGTAAAAAGACAAACCAAAACTGTAAATAAACTCTGTTTACATGGATGTTGTATAATTCTGAACTTCGAATGAAGGAAAGGCAGCAAATGGGCAACAAGGTTATGAACTGAGTAATGTTTCATAAAATTCTTCAAAAAAGCAGAAATAATGAAGCTGTTATGTGTAAAAGAAAAAGATTGTTTATATACTTCTATCTGTTTATCCTGGCCCATTCATTACAGATTAATTGAATAAATTCTATAGGGATCTTGTGCCACACTGGCTCAGTAACATCATACAGGCCTTGCTGATTTTTTGGAAGCAAATTCTGAAAGAGTTAAGTTGTTTAGAAATCTGGTGGCTATGCAGGCTACTGGAATAAAATCCTGTTCATGGAACTGCCCTGAGATGAAATATTCTTTGTGACAAGGTACACCTTCACCACCCTGGACCGCTGATTCCTGGTACGATAGATTCAAACATAGATGCATGCTGTGCATTTCACATTCTGTCCTCTGTTGCAGTAGAAACCAGAATCTGCTGGACTACTTTTTTCCACTCTGAAATCATTCACTTTTAAAACCGCATGTTCCTTGGAACCTCACCTTCTTATTTGAGTGGATTCTGGTATGGTCTTGTGCAGTGCTAGCAGAAGTCTGTGTGATGAAATGCGCATTCAGAGACACTCTTCTGCCTATGTGCATACTTGTGGTCTGCCTGTTAGCTTCCACAACTCTTATAATTCTCCTCTGTGACCTCTCTCAACAGCAAGGTGTTTTCTTCCCTCAGACTCTCACTAACTGAATCTTTTTGTTTATCTTTCCATTCTCTGTAGATTCCTGACACTGTATTGCACAAAGATCCCAGGATGGTGAGATGCTGGAGCTGGTGTGTTTGTGTCCAGGTTTTTTAATTAAATTAATGTAACCTGTGTGATTTTTGTGACTCTTAACTGAGCTCAAAGAAACAATGACTGGAACAGCTGTTCCACTCTGTAGTGTTCCATCAGAAAGCAGAAGGGAGCTCAAGTGAAGGAGTAATAGGGATGAGGATTGATATGCTCTGTATGCAGTTCCATGCCTCAAAGCAAACACATCTGGGATTGGTTCTTGTTTGTTGGCAGCATAAGGAAAGATCGTTGGGGATTGTCTTTTTCGTTCAGCAGCCTTGGCTGCTCAGTGTGTGTGTGTGTGTGTGTGTGTGTGTGTGTGTGTGCGTGCATAAAAATGAACAGAGAATTATCTGTTTCCCTCTTACTCTGAAGCAGAACGCTGTTGCACGACTGAATATGAACATGATGCCTAGTCAGACAATTAGACCTTGAAAAAGAAAAAATTAAATAAAGATGGCATTCCTTTAAATGGCATATCAAAATATATAATCTTCTGGAAAAAAATCTCTCAACTGCAGTAAAATCATTTCTTAGACACCTTGCCAGTTCTCAAAATGAACATGTTTAAGATATTACTGACATTCTATGTTGATTGTTATGTGGAATTTAACCACTATCCTTAATGGCAGGTGATGTTAATGGCAAGCCTCTACAGAGGAAAGACTCCCAGTAAACTGATTCCACTTTGAAATTATTGACCCATAGCAGCCATATTCTTGGGGTGGTCAGGCATGTGTGTGCTTGACCCCCGGGGGCTATAATGACTATAGATAATATTTCTCCAGGTTCAACCTTGTCAGGAAGGCCAACAGTTATTAGTCAAACAAAGAGCAGGGAATCCCATACTGGGCATCAGCAGTATGGGGAGTTGTTAGCAGTAGCGGCGGTATATTTCTGTCACAATGCCAACAAAGCTAACAACTACTGCACAGACGGAAGGCATGGTCATCTACTTCTGTATTTTACTGTGAAATCTCCACAGCAACAATAAAATAAATTGTGAAAAGAGGCTAAAAGATGAGCCCCTTGAGTCAGAAGGGACTTAACAAGCTACTGGGTAAGTGCTGAAGACTCTTCAGTGTAAAGCCACCATGTGTGACACAGCTAAATCAAAGCCTTTGGGACATCTGACTGCGATGTTACTGTGCGTGAAATGAGGGTCAGAAGGAGCAGAGAAGGACTGTGCATTGGGACATAGAATGCACTGTAAGTATGAACCAAGGAAAGTTGGTTGTGATTAAGAATGAAGTGGAATGCACACATCGATATGCTAGGTGGCCATGAACTGAAATACTATCATGGGAAACACTGAATCATGAACACATGGTATACTGTGCTGGGTATGAAAAACAAAGAAATGAATTTCCATTTATAGTTAGCAAGAAGTATGCAAGGGCTGTAAGAAAATACAATGCAGTAACCATTTTATTGCTATTATTCTGCAAGGGACATCCATCAGCATGTCTATAATTCATATTCATGTGCCAACAATGGATGGATTAGAGGACAAAACTGATCAGTTGTATGAATGGATACAAGTTGAAATTGACAGAATGTGCATACAATATACACTGATACTTTTGGGCAATTGGAGCGCAGAAATTGGGAATAAAGAAGGTCAAGTGGTTGAAAAATATGGACCTGGTAACAGAAACGATGCAGGGGAACATTCGATTGAATTCTGTAAGATCAACAATCTGCTCATTTCAAACAACTTCTTCTAGCAACACAAGTGGCAAGTGTACACATGGACCTCATACAACGGATTAGACAGAAATCACACTGACTGCATCTGTGGAAACAGACAATGGAAAACCTTGGTAACAAGAAAAATGACAAAAGTTGGAGCAAGCTGTGTGGTACAGATCACAAGCTACTGCCATACAAACAAAAGTTAAAGCTACAAATGGGCCAGCCAGTCAAAATACAATAGTAAAACTATGTCAGCAAAGTTTAAAAATTGATTTAGTGCATTGTATACACATAGTACCAGAAGACTTACTGGAAGATTTCAGGAAAATTTTCTTTAAATAAAGTGAAAAGTCCTTGCACAGACAGAAAAAATCTCTGTGTGTGTGTGTGTGTGTGTGTGTGTGTGTGTGTGTGTGTGTGTAAAACATGCAAACATGTATAAAATCTTATGCTATTAAATATGAATATTGTCACTATGAATGCTTACAGAAAAGCGCTGTTTACTGGAGCAAAAAACACTCCAGTGCCGTACTTTTAATGGATGCCTTTTGTCCAAGCAGCCATGAAGAGCCTGGACAGAATTTTCAAGTGCAGTAACCTTGTGCATAAAGATTCATTTTGATCATGTCATGGTATTCTCAATAACATCAAATGGGTGCAAATGTCACACAGTAAAGAAACAGGGCAGGAAGAAAACTGGTCCTTTTTAATTATGGTGTTTGGGATGGATGCTATGTACAGTATGCTGTGGACTCAAAACTTTCTGCAAAACTAATTCATTGGTACAGGTTTCAACTTTCATATTTGGGATCCATCGTGCAACATGATAGATTGGAGAAGGATATTATACTTGAGAGGTTTGGAGGACAATGTAGAAGATTCAGTGGGTTGATCAAATAACTGCAGCTATGGATGCCCCTCGATCAAAGTTCAGCCATCTGGCAGATGACAGCACATAGTTCAGACCAATTATCCATAAAGTTGAAATTGTCCAGTACCCCACTTACCATCCAACCATCCCAGTTCCCCAACATTCAATGCAAACCATATCTAATCCAACATGACCCTCTTTGTTCTAGTCACTTAGGAGGTATGCAGGAACAGGATTAGAAATTTAACCTAAGATTTCCTGCTGAACAGTGGTGGTGGAGCTGAAGTAGGAATCAGACCCCACTTCTTACTGTATGTGGTGGTGTTACCACCATGATCTCCAACTTCTATTTTTAAATGTAATAAAAATTATTTCACATTCAGTCCCTGAGCAAACTTACTAAGAGCAACAATAATGCATATGTAAATGTATTATACTAGCATTATAAGTCAAGTTAAGCACTTTACTGTAGTGTACTACAGTATGGCATCAGTTACTACTTGATCCTAGTCTGTGTCTTTGACTGTAATGCTACCTGCTAAGTATTCAAAGTCCTCACATCTTCAATACCCAGACACTTAGTTTTGTAGTCTGTCCCTTAAACATACTGTACACACTCTGAAGGTTTTATACTGGCAGCTGAATCTCTGTAATAATTATTTACTGGCTTTGCGATGCCCCTCACTGTTGGCAAAGAGCAGCTTCTACTAAGCCACAGCTTGGTTACAGCTTGGCCATGGAACACAGCAGCAAGCACCAGAGTCCTGTGCAAAAGAAATCAAAATTAGGAATTTAGAAAGAAGCAGTATTTATGGCTACAGATACCTGACTTTCAGGTTAATATCTCATGTTTCGGGAGGAGTCCTGCCATAGTAACCTTAAGAAAGGTACTTGACTTGCACCTTTGAAAAAGTCCAGGTATATTATATAAGCTGTTCTGAATAAAAGTGTCATCTACTTAAACTATCTATATATTGCATAAATACCATTAGCATGAGTGTAAGTGTTTTTTATCATTGGTGTACCTGTATAGACACCTTCTTTGTCAGAAAAAGGTGTCAGGAACTTGGGAGAGGAATGCTTTCGAAGGAAATGGGTTTTGAGACCCTTCATTGTTGTTAAAATGATTTCGACAGTTCTGAGAGACAGAGGAAGTTTATTTTGCCACACTTGGGCCAAGAGTGAGAACTGATTTTACATTTTGCAGGGCTTTTCAACCTATTATTTTTGGAATGTAATGACTTTTTATGTTGCATTACACTTAAATATATTTCATGTAAAATACTTTTTCATTTAAATGCTTTTGACAGTTATTGTATCTCAATTATTACACATAAAGTAAGACCTGTTTAAGACAAGAGGGTGTAGAAACAAGCCAAAATATGTTTTTTCACCAGCCATGCACCTGCAAGAGCAGATCTTTTAAAAGTACAGTATTAGACATCTTTCTCACCCTCAGATGTAGCCTGACTGTATACATGGTATATGTTCAACTTGAAGGAAATAGAGCCCCGGGCTGGTGAAAAATTGCTAGCATATCACAGGCGGTACCTGCAGAGACAATGCCATGAGGCTGAGCAGGTCTGAGCAGCTCCAAGGTAGGTGGGGAATGTAGGGGGCACCTCAGCACCGGTCACCACCTGCACTGCTTCTTAGACCTTGAGAGGTGTAAACTATCATAGTGAACACAGCCTCTACTGCCCTACAGAACAAGCTAATGTGGTTTCCTTTTCTTCTCATTCATTTAAAGTAGGGGATAAAATTTCAGCACCATTTCCCCATGGAAAGACTGGTTATTACCAGCAATGCAACATCCAGTTGTGGAATCATCATCATTTGGAGAGGCCAAATTGAACCAAACAGATGAGTGCTGAATCCAAATGAAACTGAATTTAACTGAACCACACTGAATTAAGTATTGTTTAAAAACTTTCCATTGAACAAAGCAGTATTTCATTGTAGAAATGCATAACACCCTTCCGCTCTTCTCTGTTGAAGTAATGTCTATAAAGTAAAGCCTTAAAATAGTGTCTTTCTAAAGTGATGTAAGGGAGATCCTTCTTCTTCTTTCGGCCGCTCCCGTTAGGGGTCGCCACAGCGGATCAAAAGCTTCCACTTCCTCCTGTCCTCTGCATCTTTCTCCGTCACCCCCATCACTTGCATGTCCTCCTTCACCACATCCATAAATTTCCTCTTAGGCCTTCCTCTCTTCCTCTTGCCTGGCAGCTCCATCCATAGCATCCTTCTCCCGATATATCCCGAATCTCTCCTCTGCACATGTCCAAACCAACGCAGTCTCGCCTCTCTGACTTTGTCTCCAAACCGTCTAGCCTGGGCTGATCCTCTAATATACTCATTTCTAATCCTGTCCATCCTCGTCACACCCAATGCAAACCTTAACATCTTTAACTCTGCCACCTCTAGCTCTGCCTCCTGTCTTTTGCTCAGTGCCACCATCTCCAACCCATAAAGCATAGCTGGTCTCACTACCATCTTATAGACCTTCCCTTTCACTCTTGCTGGTACCCTTCTGTCACAGATCATTCCTGACACTCTTCTCCACCCACTCCACTCTGCCTGCACTCTCTTCTTCACCTCTCTTCTACACTCCCCATTACTCTGGACTGTTGATCCCAAGTATTTAAATTCACCTTCGCCAACTCTATTCCCTGCATCCTCACCATTCCTCTGTCCTCCCTCTCATTTATGCACATGTATTCTGTCTTAGTCCTACTGACCTTCATTCCTCTTCTCTCTAGAGCATATCTCCACCTCTCCAGGGTCTCCTCAACATGCTCCCTACTCTCACTACAGATCACAATGTCATCCACAAACATCATAGTCCACGGTGACTCCTGTCTGATCTCATCTGTCAACCTGTCCATTACCATTGCAAACAAGAAAGGACTCGAAGCTGATCCTTGATGTAATCCTACCCCCCCCTTGAAAGCATCCGTCACTCCTACTGCAGAGCTCACCACTGTCACACTGTCCTTGTACATATCCTGTACCACTCTTACATACTTCTCTGGCACACCCGACTTCCTCATACAATACCACAGCTCCTCTCTAGGTACCCTGCAGACACAATGCAACTCCTTCTTACCTTCTCGGTACTTCTCCATCAACACCCTCAGAGCAAACATCGCATCTGTAGTACTCCTTCTCGGCATGAAGCCATACTGCTGCTCACTAATTGTCACCTCCCTTCTTAACCTAGCTTCCACTACTTTTTCCCATAACTTCATGCTATGGCTGATCAGTTTTATCCCTCTGTAGTTACTACAGCTCTGCACATCACCCTTATTCTTAAAAATTGGTACCAGTACACTTCTTCTCCACTCCTCACTTTCCAAGATTACATTAAACAATCGGGTTAAAAACTCCACTGCCATCTCTCCTAAACACTTCCATGCTTCCACAGGTATGTCATCTGGGCCAACAGCCTTGTACAACCTCTCATACAATTCACCATACACCTTTTCTTTACCCTTCGCCACCTCTCTCTTCGCCCTACGCCTCATCTCCTTGTACTCCTGTCTACATTCTTCATCTCTCTGTCTATCCCACTTCTTCTTCGCCAGCCTCTTCCTCTGTATACTCTCCTATACTTCCTCATTCCACCACCAGGTTTCCTTGTCCTCCTTCCTCTGTCCAGATGTCACACCAAGCACCTTTCTAGCTGTCTCCCTTACCACTTCTGCTGTAGATGTCCAGCTCACTGGTAACTTTTCACTGCCACCCAGTGCCTGTCTTAATTCCTCCCTGAACTCCACCTTATAGTTTTCCTTTTTCAACTTCCACCATTTGATCCTTGGTTCTGCCCTCACTCTCCTTCTCATTTTGATCTCCAATGTCATCCTACAAACCACCATCCTATGCTGCCTAACTACGCTTTCCCCTGCCACCACTTTACAGTCTACAGTCTCCTTCAGTCTGGCCCTCCTGCATAAGATATAATCCACCTGTGTGCGTTTTCCTCCGTTCTTGTACGTCACCCTGTGTTCCTCCCTCTTCTTAAAATATGTGTTTACCACAGCCATGTCCATCCTTTTTGCAAAATCCACTATCCTCTGACCTTCTGCGTTCCTCTTTTTGACACCATACCTACCCATCACCTCCTCATCTCCTCTGTTCCCTTCACCAACATGTCCATTGAAATCCGCTCCAATCACCACTCTCTCCCCCTCAGGTACATTCTTTGCCACTTCATCCATATCACTCCAGAATTCTTCTTTCTCATCCATCTCACACCCAACTTGCAGGGCATATGCAGTAACAACATTCATCATCACACCATCAATTTCCAGTTTCATAACCATCACTCTGTCAGACACTCTCTTCACCTCCGAGACACTCTTTACATACTGTTCCTTCAGTATAATCCCTACCCCGTTTCTCCTCCCATCCACACCATGGTAAAACAGTTTAAACCCCCCTCCGATGCACCTAGCCTTACTTCCCTTCCATTTGGTCTCTTGCACACACAATATATCAACTCTCCTTCTCTCCATCATATCAGCAAGCTCTCTCCCTTTACCAGTCATACTACCAACATTCAAAGTTCCTATCCTTATGTCCACTCTCTTAACCTTCCTCCTCTCCTCCTTCCTCCAGACATGCCTTCCTCCTCTCTTCCTCCTTCTTCGGCCAGCAGTAGCCCAGTTTCCGCCAGCACCTTGTCGGCTAGCAGTGCTGGTGGCGGTCATTGTTATCCCGGGCCTCGACCGATCTGGTTTGGAAATTTCTATTTTTGTCTGCATATTTGGTTTGGCAAAATTTTTATGCCGGATGCCCTTCCTGACGCAACCCTCTCCATTTCCGGGCTTGGGACCGGCACAAAGAAATGCACTAGTTTGTGCATCCCCTTGCGACTGGATTATGTAAGGGAGATCCATTTACCTAAAATGTCTTACTTTAAATATTGATCAGATTTTTAAGTTTTCCCGTTTTGGTTCTTACTAAGAATTATCCACTCTGATTGATAAGGTTGTTAAGGTAGAGTTATAGCCCCTTAGGCTATAAAGTGGATGGTAAAACCTTGAGTAATATTTTAGCTGCTCCTTACTGTACACTTATTATTTTTCTGTCTCCTGTTTCAGTTGTCAAATTATTTGACCCCAGAGGCTCTTTAACAGCAGTCTCTTTTGTACATATAAAAAGTAAGGAAAAAGCCATAATTCTCTAATAAAAATTTCAGTGTAGTTGGGTAAGTACAGCAATATGCTGTTTATCACTCAGAATACGTACTTAGAAAGTGGCATGTTAGGTGGAACACCAGAAAAAGGCATCACAGTAACATTGTAATTCGATAGGTGAAAATACAGATACAAACACAGTTGAAGATTAATGAAATTTTATTAAAAATCTAATGGAAATCACATAAACAGTTGTTTGTTACATATCTTTGTTATTGCACTGTACATGTCCATATCAGTATGTAGGGAGATAATTCTAACACTAAAAAGGCAGTAAAAATGCAGTTACAAAAGGGTAAAATGAGAGTTTTCCTCCTCCTCAATTGCTCAGCATTCTCAGTATAAGCATAACTTCCTTAATTCAATAATATAATTATCTGAGGTATGGGGTGTAATATGTAATGTATTTGCAAGCAAAATTTGCACGATACAGTATGCTTATCTTGAAATGATCTTGACAGTTTAGTTGCGTTTGGGAATTTCCATTACAGTGTCTTTGGTTAAGGAATGATAACTGAAAAATGGTATCATGTTGCATCATTTTGTTTGTGTAGGGAAGGACTTGGTGCTTACTGCACTGCACTGCACTCTTTATCTTCTTAAGCAAAGAAATCCCCCTGTTTTATTATTACTTTTCCCTCTGACTAAAATTGCAGGGAAAAAATGACTGGCTGACTGTGATAGTACAGCCCCACACAATGTCCAAACAATGGATGGTCTCTAAATGTATTATTTGTTGTGCAAACAAGAAAAAAGACTTTTAAAGAAAGAAAAAGACTATTAAAAGAGTTAAGTTCATTTGTGGAAGCTGAAAGTGTATATTTATTTGTCTTTATTTTCCCTGTGTATTTGAAAAAATCCATTTGGATTTTTGTGCTGTTTGAAGAAAATCCTGCATATACAGTGACTTATTAAAGTTGTTATTATTATTGGTGTATTTTAGCATTTACCAAAATCTTGTTTAAAATAAAATTTTAAGTAAAATTAAAACTTTTCTGTGAAATTTGTTCAGCACAAACCTTAATTCCACCACAAATCTTTACATTTTTGCCGATACTTAGAGAATGTTAGCAGTAAAAAAAAATTGGCTATATGTGTTGGTCCATTCTTAAAATAAAGCTGAAGTTACTAATGACTGATTATTAAGGGATACTACTGTAAAATTACCCTTCCCTAAAACAGCATATATGGACAAACAGAGGACATGATATCGTAATATTTATTTACAGACAGTGTAAAACTGTATGTTTAAAAGTGTTGGCTGGGGTTGACATCCCATCCTAAAAACATTAAATATTAATACACACAAATTACAATACCTAGGTTGGATCTAGGAGCAAAAGCAGAAATTTACAGGGTTATGAATATCTTTTTGCTATCAGATCTTTGGTTTCTGAATGCAGCCTTTACTGCTCTGTCATGACCAGCTACTTTTGGAACTTTGGTGACCTGACCTGACCCCATCCCCAGCACGATACAGCCAGGCCACCCACTGGCCACAAAATCAAGGCTCTCATTGGTTTCCAGTCCTTCTTGTGGCCAAAGAGTGTTGTCTGGGACCAATTTAGAATGACCTGTAAAGTTTTTACCCCGCTTTTTTTTAGCCCCATCATTTGCTCGACGCTTGGACCAGCAGCTTTGACAATGTCCAGCTCTGCATGCACCAGGATCTACACTGAGGTCATTTGGAAAGTATACATTCACTTGAGGTTGCTGCATGTGCTTTTTACCTGCATTTGCATACCTTTCATGACGCTGGTGACCCAATGCCTTATTATATCTAAAATTAGCCGCGTTCTGGTTAGACAGGGCCCAGCCTCCCAGGTGTGGAGGCTGTCAGCTTCATTCCTGCTGTTTTCCACTCCCTTAAGGCAGGTGGGTGCCGCAGAAATCAATTCGCTGCATCTGCTTGAGGCAATAGCTTAAGCACCCGAGCTGACTTGTCAAGTTATCAGCACCCCATAGCACACAGTAAAGGCATGTAAAAACATGGGTTTTAAGGACCCTTCTGTTCTCTCTTCTAATATGACCCAGGGTTTTACTTTTAACTCCTCTTTCACCTGGTATTATGTCTGAAGTAAACTTTATCTCTACCATAATCTTAGTTTTTATTTTATTTTAATTTCTGGACAAAGTACAGAAAAATTTAGATTATCTGTATATAGATCACATCAGGCTAATGGTTTAGAAATGAGATGAACATTACTTTTCTGTCCTTTGAAAAGCTAAAATGCGCCACAGAGACAGAAGCTCAGCTGGCACACCAGACAGACCCCTTGCATAGCAATGGCTGGCCTACAGTTAGTCTAATGTTTGCAGCTGCTTTTGTGAAAGAAGGAAAGTTTTTTTTCTTTTTTTAACAAAGCTTGTTCATTTTAGAGTCCAAGATCTCAGTGTAGTTTCCTTCATGTAACTTACGCTAGTAAAATACTGACAGTGGGTAAAGTCACTTTGTAATATCAACATCTGCTAAAAAATCAAGCGGTAAAGCACCTCCAGCCAGAATTCTAACCATTTTAAAAGTTTAAACTTTTTTGGAGCATTCTCACTTCATAATATGTCCGAGGATCTGCAGTAAACTGTTTGTATCTGGCAGGGACTGCTATTTCTTGCAGCTAATTTCAGTTTTATACAAGCATTTTCCATTGGAAAAAGGCAGTGGCAAACTACTTTTGTTTCTCCTTGTCTTGCCAGTGGTTGCCTAGGAGTCAGAAATGACTTGATGGCACTTTCCACTCTGATTTACTTTGTTATTTCTTTATGTTTTGTATGTATACTCTGTGCTGCTGCAGCCTAATGCTGTTTCATTGCACTATTTGAGGATCAATGATTCATTTTGGAATTAATAAATTAATTAAGATTTCCATTCATTCATTTGTCCATTAAAAAACACCATAAAGAGAAGACTTTAACTGGAACAACTTTACCAAACAATACAACTAATCTTAGAAGTTCTGTTAAGCAATCATTAATGTGTAAATCCTCAAAAGCAGAAAACATCAGATTTTTATTGTAAACAAACTGAGACACAAAATGGTGAATTTATTATTGTGGACTAAATTCACATCTCTGTGGCTATTCATCGTGAGGGCACTGAATAGAGAAAGGGGTCTTTATACTTTGTCTGCAGTGTGTATGTTTAGACACTGAGTGAGTGAGCTGCGGCTACGTAGCGTGTGGCTGTGAAAAGTGTTCCTTCCGTGATACCACACAAGTCCGAGCCCTGGATCAGCTCATACAAGCATTTTTCCGCTTTTAATTCATTGTCAAAAGTATGTTTGTTTTGCAAATTAAGCAAAATATCCTTTACCATATTTAAAAAACTTTATAATTTAGTTGGTTGTGAGTTAGATATTGCGTAACTGTAGGCACTGTACAAAAAAAAAGAAAGAAGAAATCTTCATTTTAGTTTGTTTTTCAAATGGAACAGCTTAAGGTAGCTATGCCATTTTTTTAACTGGTATTACAGTATGTTGCAGACACTGCTTTCTTAGGGAATTTAAAATGTATAAATATCAAACAACATTTATGACAATTTCTCAGAGATTAAACAGAAAATGTTGATGGAAGCCAGCCTTCTTATTTAGGAAGAGAAATTTTACCTCCTCTCTTTGAATTCAGTCCTGAGAAGAAAGCATTGACTATTTTAATGCTGTGGCCTTGAAAATACATTACAGTGAATTGAGGAATATTCATGTGTTAATATGATTTTCACAGTAACCATTCAATGCCAAATGTTTATAGTTATAAACAGTACACAGTAAACTGAATGGTGGTACATCAATATATTTTGCATTCTGTGAGCCTCTTTAAATCTATTATAACATATTTCCAATGATAAAGCAAACAAGGCCAAATTAAATGGCATTTTGTAACTAAATAAACAGATAAAACTGTCATTGAAATTTAATTTAAAAACGCAGGCATTGCATAAAATCTCACACAAATTGAACTGATACTGCAAGATGTAATTTGTATAAAGAAATTAAGAATTAAAATTTTTTTAACTCCTTAATGGGTGTAAAAACATATATGTACAGTACTTAAGGGTTTTATGCCATTATATTTAATGTTTTTCAAACAAAGGAAAATTATGAGACCTGAATTTTATAAGCTGCCTAAACAGGTATCAGATTAAACTGATTTGAAATGACTTTTTTGTCCAATAAATGATATATGATTTTCACAATTAACAACTGAAATAAACTATACAATTCACAATGGACTGACAAATCAAAATATATGTAAAGTTCACTTTTTTCTTACAGTTGCAAAGAATTCAGATACCTCAGTTAAATCTTGCTTATAATCTCTCACAGTTAAAGACTAAAAGACAGTACATTTGAACCCTAATCCTGACCCTGCAAAGTGACTCCTTCGTGCTGTAGCGGGGTTTTTTGCAGGCAACCTCAGCTACTTCACTGCATCTGCTTTTCCTTTTTCCATTAAGCATTTCTAACATATGGCAATGATAATGGTAGAAATACCAGCTGCCAGCTGTGTTGACTGCTTGCCAGGTGTCTTCCTCTATTTTCACCCATGAGTGGATGCACCCTAAGTTCCAAGCCAGGATCCATGCAGAACAGCTGTCTTAACAATCATTTTCCATTCCTCATTAGGGCATTCCTCTTCTTCTACCTGCTCATTACTGTCAGCGAAAAGGCTAATGAGTTCAAATCGGTACATTAGCTTTCAAAACTCAGTAAACCACAGGTTATTTTGCTGTTTTCCACATAATATCATTTACATTACCTTGCACACTTCTGGGTTATGTTATGTAAGGTTGCCTTGGCTTTTGGCTATATCACAGGTGGTACTATATAGGTGTACTTATCTTCTATGCTGTAACACAAGATATAATTTGATTTGATAGCTAAGAAGATCACCAGAGAAGGATATGTGTATAAATATCTAAACATTTTTCTTCCTGCTCATCCTTCAGCGTCAAGGAAAACCATAGAAAAGACCAAAGCATTCAGTGCGACCCTTCATTCTGTGCGGAAACATTAAACACAAAACAGACTAATCCATCCCTGAATAAATCACAGTAGGATATAGAACATGCCTGTATGAAGAGAAATGTGTTTGTAATGTAACACTTTAAATGTGTAATGCAAAAAAATCTTACAAATATTAATATAATAAGTAAAAAGCAGAGATCTTTCATCCTGAAGAAACCTCATATCTATATCTTGGTTAGTTACCAAGGTTTTATGAAGCTGTAGTAAAATTATGAATTGGATAAATGGAGTCTAACTGAGATCCTCAACATCTGGAAACTGGATGTTTTAAAGGACTTTCAATTTGCACCTGATCAACAATAATAACCATGTGATGCAAATATGACACTGAAGCAAAAATTATTTACCACGCCACAACCCTTAACAAATGCACAAATCACTCCTATTTTAAACAGGCTGCAGGCCACTTAGAAACAACAGAAAAACCCCTGTAAATAGGGCATTTCACAAATTTGTGAAAAATGAAAAATGTCAATGGGAATACTTGGCAATTTTTTTAAAAAGTTTAAAACCTTGGTTAAATCCAACATAAAAAATATGACCACTTAAACACTGCAGGAAAAGGTTAATGCTAGGGACAGACTAGTCATTTCAGAGTAGCCTTTATGTTGTCTAGTCTTTGTGCGTGTGTGTGTGTATGTGTGTGTGTGCACGCGTGCTCCATTTAACCATTGATTTCTGTTTATTCTGTACTATTATATGAAAATAAAACAATGCTTTGCAATGGTTTAATTACTGTTTAGTCATCTCACACTTCCTTGCCAGGTGTCACACAAACACAACTTGACTAAGCCATGCGTCTTTTTAATAGCCACCAGCAAACAGGTATAAATGGTTGTTACATAATGGAAAAAATCGTTTATATTTATTTTTGCTCATTTACTAGACACTTTTCCCCAAAGCGACATATAATGATTATTCACTTGTGTTAAGCTGAAAACTTTGACTAAACTGATTTTGTTGTAGTTGAATTCTGTGAAGTCATTCACTCATCTCTACACCAGAGCGATGAAGCACACCCACAGAAACACACACACTATGAGCAATTTAGAGCCGCCAATTCACCTGAAACACATCTTGGCACTTTGTATATATTTTTGCAGATTTTTGTGCAGGCATGACAGATGGTGAACAAATACTTATTTTTCCAACATATTACAAAAAGGAAAAGAAACAGCTCACTCAGCTGGTCAAACTGAGGAGATTGTTCAGCTGTAGCTGCATCATGAAGGAGAATGTTTTCCACCTATCATGTGACTTGGTCTGCTTCCATATGGAGACACACAGTAGGTGATGTCAGGTGATGAAGGCCACGGTAAGATGGTGGTAGGGTGGGGTGGGTGGGCAACTCTGGGTCTTCCTTCTCTATTGGTGTATTCACAGAGTTTGTGTGTACGAGACTTGAAAGATATGCTAACAGAACCTTCTTCTACTATTACATTGTATATTTGCCACATACTGTATTTATATTTAAGAAATATTAAACCATTAACAAGAAAATTAGAGAATCCCTAAAGATGAGGAAAAATTCAGATTTTAATGTTATCTTCATTCACAGCTGTAGCAGCAAATATAATGCCTGTGCTACTACAAACAACAGGCTGAGCTATTTCCCATTTCTCAAAAAAAAACATTTTAAAAAACCTGCTAGGTACTGCCTACCAAAAAAGCTGCTGCATGACATAACTTAAATTCATTTTCAAATTCAGTAATTATAGTTGCATTTAAAAGTGAAATGAGTGATGTTGCAAAAAAATCTCAAATTTACAAGATGGCCTTCAGTTGAGTAGAATAACATGTATTGCTATTTTACACTGCACTCATAATTCCCCCAAAAATTTAGATTGTGGCGCAGCGAGGACTATAGGTGGTTCACAGTCTGAGCTGTGCAGTTGGACTCAGGTTTGAATCAGTCTATGCAGAGTTTGCATGTCCCTGCCATGTTCATGTGAGTTTTTAAATGGATTGGTCACTCTAAATCCTCTATAGTCTGTGTGTGTGTGTGTGTGTGTGTGTGTGTGTGTGTGTGTGTGTTGTATTGCTCTGCTGTATGGGCTAGATGGGTGAATGAGATGTAGAGATTTTGCTGTGATGTATCTAAGAGCAAGTAACCTGGTACAGAAGTGCCAGCTAAACAATAGTTCATATTTATTATGCACCACTTTAAATGAATAAATACAGAAAGTAATTGTGTGAATAAAGTTGGCAGCTCACTACATTGGACCTCACACCCTACTGTAAGTGCTCGCAGTTCGACGGCACCTGGAGAAACTGCTCATTTTTCAGGGACAGGGGGACTCGAAAGGCGTTAGCGGGAGCGATGGGTGGGTCCTGGGGTTAAATTCCAGGGGCGGTGGTTTGGTTTGCGAACCGGGCTCTTCTTCTCTACGCCAGTCTGCACTGATCGCGGCTCCGGAGCGTGGTGTCCAGACCGGAGGCCACGGTATCAGCGACACCGAGGGGCAACAACACGGACCTCGCATCGATGGCTCAGTAGAGGCGAGGAGGTTCGGAAGGGACTGAACTTTTCTTCTAAGCCCAAGTGTCCCCGAGTTAGCGAGTCATGGAAGCGCGCCGCTGGTGCACGCGCCGGAGAAGGACAAGGTGCCTTCTGGACGCTTCTTTCACATCACTCATCGCTTTGACCTTCCTTCTGCAGACCGCCAGAGGTAAAACACGCCAAGTAAACTTTTCATAAAAGTTATGAATGAAACATGTTCGATCGGTGACGACGGTCATCCGTGCGGTGCCTTCTACTGGTTCTGCGCACAAGTTCATGTGCACGTCATTTCCAAAGCTTTGGAAAGTACGGCAAAAGGACTGCTTAAGAAGTTAATTCAGAGTTTACGCGAAATGGTCTTAGAGTTAAACTGCTGCCACTTGATGCCTTCTCTGCGGGCGCCCTTGCGGGAACAACGCTGCCCCGCTGGTCCATTAGGCGTAAGCGCGGGGGACCGCAACTTCGCCCTCGCACTTCGGTGCAGAATTCCGCAGCCGCGGGACAGGTCTGCGCGTGACGTCACGTCTGCGCAGCGCTGCCCGCGTTTGCCCGGGAGTGCGTGCGCGCGCTAGGGATCTCTTGTCGATGCTAATCGGACACTGAAGCTAGACTCTTTCCTTTGCTTTAAAATTACTTTATGTGTGTGTTTTTTACTTATGTTAGTATTTATGTAAACATTTCAAGTCTAGGTTTCAGAAATAAGTCCAGTTTTGGTATTCTGTAGGAGCAGTTGGATGCCTCCACCCGTCCGTGAATAAAACTGCTTGTTGCGGGGTTGGTCGTTCCTAAGCGGCATTTCCTGGACATTAAGTGAGATATTACTTTCTTCTTGGATCAGATATTTTGATATCTATGTAGAATATCTGAATTTTGAGATGGAAACGAGCTTCTGTAACCCAGAAAGGTCAGTCTTACGAAGGTCTTGTAGGAAGTTGGTCAGAATGTGTCATTAAATACTTGGCCAAGTACAGGTCCAGCGCATGCGCAGGACTACGATGGAGTAAAATAAACATTTATACACATAATTTACATATTCTTTTATACTCATATAAGACACATATGCGAATAAGATACTGTGTATTAAAGTTAGAGGTGCAACTAAAATAAAAGGAACAGAAGAAATCAGATAACTTTAAATGCTTCAGAAAAAGAAAAAAGATAATAAGGTAATTGACCACCTCCTTTATGTTTTTAAAACATATATATTTTTGGCCTGCAATTAAAAACATGTAAGAACTTGCACCCCATCAACAGAAACTTGTATAATTCGGTTAATTTTACAGTTCTACCCTATTGAAACTGAGCTGCATTATCCTGTTTTGTTTATTTCTTAAATGGGGTTTTATTATTTGTATATATTTTATTTACCTTTTTTCTACAGTGGCATCCTACAGTTGCTAAACAGTTATTTGAAAATGCTTTTCTTTACACTTACCTATTATGTGTTCAAAGGGCCAGAGGCCTGACTACATGGAGTAGTTGGTCACTAACTGAGCATTCCTCATAAATATTTCATAATTTTGAGCCTATGTTAGGATATTCTAACAAAAACATCTGTACTAATATAATTTATATAAACTGACATATAATTGTAAATATTGTGAAAGCAGCTGTTTGGTAACTGATAACTGCCTCTTCATACACAAGATGATATTTTTGTCATAAATAATAATAAGAGCTTATGATTCTTTTCAGTTTTAAATCAGGTTTATAAAAGGAATAATATGTTGCTTGGGGGAATATGCTGCATGCAGAAATGTTGCAAGCTGGCCTTGTGAGCTCTAGTTCTAAAGAAGCCTTTTTCACCCTTAGGGCACAGAATCTGCTGGACATGCATTATTTTGGAGGACTGAATTTAACATGTATGACAGCACTTTTTATTTGGTGAAATTGGTGAAGCTGTCTTTAGTCGCAGTCATTTCTGCATGCATATCTTTTGAGCCAAAATCAGTATTTTTATTGTCTGTATGCACCTTTTTCTTACACAGTTGTATAGACAGCAGACTGTTCTCTTCCTTTTATCTGGTATGTAAATTATCTATCATTAGTTAGATGGTTAACCTATACAGGGTGACTGAAAAAGAACTGAACACTTACATAAAATTATTGTTTGATAACTAAATATCATATGAACATATAGCCTGAACCAATTTTGTGTTTGAAAGTTGTATGCATTACTGCCTGAATAACTTAGTTACCCAAGTAATACTTTTGTGAAAGTATTCAATTCTTTTTGAATTCCCCTGTATTTGAGTGTTTTTTTTAATTTTATTTTTAATATTGCCCACTGCTAGCTAGTGCTAATCACAGCAGTGCGAGCTGCGGTGGTTGAGCTGAGAGAGGCTCTGGCCCAATGCTTGTTTTAGAGTCTCAGGGAGCAGAAGGTGAAAAGGTCCTTACTGTTTTCATCTGTGCCCTTCCAAAAATAGAATTCAGCATAAGGAAACTGTAAGTAATCTATAGACATTGTTATTTGTTACAGTAGTTATAGGCAATGTTTTCCTGATACCTTACATGTTGGTGCATGTGCTACTTAATCTAGGAACAAGTTGCTCACTTTAATTTAGAATTTATTACTCCTTGTTAACATGACAGGTATTAAATCAGTTGTTGGATCATTTTCAATCAAATACTCAAAGTAAATGGATGACCGATATGATTTTGGTTCTGATAAATTGCATGTTTTATGAGGAAAAAATGCTGAGAACTCTGACTGGGCTCCTCTTGCTTTTCCCTAAAGACAACATCCTCCCCTTTTCCATGTCATCTGGTATTGGAAAGAGGAGTGTCTCAGTTTGCAGGGAAGAGGCAACAGTGAAGCAGTACCTCCTCATGAGATCTGGTACCATTCTTATACTCACAAAGAGCTCTGCAGGTCACCTCTGCAAATAAGTGCCTTCATAATTCTCTAATTACAAATGCCACAGACAGATTTTGTGGCATTTTTTTTGTTTTCTGCAGTCAACACCATTCACAATTTTACCTTATTTTATTCAGTTCCTTTTCTACTCTGAGAATTAACCAGTCTATGCAGTTAGTATTTTGTGAGAGGGGGAGGTGGTCCCTATGATCCCACTGGCTTTTCAGGACAAAGGGCTTTCTTGTGGGAGAAGGAATAATGGATGCGACAAGCCTTTGCTTTTCAGGGATTTCAGGGGTCATGAATGCATTTTCAACTTGAGAATGCGGCTCCACCAAAGTAGCTCCCAGTCTGGCCTGGCACACAGATTAGCAGATAGCAATTCCATTAAAAACTTTTCACATTTTCTGCAGTGAGACATTTTTATGGCTGCCTTAAGGGTGCCTTAAGAACCACATTTTTTTTTCCACGTACCGCAGTGGTCAGATGTATGTTTGTAACAATCATGTTCATGACGGTCTTCATTTAAAGCAGACTTTGCAATATTTGCAGCAATGTTACATGCATTGAGTATGCTGAAAATGATTGTTGTAAATAATGAAGTAATATAAAAATAAAGATCACTTTTCTGCTGTTTCGCTATTATAGTAATGAAAAGTCTGTGAGGAGGTGGTTATCCTATAAATTTGGGTTTTCGCTTTAAAATGTGTGCATTCAAGTCTATAACTTGCTTATGAACTCTCTGTGCCAAATTAAACATCTCTTTAAGATCTCTGTACACAATAAAAGGACAGATGACCTTACCATGTTTGGAAGTGTGTTGCAGTGTTAAATGTGTCTCATGGACTCTTTACCATTAAAAAGGTGTTTCTTCTGCGGATCTCATGAACATGCACTGAGGGCCTGTGGTCTATGACATATGTTTATATTTGTGTACAAATGGCTTAATCTCAAACCATTATTGAAGACTTTACTGAATACTTTAATATTCAACATTTACATATGTACCACATGCATTACAGTGTAAAAGCTACTCTATAGAACATTATTTCAGTGTGAAACATTTTTTAGACTTTCAATAGAGCAATAATCTACAAACACTGTAAGAAGTTGTGCAGCATTAGATCCATTTTTCAGCTATATTTAGTTTTTGAATTTTGATCCCTCTTCTTCATTCCTATTTTTTCCCAAAGCTGTTTTAACGGTGTATCAATTTTCTTGTTAAAGCTGGAAGACACATGTCTTAATTTGAAATAACTTGAAATGTCTTAATTTGAGTTAACTTGTCTTAACTCTGTGCATTTTTGGAACTTAATGTCTTTGGAGGAATGCTGCAATTATTATTATGTCACAATGGAAGTTGAGCATATCGTGCTGAAGTCTGGAACTTAGCCTGTCCAAATGTTGCATTGTTTCCAACTATGCTACCTTGTTTATGCATATAGTGGGAGAGTACAGTAAAGCACATTGCACCTATATGGCTAATGCCATCCTCTCAGGAACATTTAATTGATGGTTTTTCTGCAACATTTAAATATCACTGGTTAAAGGACTAGTACAGTTTTATCTCCATTCAGAGATTGTAATGATCAGTTTGATAGTTTTACTTCCAATACTTTCCATATTGCATATTTTAATATTTAATACTTTCATATTAATGTCAAATATTTTATTTTTCAATGGACCAAAATCCCATCCAAGATGCACCCTGCCTCACAGCCTTTTATTCAGGAATAGGCTTCAGACTGCTGTAACCCTGCACTGGACCAACATTTATGGATGGACTGATCGATGGATGGATAGATGGATAAATAAATGAAGAGACTTTTAAATGTTACTGGGCAAGAAAGAAGGTGCTCAAGTACTATACATCATAAAGCACACATCCCCACTAAATCATCTATCATTGACTCAGTAACTCATCCCTGCTGGATTGCTCTTTTATTCATTGATGCCTGTTTGCTAATTATTCACGACCACTGCTGTTGGGAACTAATGTCTGTACTGTTCTTTAAACTGTCATTAGAAAGTTTGTGGTGCAGTTTTTTTCTGGATGTAACGCAAAGCCTTCTTTCTGTTGCTTTTCACAGCTGAACCAGTCGATGTGTTAAAAGTATTAGAATTTCATAATTCTCCTGAAGGAGTGAGAAAAACTTCAGGGTTCTGCACGAACAGGAGAGCATCACCCCCAGATACAGCCTATAGAGTTGAAAAGCCTGCTGAAATCAGTGCACCGACCAAGCAACTCTTCCCAGGTAAAATGACCTCATTCTTGTGACCCTTTTTTCATATAAGGAGAAGAATTGTTTATTTACCTGCTTACTTGTTTGCTTAATTTAAAAGTTAACAGCAGTAGTATTTCTTTTATTGTAGTGCTTTACTAGTTCTGATCTATAAAGTTGGCAGAAAACGTAGAGTATACATATATGTTTTTTCTTTTTCCTTTCATGTTTCTCACATTGTCTTGAGTCGGGAGTTTGGGTAAATGTATCATCCTGGTTTACTTAATAAGATATATTTTTGTGGAAAATCCACAACCACACAGTCTTTTCTGAGATTTATCTTTGTTGCGGTATGAAACTGCGCATGTAATATAACTTAATAAGTATCTCATCTTTTTAATGTATTCCATACATCTACACCGCTGACTGCAAGTTTTGAGCATGTTTTTTCTGTAAGATAGTTGTTATTTTTACAGTAATCGTGCAAAGGAGTCAGAGTGGCTGTAGGGGTTATATTAAAAATGCCCAAATAAGAAGAGATTAAAGTAAAATAAGAAGGTTAATTAGATTTAAAAAAATATTTCAATACTAATATATTGCCTGTTTTAAAATGTATTATTTGATAGTATCTCCTACCTTCACTTAGCTGATTGGTTTATGCTTTATAAAGGATTTTTTCCCTAGAGTTCAAACTTTACAAGAAGAATGCAAAAATATTATTTTAAATATGAAAGAATGAGACAGAGTTTATTACTAAGAGCGAAGCCAAAATACATTTCCAGCTACTGTCCCACAAAAACTCTTTTGGTTGCATTTCACCAGAAGTTTTCCCGGAAGATTTCTCCATCCTCATGACTATCAGGCCAAAGGCAGGGATTCAGTCCTTCCTGCTCTCTGTCTACAACAAACAAGGAGTTCAGCAGTTGGGCATTGAGGTTGGCAGGTCTCCCATATTCTTGTTTGAGGATCAGCATGGAAAACCTACCCCAGAGGACTATCCCCTCTTTCGCACCCTCAACCTCGCAGATGGAAAGTAAGTGAAGGCAGCCTGCTCCCAATGCCCTTTCTCCTTCCTGATAACTTGAGCAAGTGAAATGTTGCTAACCAGTCATACTGCAGTTAATTATTAGTTATTTTTCTGCTCTCCTTCACTCCAGGTCTGTAGCCTCTACAGATCCTTCATATATTTTGTTAAATGAGAATAAAACTGCACAAAGAACTCTTTGGATGACATAGGTCCCATTATGTTTGGTATAAACTAAATAGAGTATTCAACAGAAAGAAAACCATATCACTAGTCAAACATGGTGGTGGCAGTGTGATAATATGGGGATGCTTTGCTACTTCAGGAACTGGATGACCAGAAGATTCTTAAAATGTCTGGTCACCTGTTTGGAAGCTGAAGCATAACTGGGTTATGCAGCAAGACAAAAGCAGCTCTACATCTACATGGCTAAAAAGAAACAAAGTTCTTGAGTGGCCTTGTCAAAGTCCTGATTTGAACTTAACAGAAGTTCTATGGCAGGACATGAAACAAGCAGTTAATGCTTGAAAATCTACCGCTCTGTCTGAATTAAATTAGTTATGTAGAAAACAGGCTAAAATTGGGCTAAAATTGCACAACAACTATGTGAAAGACTGATCAAATTTTAAGTGTTTAATTGAAATTATTGCTGCTAAAGATGGTGCAACTACTGTATTTAGTAAGTTTGAGGGGCATATACTTTTTTCAAATAGTTAATATGGGTGTGGGATAACTTTGTTCTTTAAATAAAAGAAATTGCCAGAAGAAACCATTCAGTGTGACAAATGTCCAGGAACAGATAAAATCACGATGAGAGCTAATAATTCTTCATAAGACAGAATAATTGCATATACTGCTGTACAAGTTGTAGATTATCTTACTTGCATCATACTGATATACCTCTGTTAAGTTGCTTTCGGCAAAAATTTAGTTAGATGAGTAATGTTATGAAATTAAACTATTTTGATTTAGTACTATTTTGTCTTACAAAATAGTCATGAGGTAATTGTTACCTCAAGAAATGTATTCGTACATTTCATAGTTGTAGCGGTTTTCAGGGGTGGGTAGAGTAGCAAAAAATACAAAGCTGAAGTAGTTTTGCTGAGATATACAGTATTTCATTTGATATTTGACATTTAACTGAGTAAAAGGTAATTGAATATAATCAAAAAAAAACTATTCATGTACCAAAGTTGGAAGTAAAGTCAGACAGAGCTCTTTGTGGTTCTGCACCAGTTCCAGTTATAACAGCTACAATATACCGTTTTAACTCATAGAAAAATAATGACATTGTTTCAATTAAATCTGCTGGGTTAACGAAATTAGATATTATCTTTTCCTTTTTTCTCAGTTGTACTATCACTTTTATAGAATGGACTAATAAATTATTGCAGAGCAAAATTCAGCTATAGATTCTGCTTTGTGAAGAGTAGACAGCTGACAGTAGTGAAGTCTTACTGTTGGGTTTGTCATATAAGAGACTGCTGAATTTAGAACATTAATAAGAAAATGTTAAAATAACAAGAAGATCCCTACTCACTATGTGTGGTATGTTCTCTTCCTTGTGTTTGTGTGGGTTTCTTCCAGGCACTCTAGTTTCTATCCACAATCCAAAGATATGCTTCAAGAGAACTGATGACCCTAAAACTGCTCATAATGTGTGTGTACGTGATAAAGAGCTGTGGTGTAACGTCTGTAGGGTTGTTTAGTGTGGAGGAGTGTATCTGGTATAGTGGTTTGCCTTGGACAAAGGTGTCAGCTAACTACTTTGTAGCAATGATTGTATGCTGCTTTGTAGAAAAGCATCTGTTAAATGAATAAATGTAATGTTATGTGACACAAATGTAATGGCATTATTTACCATTTTATCCTGGCCAGGGTCACAATGGTCTGGAATCTGTCCTGGAATCATTTGACACTAGGCTATTAAACCCCTGGATGGGACTCTAGACAATAACAGGGCTAAAGAAATATAATTAAGTAAAAATAAGAGAATAAATGTAAAGTCTTAATACCCAACTCTGCTGATAAGAAAATCATGTCAGTGAACGTGGTCATAACACTGCTAACACACAGCTAAGTTCATGCCCACAGCACAGCGCATGCTTATGACAAAGGCCTGCAGTCTAAACTAAAATGATCTAATTAGAGGATTTTTAGCTTTTGTTGTCTGGCTGAATTCCAATACAGGGCACTGGCTGAGGCCCTTCTGGGGTCTCCTGTTCTTTGTGTCCAGCTTGTGAACTTCATACACTTCTGTGAATGGCACAGATTCATGACTTGTCATCGATGAGCAAGTGTTTTGCTGTTGTTCTTTATTTTATTGCTTCTGACGTCTGTTTACTAGTGTAGACCTTATGGGCAGCAATCACAAACATATTAGCATAATATTAATAGCATACAAATACTTTTTTATTTAATTCTACTGTTTTTAATTTATAATGAAAAAAAATTAATTTCAAAGTTTAATAAGCAAAACAATCTTTAATAAATTGAGACAAATTCAGACACATGATTTATGATGATTTATTTTTCAACATATTAGAAATTTAGAAAGATTAGCATATAAGAATAAGTTTTGTCTCTGGTCACAGATTATGACAAGGTTATAGCATATATTTTGAATGCACATAGCACAATGACCTTTAATTGTTTTTCTTAATATTACAAATATTTCACACTGTACAAATATAGTCCCACTGCTATAATAAGCAAACAAAATACTATTATTAAGCTTTGCAAGGATTTTTTAAGGTATTCCTATTGTGAAGTATTTTCAGAGTACTAATTTCAGTATGTCATAGCCCTTTGCTCTTCTTTTGTTTCTCAATAATCTCAGCAATTGTCTTCTCAACAAGAGCTTCTTTAACTGCATAAATGCCCTGGTTTTCCTACTTTATAGGAAAGCTATAAATGTTAAGTGTCATGGTCTCAGCATTTTACTATTTAAGAGGTTTCAGTGTCATTTATTAATCCTGAAAAATCTGAAGTATCTCAGTTAGCACCTGTCAACGTCATGCTTGTCCTTTTCTGAGTCAACATTTCATCTGATTTCTATGTCCTTCCTTGTCTTTGCAATGTGCACTTGCCCTGTCTTAGTGTAAGCCACAGGGATTTAGCGCTTTTTAATGAGTTTAAGCTATTGTTTCTAGGGGTAGTATTTAGTAGTAGGAGTGAAAAATGTCCCTGGCTAGAATTTTGTGTTCTGAACCCTGTTTTCCATAGCTTGGAAGGTGTTTGTCACATGTCTGCTGTTCAATAGCTCTTGCTAAGTCATAATTTGAACCAGGAAATGTTCACCTGCATTCTGTCCCTTTGCTCACTGTGCCTTTTTTAAACAGGTGGCACCGGGTGGCCATCAGTGTCCAGAAGAAGGAGGTCACCATCATTGTTGACTGTAAAAAAAAAATCACAAAAGCACTCAAAAGAAGTGACCACGCAAGCATCGATACAGATGGCATCACTGTGTTTGGTACCCGGATTCTAGATGAAGAAGTCTTTGAGGTAACACAAAATGACATTCACCTCTTTTGTTTGAAAGTAAACGATAAAACTACTTCTGCTACTAATGATAATAATAGTCAGTGTGAATTTGGCAACTATTGGCCTAAATGTCTGTTTGTACTTGTCACTACTCAGCAGCTGTTTCTATACCAGCTAAGTGTAACTGGTTCAGGTTTCCACATGATGAGCTGACTGATGACTTATGCATTCCCTTCTTTTATTCACTATATCTCAAATCTACATCACTACCAGCATCATACTACTTTATAAGCATAAGCGCTTTTAGTCACTCTAGGGGGTACTTGTTTGGAGGTTTACCTGGTTGACTGGACTTTTCTTCCTCTTTCATTATTTGGTAGAATTAATGGTATCAAGGGGAATATTTTATGTTACTTCCTATATCTGTTTCTAAATCTACCCTGCTGCTTACCGAATAAATTGTTAAACAGATTAGATACCTTTGCCTGTAATTTAATTGGAACAATTAGAAGCATTTTACACCTTTTAACAAGTGTTGGCACTAATTCACACAATGCTCTGAGAGAAATATGTGGGAACACGACTTTGGCAGGTTTTTCTGTGAATGATCATAAATGGTCAACTGTATGTGCAAAAGTCTACCCTGTCTGCACTTCCCTATACATCCAGGAGCAAAACGTCAAGCTCATTAACAGAATTTATGTTTCCCCAGTGGTTCTCCATAGGATGTTTTCTGGTACATTACTGCTGTGTTTTAAATTTAAAGTCACAACTTTATTAGGGACTCATGGGATGGTTTACCAGATAGCGAAGCATGAAGGGTGTTTGTTTATATAGCCAGCAAAACTGTATGGGCTGGTGGTTTAGCGATTCATAAATTAGAAGGAGGCTTTGCAGTTAAGCCTGTGAATATGTGCTTCAGAGCTGCATAGGTTGCCAGTGTAGAATAATATAGTAAGATTTGATAGGGATTAAGGATACATGTAAACAATGAGTAGTAGATATAACAGTTAAGGAATGATGATGGATAGTTTATGGATATGTGCACTGCCTTAGTTGATTTTATCTGTTGACATTTTTTACATCACTAATAAATATAAATTTTAAAATAAAATTAAATTCCTTGCAACATTACAGGGCAAAAATATACACTAGTTTAATTGATGATGCACCCAAGTGAATTTTTCTCACAGCCAGGCTATACATATAAAACAAATTTATAAGCAAACATTGCAAAATATACAGAGAATTTGAAGCAACAGTTTATCCAACTGTAATGACAAGGGCCTTAAATATGTTTAGCAATTTACTATTTACATCTCTCCAAAACGTACACTAATATTAACCTTTTAATCTTGGTGCATTTATTTTTAGGCTTAATGTTTTTCTTGTATTTTACCTGCTGTAATTGTTATACTGTCTGTCACCTTTAGATGTTGGATGGAGGAAGTTTTTAATACTACAAAAGCAAGCAAAAGAATTTACTACAAAATTGAACAATGATTTCCAAGGCAAAGTAATGTTAGCTACCTGATGTTACTTGACATAGCCATGAGGAATTTGGAACAAATACAAAAGGCCTATTAAATGTTTGCCTCTGTGGTCAGAAATGTCTCAGCTGACCGAAGCTTCCTCAAACTGATCAACATTTCCCAGATGTCAAAGCTCTATAAGGATGTGTGTAGAACTGTGAACATTTCTTTAGGACTGTGTGTCAAAGAATTGGGATGTAGGGGCTGCCAACATGCAGACAGTCTTTGAAATAGACAAGCCATTCGCCACTGGAATTTACCCTTAGCAGTCAGTTTTACAGTCCTGAGCATCTATTTCCTGGCCATCTCTACCTTGTCATTAAAATCACTCAAGTCTCTGTCTCATCTGTTCTGGACTCTTAAGTTCCTACTTAGATAGAACATAGGCAGAATGATAATTTTCTAAGAACACCACAATAATAATAAGTCCATATCTGTGCTTATATTTAAATTTTCATTATCACAAATGTATCCATATCAGAGATGGAAGGAAGGAAGTACAATTTAATGCTCAGAGCTAAAGAAAAACAGCATTTTTTCATTTTTGGACAAATTTCTGTAACTATGGATCTGAAATGCATTAGATAATGTGATCCTTTTCTGCTAAAGTTGCTGCCTCAACACACTTTTCTTTCTATTTAAAGGAAGCCTTGTAGAGTAGGGGGCTAATGTGTAAACATAAACTGGAGAAACACATTTTGTTTATTCTTTTATAAAAGTACAGAACATTTGTTTTCCAGTTATTACATCCTGAACATTTTATCCAAGTTGATTCTTTATTCAAAGTTAATGATCACTTTAAAAACACAAGTAATATCAATTAGGATACTACAGTATGTTTCATTCTTCTACCTTTTTTTTATATTTCCTCCATTGGGAACATAGAAAAGGCACAACTGGTGTTGCAGACACACTGAGCATTTCTCATAGAACACATCATATATTCTGTGGCATGCGGCATTTTAATACTGGCAGATGCACTATATCTTTCATTATTTCACTAATCAAAACGCTTATCATTTACGACTTTTTGGAAGCCATCTGTTTTCTATTTTGATGTAGTAAACATTCTTAGAAGTCTGTTGTGTCAACAATTATTTTTATATTTAAATGGGACTTCAAAGTCATAATTTTTAATTAGTGATCCTTTCTAACTGTTTTCATTTGCATTAGAATGTTATTTGTGACAAATGCTGAAAAGAACTTTCACATGTGGCATCGAGCATAAAAAAATCTTTTTTTCCCCTCATAAATATTCAATATAAGTATTGTGATAGGATAATTTTTCCTTTATGTTTTTTCATTTACTTTTTACCAGTGCTACAGCTAATTAACAGTTAGCTTTTTTGAAAAAAGTGTTAATTCTGTATACTTATTTTTTAATATTGGTAAATAATTGCCAAGTGTTGCTGGTGCAGGGCATGCAATAAATTTAAACAATAATTTAAATTTTACCTTTACCTTTCACACATTTAAATATATTAAATACCAGAGAGGTCAGTATTTGCATATTCCTTATCTAGTGCTGAGGAATTAGTGCAGAGAGCGGGCATAGTCTTTGGTATCCTTTCATCTTGGTATGTCTCTCAGGAGCCAATCCAGTTATTTGTCAGAATATGGCAATAAACATCAGCAGAGCTTTGCAGTTGGTATCAGCAGATACTTTATAGATTCTTCAGAAAGCAAGTCTGGGAAGTGCACCATCTTTTAAAACAAATCCCACCAGATGTGTAGGCAACATCTTGGAGTGATTTGAAGCGACAGTTTGTTCTCAGTAAGCAGCCAGGCCGGAAACGAAGAGTCAGCAGGGGCCACTGGTTTGTATGAAAGAAAAGTCCAGATCACAGTATGTGGTCCCATCAGGCTTTCAGATGATTCATATGTGTAGGTTACCTTCACTGGGATCCTTGCACCTCTTCCCTTTTGGAAAGATGGTGTGCTTTCTATGGGTAGATGTGACAAGGGCATGACACTTGAAATGTGGCAAATGCGTACTGTATGTCAGCATTTTTATTTCAGAATTCAAAAGTATTTTGAATTCATTTCAGCAAGGTTAGAGAAGAAAGCACAAATGAATCATTTTAAAACATCCAAAATGAAACAAAGAAAAGGTATTAAGTCTGTTCTGGACCAAAGATGTTTGTATGGTAAGTTAGCCACTGTCCAGAAAGGAGCATTAATACTATAAATGCACATAGTCTGTCAATCATTTTTATTGTCTTTGTCTGCAGTGGCCAAAAGCAAACTGAGCAGTCTGAATGTTTTGCTGTTCCACAAGCTTATAGTATTTGATCATAAGAGAACATGAAGGCCTGTTTATGACCAGCAGAGCTGTGTGGTCTGTATTTATGGGGTGGGCCTGTGAGATGGTTGGCATGTGACATGGAGTAGGTAGACATCAAAGCGTGTCTCCTTTTGTCTTATTTTGGAACCGTCATTGATTTTTTTTCTCCACCAGCTCTGTAATTAAACATAATCTGAATGGAAACAAAGGGAACAGATTTGTCCTGTCAAGGAATTAAGGATGAAACAATCCTAGTGAAAGAGTCATACAGTCTTTAAATAACCAAGCAATAAATGACGCTTTGAAAAATATCTTTTCGTGTTTTCAGTTTACTGTTTAATAAGGTAAATAATCAGTCAAGCAACAGTCTAATAGAACTGGGCATTTTGACTAACAAATGCTGTACATGATTTATTATGAGCAATTTTATCAATTTTTCAATTGAAAAAAGGAATAATTTGCCTGACACATTTTTTTCTTTTCTATTTCCTTGTGCTTTAAATACAAAATTAAGGTCATCAAGTTAATTCATTTCTGCTGTCCACCACCACTGCTGGTAGCTACTGTACTTTTCTAAGTGAGGGTTGCAGTAGTCTGGATGCCTGACACACAAGTGCAAGGCTGGCCAAGGGTACATCTTGGACTATCCACCACAGGCAAATGACACTCAGTCACACATATACTACAGGAAAATCCAAGTAATCAATTTTAAGTCACCTGTCTTCCCAAAAACACATGTCTTTAGGTTGTGGGAGGGTACCCATGCAAACCTAAGAACATACAGGCTGCACATAGACTGAACCAGATTTGAATTCAAATAGCCAAGGCACCATGAAGCAGGAGTGCCTCCATGCCGCCCTTCAAAAAAGTACTAATCTTTGATTTTTTATTTTGATTTTATGTCTTATTTTCATGAATTTATTTTTGGTTACAATCTTGTGGTTTTCTTTCATTTTTCCATTGACCACTGGAGGTCACATTATCTTTGTGATGCATAGTTCATCCATGGAGAAATTTGTTCTACGTATTTATATGAAGATTACTTGGATCATACATAAGACAACATTTTTAATCACATCCTGGAAGTGATTCAGTGATTAACAAATGGCTACAGTATCTGTTGGTCTGCAGACCTGCAGCTCTCATGCATGGATTAATGAAAAATGACCCCATCCAAGGTTGAATGCTTGCAGGAGGTGTACGAGTGACGGATGAGGTAATGCACGTCAACTTAGCTCAGCCATGGGTTTGATCTCCCTAATTT
Source organism: Heterotis niloticus (assembly GCA_018136845.1). Classification (NCBI taxonomy): domain Eukaryota; kingdom Metazoa; phylum Chordata; class Actinopteri; order Osteoglossiformes; family Osteoglossidae; genus Heterotis; species Heterotis niloticus. The sequence goes on from CM030905.1 coordinate 12,677,946, forward strand.
TTTGATAACTGGACACAGACTTAGCTGCAGTTTTAATGCCCAGCCTGGCTACTGGGCTGGCCATTGACTTTCATGGTCCACTAAGTGCATAAAACTTTATTCACTTACAAGTAATGGACTGAGCTGTGTTTTACACTGACAATGGTATTTGTGCAGTGTACTATAAATCGCAATTGGGCAAGGCCATTCAACCATACCATCTGAAAGTAAGCACGACAGGAAGTCCGAGTTGGACCTGATGTGCCTTATTTAGCATTCCAGAGAACCTGGCTGCTTTTATTTGACCCTGTCAGGAGGTTGCAGCACCAGTGTTTATGATTCGGCTCCTCAGAGAGCTTCGAACAAGTTCATGCCTGCTGTCTTCCTCCTGCTCTTCACCCTGAAGGTGTTCACCTGCCTTTCAAAGTTAAGTGGTCTTTTAGAGCACAAACAAGAGTATAACAAGAAAAGGCAGTTCATTCAAATTTCCTGGGGGTGGCTTTGTTCTGTTTTGTTTTCCTGCCAAAAGTTCAACCATAGAAGACTTTCAGTAGTCTGTAAAGTTTGCATCCCGGAAATGTGTATTTAAAACGCTGGTGCTGCAATGGTTTTCCAGAAAGTGTTGTTGGCTTGGATTTATTTTTATAGCTACATAGTTTTTAGGGTTTAGCTAGGATTATGGAAACACATAATGTTTCAGTACCCATGTTAGTGCATATGTAGTTAAGTGTTATATCTATGTAAGAAATTCTGGTTTTTATTCTTTATGATGTATAACTTATTGTCTGGTAATAATTCACCTTTTTAAATACTTCAAGATGTTCTAAGTTCCCAGTGTGCCTTGAGGTGAGCTTAGAGAAAAAATCAAGGGGTAAGGTTTTAACCACTTGATCTTTAAAATAGAAGCAGCCTGGAATTAATGTCTCTCAAACTGTAGCACAATGCACAGAAAAACAAGGTATTTAACTATTTTTCTGACACAAATACACTGTGCTGGGAAAATTTACTAGCCATGTAAATTAGAAGACTCCCCAAAGACACTTATAAAGAAGCACATCTGATTTCAGCTGTGTGCATTCTTTACTATTTACCCTTAATTTATTCACTTTGTAATTTACAGCATTATGTATAGCATATAATTTTTGGGCAAAAATGTCCTTTGGTTCAATGTCATGTTTATTACATCTCGTAAATGCATAAGTAAGAGTAGCTAAAAAAACCTGTTTTGCTTATCAAATGGACAATTTATATTGAACCTTTTCTGTAGTGCTTTGAAATTTTGATTTACCACTAGCTTCACTCTGAACTTAAAAATAAACCAGAAAAATAAAGATAAAGCAGAAACTGATAAACTACGAAGTGACGGAAGTATTGTTTTAACTGTTGTACAACTTATTCCACTAACAAAGAAATAAATTAGAAAAACTGCTGATGTAGGTTTTCTGCTGATTTCTAGGGTGACATCCAGCAGCTACTGATCAGTCCTGACCCCAGAGCTGCTGATGACTACTGTGAGCACTATAGTCCAGACTGTGAGACCCCCCAGCATAACCTCCCTCAGGCACAAGAGCCATTGGAAGAGGTGAGTAGCTGTGCCCATGTGTGTTACATACCACAAGGACATTAACAATACTGCCATATTTTATTCAACATTAAAATTTCAGCCATTACCACCTGGACTGGAGTGAAATTCCTTGAACCAACTTGGGCCTCCTTATTGTCCTATGAAATTAAAAACTTTTGCCAAGTTACACATCAGTGAAGGAAATGTGATTTTGCATATTGTGGGCTTTCCATGTAGCTGACTCTATGTGCAAAGAATAGAAACTAAAAATGAGTCACTTTAAACTTTTAATTTTAAAGCATTTAAAACATTTAAGCTCAAACGTTTATATAACAGAAAAAAGTTAAATTTAAGTTAAATTGTGTGGGACAGCTGTATGAACACAACCTTCTTCAGATGCACAGATCATTAGAAAACCCTCATAACAGTGGGCTCTGACATAAAAAGGCTTCCAATTCAGTTGTCAAGTGACAAAAGGATGTACAACAGAGCTTAATGTTTAGGGTTTAGTTTCCATAAAGGTTACTTCATCATGTTTTAGCATGTGGACTAATAAGTGCTATTATATGCAAGGACACTGAGGTATTTAAGAATTGTCTGCAGAGTTATGTTATCAATCAATATTTGCCCTTTTCCCACTTGGTCCATGATGTAAAGCTTCATAAATCTGGTTTCTACTGTGGACTTACAGTATATTTTATACAGCCTCATGGAGGAAAGTTAACAAATCAGTAAATGAGTTCTTATATTAGCTCCACAACTGTATTGTGACAAACATTCATCCACCACTGATGGACTGAGCAATATCCTTTAACTATAATGTGTTCCAGTCTGGAAATTCACTATTCTACATGTCTGAAGCAAATGCAGTACACAGGGCATATTTTTTAGACACTGATACAGGTTTGTTTTGAATAGAATTATCAGATAAGTTGCTTTCATAATATTCAGAATATACATTTCACTTGTTCACTGGCAAAGCTTAGGAAAGCAGGAGTAGTGATGTCACACACAGAATGTACATAAAAACTGTGCCTGACATTTTTTATGCACACACACACACACACACACACACACACACACACACACACACACACTGAAAGGTAATAAAGTTTGGTAGCATTAATTTATTACTATCTGCACATCACTTTGGCTAGCATTTACATTGCTGTCAGTTCCATCTGCATGTTTGAACACAGAAGCATATTTTGTTTATTTTCCTTTCCACACTTGAATATAACTGACATGCGTGCCACTCTCTGTGGTGTTCACCTGTCTAAGGGCACTAACAATTCTTATATAGTAAATACAACCACTTGAATAGTAAAACAGTTTTCTTACTGTTTAGTCAAAAACCACTACAAGTTTTTGACTCAAAAAGTACAATGTAATTCATCTAATCTTAAAAATGTTTGAATCCCTGACTGAATTCAAAAATAAGTATGTGCTTCAGAAACTTTATATTTTATATTTACCTCTATTATATAATGTATCATTACAGCTACTGTAACTCATTAAGTTTGTTGAAAAGCAGTCTAATGAAGACAGTGCTTTGGTTAATTACAATTAAGATGTGCTCCTGTAACAATTTCTCTGTCAAATATGAAGCTCTAATGCAAAAAATCTTTCAACTTATTTATATAATATGTGTATATATGGACATATTATATTAACTTTTCTGGAAAAGGATGCCTTTTCGTTGACATTTTGCTTGTTCTAACATTCTTATGGCTTGTCATCCTTTGCCCTTTCAATGCAGTATACTACTGATGGCTTACAATACAGTGAATTTTATGAATACATTGAAGGAGATGTAACACAGACTGCCCCAACAGGAGAGAACTACTCAGAACAACAGGTAAAAGCAAACAGATCCAAAAAAACCAAATCATCATGGTGTGATGTGACTTTCACCAGAATTCCCTGGCCTATGTCCAAAACCCTTGTTTTTGTTATGAAATGCTTACCTTTATTTATTTAGAGGACACTCTCCAAAGCATCTTACAGTGTTTTACCCATTTGTACTGCTGAGTAATTTGTCACTGTATCAGTTCAGGGTGAGTACCCTGTTTAGGACATTACAGCAAAAGGTGGGATTTTGACCCCAAAGGTGAAAGCCCTAACCATTATACAACCCGCTGCTTTGACTTGTATGTTACTTTGGATAAAAAACATCTGCTTAATTGATAACACAAATGTAAAGCTAAATGCTAAAAGCTTTACATGCATTTAAAAGCTAAATGTCTGTCAAAGCATGCGTGGCATCATGGAGAAGATTGTCATCATGCATCATCTCTATGTAACCATCCACCTTTTCTCATACTGAGCTATGTGTGGGACAACATTCCTGAACATCCAACTGGCCCTGCTTCTTTGTCATCTCCCCTTATAGGTTTTCCCCATGTCTTCAAACTATGCCCATGTCTTCTCCAGATATCCTGTAGTTTCTTCAACATATGGACATTTTCACAGATCTTAAGCAAAGTCATTGAAGTTCACAATATAAAGCATGGATCTTTATTTTGAATAGTTTTGAATTAGTAACACCAGCAAGGACAACTGTCAGTGTGCACTTTAGCGGTAACAATGACCAGCTAAACTATGCATACATTCCCTTGTGAATGACTGTAAGGATATCTTTTGAAAGAGCACATTGTTTAAATGACTATCAGATGCCATTAGTGCAGTTCTGTAAAATGTTGCATAGATGTTGCATAGAAGCACATCAAAATTGTGTAACATTTGTAATTTGTTTTTGAAATCCCCTCTTAATGTGAACTCATTAATAGAACATAAAATTAAAAATTATTTCGGTGGTAAAATTTCTGATGCATTCCTGTGCCCCAAAATTGATACCAATTTGTGGTAAAAGATCAGAATCACATTAAAGTAAGCACAATTACTTCAGCAGTTACCATTAGTTATAACATAACATAATAATGTAGTTTCCCGTCAGTAATTACTTTATAATCTGTCTGTCTGTATTGCTACAAAAGCTCAGAAACAAAACATATATGCATATGATGTTATGTAAATATTTATTTGTTAATTCAGCATGTGCAAAAAACAACATTAAAGACAAAAGTAACCAATGAGAACAAAGCAAATGATTTCACGGTGAACTAAACTATTTGACATGGTTTGGATAGTCCAAATCGGGGTTTGTGGTTAAAGACATTATAACAAGTGAACATTACAAATAAGGTATAATGGACTGAGAACTTAACACAGCACAAGTCAGACTATAGAAGACTAATAAGACTGCTTGGTGCTGCTAGCCTTGTGTCACACAGCTGCTACTAGGAGTGAGGAATACATATTTGATTGGTGTAAATACATACAGTAGAAATGCCCAAGTCAAAATAGTGGTTTTAAATTAAACTTCATGAAAAGTTATATTCTCGGAAACTGAATGGCAGCATCTCCATCTTCCGTACCATTTTGCCTATTTTCCGTACCATTTTGCCTATTTATTTATTTATTTATTTATTTACTTATTTACTTATTTATCTATTTACTGCTTGTTTCTGTCTCTATTCTTCTTAGTGTTTGGATATGTGTTTGCTTCATTTTCCATTATAGATTGTTCGCACAGTCATCCTGGTTCAGATCGGTGCACATTTCAACACATGGTACACAACCATGTGCTTGACAAATAAACTCTTTTGACTCTTTGACTCTTTGACTCCATCTATGACTGTATTGTTTTTTTCTGTATTAACTCAGACTTTTTCTTTTTTGTAATATTTCTTTTTTCTTTCCGTGTGACATGAATCCAGCTGAACAATGTAGATGGAGAGCACCATACTGAAAGCGAGTTTGACTACAAAACAGTGCCTGGTACACAGACTCAGTTTCCTACTGACTCAGCTAGACAAAACGAGGTGAATATGAGACCTTTTTTAAGTCTCGGTTGCATGCAAACCAAATAAAACCTTCCTTTGAACCATGAAAATTGGGATATAATGATTGCTTTCAGTTTAGCAGTATTTTCAGAATCATATGCTTGTTCTCGAAAGGAGGTAGAACAATGTAATGAATGTTTTCTCACTTACTGAATCTGCTTGCTCTTCATGTAGTCTGCTGTTCATTCAATCTTACATTTGTTGAGGACATTTAATGGGGTAACTGTTCATCTCAAATGCAAATTAAGCTTTTATTAAGAATTTTGTTTTTAACTTAATGATAGGTGGCATTACATCCTTGTGCTGTATTTATGTTCATTATTTGTGAAAATTTTACAAGGAACCAACACTCAAACTTTAAATTAAAATCTTACATAGCACTTAAATGTCTTCATGAAATATTTCCTGTAATTATTTTAACTGTATGTACTGTATATATAACCACAGAAAGGAAGTACCGTGTTTATTTCAGCTGTCGTAGTTTCTTCTTTTATGATTCAAAAGTAAGATCAAAGCATTCTAAAAAGACCACAAATCCATATTTATGCAGTATTCAGTGGCACAGCTCAGCAGCTATAACAGAACAAGTAAAACTGAAGAGCCAGTTGTTCTAAGGGGCCTGATTCAGTACAGAGCTGGGCAGCAGACAGGCTCACACTGTGTTAGTTTTGGCCCCATCTTTAGCTTCAGGTTAAGCCAGTAAAATTTTTGTGTTTGCCCTGTGTAGCCTACATTGTACTGTACCTGTATGCAGCATTATAATAATATTTAGTATTTAACAATAAGTTTCTATTTTAAATTTCTCATATCAAGATTTTACTACAATAGATATATGCATGCATAGTACTTATTATTACGGCTATACATAATGGGAGCCACATTTCTCTTGTTCATATAATCATACTTTTCATATAATTTACATTTTTGTTGTGTGCAGCACATGATTTGCGGAAACTGGCAACAGTAGACATACAATCACACAAATATACATTTTTATATTTTATTGTATGTCTACTGTTTATACAATAGTAAAGACTGAAAATTATAATTATTATCATTCGTAATTTGGAAATTACAATTAAGAACAGCTCCTTTCATGTCTGGTGGGGAGTCGGCATTTTTTGTTCACCATGTGAGCCACAACAAGAAAAATACCTGTGGCCCTTTTGGAAATGTAAAAAAAACATCCTAAGTTTTAAGTGTTTTAGGTGTAATTTTAGGAAAGTAGCAGGCAGTGTAGTTGCTGCCTTGTAGCTAAAGGACCCAGATCTGAATCACACTCCCTGCTGTAGTACTTTGAGCAGGGTACTTGCACTAATTTAGTACATCAAAAATTACACAGCTTTATAAAGGTTTAAAAAGCTTTGAGTCACTTTGGCAAAATGTAATTTGTCCAACAAATTAGATCCACTGAGTTCTGAACCAGAGCAAAATTATCCAAGTGATTATCACTTATATCAGTCAGGAAATGTATAAATTACAGACTTTAGTAGAAACTTGTCATTAATTTAACAGCTCATCTGTGGGTGGCAAGATGTGGGAGGTTGGATGTATCTTAGTTTTCAACATACCTTTAACATCCATGATAGTTATTTTTTTATTAAACACATTATTTAATGTGCTGCATTATTGCCTGCATTTCTATGGTCAGTTTCTTTTTCTTTGCACTGATGCTGTTGATGCGTGCTATATATTTTAAATGTTTATTAATTATTGTAATCAAGCAGCTTTTTGCACAGTTTATTTTTCATATGCATATACTAACTAATATTTTACACTTAGCATTCATTCTGTGAGAGAAGAGTGCTCTATAAAAGTAAATATTTTACTTATTAACTGAATAATAAATATGTATTACTAAGTCGCTGTGATATTTTAAATTGATTAAAAAAGTCAGTAATAAGTAAAATGTGTTCTTAGCTATTGTCATTCACTTGTTAAATTTTCAAGTTTCAGGAATATTTTAAAGTACAAAGGTTTAGAAACAGATTTGTTTGACAAAAACACTTCATTGGCTTATTTGGCTAAACTGTGTTTTGGTCTTATTAGTAACACTGCATTTTAGTTTTGTGCGCACCTGTTATTTTGCACTTGCTCTGCATTGCTTTAGAATGGAAATGCAGTAGAATATGCTTTGGCAGCTTAACTAACACTTATTTCCTTTTTGCTGCTCAATACTTTGCCTCAATGCTTGCAAAGGCTGTTGAAGAGGAAATTGTTGGTGATGTTACTGGAGTGGACCAAATTGCTGTGGAGCCCACTGTTGCCATGGAGATGATAGAGACCTCAGACAAGCCTGACCCAGGAGCCAATACATATGACTTTAAGGACTATGATCTAAAGGAGTATGATTCAAGCAAGTTTGATGACGATAAATCATATGAGTATGGGTTGTATGATGAGTTTGGCACAAACAAGGCTAAGCCAACTGTGTCCACTTACGAGGATGAGTTTGGGCCAGGACTTCCTGCGGAGAATGATGTCACAGAAAGTCAGGTGAGTACCTGTTTAGCCCTATTAATCAAGTGACCAGCTGCTTAGATGGATGCTCAGAGTCACACTGTTTTGCATCTAATATTTTCTACTGTTTTTAATCTACCTTTGATCTTTTTTACTTAATAAAATTCCTTCTTACCTTTATTGCCAGTAATGTTAAATGGTGTTTGCACAAGCATAAAACAAATGCCTAACTACTTGTTTTTAAAATACACGGTGCTGTGAAGTGTTTATCCCCACGAAATCTATTTTTTCGGTTTTGATGTTAAATTTGGTTATACATTCTGATCCGGTCTAATATTGTATCATTGTTTTGAGTTGGGATGAAGGTTATGGTTATCCTGAGAAAAGTTTGTCTCACTTCCCTCACAATTACACATGTGGACATAATAGATGCTTTAATAACTGAAAACAGGCTGAACGCTAAACTTTTTTAGACCTATTTGTTAAGGAAAGATATGATTTACTGTTTAGGCTGACAGTTTGTTTCATAAAAATGTTGCATACAAAGTTGGAGCATTTCAGACACAGAGTGGAGATGCATCATATGATGCAGTAATTTTGTAATAAAATATATTTTTATCCAATGTTTTTTTTTTTATTTTACATTATTAAAATTTATTTATTGATATAACTACTAAAATTTGGCATCCACAAATTTCAGCCCACAGGTTTGTCCTGATAGTAGGTATGAAAAATTAATTTCTGGACCCATTCAAGGGGATAATTAAAGTCAGCTGTGGAGAGTCAGTCCTGAACAATACAATTTTCAGCTACATTAACTCTTACCAGCAGTAGTCATGTTCAGTAAACAGATTCACAGAGGGCACATCGTGACAGTGTTCAAAAGGAGATTCTGACAACCACTAGAGAGAAGTTGCTGAAGCAAATCAGATATCTGCGTAGTCAACAATCGGCTTTTATTATTATTAAATGTTGCTGAAAAAGATAAGTACACTTTTTAAGGATTTCCTCTCTCCCGTGCATCCATATGTACGTACAGATTAAGATGACGTAAACTCAAACACATTCACAGCTTTCAGGTTTCCACTATCCGTGTCAGAATGTTGAGCTGTATTTCAGCTGGCACTTCCAGAAACCCATTCTAACAGTCTCCTCTCTTGGCTTGCGGTCTGTGATAAGGAACCAGATGTTTAAGCAAAAACACCCCCCTCACCCCTCCCCACCCCATATAACCTCCAAGCGAAAGAAGGAGAAAAACAGTCAATTGACCTTAGGTTCACAAGTTGGCGTGTTGTTTTGGAAGCAGATCACTCCAGAAGAGCCAAATGAATCAGTTGTGCAACCCAGAAGGTCTTTTCATTTATACCTCAAAAACTAATAAATACTACCAATGAAAAAAATGTGGACTGGCTACACCCCTTCCTTACACCTTGTCCCAACACATTCTTTACCTACAATATATGTATATTAAAAAAAAACAGACTCTCTGGAGATGTCAGTTTCAGGGCCATCATTATTGTGCCTCTCCTTTGATAATTTTATGAGAGTCTGAGAGGCATTTTGTGAATGGAACAGGACAGTTACACTCTATTTGTAAGAATAATATTCCTTGCCTTTCATTTTCTTACTATATCTGTCATTTTCCTTGTTTTTGAATAAAAGCTTTCATTCAATGATAGAAAAATTTGACATAAGTAACATAACTCATTTGTAAGGAGAAGCCCTGAATTGGGCTGTGTTTATGTGTTATGCACTGTATATCCATGTCCAGGGTTCTGCATAGTTTCAAGTTTTATTAGTTTATTCGCCGGCATAGACAGTTGGGTCTTTAGATGTAATAACAGAGTTATGTAGTTGTAGAGGTATTTCTGTCTTTTTCTGCATGTCTTATAGAACTGGTGTTGTTTTGCATGACATACAATGTTAATTCATTATGATTAATATTTAATGTTGTTCTCAGTTGTTTTACCATAGCATCCAGTTTAATTTCCTCACATCTTATGTCGTACATACTGTGTAACTCTTGTCATACTAGTTGCATATTATAAATATGACTATGTATATTAATGCATACTTGCTGTTGATGTACATCAGCATCAGGACTGAGGTGATGCTTTTGTGCTTCTGTGTGCAGGTTGAAACAGGGGAATCCTATTTTGGACAGAAAGGGGAGAAGGGAGAGCCAGCTGTCATTGAACCTGTAAGTGACCCCACTTTCCACCCCATTAAGTAGCAAAACACTACTACCTATTCTGTGTGCAAAAGGGCAAGAAGCAATGATTTCAGCACAGAACATTGCTTTCTGAAAATCTTACCCACATCTTTATGTTCATCATTGTTGCTGGAGTTAAGTGTTAGGATTTAGGAGTAAATGTGAGTGTGATATGCAGTTCTGTCATTGGGATTCAATTTAAATTGTGGTGAGCTTTTATTTGTTTTCTTTAACTGATTTAATGAAAATAATTTGATGTCCTATCTGCAAAGTTTATGAGCTTTTGTTAATTCTTCATTTTTATTTTTATTTATTTTGTTTTATTTTCAGGGAATGCTCATAGAAGGACCCCCTGGACCAGTGGGCCCTGCAGTAAGTGTCATGAAAGCTAACCAGGCCCCCTGGAGCTCAGAATAGCAAGAGCATTATGTTTAAATAATCTTGTTATTTTAGCTGTTCACCTTTGTTCTGGCACTCCTGTTTATACTGTTCTTACTCAGAGCTGTCTTTTTAGGGTCTTCCTGGTCCTCCAGGTCTTCAAGGTCCTCCTGGTCCCTCTGGTGACCCTGGGGATCGGGTAAGTTGTTTCACCTATACTGCCTGTATTATTTCTGAACATTTGACCTGTGAACACTGACACTTTCTAAAGGTATTTATTCATAATGTGTTTTACCAATAAGCTGCCAGTAGTTACGTATTACGCTGGTACTGTTTTTTTGTCCATTAGGAGCATCTTAGGAGCACCCATTCCACTATCTACTATACAGTCTTCATAAAAGCATGCTGTCAACATTTCCAGTCAATTATATTATATCAATATAGGGCTTGTACACAAAAAATCAGCATAAAATAAATTAAAACAAGACAGTTATAGTCTGACATATAAAGACAATACAAAATGATTTGGAATAGCATTATACATAATTTTTGGCAAACCAATTAAATATATAAATATATGATGAGTTAAAGTCTGTTATAATACATCCAGTATAAAATATTTTCCTTCTAAAAAATGTTTTTTTTTTAATTACTGCTTCCTGTCAATATTCTTCCATTTATCTACATTTTCTTTCCTATCTGTGCCTCTGTTTGTATTAGCAAGAGAACACATCTGAGCCACAGTGATACAGAGAAATAATGAAAATATAAACAAAATGCAAATATGTACATAGGTATATAATACAAATCAATAACAAAGATTTACAGTAATTGCTGAAAGGGGCAGTATAGTCTTATTTGAGTAGATTCAAAAATAAGTACATTCAGAATATTCCACAGGTCCAGTACTGACTTATCCCTCAGTTCTTGAGTCAAACACATATGTATCAGATTACACCATCTGTGGTTTTATTTTGGTAACTGCTTATGCTTTCCAGGCTCACAGTGGTTTGGAGCCTATACCAGAACAATTGGACACTAGGCTAACTACGGGTACAACCTGGACAGGAAGCCAATTCATTATTGTCAAACATACATTCAAACACTAAGGACAATTTAGAGTCAGTTAACTTGAAACACATGTCTTTGGACTGTGATATGGAAACTAGAGCACCTAGAAGAACCCTATACAGCTAAATTCAAACCTACACCTAAACTAACCCAGGCACTGGAATGCAACAGCATACCCATTACACCACCACAAAAGCAATCTGTCCTGCATTGTTTAATACAGCACAGTTTATGTTCAGAATCTTTTCTTGAAAAATTCAAATGATTTTAAACAAGATAAAAGTTATAATCTGTTTCAAACCATTTCACACCTGAAAAATCCCACCCACTTTTCCAAAAAATCACAAAAACACAATGGAAAGATTATATAACTAAAAACCATCATCTCTCCCTCCTTCTACAGCAATAAACATTTAGCAATCCTGACACATTGTGCAACAGAGACCAAATTGTACATCTGACCCAATTTACACAGCTGTATGGACAAAAAGTTGCAGCAGATCCCTTTTACGCACCCTCAGTAGGCTATTTAAAATTTCTTCACTTGCAATTTGGATGTTATGATGGATGCAGATGATACATTAATGCATTGTACAATATGATCACAGGCAAAAGTGAGTTAGACATTATTGCAGATGAGATGCTGTGGATACCCAGTAGGGACAATAGTTTTTAATTAGACAGTTTAGCTGGAAAATCTTGTACTAGTACTGAGTATTCAGAACATGAGTAAGGATTTTTTTATGCATGGATAGGTAAACATACTTGCAGCTTGAACCAGATTTTAGGAATGGAAGAAGAAGATCTGTTCGATCAAGAGTAAGACTGTACTGACTAACTGGATGTACATCAGTATCCTGTTTTTTATGGTTGAGCAAGTCATAGCAGAAAACACAGCTGCCCATTGTTTCTTCCTTATAGTTTTAAGTAACTACAGATTGATAATTTGATTTGAAAGGCAGGAGACCTCACCAAGCGGAACATTGCTCACAACTGGAACAAGAGATAAATGAAAGGAAGCCTTGGGGCTGCTTGGAACGATAAACTGTTTTCATTATTGTAGCTCTGACTTTCTAACCCTCAGCTTGAATTATTGTTCCAAACAACTCCTGCCCCTACAGCAGGTCCACCAGAGCTTAGGTGCATGAACCAAATGGGGGGGGTATGTTGTTAACTAAGGTTAAAACAGGTGAAAATGGCAAACTAAGGGAAATAGAAGTTGGGAATTTGACAGAGTGAGACAAGCTATAACTGCAAAGAAGACTGTATGCTGGCTCTGCACCACTCGAATCTGAAGATGCATATGAAATCCACATTTGGTTCTTGTAAATACAAATAAATGCCTTTTAAATTGAATTTGGGGTATTAAATGAAACCAGTCAACTTTAAATTCTTGAATGCTCATACTTCAGGGATCACTGAAGCTCTCATATTGCATCAATAAACTACTTTTATATTTAAATCTGATCAGGTAATATATCTTTCTCTAAGGCACATTATTAGGACCCAAATGTCCAGTCTCTGAGTTCAGTCCCTTCACTTATATATCATACTACATTGCTGTCATTTAGCTGAATGTGCAGTAGAATATAATTCTGAATAGGCCCATTTCCCACACACAGTTAAACAAATGCCCTGTTCATTTATGCGTTTTCATTACATGATGTATCTTGACACAATCTATCATTAGCATCTTCAAGAACTGAAAACTGACTGCTGACCTGTATTTGGTGTGTACAAGTCCAAAATGATTTTCTTCTTAATGTTTTGCATACGTTTTTGACCATGAAGACATCAGAAACTATAGTTCTATTGCACCCAGAGTCTACTGAGGACCCATTTTATTAAATTTTAGTTAGTAAGTTGTACAAAGTCAATGTGATTTGTTGATGTTATAAATACTGTAATATTTTTATACTGTATATGAGTATATAATTACCTTTGGATACATCTAAAAGTATATGGTGCATTGTCATTTTTGAGTCCTTGACAGTTATTGATTGGCAAACCCACATCTTTATGTCCAGCCTTGAAGCAGTATATAGTACAGCAAATCCATTAATATGAACCATTATTTGTTTACCTTTGCATGTAATTGAAGTCTGAATTCGTGATTAAAACACTGTCAAATTCAGTGTGAGAATATTGCTAATAATATTTGATATTCTGATATCATTTTTAAAAATACGTGTTTACTATGTTTTAAACCCCACTGGATGTTCATTGTCTCATGAAGCTCTCGTCTTTGCCCCCTTTCTTGACATGTATTTACCTGGCTCATGTCAACCCTGCTTAGTCTTATGACTCTTTATGATGAGATACATCATCTTGTGCTCTGCCTGTCCCTCTGCTTCCAAGGGACCTGCTGGACGTGCTGGTCTCCCAGGAGCTGATGGCCTCCCTGGTCCCCCAGGTACCATGCTCATGCTGCCTGTAAGTCATCTTGCTTCCCATCTTCTGTACTGTTGAGTATTTCAGCAGTTCACTTGAGGGGGTGGCAGGGGCCTCATGAATGACAGCCCTACCATGTTCTCTATTTTTTTAATTGAATTTATTGAAACAGCGCATGTTGTAACTGTAAGATCTTAGTCATTCTTAACAGTAGCAGCTACTTTTTTGACATGTTCTTTTTATGAACTATATTTATTTCACTCTTAAATTCAAAGGTATTTGCAATTGTATGTGAGTGTCTTCTGTTTTTGTGGGGTGAGAATTTAATTTTTTTGTGTCCATTGGCTTCTTCCTTCTGTGTTGCAGTTTCGCTTTGGTGGGGATGGTGAGAAGGGCCCTGTGGTATCTGCCCAGGAGGCTCAGGCACAGGCTATCCTCTCCCAGGCCAGGGTGTGTACAACTTCTCTCAAGGGATTACACCTTACACCTGCTGAAGACCTTCATGCTTTCCTTGGCTGAACAAAGGCTTCGTCTGCCTCTGCTGGTCTTTTGGAGCCTCAGAAAGCTTGAACTGTTTAGAAATGTTTAAGAGGCTGCAAAAAATTCCTACTTGTGGCCAGTGCCATAGATTTTAACAGTGTAAAAGTCAACAGATAGAAGGTCGTAAAAGTGGACGGATAGATAGCACATATATACAAACTGATGACTATTTAGAGTCACAGTTTTACCTGAAACACATCTTCTGACTGTAGGTAGAAACCAGAAAAAAGTTCACATCCATTAGTCATAATCCATTAAGTTTGGACAGGTTCCTCATACATAAACTGTGAAGTACCCTGGTGCATTAATGGGATTTTCATGACACTCCCTAGCTCGCCATGAGGGGTCCTCCAGGTCCTATGGGTCTCACAGGAAGGTCCGGGCCTGTGGTAAGTTGCCCTTTCAATACAGGACCACTATCCTCATTCAGCTGATGATACAGTGCTCTAAACTCTCTTTAAATTAAAAGTGTTTCTTCCTCTTACACACTGCTGTGTAAAGTTTAGTCCTTCAGCCAGTGTGTTCGCACTGGTTCTGCACAGGCATTGTTAACAATATCATCTTTACTGGGTATCATTCAAGAAAACTCTTCAGGCACAAATGCAGCTGTCACTAAAAACAGACCATAGTGAGATATGTTTCTGCACACGTAGGCTGGGTGTGCTTCAGCATTCCTGTGCCTTTTCATGCCAAAACTATGATGCCTCTCTTGCTCCTGCCTGAGGTATCTCCTGGATCCATCTCTCCACTTCTGTGCTATTTGGGGGAAAAAAATGTGACACTTGCTCCCTCCCCGCCAGCTTTGCAGGGCCTGTAGACACTCGTCCTTTTCTTTGGCTGGAGGCAGGGCTCTGCAGAACCTGGAACAGGCTCACTGACATGCTCACAATTGGACAGGCTACTGAGTGGAACTAAAAATGTAAAACAGATTCACTGGGACGTTTTTCAATATTAATGCAAATGCGCTTTATCCGGAGTTTATACTTCGACTGTTTACTGTAGAAATTTTCAAATATATGTTCAACCACATTTTGAAAGATACAGAATAAAATTATTCCAGACATATAATCATATTCTGAGGCACACACCTACTGCAGTATGTGAGTGGATATGTGGGTAGAAACTGAACAAAATGAAGTTTGAGTATTACAGCAGCAATCTTTTAGAATAAAGTTAGACATAAATATCAAGTCTGAGACTTATGAGATAATTAAATCTATACACTATGGGTGCAGGACCACATGCGAAAAATCTGACTGCTGTCTATGACTATATACTAGTGTGTATTTATAAGCTACACTATCTATTGTATAAGTTTCTCAAAAGTAGTTGAAAACAAAAAAAATGCATCAGGTCATTTGTAGTCTCTCAAATCATGTTTTCCAGTATAAATTTTCTTAATTTGATACCAGTGACAAAGGGAACCGATTTAGTTGTTTATTATCTTTATTTATCTATTTCTACATCAGGTTTGTTTTCTTGTTTCATTGTCATTTGTGAAACAACTGTGTTTCTGTGTCCAATACTTTATGATCTCCTGTGAAATCATGCAGCATCGCTTTCTACTGTACCTCTTCCTCAGGGTCTTCCTGGCCCCACTGGACTAAAAGGCGAGTCTGGAGATCCTGGTCCTCAGGTGAGATTCTGCATTTTTTAAGTATTCTCTTGTGTATAGCATTAGCCAGTACAGCAATAATGCAACACATGAGGATACTTAAAATCTATTAATTTCACCAGCAAGAGGTTAAAGTAACAATACATAACTGTTTATTAGATAATGGATTCAAAGACAGTAATGGAATAAATATAAGAGTTACTTGTCTTAAGTGTGCCATTAAAATCCATTATTCTATCACCAGCTGTGTTTAATGAATAAAGTGTAAAGTCTTTCTGCTGACTGCTGTCTGTGACATATAACTAAGACTAGCTATGTTCAAGGGTCCAAGGGGCGTCCAGGGTCCCCCAGGTCAAACTGGTAAACCTGGCAAAAGGGTAAGAGTACCCACTTTGCATGTTTGTGTGTATATCTTTGTGTGTGTGTGGTTTGGTCTTGCTTATCGTGGAGTATTTTACAAATGGACTTTACTGTCATATTGTTGGGTGTTTTATTTATTTATTTTTCACTTATTTGTTTTTCGTTATTATTGTGTAATGTTACAGGGACGTGCAGGAGCTGATGGAGCCAGAGGCATGCCAGGAGAACCAGGGGCCAAGGTATAAGAATGGTCAATATGTTGTAATCTGCACATGTCTCTTTCAAAAATGAAGTCATTTTATATCCAAATATTGTTGACTGTGGTACATCTTTTGTAAGGCAGACCAATTGGAATGGAAATATGTAGTGTCAACTTCTGGCTCCAGTGATGTTGTGTCCTTTTCAGGGTGACAGAGGCTTCAATGGACTTCCAGGCCTCTCCGGAGATAAGGGCCACAGGGTAAGGGGGCACAAAATTTCAGTGTCAGACTTGCAAACTCTCCTCAAATTCAGTCACTGAATGTTTTTGACATGTACAGTTGACTGTGTCAGCGAGGAGTCTGTACTTGCTGCTGTGAAAGTGCTCCACAGATACACACACTGGTATGACAAGACTGCCCTGCTGGACCAAGACAAGGGCTTCCCTTGTCACTTGACTTTCGTGATGGAAATCTGCTGCTTTATATTTGTTCATATTTCTGGTGGCAATCCTCCAATCCTGACCCTAAACACTGCTACCTGCAGTGCTAATGACCAATCATTTTGTGTTAAGTCACACAGTTTTTCAAAGTTTAAATAATATTATTTGACTTCATTCTTCTAAAACCCCACATAAATTAAAACAGCAGGGTATAATGCTTAGAGATACTGAAGATAAATGCCCATTTAAAGGCAGCACAGCAGTGGGATGATTTGGGTTCGAACAGACAATCACTAGGTTACAACATCATTATCCAAAACCACTGCACTACTGACTGTGCATTAATAAGAAAACACAGACTGAAAGCATCACTGTTCAAATAACAAAAAAAAAGAAAATTCTGTTCAAATGCTCCCAATGCAATGAAAAGTAAAACCCTGGAGGCTTAGTTACATTCTCTCACCTTGCTCTTCTCAGTCAGTTTAGCTAATTTACTAATAGTTACCTGGTTTGGCAATGATTCATTGAGAGACAGTAAAATTATACAACATTAAGCACTGTCATGAATACCAGTTCTATAACTAATTTTTTCCAGCTTGCTAAATGTCTTACAGTTCCTGAACGAATTTGGAAGAATTTTGACACTGAGATTCTGGCTAGATAGTACGTAGAACTGGTTATCCAGTCTGTGAATAGTTAGAAAGCCAGCTTCACAAGACAAGAGCAACAACCTACATGTTTCTGGTAGATTGGCTGTGGAGTTTCATGTATACATATTTTTTCAGTAGTCAAATATGACAACACGTGTCACATGTAAGTGAACATGTCAATATTGTAACTTTTAAGCTATGCTGACTTTTGTTATGCTGTCCAGCTTTACTATAAAATTGGGAAAATGTGTACAATATTCAAAAGTTACACTCAACATTAAATAAACTAGCTAACATAATTAATATTTAATCATTTATTTTAAAATTATCAGGTGACTTTGCCATAACCATAACCCTGGATCCAGCATTTTTAAAAAACTGAAATACAAAATGAAATAAAGTTAACCAAAAAAGTGTTTGCCTTCACACTAGTTTGTAAGGCATACCTAATTAGTAATAAACATAATTAATGTGAATTAACAAATATTTTCCAATTTTCTAGGACATAGTTTTACAGTTAGATGTTCACTCACGTAAGTAAACTTGCTCATTTGTCACATAAATTAAAAAAACTTCAGATAATGCCAATAATACAGTTATATCAATTATTATTATTTATAATAATATGAATTATTAGCAAATAAATTATTGTTTAGCCTTATTTATTCATTATTTTTATTTCTAATATTTAACATATGGTTAATGTTTACCAGCACTAATGCAAAATAAATTGTTAGTCCATACACTTGTATGTAATTACTTGGTGCAAGGTTATGAAACTAAACCCTGGTGGGAACATGGGTCATTTACAGGGTAGCTGCACTTTCAAACAATCATGCACACCTTGGGCAGTTTAGAGTGACAAGTTAACTTGAAAAAGTGTTTGGACCCTGAGAGGGACAGGAAGAACATGCAAACTACACTGAGACTGAGCCAGATTCAAGCTCAACCCCCAAAAAGTTTAAGTGCTGTGAGGCAGCAGTACTCCTGGCTGCACTACCTTGTCTCCCATGTATTTGAAAATGTATGTATTAATTAAACCTAGCACCATAGTACCTTGGATCACTCTATAGTTTAGACATCTCAATATATGTTTTAAAATACATATGTCAAATTTTCAAAGTTGCTTTAGCCTTTTTTTGGAATCTTGCTATTGTCATTTCATGTCATGTTTCACGGAATCCCTTTTAGTATGGCCTTTTTTATTTGTCCAAGAGCCATCTGTGGGCTTCTCTCAGTAAAATTTGACTTTAAACAGGATGGCCCAGACTGACTTCCACCAAATCCAAATTACACACTTGAGCTGTGTGGAGAGATGGGCAAAGGGCTCAGATCACAGAGAGGTTATTTCCAGCCACCATGCTGGGTTCCTAATCCTAGTAATTACAGGCTGCCAGCCAGCAGGACTACTATAAATACTGATTACTCGC
The DNA here is from genome assembly GCA_018136845.1 of Heterotis niloticus. NCBI lineage: Eukaryota > Metazoa > Chordata > Actinopteri > Osteoglossiformes > Osteoglossidae > Heterotis > Heterotis niloticus. The sequence goes on from CM030905.1 coordinate 12,697,141, forward strand.
AACAAGGGAGATGGGACAGTAGCTCTGGGGTAGTCTGCCTCTCAACCTTGATCATAATACATTCTACATCTGTCCTTCCTTCTCGTCTTCTTCCCTCTCCTGCTGTTGCCCTTGGACACACAGGGCGAACCCGGTGTACAGGGCCCTCCTGGAGCTCCCGGAGAGGATGGACAAAGAGTGAGTGCCCCTTCCTGCTGTCTTCGTGACTCCTGCCTCTGAATTTTTCTCAGGCCATCAATCCTCCCTTTGTCTACGCCTTGTCTTCAGGGAGAAGACGGAGAAGTTGGACCGAGGGGTCTTGCAGGAGAGAGCGTAAGAGTCACATCCAGTTCCTTTGGATTTGGGTTGGCTCTCCATGGCTGGGAAGACACTGGGACACTTTAAGAGCAGGAAGGCTGCACCGTTGTCACTATGATGCTCTTCCATCTCAGACTGTCTCTTGGCCACTTGTGGTTTTTTCACATTTTAATATCACATTTATTGGATGATTGTACTAAAAGTTAAAAATACTGTATCTTTACTGGATACAGTTAAACAAGTATGGACACTTTCACAATTGAAATAAATACACTGGAAAAACAAGTAACAGAGTGAATATGCTGAGGTTGGAAACAGTCTAATACCTGTCTTTGTATTTTAAAACGCAAACTTCATATATATTTATTATCACAATTACAACCAGTCAAAACCTAAATATAATCAAACATGAAATGTGAATTAGTAAAAAAAAATGTATTTTGAGTGGATAAAAAATATGTACATAGCAAGTTTTGTAAAAGTGCTGAAAGTCACAAAGGAGTCCAGTAAAATTTGTATACATTAACTCATGCACAGAATTTAACAGACCACTATATGACAGGATCACTATTATGAATGATCAATTTCTAATGTTGCTAATGCACCTTGACACTTGTGCGTCATATTCTAAATCACTAATCACATTTCATCCACATTTAGGGTCCAAGGGGACTTCTTGGACCAAGGGGACCCCCAGGTTCTCCTGGACAACCAGTATGTATATTTTAATCTCACATTGTTGCTCTTAGAATAGAATTTCATATCCTCATCCTGCGCTGGTAGCATTCAGCTGTATTTCATTTCCTAAGGGTGTTGCTGGTGTGGATGGCCCACCTGGTCCAAAAGGAAACATGGTAAGGATGGGTTTATTTATTTATGTTTTTTTGGTTGAAAATGCCAACTGGTCTGTCTGTACATATAGTATGCATTCTGCTAAAGTGCAAAATGTATGTACAGGAATGCCTGCATTTCTTTTGTAGCTGGAGCATTCGATGTCAAATGTATTTTTGCGATAACAACCTTTGTTTATGTATTTATAATAATTTTACATAGGGAAAGCACATCCTACCGAAGTGCCAGTTTAAATGACAGATGTCAGAATGTGACTTTTCAGTCCAACACTGTATTCCTCTGTACATGTTTGCCAAGGAGGTAAAAGTTAATGGTAACATTCTGTTTACCTTGGCATATTACTGCAAGATTTGATACAACTGTGCTATTTTTTAATGGTTTTTAATACATTTTATGAAATCAGCTGGTGACAGTAATAAAGAGAAAAAGCTTATAACAAACCATACCAAGAAATTATAAATACATAGATATACATAAAACAAAGGCAAAGGGTCAAAAGGTCACAGTATTTCACAGGTGTAATCCATGTAACTCTGTGTAATAAGTTGCAAAACTGTTTGCCAAAATTTCTCTAAGTGGTTATGAAGATCAAATATTAGTTTTTTCTAGAGGAAAAACACTGTATTCATCAACGTATGTATTTACAGAGGGAACTTCAGGTGTGAACTATAACAATAAAGTACATTTCCTAAGCAACTGTACAAGGGTATTCGGCCTACATTTTATAACTTGATCAAAAAAGAATTTGAGTTGTGATTGCAGTGGTTTTTTTTTCTTTTTTAAGGAAAAATGTTATATTGCCACTTTACCACATAACTGTGCCCATCAGCAGGAACAGCAGGCAGGAAACTGGCTGACTGTCTTTATTGCATGCACTTAGTTAACCCTTTGGAGACTGAATTTGTTTGCATTTGCATTTCTTTTCCCACATTGTACACATCCTTAGAGAAATCTGTCACTTTACTCTGAAATTCCACTCATACTTCACTGTAATTTCGAAACTTACATGGATAACTGTTGATGACGATGGGTTTTTGTCTTTTGAACTATAGGGACCTCAAGGAGAGCCAGGCCCACCTGGTCAGCAAGGGGTCTCTGGTACTCAGGTATGTGTCAGTACATCACCTGTGCAGCGCTCTGTCTCCTGCAGAAGTTGCTGGTAGAGCAAGAACACGGGGCTGCTTGTTCTGACTGATGGGCCCCTGCTCTCCGCCTTCTACCACGGACATGTGGAAGGAGAGTTGCAGAAGAGAGCAGCTGAAAGCGTCCCATTCATGCTGCTGGAATTCCCTCAGCTCAGCGATAGCTACGATCGCAGGACTTTCGAGCAGCATCAAGTTTCCACAGCCTGTCGGTGGTGGCAGATGCCATAATCGTCACTTTGTTCCTCAGCACCATTGCTGATACCTTGGGCTGCTTCCTCTGTAGAACTGTGTTCTTATTTTTCTTTGTTTTTCTTCCGCTTCCTTTCCACTTTGAAATTCCCTCTCTTTATCTTAGATCCTCTGTATACTTAAGCCTCATGTTACAAACACAGTGACTTGAAGTCCCTTCGTAACAAAAGGACAACCATTTATAATTATTTTATGTTAATGTAAAGCAACATTAAAATTAAGTCTTCATTAGAATGATGGAAAATGAAAAATGCATAATTCCCAAAGCCTTCTGTTCACTGTGTTATGCTTTAAACACGAGATTGTTCCACTTACTTTATGTGTTACTTCTGTACTTCAGGTGCCACAGGAGAATAAGAAAGTGTAGTACAGAAAAGTCAGAGAATTGCACAAAGTATTAAAAAGTATTTTATCTTAAAATCCTGAATGTATTGTAGTGGCCACAAGGAACTGACCAATTCATGATATAAACATTTTTATGATCTGGTCAAGTAACATTAATCATCAAAAAGGCATAATAATAGACACTGATCTTTATTGATTAGCTGGGTAGTCTCTGCTTTTTTTAATATAGCAGTAAAAAATAAAAACACACTGACACAAAAATTATCCAAACTGCTAAACCGTGCATGCTCCCACACCACCTTTTCTCTCCCTCCCTTCCTCATCCTATCTCCATTCTAAGTGTGCCCTCTAGTGGCTGAAAATGGGAATACAGCCCATTTTCATCCTGCAACAGAGAAACTTCAGAAAAAAGATGAAAAAGATGCAAGTACAAATTAATATATTAATCTGGAAATGATTGTATTTTATGCTAGTCCTTGTCCACCTATTCCCATGTATTATTAGAATTTCTGCACTTTTTTATTCCTCTCGCAATTTTGATTTTCCCTTTTTATGGTATATTGTGTTAATGTATTTTTGGAAAATGGGTTGGCTTGGGTGTGAATTGGATTCTTTTACACTCATATCCTAGTTTTTGTATTGCTTTTGTTTTGTAAAAGACAACATTGGTTACTGGAGAGCGACATACTGCTAACCTGTTCAAAGCTATACTGCCCTGTAACAACAGAACTGTAAGCCTAAGGATGCAGGCTTGAGAATGACAACCACAATACAGCTCTCCTCTCCCTGTTTAGAAAGCATGTTATATTAGAATGGCATTTTAATGTTACACAAGCCCTTTTTTCTCTCAAGGAATAGTTATTTATATATTTTCCATTTTGCAGTGTAACCATATTGCTGTCCTCTTGCTTTTTGTAGGGTCTTCCTGGTCCCCAAGGCCCCATTGGACCACCAGGTGAAAAAGTAAGTCCTCAGTTGACCACAAGTTTCACTACTCCTCATAGTCATATACAACAGTATAAAGCAGGGGTGTCCAATTTATAGCCCACAACTTCATGTAATCATGATCACATAGGTGAATTATTAGTACTAGCAATTATTTATACCCACTACAAATGCTATAAATTGCAGTGAATTATAATGTAATTATAGGCACACACTTCAACACACATCATACCAAAATGCATATATGTTATACAGTGTATATATATATGATATATTGCAATTTTTACACGTTTGCCTTACAGACCCATTTACAGTAACGATTGTTGCACAAAAAGGCTGAACACCTCTGTTATTGAATCTGATTATTAAATCTGTTTAATTAGTATGTTTACCCAAATTTCATAAGCATTTCAAACATTTAACAAGCTGGATCTGGATTAGTACTACTATTTAGGTGAAATACTACCACTCCTGGGGCTTGAACCAACTTACTTCACAAATAAAAATTTACTTAAATTTATTTAACTGATGCTTTTCTTTTCTCTGGGTGCTCTGGAGTCCTCCTACATTCCAAACATATGTGTTGGAGATTAATTGCTCACTCGGAATTGTCCGTAGTGCATGAATATGTATGTGTTACTGTCTGTGACATCCTCTCCGGGGTTCACTGTCATTGCCTGAGGCCCAGTGATTCTAAGATGTGGTTCTGGGCCACAGCAATACTGACCAGGATAATATGCTTAATGATGAATGGCTGGATGATGCTTTTCTCCAACATTTACAGTGTTAAATTGCTTACAATCATGTACCCATTTACGTAGAGCTGGGTTATTTTTACCGAGACAGTACAGGTTAAGTATGCTGTAAGGGAACTACAGCAGTGGTATTTGACCATGGGAAATCCAACTATTATGGTATGTGCTGGCTCCGCATTATTGACAGAATGAAACTGAAAAACCGAAATTGACTGCTGCTTCTGATATGCAGTGACATGAAACAGCTCTTGATGTGGCAGATTTGCATGGTGTCCACATCCTGCACTCAGTCTCCTACTATGTCCTCTGTCTACAAACAACTGGTGGCAGGATCAGCAGAGCCCAGGTTTTTTCTCCTCTGCAGTCAGTGCCAAGAATAAACAGACTGGCTTTTGCAAAGCTGCTAACAGCTACAGGCTATATTTTTGCAGACGCGCAACCAGGTGTACATGCTACGGGTGCTTAGTCCAGGTTACCAGAACCAGCAAATAGCAATTAAGATATAGAGCATATGAAACCAGAAATTTCAGTGTTTAATGTAGGAAGACAATCATTTTATCTAATACAGATCCTACAATTGTTACAGTCATAATGTAGATTGTACAATATAGAGAAATCTTTCTTTGACCAATCTTCTTCAGTGTTTTGTGAGTGTTGTTACTTTCAACTCCATCACCTGAGTGTTCCTCCCATTTTGCCTCCAGGGCCCCCAGGGCAGACCCGGACTGGCTGGCCTTCCTGGTTCCGACGGTCCCCCTGTGAGTCTCTTTGTCTGTAGTATAGTTTAGTGCCACAGGGGCTGACCCTTTTTGTTGGCACCGAACACAGAAATCCTCCTCTTATAAACAGGGTCTTCTGATGAACTCCAAAGTGTGGCATAAAACTTTTCTTGTCACCAGTTTCTTCTGCCATGTTATTCCTTTTCCTCATACCAGGCCTGATTTACATTGCATATCTTTTTCATATGCATACCGTAATATTTGTCAGAAAGTAGTACATATTCCAAGTGGCACATTTTGTATAGATCCACATGCAATCTAACACTGGGCAAATATAGTGAATATTTTAAAAGAAATGGGTGAAAAGCAAATATTTTGTGTAATGCAAAGCATTTTCATTGTTTTATATGCATTTTCTGTTTATTTTGACATAAAATTTTTCTTTATCCCTCTATTGTAAAATGGGCATGTGAGCAATATGGTATCTGCTTGCATGTTTCATATCGGATCATCACTTAAATCATTGGGTGTCTATGAGTTTGTGATGGAACTAATGTCTCCACAGGGTCATCCTGGGAAAGAAGGCCCTCCTGGAGAGAAAGGAGCCATAGTAAGCAAATGCTTTTATTATTCTGTACAGCACAGAGATGATGTAGCCATTATATGAAGCACAACTTTTTTGTGTCTTCAGCATTTATATGATTACACTGGGAAATTCTGTGTGTGGATTTATTTTCAAACAGAGAAAGTGAAACAGATAGATACACAGATAAAAATAACAGCAGTGAAAGAAAAGATTCATGTTCTTTGCCTTTTCTGCTTTGCTTCAAAGAACTTTTTTTGTTTGTATTTTAGGGACAACCTGGTCCTCAGGGTCCCATTGGCTACCCAGGTCCAAGAGGTGTTAAGGTACAGTAACCCTGCAGGTTGTATAAGCGTCTTCTCTTTGATACATCCATTTATCAGGGGTGTAATGGTGGTCTGTCTTCAACAGGGTGCAGACGGTGTCCGGGGACTGAAGGGCGCAAAGGGTGAGAAGGTAAAGAGTCTCAAGTAATTTAGGCAAAAGTTTGTATTACAGTTTTTATGATACCTTGGAATATCAAATTTAATTTACTAATGGAATCTACACTGCCCAGCCAAAAAAAAAGTCACCACCTGGATTTAATTTAGTGTTATGATGTGGGGTTGCTTCAGTTGGTCAGGTCTAGGTTCAGCAACGTTATGTGCCCAAAAAATGAGCTCAGCTGACTACCTGAATATACTGAGTGACCAGGTTTTTCCATAAATGGATTTTTTCTTCATATTCCAAGATAACAATTCCAGGATTTATTGGGCTCAAATTGTTAAAGAGTGCTTCAGGGAGCATGAGAGAGACATCATTTTCACACATGGATTGGCCACCACAGAGTCCAGACCTTAACCCTGTTGAGAATCTTTGGGATGCACTGGAGAAGACCTTACGCAGTGGTCTGACTCTCCCATCAATACAAGAGCTTGGTGAGAAATTAATGCAACTCTGGATGGAAATAAATGTTATGACATTGCATAAGCTTATCGAAACGATGCCACAGCAAATACGTTCCATAATCAAAACTAAAGGCGGTCCAACGAAATATTAGTGTGTGACTTTTTTTTGGTCGGGCAATGTATCATATGATATATCCTGTTCATGTTAACACATACAGTATTGTAATTTTGAAAGGTTGACAGTGAATAGACTGCTGGCTTTGTGTCCACTCAGCATAAAAATATTTCTAACACTTTTGTCAGACTACTTATATCTAGCAAAGATTGATTTGTGATAAAAGGGTACCAGCAAGAGTGAAAGGGAAGGTCTACAAGATGGTAGTGAGACCAGCTATGCTTTATGGGTTGGAGACGGTGGCACTGAGAAAAAGACAGGAGGCAGAGCTGGAGGTGGCAGAGTAAAAAATGTTAAGATTTGCATTGGGTGTGATGAGGATGGGCAGGATTACGAATGAGTATATTAGAGGGTCAGCACAGGTTGGACGGTTTGGAGACAAAGTCAGAGAGGCGAGATTGCATTGGTTTGGACATGTGCAGAGGAGAGATGCTGGCTATATCAGGAGGCAAGGATGGCAAGGGGAAGAGAGGAAGGCCTAAAAGGAGATTTATGGATGTGGTGAAGGAGGACATGCAGGTGGTGGGTGTGACAGAGAAAGATGCAGAGGACAGGAAGAAGTGTAAACAATTGATCCGCTGTGGTGACCCCTAACGGGAGCAGCCCGAAAGAAGAAGAAGACTTATATCTAGCAAAGATCATGGGTTTGTATGATATCACTTATATGGCATAAAGACAAACAAAATAAAGTAGACAACAGCTGTTTCCTTGGTTGCTTTAATTTAGTATTAAAACTATCAACAGTAAACAACAAATTATATGTATGATTGTACAATTGCTTTATTCCTTAAACACAACAATTTAAGTTTTTAAACCACTACTGTAGTGCGTGACTAAACACAAAGAAGCTTTAGCATTTAGTGCTGATTTTGAATATGCTTATACACTTTTTTAAATCAAAGTATGGATAATTTAAGTAATTTTATTGTTGAAGTTTTTATTATCACTTGTATTAGTTTTAGAAAATCTTCTGTAAGTAAGAAAAATTTAGAGCACTGGCATTCATAAATGCAATGGACCTGTAACCTGAGCATTTCCAGACTAAGGGGGATATTTTGGACAGTAAGGTGCAAGTCACCTTAATTTGCTTAATGCAGGGGCTGAGCTGAAGGAGCCCATGGTTAGTGATGGCCAGTGGGAAGAGTAAGGATTATCAGATAGTTGTGTGTGGGTTTTGTGTCTGTGTGAGAGGCAGACAGGAGTGTCTAGACTAATACTAACTGAGCATATGACCTCTTCTGAAATCTGAATAGCAATAGAAAAAAAAGTCACACAGTTCTATATTAGAAATTAGTACCTTCGCGCTGCACTGTGAAATAGTGACAAGGAATGCTGGTGTTCGTTTTTGGAGATGACTTTCTTTAATTTGGCAGTAATGAACATGGACATATATTGCAGAATAAAGCAGTAAGACAACATGGAGACTTAGGTAAATTGAATTAAAGAGTAAATGGAGTTTGGAGAAGTTGTTTTTATGTAATTATTATATTTTTTAGTAAGTCTTACATCTCAAGGGTGAAAAACTTTGCAGACAGCAGTATGCTGATGAATTTTGTTTCTCGTGCTGTCTCCAGGGGTGGAAACCTATAATCTCCTTTTTGGAGAGCTGCAAACCTGTTGCCTGTATATGTTATTCAAGTGCTCCACACAGACAGATACAGATTTATTGCAGGGAATTTGTCCTTATTTCTCAGCTAAACAGTGAAGCAGAATACACAAATCAGCCGCAACATTAAAACCACCTTCCCAGTATTGTGAAGGTCTCCCTCATGCTGCCAAAACAGCTCTGACCCATTGAGACAAGGACTCCACAAGACCTCTGAAGGTGTCCTGTGGTATCTGGCACCAAGATGTTAGCAGCAGATCCTTTAAGCCCTGTAAGTTGCAAGGTGGGGCCTCCATGGATCATACTTGTTTTTTCAGCACGTCTCAGACATGCTCGATCGCACTGAGATCTAGGAAATTTGGAGGCCAAGACAACACCTTGAACTCTTTGTCACTTCCTTGTCAATTCCTGAACAGTTTTTACAGTGTGGCAGGGCCACTGCCACCAGGGAATATCATTGCCATGAAGGGGTGTACGTGGTCTGTAACAATGCTCTGACCCAGTCGTCTAGCTATCACAATTTGGCCCTTGTCAAAGTCGCTTCCAACACATCAACTTCAATAACTGACTGTTCACTTGCTGCCTAATATCTCCCCCCACCACTTGACAGGTGCCATTGTAATGAGATAATCAGTGTTATTTACTTCACCTGTTAGTGGTTTTAATGTTGTGGCTGATCGATGTATGTCCTGGTTTGATCTGGCAGCTAGTTGGGTTTTGATGGACAAACTCACAGATATGTTCATGGTCCTACCTTAAGACAAGGATATTTTCACAGCACCACACCATAACAAGATGCTGTTTGATGATGTTTTCGGCAAATAAGTTGCAGTCTGACATGTGACTGCAGAAATAAATAAGACTGTAATTATGCTCTTTGATTTTGGAGGAAGTCTTGTTGATGTGTTAGGATTCATCTAGTTTCTGACCTGTTGGTTTGGACTGCAGCATACACTGTCTTTCAGCTTAGTCACCTCATATGTGAATAAACACTTATTGCATTTATTTATTTAGAAGATGCTTTTCTCCAAAGAAACATACACTGTTAAGCCACCCACAATTATTTACCCTTTATACAGCTGGGAATTTTTTATTAGAGTAATTCAGAGTAAGTGATGTGAACAATGGCACTACAGCAGAAAGCCAGATTCAAACCAAACAACATGGACCAGAATTTGGAAGCTCTAACCACTACACAACATTTTAACACTTATACTGGACAAACTTTAAAGTAGCTGTAAAACTAAATTTTGTTACCCTCAAAAAATAATTGTTTGGTGGTGATTTTATGTATCAAAGTTAAGAAGGTAAGCAGGTAGTACCGTGTAATATTTTCAGGTCCTGTTTTATACTTGAAGAGGCCTAGGTTCATAATCTCCTACTGTAGCTCCCTTGAGTAAGACAATTATCCTCAGTTGATACAATAATTGTCATGTAAAGCAGTGGATGGACACAGTCACCACAGCCGTGGATGCCCCTTTGTCAAATCTTAGCTGACTTGTTGAAGACCGGATGATGTTCAGGACAGCTATCCATAGAGTTGCAATGAGTCGACACTGACTCTTAACTACAACAACAATACTGTAAGTCACTGAGAAAAGCATAAGCTAAATAAACATTTACTTAAATAAATTGGCTGCATAAAGCTGGAGGTTTAGCTATTCTATGGTATCGTCAATCTAATTTTTTCATGCATTTTCAGTAAACCGACAGAAAATCATAACTGGGCTGACTAATGCTGCAGTCAATAATGCTTTAAAATCACTAGCTCAGACACACTTTTGATTTCAGGGAGAAGACGGATTTCCCGGTTTCAAGGGAGACATGGGCCTCAAAGGAGACAGGGTATGTACTGACACTCGAATAAACAGTAGAAAAAGCCACACTCTCTCTAAAGAGTATTTGTGAAAGAGGAAAATGATCTTCCTGTTAACAAGAGAGAGACATAGAGACACACTATACCTGTAAGCAGCTCTGCTTGTATAGGGTGAGATCGGCATCATTGGGCCACATGGTGAAGACGGACCTGAGGGCCCGAAAGGTCGAGCTGGCCCTGTTGGAGAGCAAGGTCCTATTGGTCTTGCTGGGGAAAAGGTATGTGCATCTAACCTTTGTCTTACTTTGTCAAATCAGACAATTCATCACAGTCCAGTTAAAAAGCATTGTTTGTGAGTCATAGACATTATCTTACCATGTTTTTGAGGAATGTAATGCTGACTTACAATAAACAGTAAAGTCAAAAATTGCATGGGCTGTCTAGGCCACATCTTAACAGGATACTTTTTGTTTTATTAAGGGAAAATTGGGTGTTCCAGGATTACCTGGTTACCCAGGAAGGCAAGGTCCAAAGGTAAGCAAACTAATCTAAAGCAAAAGGAACAGGTAGGAGGCTTTGATAAGTTTTAAGTTCTCAGATGGATTGAAACTCTTCATATGCCGTAACGAAGTGGTCCATCAGAAAAAAAGACATTTCTCTAATGAATAATTTGTTTGGTATGAACTATATTTTATCGATCTCCTACAATGTAGCTTAATGCCATAGTGGAGTGATTGATACTTTTTGTGTTCGGGTGCTAATCAAGTTGTCTGGAGAAAGTTGTGCCTCTGGAGAGGTTTTATGAGAGCCCTTCATGACCTTTCCTCTGTCCTTTGGTCTCCACAATGGTCCTCGGCTGCTGTGAAGAACCTGCAGCACGCAGAAAACATGGGAAATTCAGCTAGTGAATAAATCTATTTGCGTAGATACTGTGACCAGGCTCAGCTATGCATACTGAGCAGGGCCTTCGCGAATACTTATTGCTATGGTCTAGTTTAATTTGTCATATAAGCTTGAAAGGAGATCTTTTACTTAAGAGGTTGGTTTAGAAACTGAAGGCAAGATTGTACCTGTGTGACAGATTTCTATAACCACAATATGTTTTCCTAGTTACTGTTTATTGTCACCCTATAGGGTTCAGCTGGTTTCCCTGGGTTTCCGGGAGCCAATGGGGAGAAAGGAGCCAGGGTAAGAGAAAGTGTGAAACAAACCCAAGTAAAATGATCTGTTTTGCAGAACAAAGGTTTGACTATAAGAAACCAGAGCAGATACAGATGCAGATATGAGTCTGGTGATGTTAAGTTCAAGAATAAAAGCAAACTAACCATGTACTTGACACTATAAAGAAAGAGTAAGCCAATAACAGGATCCACTGAAATTGAAAATAACACTCACCACACAGCTTGGGGAAATGTGTGCCATTTGATTTCTATTATGTGGTTAATTTATATCAACACGTGTGTTTTGCTTTTTTTAAACAGAACCCTGTATAGGTGATTTCCAGCAACACAACTCCCATCCTCGAATAGCAATTCCAATAACAATACACCAATATTTACTACTAAGTAAATATAGAATAAAACTTCATTGGAACATATCAGAAAGTTGAACAACACAACAAATCTGTTTTACTATGTACAGAATCTTCTTAATTCTATGATACTGTTAGTCATAGAGCAAGCCAACATGAAACAATGTCACACTGACAGTCTGAACCAATAAAAGCCATAAATTAATGGTAATCTAATATCCAACTGTAACAGCAGAGACAATACTGTTAGTGTTAATTAATTTACCTGATGCTTTTATCCTAAGTGACTTACAATTTTAAGCTAGTAGCAGTGTTTTATTAGTTTGTACAGCAGTGAAACTTTTATTGGAGCAACTTTAATAATGTGAACACCCTTACACACACTTGATTTTTTATTGTTTCTTTTTAATTGGTTACTTGTTCACGGTATTACACTGCCACAGAGTTTATGTGTATGTTTTCTTCAGTCCCAGAGGATAGTGCAGTTATTGTTTTTTACATGTTTTTGCATAGTTTCATCCACAAGAGGAGCCTGATTTATTATTTATTGGGTTTTCTTGAAATGTGTGCTTTCATTGTTGCTGTTCAGTGAGTCTTTCTGCAGATTTTCTGTAAAAAAGGTTTCACTCAGATACTTGCATCAACATGGATACAATGCATTGTCACATTCAGGGAATCTTGTTGTGGCTCCTTGTAGCTTCTTAACAGCTCAGATTTTTTCCTTTTTAAGGGCATGGTTGGCAAAAGTGGTCCAACTGGACAAAGAGGTCCAACGGTATGTTTTTATTTTTAGCATTTACCTACTTAGCATATGTAAGGTTAGAAATTTCTTTAGCTACCATTCACTGTTATCTTCAGATATATAGTGTGATTGCTACAATTTAAACCTTAGATCCATATTTTCTGTACCACTTTGACATTTAATCTCTTAATTTTCCAACTTTTCATAAGATCATTTTTCCTGGATATATAGTCTAGCAATCATTTTCTTGTACTTATCAGGTTTTTAACAGTTTTTTTTCTATTTTCCTAGGGTCCGCGTGGTGGACGAGGTGCCAGAGGTCCAACTGGAAAACCAGGTCCAAAGGTAGCAAAGAGTCAAGCACCCAGCACCAACAATGCATGCTGGACACTGTATTGTGGGTCTATAGGCCCTGCTGCTTTGGAGCCAATACACTTCTTGTCCCATATCTCTGCAGGGCACGTCAGGCAACGATGGTCCTCCTGGCCCACCTGGAGAAAGAGTAAGTCCTAACACCAGATGGCAACACTGAGCATATAGAGTGGGCTGTTCAATTTATATACTAGACAGATTAAAATATTCAATGCAATTTAGCATGAGGTTGCTAGCTTCAGGATACCTGCAAAGTCAGTTAGTCTTCAGTTAGCTTCATTGATGTAAGATTATGTTTGTTTCATTCAAGAGGTGGAGCTTAAACCCCTGTCCACCCACAGTCTGTTTAGCACAGGTATACATTGCATGTTTATGGTTTAATACCTTGGTGAGCAAAGAAAGACATAGTAAGGAATTGTCAGTTCTCTCTGCTTATGAAGACTGTTTGTTTTTATCTTTTTTTACTATCTTTAAGTACTACACATATGGTTTTTTCATTGTTTCAGTAGTCAGTTTGGCTGGTTTTCTTATAGCACAAATTACATTTTTACTGTTTGCCAAGTTACTGCAGATGACATGCAGTTTCCATTTGCTAACGCCCAGAGGACCTGGGACCCTGTGTAATAAATGACATCAATCAGTTTAATGCATAGAATGCACTCTGTAGTCAATGCACACTTTAAATAATTAGTATTGGATTCAAATTAATCTCATTTGGTTTAATGAAATATTTTAAATAATTTCATTCACATTGCTTTTACCACAGTGAGACTGCCTGTAACTTAAGGAACAACTAGCTATACATAGCATTTTATTATTAGCTTCACCTAAAACCACATCCGTTAACTTATGCAATCCTATATTTTTTATTTGTATTATTTTGTATGTCTTATTTTTCTGTAATATATTATAATGATGCTGTGTAATGGTAGTATTTTTTCCAAACCAACATTTTACATGCACTTTTAAGGTGTATTTTAAAAGAAAATAGTACATGTCCTTCATTTTTTCTGATCTTCCTGTTAGTTATAATTAAAGTTAAAAAGATTGTCATGCATAATTTTATCTGTTCTCAGAGCTGCAATGCAGTCTTTCAGGAAATATTTCCCGGAATGTGATTTTTTGCACTCTGCTTAAGTTTATTGCCATATAATATTGTAAAATTATATGTAAAATTGTACATAGAAATGAAATTTTTAAAAATTTAATTTTTGTAGATTTCTCAGTTCTGGTCTATATTTACAAGAGAGCAGCTGCAGAGATAGCAGCCGCTCTGTGGATAGAACTATTACTGTAGGGTCCCAGTAGCCTTGTCCTTACTGGTGTAATATGAGCCTCTCTTGTATTACTCTTTACTTAACTGCTTGTGTTTTATTAAGTAAAATACTGTGCTACATGAGGATGATTCTTCACTGAAAAAAATGATACGTCCAAGACGCATCATTCTATTCTGACTATCAAATTACCTGTTTCAGGGACCTCAAGGACCCCAGGGTCCTGTGGGTTTTCCAGGACCAAAAGGCCCCCCTGTAAGCACTTCATTAATTTTCATATTTTTCCTTGCATTTTAGGTGATGGTGGCATATTTAGAAAATGCATGTGCAGAGTTTTCATGTAATAAAAATGCATAACCTTTGAAAAATAAAATGCAATGAATTTGAATTTTTTTTCATTTTTAATGGTCATGTCTGCTATAAAGTGACAAAGCAATGCCTGATATCCAATGAATGAAATCTGCAGAACTCGTCTTTTAACAGATTTTTTTCATATTTTCAAACATTTTTTTTACTGGGTAAAAATTGACTTTTTACAGTGACTCTCATTGTGTTTATGGTCATAACTGCAGGGACCACCTGGAAAGGATGGGTTGCCAGGTCACCCAGGGCAGAGAGGAGAGACTGTGAGTACTGTTATGATACCTATCTGAGCCGGTGCACACCTGAGAATTCCTAAGGAGCTGGCCCCCACAGACTCTTCTTGCCAGATATTGAAAGATAGGCAGCATCCATGTTGCTGTCCTGTTTGAGTATTTGTATAACTAGAGAGACAGTGTGCAACAGCTCATTCATGAAATTTTCATACTCTTTTGGAGCTCAGGGGGAGGATTTTTCGAGGAGCTTATGCAAAGGAACCACACAAGAATATGCTGGTTGTTCAGGTAGTGATGATTCCTTATATTGCACCATATATTACATGGAAGACTGAACAGGATGACCTGTAGGGCTCTTTCTTGGCTGTGTGAGACTTTCAGACCAACAGGCCTCAGGACAGTCAGGCATCAGTATGAGTTACTCAGTTTTGCAGCTGTTGAACTGAACCCAGATACAAAGAAGATGGAAAAAAAGACTGGCCTATCCTCTGTTTCAGTTAAAGAATCTGTGAAAAAAAAAAATATATATATATATATATATATATATATATATATATATATATATATATATATATTTTTTTTTTTTTTTTTTTTCCTACAGATTCTTTAACTGAAACAGAGGATTTTTTTTTTTTAATAAAACATGATACAATGCTTTATTGCTGGTTTTAAAGACTTTGAAATTAAAATAAAAGCATGGAGAACTGAAATTGTGCTTGCACCTGTAAAACTAATTCTAAGAGTTTGCGAAAATTATAACTAATCAAAGCACTGAAGTGTCGTTTTAGATATTAGCAGAATAACTGCTGAGTCGTTAAATTTAAAGCTTCTTGACTCTCAGTTTTCACTATTGAACGAGGCAAAATGTCAAAATTCTCTGTTACTAGGTCTACTATTTTGCATCATAAGCTTTTCCAAAACTGTTGCTCTGGGCAAATAGGAATATAGTGAGGTATATGGGTAAGTTGCTATTGAAATAATCCCGAGTAAAAAACTTAATGAGAATAAAGGCATTTGGAAGGATTTCATCTTTTTGCTCCCAAGACCTTGCAAGACTTACCAGCTTTCAGTCAAAGAAAGCTTTTTATGTAGTTAGTAGTTAAATATAAAATATATATTAATGAAAATGATTTGTAGGTCCCAGAGTGCCGCAACTCTGATCAGGATGGAGCGGTTAAAGATAATGTATGGATGGCTGGATGGATGAAGACTCTCCAGTGAACACTAAAATACTTTACATAAAATATATCCTAATACTTTACTTGGAGAGTTTTTAATTATCCAGTGGCTTTCTGACTATAGATTAGTTTGTTGTTTGAAGCTTCCTCTGGGTGGAACAATGAGAAGACCTCTGTTGGCATTTTCTACTACAAGGTTCTTTTTTGCAGACGTATTTGCTGGTGAGCAAACTATAGTTTTTGTATTTAAATTTATGCAAGGTCTTGAGTGAAAAGAGCCCATATCCTTAATGATTTCAGATATGTTTTATTATTTATTTCTCTGATCCAGCTGAATTATTTTAAAACTTTTTTGTTCATTTATTAGTAACTTTGCATCAGGATTAATTCCTACTGTGAATTAACTCTTTGATGCCCTTTTAGAACATGAGAATCGGTACAGAATGTATGCCAAATAAAAAGGTTTGTGAACCAATGTCTATCTCAGTGGTGAATAACATTTCTAAACTACTGATTTCAGTTCTTATTCTGCTTTCTAAGCCACTATAATGCTGTTATTCCAATAAGCACATTATGCTAGGCTTCACTGGTAAGATGTAGTTGTTCTTACCATCAGGTGTAAAGCTGGTAAGTAATCACAGCAAATAAATACCTACACAGATGCTGACAACTTAAATATGCAAAAAATTATTAGAAGAACCTGTCTCTGGTTTAAATAAAAATTCCCAATGCAGATTAAAGCATTAGAATAGTTTTAATGTCAGTCATATTTAGATTAGGCAGAAGAGAAAGGGCAATTTTAAGGAAGACATTTTAAATCAATGGCAGTACGATAAAGCACCTATGAAGTGAAGACGGTAGCCTTTTAAAATTCCACCGATACAGGAAACCCAAATTATTAGCTTTTTTTGGAGTTTTTCATTTATGAAAATTTCATCTTTGGAGTCAGCTAGGACATCTCTTTTGCTTTATTTATTTGTTTTTAAATTTAAATGTTCACATTATTGTTGCTACTCAGGGATTCCAAGGAAAAACTGGTCCACCAGGTCCAGGTGGTGTTGTGGGTCCACAGGTATGTCATATCTCCTTCCATAAAATCACCTTAGTCATTAGACCATCTACTGAATGCAGCATGTTCTTAAAATCTTTTAAATGTGGATCACACATGCAGCTCTTCAGTTGTGCATAAATGCCAGTTACCTAGAAATATTAAAAGCTCTAAGCCTTCAGTAAAAAAAAGGCTACAGCAAATTCCCCACCACTGAACCCCCATTACTTCTGAGAGACCACAGAGTTTCTCTCAGATGCAACATTCAGTAAAGTGGCAGTGTGATGTTGAACTGACTGTTGGCTTGGCATGGCAGGGTCCAACCGGGGAAACTGGTCCAGTTGGAGAGCGAGGTCATCCAGGGCCACCTGGTCCCCCAGGAGAGCAGGGACTTCCTGGTGCTGCTGGGAAGGAAGGAGCGAAGGTGAGTCCTTACCCCTCCCACCCTGCAAAAATCATGTCTTTCCCAAGCCTCCCTTTACAGAGCTGAAATTTCACCTCAGTAATCTGCTCAAATGCTAGACACCACACTGAAGTGCCCCTAACCCACCATTATCTGAAATCTGACATGAAGCCCTCCATTTCGCATTCCCATCCAAAGCAGGTGCCACAAATACTTAAGGTGGGCAGTCAGTAGGAGATTTTACTCTTCTCCTTTCTTACTTTCTGAAGCTCAGAAAGAAGAAGCAAGGTTGGATAAAGGGTAATCCATTTTTTTTCCACAAAAAATTAACATCACTGTTTTCTCCTCACAGCACACGTATACAGTATTAGTGAGTTGCTTTGTTGAGCTACATTACCACCCTGGGTTTCCTGCATTTATCTGTAATCTTCGCAATCTCTGGGATATCATGGCAGCCTTCTGTAGCACCCTCACATGCCTGCTGCCAACATCTGCCCACACCACAACATTCCAAATCTTTTTGTTTTGCACTTATAGGGTTTAAACTCACATCTCGCAAGGGATTGTGCCAATCCACTTCTGCCGAAGACTACTTAATTTTCACCTTTCCTTCCCAACATGGAGCTTTTGTCAATGCTGCAGTCATAGCACCTGAAGGTGGCAAACAATGAGTGAAGGGGCAATTGCTTTTTCACTTATTTCATTACCTGCCGCACCAAGGAAATTAAATAAAAACAATACCAGTGTCCCATTTCCTTCTTCAGGCTCTATTTGTATACAACTTTAACTAACCAAAAATGCTTTGGTTTAAAATGTTAAGAAGCTGTAAAAACACAGAAAATTTTAAATGACTCAAATACTTCAAGTGCAAATGCTGTAGATGAATACAATGCTGATTCAGCAACAACCACAACTCTGACCTTCCATGTCAGCACTCACATGTTCACATGCAGCAAACATGCACGGTTTAGAATTTTGCAGAATTGTATTTTCTGTTAGTCACAATGAAGCAGAATGAACGTGTTAATGCAAACATTTTTCAAAATGACATCTGTGCAGCAGGAGAAGAAAGACTCTTGAAATTGTGCTTTCTCAGGGAGACCCTGGGCCTCAGGGAGCCCCCGGGAAAGACGGCCCCGCTGGTCTCAGAGGGTTTCCTGGAGAGCGAGGTCTGCCTGGAGCACCGGTGAGAATCGTTTTCCCATGAACTCGCTGCCATAAGGAGGGTTTTCACCACTTTAATCCTGCTGGAAAATGGCATTTACTTTTTTGCCAAGCATCCCTTCAGTCCACTGCTCATGTCTTCAGGCTGGATTCAGCTGACATTCTTTGGGGCGGATTGAAGTTGGCATTTCACAGATTAAAACTACAGAGAAAGATTCCCCTGTTGCAGCAGTGTTTTAATGTAGAAAACAGAAAATGATGATCTCAAACTTTGCATTAATATACAACCTGAAGCTAGAGTTTGGAGCAGAAACACTGTACAGATATTTAACTGAATGTAACATCAGACAGTTCCCTTTAATGGAGAAGGCAGAACTTTATTTTTCCACAACTTTACAAAACTTTAGCATTAAGTTTTTTGTTTCATAAGGCCCTACTTTGGGCTCTCAGTATCAGACAATTAGAAGTGTTCCTGTGATGTTATTGTACCCATTGGTCTAATATTTGCTTCTGGTACAGGGTCCAGCTGGCTTGAAAGGAGGAGAAGGTCCACAGGGTCCCCCTGGCCCAGTCGTAAGTTGTCATGACATCTGCACTATGCACTGCCACCAGTACAGTTTTGCTAGTGGTTAATGTGCAGTCATTATTCTAAAACTTTAGAGTTAATATCAATCATTGTCATTTAGTGTGTGGCTATAACATCTGTACAATTTTCAAATCCTCCTATTGATTATGATATGATGAGGTGCTTTGCCGCACTGTCGTTGAGTCTGCTTTTGCTGCAGTCTGAACTTTCCATCTCCGACCACAAGAGGGCACTTTTTCACCTGCTCAGTGGGGGTTCAGACCTCCAGTTGAGCACAAAAAGATAGAAACTGTATCTAGATGGTAATTATCATCTCTTGACATTTCACCTTCTATAGCTGCCAAGAGAGATTAGAAGCGACAGCCAGAAAGTTGAAATCTCTAGAAGGTGTTAAAAATTATAATCACAGTGTACCTTCAACAGATTTATTTTTTCACCAGCAGACACTGTAAATCTGCTTGTAATTGGTCTTTGGTACAATGGACAGCATAATCCTAGGTGGGGAAAGAATCTGTGAAGTACTGTATTGTTTAATTAGATTTGGTTGATACGTTAGGGGTAGAAATGATCAAGAATTCAGCGTGTGTCACCGATGAGCTGTTTGGTAGTCATTGCTTGCCATCACCTTTGTGGGGCTGTGATGCTGGACTAGGGGTTTGTGTGATGTAAAAGACTCAAATAATTCATTGTCGACACTGTGATGGGCCAGCAGTGGCATTTTGATGATTTTAGTTTTAGATCTGTCACTTGGAATCATTCACTGTAAGCCTCCTCAGAAGCCAGATACAGTGCTTCAGTCATTTCCTCCAGGCTGTCATGCAGTGGGTAACATTTTCATTGTCAGCATCCTCATAAAACAGAAATCATGTTTTGATTGTTTGGTCCTGCTTTTCACACAACAGTGTTTATTATTCATTGTTGGCATCCTCATGGAACAGTAGTGGTGTTTTGGTAATTTATTCCCAGCTACAGTTCAGCTCCTGCTAATGGCTGAAAGCAATAAGAGTGCAGCAAGTCCAGATCTGCAGCTAGGGGAACATCTTTCTATTAATGGTATCTGTGATGAACATCCAGACGGGCTCTTTAGGCGCCGAGGAGGTCAGTGGTGGTCAGGACACACAAGCTGCCTTGCCTCACAGGCCTGGGTAGCATTTGAGCTGGGAGCTACAGTACCTTCCTCGGGTGTCATGCACCACTGATGTCAGAGCTTCACAGTCAGTTAGAGGACAGCACCGAATCTGCCAGGACACACACATCAGCATTCAGAAGAGCCCTTGGGTATTCAGCGAGAGTGCTATGATCTCCACTTCAAAATTAGAGGGACTTTTTTCCCCTTTTCAGTTCACAGTCATGTTTTTCATGCAGTAATGACACTGGAGTAATGTGTCTTTGCTCCTCTTGAAGAAAGACATGGCCTAACAGTATCATTTTAGAATGTAGGCAATTCCAACTAATGTTTCTACAACCAGTTTTGTTACACTTAATACTTTTTGCTGCATCTTCAGGAGTTTTGCATTTTTTCCAATAATACTGAATCACAGAGAAATATAAGGACAGAGTTCATTTGAATTCAGTTACATCTGCATACCTAATATATTAATCTTGCACAACTTACAAAGGTACTTTTTTAGTGAAAAACACTTTGTACTTTGCATTTTGTTCATTCCTAAATCCAACATGTATGTTAAAATTTACCAAATACTATTAAATAAACACAGTTAATTATTCTTAGTTATCCATGACATAACATAAAAAGGTATCATACGTGACAGCCAGAGTTTATGTATTCATCTGTAAATACATTCATAAAAACAGCTTTGCATTTTTGATGTTACACTGTCGGGTGGCCCAAGTCCAAATTCACTCCCTGAAAATAAAAAGAAATGCTTCATAAACTGAAGTAGGGGTATTAAGTGAAAGTCCTTGTGAAGTTAAATTCTCTTAACTAGAATGAGAATATCACAGGAAATTACTTTACTTACCATTGTTATAGTTTGGATCTAAATAGTATCTAACCATGCCTCCATGCCCTAGATATGTGTGGATAGAACAGGTGCCTTTACCAGGTGAGAAATTAAAATGTGTTTCCTCTGTCTGTTCATGTGCAAATATGAGGCTGGCAAAAATATCAGAATGGTAGTAGCATGAAATGCAATATGAAAAGTGAATGGCGTTTCAGTATTGATTGCTTCTAGAATTTAATTGTAAGTGGAAGTATTATATTTGTGCTGCAGCTGACTGACAGGTAATAATGCAAAATAAAACATGTTTATTGGCTTAAAAAACCCCAGATGTAATTCATTTAAACCGATTTTTCAAGAACATCTTTGAAATGTGAAACATCTTGACAAATAAACTCTTTTGACTCTTTGACTCTTTGAAATGTTAGTTGGTGAAGACACAACAACATATTAATATCCTTCATTTTTAACCATACAGCCAGAGACTTACCTTGTTTTTTATATTTTACCAGTGCAGTGTAGAGAAACAGTGCTATGGTCTAAATCCAGAACCTCTTTTTATTTCAATAAATATTGAAGTGCGTCAATAGAATAAGCATTTTTCAAATTTAACTGCTAAGGTAAACTTATTTAAAGGCATTGTATTAGAAAATGCCTTTTGTAATGTCTGTCAGTTTTTGATTTTTGTAGGTGTCCATCAATAAATCATGAAAAAGCAAGAATTCCCTGTGACTGTTAGCATAGAATATCAGTATGTATTAGGGGCACTTTCTTATAAAATATGTCTGAATCTGTTATTAATCATTCTGTGTTTGATGTTTTGCACATCTCTCACATACTCTCTATCGCTGTCTCTCTGTCTCTCTCATAGGGTTCTCCTGGAGAAAGGGGCCCGGCTGGGCCTGCTGGACCAATCGGCCTCTCAGGACGCACAGGTCCCCAAGGACCCCCAGGACCTGCTGGAGAGAAAGGCGCTCCTGTGAGTGCTAAGTTCTATAAATATAGCCGTACCTAAAAACTGGCAAGCGGTAGCAGAGCATACACATCTGAATGTTTTTTCTCCACCCTCACATGCCATAGAATTTTTAGTTTAATTATGGACCTTATTTGCTGTTGTCTCTGAATAACCGAGAGAACAGAAACAGATAAACACTTAGGGCAGTTTTTTTTGCAGTTGACTGGAAATTTTAAAAGAAGTACAGTGCTTTCTCTGCATATATAAGAGTTATTGATTATAGATATGTTTAAAACAGACTTTTTTGTTTTGTTGCAGTGACTTTGATTATCAAGATCATTCACATGAAAGACAGAAAGGCATTTTCATGAGTACATAGAGATCTATACCCTGTGCCTTGTAAAAGTATTCAGTCTTGTCCAGTTTTCTCATTTAAGTCAATGCTAAATTTTGTTTTCAATTTTATCTTATGCCAAAACACTAAAATTCATCCATTCAGTGAACCACTTGTCCTGCTCAGGGTTATGGTGTATCAGAGCCTATAAAGGAATCACTCAGTACTTAAAAACTTAAGGCGCAAGGCAAGGAGAGGGTACGCCCTGGATGGGATGTGAGTCCGTCCTAGGGTAGTCATATACACAATATTTACCCTCTAAATACTAAAACTGAATTTGTTTACAACACTGTGTCATTTTGCAAATGATCATGTAGTAAGAAATGTTGCTGTATGTGAGAAGGCGCAAGGCAAGGAGAGGGTATGCCCTGGATGGGATATGAGTCCATCCTAAGGTAGTCATATACACAGTTTCACACTATGGCTAATGTAGAGCAACCAGTTAACCTGTAGCACGTGTCTTTGGAATGTGAGAAGAAACACATGCAGGCATAGGGTAAATATAAACTCTTCTCAGATTGAATTGTTGCAAAACTGCAATGAATCACAAAAATTCTGAATGTATTATTTTACTGAGACATTATTTGCGTATTGAAAGCGACATACAAGCAACACAGAGAGAGAATAAAAGTACAATTCTATCTAATATTAAATCTAGTTTAATATTTATTTTTGTGGTTGCATATTACATAAGCTTATGTAATACAACAAGGGAGAACAATTCTTTCATAGCGGGTAGCAGGTAGTGAATGTTTATGGAGGAGATCAGGACAGAAGTGGTTTTAAAAGAGATTTTTTGAGACCATTCTTCAATGATGATAGTTTTAACAGTTGTGAGTGAGAAACAGTTATTACCACATTGAACCAGAACCAAAAATTTTCTGTTTTTTGATTTTATATCTTTTGTGAATGGGATTATCAAGTAGCCAGAGCTTAAGCATAGTAGTCTGTCTGAGTTGTAGTTGAGTGATGAGGTCCTGCTGGAATCAGTTATCAGATAGCGCATGATTTTTGGGTTAAAAATCAGAACCAGAAGCCATGTAGTGTTTGTTTTAAGATAAGCACAAATCCAGTGGATGTTATGGAAGGGTGTATCTGTAAGACAAGCTTATGGCTTTGATGTGAAGCAGAGACTTGAACTGATTGTTAGTACTTGGCTTTTAACCAGCAAAGAGGATGAAGTGCGTCTAGTTTGGTGGAGACCTCCCAGAGATGTTTCAGCCTTGGAGAGGCTGAGTTGTAGATGTTGATCAGTCATCCAAGCAGGCTCAAAAAGAAATCTTCAATAGCATCTGTCGCAGCAGGAAAAAAGAAAAAGATCATGGGGTACCATCAGCATAGCAACAATAGGAGAGGCTGTGTGAGGCAATGAGAGAACAAAAGAAGTGTGGATGATGTTGCGTAAGAGGCCCATCATTGTAGCCCTGTGGAACAGCAGTTGAGAGAACAATGACAGTTTAAACTGTTTTACGGTAAGTACAGTATGTCCCAGCTTTGCATATTGTACAGAAGTGACTTTGGCTCATTCTTCTTGCCAGAATTGCTCTAGGTTTTACAGATTTGTTGGATGACACTTGTGAACCACACTTTTCAAATAGTGGCATGGAAATCAGGATGCCGACTGGGCCACTGTAGGACATTACCCTAATGGTTTGGCTTTGTGCTATGAGGCACAGTTTGGCTTAAAAACAAAAGGATGATTTTTTGTGGATGGTTTACAGTCACCCAGTAAAAGGGCTGACATCAGTCACATTGTGAATCTGTGGCACTGTTTGAAAATTGTGACCCACACTCATCATCCACACAACCTGATCAACCTGCTGCAGATTTGCCAAGATGAAAGGGAAAAAATAACTCCCAAACAGTGCACAAAGCTGGTACATTTTTATCCCAAAAAACTTAAAGCTGTTATTGTGGCAAAAGATAGATGCACCAAAATATTAATGTGTGGAGTTTGAATACTTGTGCATGCAGCAAAATTTTAGCTTTTAATTTTCTTTAAAATATTTAAAACATCTGACTTTGGCTGTGAAACTTTAGCGTTATACTGTATGAATTCACAATGAAAATACTGACTGGAAAAATATGTGTAAGTATTCTAATCAATGTAATGTTGCAAATTTTCAAGGGATTTGAATACTTTTGCAAGGCACTGTATCTGGAAAAAATGGGCAGAAATAGAAAGTGTGTTTAAACTCACCCCATTTATCTGGTTTTGTTAATTGCAAATGTACAAGGTTTTTTTTTTTTTTATAGCTCAGGCTTCTATAGTGGCAGCTGAAAACTGACACCACCACTGTATACCACCAGGACACCTCAGCGACAGCAATGTCTCTTAATGGCAAAGCTCCATTGCATCTCCCAAGTGACAATGTTCTCACACAGGGGGAGAAAGGTCCACCAGGACCAGCAGGCCGTGATGGTGTTCAGGGGCCAGTTGGTTTGCCAGGACCCCCTGGACCCCAGGGTCCACCTGGAGAGGATGGAGACAAGGTATGTATGTCAGCCTCCATCCTGTTTAACCAGAATGACTGTTTTCATAATTTATAATATACTCTTTAGAGCAGTAAAAACTGCACTTGTAACTGGTGACCACCACCGTTTCTACACCCAGACCATCTGTTTCAGACACAGCACTTTTACTTTGCTGTATATTCAGAATAGTCATATGTTATGAATTATGTTATCAAAGCCACAGAGGTGATGCATTGTTTGTGCATGATACAGAGCTCTTTTCATTTCTACCTCAAGTGAGTTGATAAGATATAATCAGTGCTAAGCTAGAGAATGGCATTTGGCTTCCTTAGTGACACTGTTGTGTCCTGCTCAGGGTTATGGTGTATCAGAGCCTATGAAGGAATCACTCAGTACCTAAAAACTTAAGGTGCAAGGCAAGGAGAGGGTACGCCCTGGATGGGATGTGAGTCCGTCCTAGGGTAGTCATATACACAATATTTACCCTCTAAATACTAAAACTGAATTTGTTTACAACACTGTGTCATTTTGCAAATGATCATGTAGTAAGAAATGTTGCTGTATGTGAGAAGTAGTTCATCAGTTTTATTTACAAAGCAATAAAAGCTGTTTAATCTGCACCATCCATTGTCTTCATGCTGCTGCAGATGGTGTTAATGTTCAGCAATATGTAACCTATCTTTACAAGGGAGAAATTGGTGAACCTGGTCAGAAGGGCAGCAAAGCAGACAAGGGTGAACAAGTAAGTTTTTTTGTATTTTATTCCCAATTTTATTGTGTTTATATGCCTTTTTAATTACATTTAATAAAGCATAGACTTACTAATAAGAGGACACATTTTTTTTCCCTTAAGTATCTAATGTTCTTAGCCATTCACTGTTAATTTTAGTTTGGCATTGAGGAACTGAGGACTCTACATATAAATAATACTGTACATGTAAGGAAAGTGTTTTCCTTTCAAGCTTCTGTCACTCAGTACAGAGGTCAGAGTTATTAAGTGGCATCTATAGTCGCTCCAAGGCCTTTGACTGTTTGCTGTAAGAAGCACATCAATATTAGTCACTCACTATAAGCTAACAGTCATCCTTCTTCCTACATGACCTTTTGCATTCTGTTCCCTTAGGGACCTCCTGGACCTGCTGGTCTTCAGGGTCCAGTTGGTGCCCCAGGACCAGCTGTGAGTAACCACATCTTTTCTCGACTGACATTTGTCACTGCGTAAAAATGTGGAGGCAATGGCTCCCAAGGAAACATTTTTCTGTAGTCGGTGTGTAAGGAGGCAGCATGGTGACTCACTCAGTTCTGTCATGTTTTTAATCTGTTCCATGCATTTCTTCCCATTCCAAGTATCCCACTGGGATGATGAATGTCTCTTGAAGTATATCTCCTCACCCAGGACATGTGCGGGTGCTATGCATAAAATGCATTATTCAGACAGGCACCGAGGCTTTTAGCTGGATGCTGCATCTTGTTACACACCTTAAAATTGAAACCATTATGTCTTCATGACACCACAACCTCAGGAAGCAATGGAAATATAAGCATTACTATTGCAGCGATACCGGGGCCTTGTTTACCCTTCTATCACTCGTCTTCATTTGTCAATACCACATGACAGATTGTTTAAGAAGAAATAAGCAGTTTGGTGTCATTGTGTGTCCTAGACCTTAACTGCTTTGTGAAACAGTAACCTTGTTCGTATTCGACTGCAACTGGGTTACACTTGTATTATGAAGCTGTTCTCCAGGCCATTGCTGAGCCACAGCCAGATATTCTGAGATGTTCTCTTTAATGTAGACTTGTATGACAAGTTTGGGGCTACATTACCCTCATGTATACCTGTGGTAGCTGTTACACTGGTCATGTATTTCACCTGTGTAGATTACCATGATTCCATCTTCCGTTTTGAAGTACATTATGTTTTGTGTTAGAAAACATAGCGGGCAGTGTTCACATATGAAAGTATGCAAATTTTGATTGTATTACAGTATAAAGTTTGATAAAATTATCCACCTTTGAATTATTTTCTGCAATGTAGTCTTTTAGATCTGGATTACTATGGACAAATACTTCATTTTCAATTTTCTCTGTTGAAATACAGATGCAATCTCTGAAACAGTGACCATGGGTTTGGTTCTCCTCTCATATGTATGCTGTGTGCTGCCATTCTTTACCTTTTTTACTGAGCAACAAGTAAAGCTTGAAGGAAAGGACTTTTAGCTGGAATCTGCAGACTGCACACCAATTCACAGAGGCATCACTGGGGAGGACACTGAATTAATTTTTTATGGATGGAGATCTTTTTAGTTGTGCCTCAGGCTGACCAGAAAAATACATGGGAATCGCCCTCATATCACAGTACATTGTCTTTTCACTGATCAGGGTTCTTTATTGATAGAGATCAGCATGACTTATTATTTTAAATATTTTAGCAATAACCATGATACAAAAGAAAAGCCTCTCTTACACGTTTCACTTCAGCTGGTCGCATGTTTACATTGTCTATAGTAGAGATTGCAGCTTTAGCGCTGTGCCTGGCTTGTTCTTTGTGTAGGGGGCTGATGGAGAACCTGGGCCTAGGGGTCAGCAGGGGATGTTTGGACAGAAAGGAGACGAAGGGCCTCGGGGTTTCCCCGGACCACCCGGCCCAATCGGGCTTCAGGTAAGACCTTCACACGTGTTCCTCTTTGGTGTGGATGTGCTATTCTGTGTCACAACTTGGGCTGGACTTCTGGAATTCTGTTGCTGTTGTGCCCAGTGTCTTTCTTTCTAAAATAAATGTCTCAGTTGAAAAGTTTTGTCTCCTGTTTAAGGGCTTAAAAGCATGAAAAAAAACTTTTTGCACTTTTTGAAAACAGAAAAACTGATATCTTATATTGCTTTGTTAGCTGCAAAATAGCACATTATTTCAGAGAATATGCAGCATATTGTCATTTGAAAATGAGATAAACTGTATTAATACTTTTTAGTGTTTTGGAGATTTGATGGTTTAATCAATATGTATATGTGGCTCAGATATTTTTCCATAGCAAAAGTGTTTTTCTCTCTGCAGTAATCTGTTCAAATTAGAAATGTTTTACTTTCTTTTATATCATTGTTTTGGGAAAATGCATTTTGTAATTTTTTTGTTTATGTTTTCCCAGTCAGGGAGACAAATATAAGGGATGGTTGTAATAACAGTTTTCAGTGATTCAGCTCATTTCAACAGTGGTCCTAACTGAGATGAAATTCAGTAACTTGGCTTTGATTTAGGTACAGAAAATAATAGTAAAACCAATGAGGGATACCAGGAAAAATAAACCGTGATGCTGTATTTCATAAATCATCTGCTGTAGAACATAAAACATCCAGAGTTGTGCTCACATTTCTATAACCTCTCAGTGAGTCTGCTTCAATGTTGCTACCTTTAGATGATGCAGCATGCAAACTGTACCAACTTATTGATCAAAACCCACCAATGTACAAAACACAGGATACAATTCCTGTCTAGCTGAATTTGTTCCAAGTTTTTTTTTTCTTGTACTGCTTTACTTTAAATATCTAAAACTATAACTATATTATAGTTATATGTAGCTACCAAGTGTGAATAAGGACAGATTTTTTACATAAAGGACTGCTTGTTTAAATCCTAGGAGGAAGCTGTCTGTAAATCACACAACTATGTAAAATCACTGAAATAACAAGTATAAAATCCATTCAAGCACATCAGTTATTTCTTGTGCAGAACAGTATTGTTATCCTCATTGTCCTTGTGGTCTTTCTTTGTTAGAGACAGAAGAGTCGATTAAAATGAGCCAAATGCTGTAGCAGATACTGTTCTGTGAGCACAGTGCATCACATGCACGGCCCCAGTGTACTTTACTGTGACTTTATTCTGATTATTCTCCTCCAGGAGACACGATTCCTTTGATATGAACTCCTTAGAACCAGTTCTCTTGTTTTTGATCTTTCACTTAAGGCAACAAAAAAGATTCAGGATATGAATTTGCCACACTAAAGTCGCCATGAGCGAGTGAGTGCACGGAGAGATGGCTTCTGGATGACGGTGTGGAGGGTTGCAGCTTTCCTTATACAAGATGTCATTTCAGTCGTAGCTATGACTGTAATAAATTCAAAGAATACATAATGAAAAGACTACACTTGGGAGGAATGAAAACTAAAGCTGAAAAGTAAAATTATGCCCGAGACAATGATTCAGGGTGCAAATCTTGCTTGTGTTTTGACCACTTTTTGAGGAAACCATCAAATTAAAGCATAGTACAGCACTGTATCACACTGTCATGGTTAACTGTAAAATAGCTTAGTTATATTTTTAGAAATAGCAAATAAACACAGTCTACTTTGTGTATAATGCATATAAAATTGCATAAAAATTATTTTGAAATTTTTTTTAAAAATGTGGTAAGCTATTGTGAAAAATTCCTGAAAGGGCCCTTCGTTAGATATTTTACTCGATTCTCCTACCTAAAAAAAGCACAATACTAGGTCTTCTTTCTTCTTTGTTGTAGGGTCTTCCTGGGCCACCAGGTGAGAAGGGGGAGAATGGAGATGTTGGTCCTATGGTGAGGAAGCAATTATTTTGTAACTGAACTGTATCATCACAGAGATAGTCATTCCTCATGCTTATTTGTCAAAAAGGCTTTAACCCGAGAGTGAGTTATACACCTATGAACTGACAATATGTCCAGACTGAAATGTTTTTTTTTTTTTTTCCCCCCCACCATTGCTGTAGGGTCCTCCTGGTCCACCTGGCCCAAGAGGTCCTCAAGGCCCAAGCGGAGCTGATGTAAGTCCCATGGAAATGTACACATTATGGTTATTTCTATTTATGCGTCATTGAAACATTTTTAAATTCCCTAAATTGTTCAGTTTTTTAATTGGAGCAGTTGCACAATTACAGTATTATTACACTTCAGAATTAAACCCACTGCAGTGCACCACATGTAAGTATGTGGACATGGTATGAACTATTGATAAATAGTAATATATTTTAGTCATATATTTTGCTACTGTATACTTGTTTAATTATGTTTGTTGTAAAAAAAACATTTTATAAACTTACAGGATGTGTCTGCTGAATCTTAGTTTTATTCTATTGCAGGGAGCCCAAGGACCACCTGGAGGTGTGGGTGCAATGGGTGCTGTTGGAGAGAAGGTGGGTGCCATCCATTTAAAACACAGAGTATATTTGCTTCTAAACATTGTCAGATGGCAAGGAAAGTAACATTCACTTCTGCCCTTTGTCTCTTTTTTCTGAGTTAGTGTTCTTTTGTTGTTTTTATTTGTTTAACTTTTTAAGGTTTTAAGATATATTTAAATCTAATTGTTTTCAAAGGATTAAAACATTTTGTCATTTCTCCCTGATGAAATGAACAGCATTGTACCTTTAAAAACATTACTAACATTCTTAGAAATGTTTGCCTTTGTAATTCAGTGAAATATTTTCATATCACTTCCCAGTATGTTTGAAAACAATGAAAATAAATAATTT
Organism: Heterotis niloticus; assembly: GCA_018136845.1. Taxonomy (NCBI): domain Eukaryota; kingdom Metazoa; phylum Chordata; class Actinopteri; order Osteoglossiformes; family Osteoglossidae; genus Heterotis; species Heterotis niloticus. The sequence continues at coordinate 12,727,685 of CM030905.1, forward strand.
CTGCTTACAATTTTTTTTTTTTTTTTAAACCAAACCCTTCATGAAAACTTTTACCAAGCACCATTTGGGTAGAACTGCCACCTTGTTTCAAGAATCCACAATGATCGTGATCTCAATTCACAAGAACATGTCACATTTTCTTTGTTTTCAAATGTAAGAAAACATACAGATGATGATATATAACATACAAATGAATTTGGTAAGTTGTACAGATCATCATGTTTCCAAAAGCGTGTAATTTCAATGTTTATCAGAATGTGATATGGATTACATTGGGAACTTTTACTAGCATTCTTATATTTTGACACTTTGATGTTGTAGTATGCAGTCTATTCTCTTCAGGGTAACCCCTATGCACTCTGATGCACTGAATTGCCACCGCAAGTTCACTGACTGATGAGACCTCTTTCAGGGGGAGCCAGGTGAAGCAGGCAGCCCCGGACCTCCTGGAGAGCTTGGACCTGGAGTAAGTGCCTAATTTTTATCTTTAATATAGAATATGTACATATATGCAGTGTCTTGCAAAAGTATTCAGACCCTTGACAAAATCAAAATTTTACTGTATAACAAAGTGATACTTTAATATTTATTTCCATGTGATATTTTAATTCAAAATATTAATACTCAAAATTAATGTTTGGAACTCAACAAGAGTTTTGTATTATGAAATAAATTTTAAATGAGAAAACTGAAATTTTTTCATTTCCATAAGTATTTAAGCCCCTAAACAATGTTTGGCTCAAGCACTTTTAGCAGCAATTACAGCAGCAAGTCTTTTTGGGTAAGTGTAGAGGATCAGCTTTTTGACACCAGTTTTGTGCAGTTTTTTTCAGACTCTAAATTTGATAAATTTGTTTGAGTTCTCTGAAGTTGTTCTATGGCCAAACACACATGTAAATATACACAAATCTCCACACACAAACATGCTAATATACTTTCAGAGGTGGAAAAACATCATCATCATCATCATCTCAATAATGCTAAACAGTTGCAGGAGCCATTAACTGTAATAAGTTCTCACACATAACCCCCTGAGGAAAAAATGTGCTGGAAGAAGGCAATGGCAAACCACTTCTGTCCCTCCTTGCCTTGAAAACCATATCAATGGTCACCTATAAATCAGAAATGCCTCAATGGCATTTTCCACTCCCCATTTATATCTATATACCCTTTACCAGCGAACAGTGGTGACAGATGACCAAATGACAATGAAATACTTTATATTACACAAGACAAAACAAGAGAATGGTAGATCTGTTTAAACACATTTTTTGCAGCTAAACATAGCTGAGGGCAGATTTATTAAATCCAGCACTCCTTAAGCAACCTGGTCCCAGCTCCCTACTCCATCACTTGTTGCTTTTGGTGATCAGCCTTTCAAGGTCAACTAGATGTAAAACTTTAGTGGTTCCAAGCCTGACTGACATACAGTACAGTACTGACACCCTATCTGACTGTTCCTAATCGAATGATAGACTGATGTACAGTGGCACCACAGCAGATTATGCAGAGCCACAGTCTTATTGACTGACAAAATATCACCATGATAGCAAAGGCTAAAAACCTTCCCTCTGTAGGTGCAATATGTTCTTCACCTACCTATTTCAATGAACTTAATTATTTTCAGTATATTTATTTAATTGCACCAATTAACCAGTTTGATGTTTTATTTAATCACATTTCTTTTTCTACTGTTCATTAGGACTGGTATGATTGATTATTATTGTTATTTTCAATAATATGTTTGTGCACTTCATGCAAGATGGCCATTAGCGCTAGGTGTTTTAAATGTGGGTTTTCGGTGCTGTTTGGTGTTCCTGACTCAGATTCCTTCTGCAGGGACCCAAAGGTGAACGAGGAGAGAAGGGAGAGGCTGGCCCACCTGGATCTGCTGGACCCCCTGGTGCCAAGGGACCTCCAGGGGAGGATGGTCCCAAAGGCAGCCCTGTAAGTCTCCTTATACTGTTCTTGTGCTTACATTTGCTTCTTATGTGAGGATGCATTTTTTTTCCAGTATGGGTACTCCTACCAGTTATTGTAATTATGATAATATGTTATAAATATTGCATATAAAAAGTTGAAACACTACATTTTCAGCACTAAACTAAATATTTTATGGTTCAAAAATCCTACATATAGGAAATATTATTTTATATTTTCAGCATGTTTCACTGGTGTTTCTCCTATATAACTTAGGGTCCTGTTGGCTTCCCTGGGGACCCTGGGCCTCCTGGTGAACCTGGTATTGCTGTAAGTATATCCACTATCTTCAGAGTTCTCAGTTATGGAATGTGTCAGCTGTCATCAGCAATATGAACAATGTTCTAAATAAGAAAAACAGGAATGTGTGAGAAGTCACCATGTGCTGACAATAATGGAGTTCTTTCTCTGAGTACTCCAGTTCAAACTGTCATGTTGGATTGGACTCGCTGTAATGTTTTGTCAGGATTACAAGGAACAGTATATGAAGAGTGAGTCATTTGCATTGTTTTAATTGTCCAATGTTGCTGATCTCACTAGTACTACATTGTGCAAAAGACTTCTGAGCAGATTGCTGACTTATTTCAGAGATTAGTAAATCCGTGACGTCCTCAGTAACTTCAACTATGACTTTGTATTTCAGGGAACTGATGGTGCTGCAGGAGAGAAGGGAGAGGATGGTGAATCTGGTCAGCCTGTAAGTTTGTTCTCTTTCAGGTTCAGATAAAGGTTTCCTTTTTCTATGTGACATTTTAGGTTTGTACAATTTATGCTAATGATGACAAGTAGTATAAAACACTTGGGACTGCATTTATTTTATTCACATTAGTGAGTCTTCAATAATGCACAGTCTGCAACTTCTGCATCTTTTGCATACTGAAAACAATATTTTCTGACACTTGCCCATCCCGTTATAATAAATTTCTATATGAGGAATGTCTACAAACTGGGGGCAAATCTATGTTTCTTGTATTGTTAGAGCTTTACTATTTTGGGGGTTACTAAGTAAGATGAAATAAACCCCTAGTGGTTTTATGGTACTGGCTGTAAAATATGGCTTAGTAATTTATATTTATATTATTTGTCATGTTATATGTACCACCTATGCAACTTGTTTGGTTTTAGATGGAAAAGTTTTGCCGTAAAACAAGGACATTCTGGTTATGCTAACAAACAAAGTTTCCCACAGGCTTTGCTTGAACTCTATTTTTTACTCTTAAATCATGACAGGGTCCTCCTGGCCCATCTGGGGAGGCTGGCCCACCTGGTCCCCCTGGCAAGAGAGTGAGTGCAATATCATTACTTTAATCTTCATTGTAATAATGAGGCAGATTTATGTAATGCAGGAACAAAGGAAATTAATAAGTAGTTAATACGGTAGTTAATATGCCAGAGCACCAATCAAAGCTACTTGCATGTTTTTTTTATGGATTCCTACCATAGAATATGTGATGTGGCAGTGTAACAACAAAGAAGTACTTTACATTAAAAAGCAATTTCATATATACACATACACTTATTTTTCACATATAGGTCATGTCTAACTATAATGTATGTTCGGCACCTTGACTACTTCTAAGCAAATGTGTGAACCCTGAAGAGGAAGTACAGTGTGCGTCTGTGTGTGGTTCATCCTTGGCTCTGTGTTATTGATATTATTTTGACATAATATTATGAACATGAGATTTCAGAAATGGAACTGTAATGAAGTAACTACAACTTGCTGTACAGTGAATGCATGCAAGCATACATAATGAGACATAAAGAATGTCAAGTATATACTGTACATTCTCATACTGAAAATTAAAATGCAAAATCTATTTGATTCACTTGTAACTTCTGATATGAACAAGGTACAAAGTTCAGAACAAATTTTTATGATTAATTTTTTTCTTACTTTTATTCCCTATAATTTCTGTTACAGAGTAAAAATTTCTGTCACTAATTGGCAGTAAAAGGCACTCACATTAGGAAGGGGGGTTTACTACAAAGTGGTTCACAATATCCCATGTATTTTCCAGACTTTCCAGTCAGTGTATTTTTACTTTTTTATAGCTACAGTATATGTAACTTTTACAGAAACTACCCAGCTAATAAACAGGGACATGTATCTGTTATTATGGCTTTTTATTGACTGAAAAACTGAAAGTGACCACATGCTAAAATCTTTATGTAAATCTTTACATTTACACAGTGAATTGTACACTTCCTTATCATCAGTTAAATACATGCAAGATTTTATGGTGAAATACTTATTTTTCACTCTTTTCTCTACTGTGCTGTTTCATTTTTGCCTGAAGCATAAAAGTGTAAGATGGGGCTCACACAGCACTGTCACGGGTGTGTAAAGCAGAACACAGCACACTGAGGAGATGATGAACATTGTGTATTTTCTTTATTTTCTGTCATTTTAAAGTAGATTTACCTTTAAAGCTTCAAGTTAATACAATATAATAAAAACATTCTGTCTTACATCCAATGATTTCAGTATAGAGGGACACATACCCTGCCTTGTATGAGTTGTTAATGTAAACAAACCACATTAGTAAAAGTCTTGCAACTATTTCTTTTCTTAATTTACAACAGATTTATATGATGTTTTCAAAAGAATCTAACTTGTGGATAAATTGAGGGATTAAGCAATGTTGTTAAACTTTTTTAACTGTGATGCAGTGGGTGGACTTTTTGAGTCACGAACAAACTCCCAGTCCCAGGTGTGTTTGTAAGTTGAGATGCAGGTGTATCCAGTTTTTGTAGACTTTCCCAATATATTCAGAACAGTAACAGCATGTCAGAGTTGAACAATTAAAATAAATTATCTAAACGGAGAGTTAAAATGAAAAATGTGATTATCTCATGTTAATTTCCAGGGAGTTTAGCTGTATGACTGAAAGTGTAATGGCAAAGCAGTTTGAAATGCAATTTTTGTGTTCAACACTTCCAGCCTCTCAGTCATTTTTTGGAATATTTGCAGTAATGATATGTTTCCGTGGCAGCATAACACAGGAGTTACCTGCTCCCTAAAACCATAATTTAGCGATATGAACTTTTCCTGGCTAAAACAGTTATGTTAAATTGTAATGATGTTTTGTGTTGACCTCCTCAGAGAAACAGACACAGCTGTGGTGTGAAAGCATAGTGCTGCTCCACCATCTGCATACATTGGGAGATAAATTGCAATTTTGTGCATTTGCGTTTTCATTCATCCGTACTCATTTCATTTATGCCGATGACATGCTTAAGTACATATTATTCTATAGGAATTATACGAGAGTTGATTGAACGTTTTTAAAAACTTGTCATTCCACATCTAAAGATTCTTCACGATTGGGGACCTATTGCTTTTCACAGCACTTCTTCAGTGCTCCCGCACAGCTCTTCAACAAAATAAAATTCCCATCCCTTCAGAATTCACTGTTCCATATGGTTGACTGAACATTCAAAAGTCTCTTGGGCACTTTTCCTGAGCTTTACACAAAATTCAGTCACACATCTTTATTGCACAGTGGAAGAGACATTAAGGTGGCTGCCATCACAAAATATGGGATAAACTACTGGTATGACAACTGAAGGACTAAAGAGAGAGCAGTCCTGCTACTCCATAGTCACACGGCCTAGACTTTGATTCCTCCAAGACTGGGCAACCAGAGCTGCGCAATATTCATGCAGTACAGCCAGTAGTAAAGCTTTTTGTTCAATCCATGTATGTAATATATTTGTTTAAAAAAACCATCTGGCTGTGGCTATACACCTATTCCTTTTGTTTGATATTAGAATGATATGAGAAAAACTGTACTGGAAATGTGCACAAATTCCTTAAATTTTGAAAAGCTGCTTTAGTCTGTGGTAATTATGTATTTGTTACAGACAAAGTTTTCTTTGTTAATCCTTTTATTTTATTCAGATAAATGCAGTTCATGATGGATAATCCTTCATAAGACTAAGCTTTATAAATCTAAGCTGCAGTGCACTTCTTTTAAGTGCAAAAGAAAAGAAAATTAAGTTGTTACTTCAAGACCTATACTTGTTGCTGTTTTGTTAACCCTCACCTGGAGTAAATAATTTTTAGTGCCTGAAAGAAATCACATTTTCTCATTGTCCCAGGTTTTTATTAATTGCTTATCCAGCACTGTAAGTCATTGTTGCCCAGTTGTGCAGCATCTTTTGTCTGTGCTGTGGTCATTTTTCACTCTCACAATTATTCACAGTCGAAAGGTTATCTCAAGGTATGGCAATATGTGTTAAAAGTTCATCATTCGAATGACAAAAATTGAATATGTGTTAAATAATTAAGCAAATAATAATGTTTAATGTATAGTAGTGATTAAAGATGCAAAATTGCCTACTTAAATGTGGTCACATTGTGGGAGAGGTGCAGAATTTCAATCATGTCTGTAAAAGCCAGCTATGTAAGTGTTTCAAATTGTAATTCAGACTGCATAGAAGCTCAGACCAGGCAAAATAATTAATATCAACTAAAATAATGCTGTGGTATTACATTCTCCAGTCCATGAGTCAGGATGTCCTCACTTGGTAGTTCAAAATACATTAGGGAGCTGTGGTTTTTAAATGTTGGGTAAAGAGCTTTTGTTTTATGTCATATTTCCTTAGGGCTCTTCCCTCCTCTGCAGAAGCTGTGCTAACACATTGCAGATACTCTGTTGTGTGTTTGTATTAAGACACTTAAGTCACAAGGCAGATAGTTTGTCCCAGAGGTCAGAAACTGCCTGTTATACTCATGATATGAAGCAGAAACCTCAAAACTAATTGGAAGCCTAGCACATGTGTTTGGCTTAAGAAGCTTTTTTTTTTGCTCAGGGACCTTGTGGACCAATGCTACTATTGTATTTATCACCAAAACGCTTCTTAAGGGGGGTTCATAAGATTTAATCTTCTGAATGTAAACCACCATGCAAAATATTGACATTACAATATTATCAGTCAAATACAATTTATTGTGGAAGTGTGACTCCATCTGACAGCAGCAGAATGGAATTAGTCTTATTTTACAGTAAACATGTATTGATCAGTATTAGCAATTATTTATTCATATTTTCCCATTTGCAGTATTGTATTGCCTGGGCAGAGGTAATGTGTAAGCAATATGTTTTCTTCTCATTTTTTAGGGCCCCCCAGGAACACCTGGAGCTGAGGGGAGGCAAGGAGAGAAAGGTGCCAAGGTAGCATAAAATTAATCGAATCTCTGCCCACTTCAGCGACAACACCCTTATGTCAAAGCTAACGTGCCACCTTAGAGGAACTCCACTGTAATGAATACTCATCCAAAAAAGATGATTACATTTAAATTTATTGATGCAGCGGATTTTATATTTATTTGATGTTTATGATGAATGCTTTTTTCCTGTTCACCCTGGTCCTTGGAAATATTAGAAAATCAGCAAATACATGACCAACATGTATCCTAATTGACCAAATTTATATTAAATGTACCATACTTTATACCATATACTGTATTTTATACCTGGATTTTAAGACACAAAATTCTAAGTAGGCATGTACCCACAGGGATTTCTTAAAAGAAGATGGAGCTTCCTTTAATGAAAGGGAAGCAGTTAAGTAAGCACATAAAAAGCCAAGTGGGAGTGTGTGTTTTAACATAAATACAGGTGTTTCAAGGCTATTTTTGAATTTCTCACAGAAAGCAATTTTTGGCTTGCTGTAGAGAATTAGGAACCAGCAGGAATCAACATACTAACACTACCACACAAGTTTTGGGACATATTGCTGGATAACCCTAATTGGTGCTCCAGTTTTCTTCCATAAAGAGTTGGTACAGCTCATGTACCAGTGTGGTCACTTCCCAATAGTCCTAGAAAATAGTAAAATTTCAAGGACTGTGTGCAGCTTTCTGAACATTACCGTGGAATACCAACTAGATCACTCTACAGTTGCATGGGTGGGAAGCTATGATCTTATAATTGAATTTCAAGCCAGTGTAATCCTTCATATAAATTCTGTCATTCAAAAGGATTGGATATCCATACAAATTACAAATTTGGGGATTTGGGATCTTTTCCTTGGAAAAAAAAGAGACCGAGTACATGTCTTGTACATTCATTCATACAGACTATGAGGCTATTTACAAGTACTGTACCACCAATATATATCATTTCTGATTTTAAGCACATCTTACAGCCCTTTTGTAGTAACATGTTTATTTATTTCATTATTTATTTTTTTTGGACAATTAGATAAATACGTGAAGTACAGTTATAAATATACAGTGTATTTTCAACAAACTGCTGAAAGCAGAAGACCTGAATACAAGCAAATGATTCTTCTCTTACATTTGTAGTTAATTAAATCGTAATTATCTCTACATTTTTCCTTCCATCCAAGCCATTGAAAATGCATTACATTCAGTATTGTATTGCATGCTTGTATCTAACTATAGGGAGAGGCTGGATTAGAGGGACCACAAGGCAAAACTGGACCCGTTGGCCCCCAGGGGCCTGCCGGAAAGCCTGGTCCAGAGGGTCTGCGTGGAATCCCTGGCCCTGTTGTGAGTTTGTCACATGCTTTCTCATCTTTCAGTGACAGAGCTTTCACATTCTGACTCTCATTTATTATCTCCTGTGTAGGATGATAATAAAATTATATTATTTCAGTTTTACCTTGAATTTTCAAAACATCATCCTGCTTGATGTATATTCCAATGTTCATGACATACATAAATAAAATATAATGGAATTATTACTAATGGAGAGGGTAAAATTCCACAAGATAACTGGGGTGGTATTCTGCAGGGTGAGCAAGGAAATCCGGGCCCACCTGGTCAAGATGGTCCCCCTGGTCCCATGGTAAGCAGGCTCTGATTTTCCTTCACAATGTATGCTACTTGTTAGCCCACTGTGATTTTTCTACCTTGTTTTTTTCATGTTTAGGGTCCTCCTGGTCTTCCAGGCTTGAAAGGTGACCCAGGTTCTAAAGGTGAAAAGGTAAGAGACTAGACTAGAATTCTGTGACTTTGTTGTGCTTACATTTCTGAGGTCCTAAAATCACATCAAAGAGAGCTGCTCCTAAAGTGGCTCTGGCATGAAGTGCCTCAGATGTGAAAGCTTTCAAGTGGCATTGAGCATGTTAATATACATTGTCATAAGCACAGGCAGTGGTGTCAAATGTAGGCAGCGGGTGTTTCAGCAGGTGAGTGCTGAAACCCCTTTAACAAGGCATGATGCGCATTAGTGAAGATGATGGAGAAGTACTCAGAAGCATCAGTCATTTATTTATTTTCCTTCTTTCTTCTTTGGTACCATAATTATATGTCTTACTATCAATTTTTTAACATTTCCATGATTTTAAATTTAAATAATAGCCTTACAAACTTTATCAAAAAAGTTGCATTCAAGAAACCCTTAAAAACCCTTTTGGTTCTTTAAGTTTTTAATGTTCTTTTTTTATGACCATAAGTTGTTGTTGTTTTTTCATTCTCATTCTGATTCTCATATGTAAACATTACTTTATTTGTTTGAAGTTTGGTCTACTGTTGTTTTATATTAGTTTGATGTTTTAGAAGTGTTCATGAATGGTAAAAATTCCCCAAAACAGATTAAAAAGGGGTTTGGTGGAGTATTTAAATATATCTTACAGACATAACACCCCCAGTCGTAAGAGGGTATAAAACAACTGATATGACTGATGTGTTCTGTAACCTGTTGATTCGCAGTAGAACAGTTTTATCAGGGACTTATGTGCATTGAGAAAGGGAGCAGCTGGAAACATGAGCAAAAGCTGTAAAATTAAGTATGATTCCTATGTTTTCAAAGAACCAGTATTAATGCATTAAAACAATAGCTGAATCCAACTATATTTATTGATTTCATAAATGAATGAATTTCTTAAATATATATTTCATATGTTAAAATGTGATTCTGCTATATATGTATGGCTATATATAAAGCTAAAATACAGAATACTTTAGACTTTTTTTTAGAATACATAGAATGGCTAAACTGATAGTGTTGCATTTGTAATTTTTTGATAGCTACGTCATGTTGCTAATTATATAAGTTATTTGTCTGTTTCTTCTTGTGTTCCACATTCTGCTAACTGTCCTTGTGCATGTCTTCCCTCAGGGTCACCCAGGTCTTATTGGTCTGATTGGGCCATCAGGCGAACAGGGTGAGAAGGGCGATAGAGGTCTACCAGGCCCCCAGGGTGCTCCTGGCAGCAAGGGCGAAGTCGTAAGTGATCCATCACACATCCGTATCACTGCCTGTGCCTGTTATCTTAGAGGAAATTTCTTCTGTCAAGCTACTTTCATGTGGAATCCAGGCTGCAGGTACTGTAGATTTAATAGCGGCTGCTTTGAATTGCCTTCATAGCACTTTCACCTCTGTGATCTCAGAGGTCTTCTTGCAGTGACTCCTGTAGCACATGTGGCCCTTTCTAGTATCAGCATGCTGGCAGAGGGTATTCAACTTGAAAGCACTGCATTACATCTGTCAGATTGATCTCTGACATTTGAAATTACTATGTGATGTGGAAGAAACTATACTGAATGAATGTAAAATATCAAATTAAATATCAGCGAGTCTCCTTTAAGAGTTTTAGTAAAAATAATTTATTGGAGTTGCTTAAAGTTTTATAAAATTATATGTTATAGCAAACAGAGAAGCGAAATTGTAATTTTGGTCTAATCTTAGTTTTGTTCAAATGGTAAATTATAAATCTAAATTCATAAAGCCATGTGCCCCATTTTAAGTTGCCATGTTGCTATCAGGAAAGCTGCCAAACTGAAGCTCACATTGTGACAAAAGCTTCACAGCACAAATTATGATTTGCTCTTTTGAGACATCACTGACTTTCTCCCAACACCTTTTCTGTTTATAGGGCATTCGGGGAGCTACAGGTCCAATCGGTCCCCCTGGTCCTCCTGGTCTTCCTGTAAGGGAATCTGCTTTCCAACATAGTAAATACACATGCACCAGAAAACCATCCAAAATGTGCTATAACTGGTTCTTCTAAACTATACCTTTCTACTCTCTGCCAGGGTCCACAAGGTCCAAAAGGTTCCAAAGGGTCAACGGTGAGTTTATATTTCCCTTCATAGCCTTTGCTTAATGAAAACATCACCATTGAATTTATATATGAATTGATTTGGAAATCTTAGTCTTTGGCATCTTATTACATTTCTCTTGACCTTCAGGGTCCTGTTGGTCAGAAGGGAGACACGGGGTTGATGGGGCCACCAGGTCCACCTGTGAGTAATCAGTGTTGTTGCTAATACAAGACAAATAAATATTATGATATAACTCTCAAAACACATTTGAAGTTGAATTTTGTTAAATGTGCAGTTAGTAGACAAATGCATTAGTGATAATTAAGACCTAATATTTCATTAAAGGTTACTTTACCCAAATTAATGCTGCATCAAAATGTGGACATGGGATACTGGCAAAATACAGGGCGTGATTGATCATATTTAAAATACTCAGTACACTTGCATGAAAAATGTGAGCGAAAAAATAAATTGCAAGACAACAGTGAATACTGAATGGTGAATATTTGTTGCTATTTTTCCCCATATAGGGTCCCCCTGGTGAAGTCATCCAGCCATTGCCCATCCAGTCTCCAAAGAAAACCAAGCGGTCTGCCGACATTCAGGCAGATGGAGTTGAGAATGCAATGGACTACGGCGATGGCATGGAGGACATCTTTGCGTCACTGAATAACCTCAAGCAGGACATTGAGCGCATGAAGTATCCTATGGGCACACAGAACAACCCAGCCAGGACCTGCAAAGACCTGCAGCTATGCCACCCCGAGTTTCCTGACGGTATGCTGTTCTGCACTTCATCCTTCCGAACATACATATATGTAAATTTTTTAATGCCAAATAAGGTCAGCATTTGATCAAAATTACTTTTCTAAAGCTAAACAAAGTAATTTATTCAGCATGGACAGTTTGTGGTATTTAGAACAAATAGCTATGTGATGTGTTTTGAGCAGTGCATTTAAATAACACTGGCACAGCTCTTTTCACTGTTACTTGGCTTTTATCAATCTACAGCTAGCGAAGAAAAAACTTATTCTGACTTCTGCCGAAGGACCAATGCATTTTAATTTTTTAATATTCTATTTATTTTTTATTATTTTGTTTACTATAATCCTAATTCCAGTATTATTTATTCAACTGTGTGTATCATATAAGTAGTAGCTTCTATTTATTGATTTAAAATAATGTGCTCGTTTTTTGGCTCCCTTATGTTTTTCCAAAGTTTAGCACATTGCACCACTGTACTGAGTTATAATATCTGCTTGTAATGAAAGCAAAATCTGTTACTTTAGCTGCGTTCAGGTATCAATTGGTGTTTATCAAGGTGTTTTCTAGTGTGACTAACAGTACAGCAATACATTTTTACCACAAGAAGCTACTGAGAGTAATTTCCCCATTCACACAGCAAAGTATTCTAACTGTACAAGGTATTATAAAAGGAAGTGGCCTTTGATCTGGGAACCTCCAGCTTGCAAAGCAAAAACTAGTAACTACTAAGTATAATTATATTCTTTTGTCTAAATAAATTTTTTTGTTAGGTGAATACTGGATCGACCCAAATCAAGGCTGCACAAGTGACTCTATCAAGGTGTACTGCAACTTCACCGCAGGGGGTGAGACCTGCATTTACCCAGATAAGAAGTCCACAGGCGTGAGTGACATTTCTTAACATGTTGAATAACAGTTAAATTTTTAAGATGCACTTTGAAAACACACATAAAAAACATTTATGCCTTGCTACAGAAGCACATTTTAACTACATTTGTTTTATTTCTTGTACTGTATAATTTCCATGGGAACACATGGCCATGTTACAACAATTAAAACTAAGTTTGACTTTAGTCTTCCAGCAGCTTTGATGTTATTCATCTGTTAACAGATAAAACATGTTTCCTTATGCCTTAGTCCTGTCAACTGGACATTTATGTTTGTAATTACATTTATTGCTTTTCTGGCAGCTGCTTTTGAAAGTGCAGTTGCAAAGAACCAATATGAAAAAATTTTACATGACAGTCAAAAATAACTCTCAGGTATTATTACTCCTGTTCTCCACAAAGCCAGAGCAGATCCCCCTAACTCATGCCCAGTAGGCTATTTAGCATTTCTCCACTCACAGTTTGGATGTTATGATGAGTTTTTGGAACCTGGATGATACAATACACTATGCAAGATGAGTGTACTCACAGTTAGATTTTATCACAGACCAGATGCTATGGCTAACCAGCAGGGAAGATATGAGCAAGACACTTAATGAAGTTCATAATAACAATTCATTACAGATGGGCAGTTTTTTTTACACAGTTTAGCTGAAAAATAATATGTAATATGAATTGTTTTCACCTAAAAAAATCGATTTACCTATTTTTGCATTAAAAAAACTTTTATTTCAAGATGAGGCTGCATACATGGTAAGGCTAAAAATGTTGGGTAAATTAAACTGAATTCTAGGTATTAAAAAAATGAGCTGTTCTATCAGGAGGGCATGTCCCAGGGGATTGGTGTACTTCAAATCAAAAGATTATGCAATACAATACAATAGGTATAACATTGTACCAAATCACACATTCTTGGTTTAAATGTCAAAATTTTGTAATTTGCAGCACCCTAGTAAATGCAACATATATCATATAATGCTTATCTTGAGCAGTGTCTAACAGTCCCAAGTATGTCCTGAAGTCAGTGGGCAATAGGCTATAAAACTAAGGAAACAAAATGCAACAAGTATAATGAATATTAAAGACTTGTTTTTGTTTCTTGCTTATGCATGTTATACTGCAGGTTAGAATATCTTCATGGCCCAAGGAGGTACCAGGCTCATGGTTCAGTGAATTTAAGCGTGGAAAAGTGGTGAGTGATCCCTTTTGGTCCAAAATAGCTCATCACAATAAATAAACCACAGCGTTGCACACATATAGTCATTTCATATGGCTGAACTGAGCAGTTTTTGTAGCAAGTTTTTGTAACATTGCTATTTATGTATTAATCTCTATGTCAAGGTGTATTATATTTCTGCATGGTGAAAGAATATTTATATTACAAGTACACCTGTCTCATGCCATTGCTTCCTTTTTTCAGTATAACATTATAATTTGACCTGTTTCTGTTTTCGTTCCAACAGCTCTCTTATGAGGACATTGATGGCAACACAATAAACATGGTTCAGATGACATTCCTGAAGCTGCTCACAGCCTCAGTGAGGCAGAACTTCACATACACCTGCCACCAGTCTGTGGCCTGGCACGACGCTACCTCAGATAGCCATGATAAAGCACTGAGGTTCTTAGGATCCAACGACGAGGAGATCACCTACGATAACAGCCACTACATCAAAGTCCTATCAGATGGCTGCGCAGTATGTATTCTGTTGGCAGGAACTATTGAATAGCCAATAAGTAAACTTGACATAGACTTTTAGTCCTAAATACAAAATTATCATAAAATTACTGTTTAAAAAATGTGTTTGTGTGGTGAGTTTCAGGAACTTGTTACATACATTTTAAGTCTTTACCTATATTATGAAGGTAATTTTCAGTAGAAAGCCCCTCTGAAAATATAATTACCATTCAATTCAGCTGTAAAAAGTTTCTGTGTCCCACAGTTGACAGACATTTATACTACTACTACTACTACTACTACTACTACTACTACTACTAATAATAATAATAATAATAATAATAATAATAAATAATTACACCAATAGTTAACATTAGTTATAATAATACAGAATAAAAAGATACATATTGCACACTTAAACCCTCACTAACTAAATGTATATGAGTACAATAAGATACTCTGCGTTTATTAATCAGTCTGTAATGTAAAAATGGAACGGTAGAGGTTTGGATAGTTCAAATGAGCCCACAATTAGGAGAACAATGACAGGTGAAACTGACAAACTGCCAAATCATAAGTGTAAAGACTGCATGGTAACTCTGGTCTTGCATCACTCAGTTATCAGGAGGCACAGGAAATCCAAGTTCAGTTCTCATAATTGTGACTAAATGTCTCACAAGTCAAAGTAGGGATGTTAAAAAAAATTCTTGGTTGTATGTTGGGGTGTGGTTGGAATCTGATATTTCAAAAATGTCAGTTTGCGATAAGAACTTCTCTCTTTGCAGTTGAGGACTGGCTATGGGAAGACTGTCCTGGAGATCAACACTCCGAAAATTGATCAACTGCCAATCGCTGATGTGATGTTCAGTGACTTTGGGGATCTAAACCAGAAGTTTGGATTTGAAGTTGGTCCTGTGTGCTTCCTTGGTTAAACCTGGCACAGATGACAGGTCCACAAAGAAGCTAAGACTTTGTACCATGCACCATCTTCACATCACATGCAAGTTTTGAATTAGAATGTTTTGGCGAACATGTCCTGAATATGTGTGTGTGTGTGTGTATGTGTGTGTGTGTGTGTGTGTGTGTGTGTGTGTGTGTGTGTGTGTGTGTGTGCTGTGAAAGGAATGGTTGTTGCCCTTGTGGGGCCAGAATCATACAACTTTAAATGTTCGGGATGACTATAAACAACATTTAATGCAATGATGGAGAACGGTGCACAGGTGGAACTGCAGGGAGGTTAACAGTGCAAAAATAAGGCTGTGTCTGCATACTCCTGTTGCTGTATAACAACGTCTATATTGGTGCTTTGTCAAACCCAGAAAAGGTGCTACAGTTGTATTTTTTGAATTGTAATTATTATCTTTTTGAATACTGTAACTAAATCCACTTTCAAAACTTGCATGTGTATCACAGTTGCATCTGGCTCTTCAGTTCACTGTTGGTAACAGTGGAAGAAGTACAATTAAAATTTAACAAATAAATCAACATTTTGAATGAATGCTTTTTTTTGGCACAAATAAAAGGAACATTAAAAAATTCCTTATTTCCAACTATGACTCATCTCTATTGTATATATGCACCATCTGTTGAGCTGAAAAACTTAACACTTCAGAATCAGAAGGTTTTCACTTGCACATTGAAAGCAGCATTTTATTAATATTCTCAATTCATTTTAGCCAGACTGCAGTCAGTAATTGCAATTGATTTGTTTAAATTTTTTTTTTCTTTTGTCATATACCTCAGGCATTACCATGCAAGGACACCCTGTACATAGAATGGTTTTAAAATTAGCTATATATATTTTGGGTGCGGAATTTTAAAGAGATAAATACACGTTTGAGATTTTTTCCAAAATTTCTGAATGTAGTGCTAATCCCCTCTAGGTCATCAATTTTTGTGACTAGATTGACAAAATGTCTTCATGTGCTTTTACGGTACTTTTAAAATATTAAAAATTGACTGTAAACGACGATGAATTGTGTGAATTGTTTGCTTACACTTTGGTTTTGAAAAATAACATTTTAATCTGTGTGCTTATATACTATTTCAGTCCTATTTAATATACTGTAATTAAATCCATCTGTACATCCATTATCAGTAACCACTTTGTCCTGGTTAGGGTCACCCTGGATGGTACTTCATTCCATTGCTGTATAATTAAGTCTTGTTCATTTATTTTGTAGGTTTTGTTCCCTGCACATCAGGAGAATTGTGATGCTGTGATATGCTGAGATTCTGTGCTTTTAGCAGCTCAGAGATACCAGCTATGCTACAAAAATGACCTGTGATAAACTCTGTTTCACCCAGATTTTCAAAAATTCATTTCAGGATGTTTTTTTGTTTTCCCCCCAAGCAACGTATTTGGAGCAATTTTGCAGCAGTTTTCCCTCTAAAAATCATCAAATAATTCATGGCAACATTTCTGCATTTATTTTAAATAAACAACAGTGTGTGTCAATGTATAAATGAATATAATTATACAGCATTAATTTGCTTTTACACTGAAGTTTGTTATAGTTAGCAAGACATTGCGCAATCTTCTTTCAAGAGCTTCCTTACTTCATCTAAAATTCCCAAAGGTGTTTATTGTGAGTTGGGGAAATAAACAGTTTAAGTGGCAGACAACACAGTGGCACAGTGTGGCCTGGCGTAATTGTGATGTGGCATGGCAGGTCGCAGACAGCAGTAGGAGTCTGGCGTCTGCTTCAACACAAGAAAGAATTAAAGTTGGACACGTATTACACTGCAGTGTGCACACTAACAGATTTCAGTCATATGAAGTCAATAATTGGCGATGTGGTGAGTGGCACCTGGATGGGTGTGGGGTAAAATACAGCTCAGCGTGTATTCAGCTCAGGATGTAGAGTTTGCATATTCTGTCCTTGTTTATCAGGGTTTCCTCTGGTTGATCTGGTTTACTCCTACAGTCCAAAGACGTGTGTTTCAGGTTAGTAGGTCATTCAAAATTATGTGTGTGTGTGTGTGTGTGTGTGTGTGTGTGTGTGTGTGTGTGTGTGTGTGTGTGTGTGTGTGTGTGTGTTTATGTGGCTACCCTGCAATAGATTGGTATCCCGTCCAGGGTGTAGTTTTATAGCCTGGCATCTAGTGACTCTTCAAAGAGTCAAAAGAGTTTATTTGTCAAGTACGTGGTTGTGTACCATGTGTTGAAATGTGCTCCGATCTGATCCAGGAAGACTGTGCAAAAAATCTATAATGGAAAATAAAACAAACATCCAAACACCAAGAAGAATAGAAACAAGCAGCAAATAGATAAATAAGTAAGTAAATATGTAAGTAAATAAATAAATAGGTAAAATGGTAAAGAAACCCTTAAGGTGCCCTGGAAGGACAATGACAGTGGGGGGGGGGTGGAGTGGTCAGAGATTATTGAGGACCCTGGTCTGTGTGGGTTGTGATATCATGTCCGGGTTCAGAAGTCTTATGGCCCGTGGGTAGAAGCTCCTCCTGAGCCTCTCCGTTCTGGCCATAATGCTTCTGAAGCGTTTGCCTGATTTCAGCAAGATGAATAGATGGTTGCTGGGATGAGACAGGTCACCAACGATCCTAGTCGCTCTGGTCCTGCATCTCCTGGTATAGATGTCATGTAGGGACGGCAGATCAGATCTGGTGCAGCGTTCCGCTGCCCGGATCACTCTCTGCAGTGTCTTGATGTCCCGAGCACAGCTGTTCCCAAACCAGGAGATGATGTTCTGAGTCAGAACAGTTTGTACAGCACCAGAGTAAAAGGTTTTAAGGATAGCTGGAGAGACCCGTAGCTTCCTCAGCTGCCGGAGGTGGTAGAGCCGCTGCTTTGCTCTACTGGCTTGAGCTCGGATGTGTACAGTCCATGTCAAGTCCTCAGTGACATGAACGCCCAGGTATTTGTAACTGCTCACCCTCTCCACTGCAGTCCCGTTGATTTTAAGGGGGGTGTAGGACCGCTGCTGTCGCCTACCAAAGTCCACCACCATCTCTTTAGTTTTGCTGACATTCAGTTGGAGGCAATTCTGGCACCATGATGCCAAGTTCTCTACCTCCTCCAAGTATGCTGTCTCGTCGTTGTTGGAGATGAGGCCCAGCACCACCGTGTCGTCAGCAAATTTGATGGAGTTGGAGGTGTGCGTGGCCACACAGTCGTGAGTGTAGAGGGCATAGAGCAGAGGGCTAAGTACACAACCTTGTGGAGCTCCTGTGTTGAGTGTGATGATGCCGGAGGTGCAACTACCGACTCTCACCACCTGTGGTCTGCCTGTGAGGAAACTGAGAACCCAGGCACACAGGTGGCGGTTTAATCCCAAGTCATTCAGTTTAGTGAACAGTCTACGGGGGACAATGGTGTTGAAAGCTGAACTATAATCAATGAACAGCAGTCTCACATAGTTCCCCTGTTTCCTGTCCACATGACTGAGGGTGGTGTGCAGGACGTGGGATATGGCATCATCCGTGGATCTGTTGGGGCGGTAGGCAAACTGAAGTGGGTCTACAAGGCTGGAATTGGTCTCTGGACTGCCACAACCCTGATCACGGTAAGGGTGAAATTATTAAAACAAAAATAGTGTAAAACTTCCTCTTTTCCTGTTTTCTCCTTTCCCCCCTTTCAGCATGTGTTTGCGGAGAGTGTATTGCTGTACCACCAGCTCTCGGGTTTTTTGATTTCTATTTGGTCCTGAAAGAAATTTTTTAAGGGCCACATTGTGAATGAGAAGTGCTGGTTAAAATAACTGTCGACATGCAATGTTATGTTAATTATGTCATAATAAATAACTTTTCCTCGTATTCAATGCGCAGCCTTAGAATACATACAGTACTGTTGGGATTAGGACTGTTAGAACTGTTAGTTAGGACTGGGGTATCATTTAGCATTTTAACCAGTTTATGGGAACTAATGCAGTAGTAATACATGCCTAAACATGTTTTATTTCAGATACAAATGACGGATAATTTCTTACAAAAATAAACATATCAATAAATCTAACATATCTAGCAAAAAAATTGAGTGCGAAATTACTTTTTTCATTCCTGACCAGTGAGGCTTTAATAAGAAATTCAGCAGTGAATCGTTGACCCATCCTACACTACAACAGCTGTATTCCCGCTTGCATTGTTAAACAAAGTGGACAGCAGGTATGAGGACACAGCAGAGTAACTACACCTTTCAGATTTATAACTGTAACTATAAATAATGTCTGGACAGAATATCAAATGCAAAAGTGAAATACTGTTGCAAACCTTATCAAAAAAACTTCAGAACATAACAAGTTATTTGAATGAGAAAAAGCAGCATGGCACACATTCATATGTTCAAAGAGGCAGAGGAAGAAGCAGCCATCTGTCTTTATATAAAAACAGGTGGGGGGCAGGTGGGGGATTTTACTTTTGTGACACTCAGCTATTTTTCATGTTTTCCAAACTATTTTTCTCAGAGTGCTGTCCTATGAACCTATGTAGAAATGCTTTTACCTACTGCAGGTTTTCTGTACGGTCTGCTTGGGGCCGACTGGCACACTGATTATTCAAGTGAACTCAACTTTACTGTTTGCCCATCCATGTACAGTAGGGTTGAAATCAGTTTCTTTGGGGCTCATTCTGTTGCATTCAGACAGTTAGACAAGGGACAACATAAAGTTCAACAAGTGGCATCACATTATTGCAAAAAATAGCAATAAATACAAAATTACACAACGCAAGCTCAAGACAGTGGCTGAGATAGTTGGTGTGCAAACAAGTAGCAAAGTACAATACAGTATAGTACAGTTTTATAAGTCACTGTGTATATAAACTCCAGTTTGGGAGGGTGTTAGGGGCATGGAGTGTTCAGAGGAACAGTTCAGATATTAGGGGTGTAAGGGGGGCAGCAGGGAGTTGAGGATGAGTTATTTGGGTAGGAAAAGGATTCAACACAGGATGAGATTCTCCTACTTTGTTTGGGCTGGAATCAAGCCAACAACCAAACTGAGCCATCATCCACCACCAGGTTTATTGTTGTCTGCTGTTAGCATCTCAGCTGCACACCAGCAGTCTCTTTAAAAGTTGTTTGGGATTCCAATGTAACATTGCCGTGTCAAATGTTGCAGATTACACACAAACCTTTTTTGAGCGTGTGGCATCTCTGTAAATCTCACTCACCGTCTGTCTGTTCTGTGAGCTCAGCCACAGACTTGAAATTTGACACAATGGAGCTTCTCTTCCTAAGTGGGGTTTTACCACAGCCAAGTTCGTTATACACCAAAAAGGCCACTTACTATTTATAAATATTCTACTTAGGGCATTGAAATAAATACATATATTTCAGAGGTGAAAAAACATCATCATCGTCATGCTGAGCCAGGAGCTATAAAATGTATAAAAGCCTAATAATTTGCGATATCTGTACAAAGTCAAAATGTAACAATTAATAATAAATTATATATCATACACACTGCACCCATTAGTGATGTAAGGCTTTGGTGATATGTATTTTGTTATTGCTTCCAGGATAGGCTCTGGGCTGCCACAGCCCTGCTCAGAATTAAGCAGTTAACAATAATGGATGGATGGATGGATGGTTTTTAATTTCCTCTATGACTGGTATGTATCACTCTCTATGGTGTCCACCAGTCTGTTTTGAATTAAGTCAGAATTAATATTTATGAACTAAATGCAACCACTTTACTGGTAATACAGTTTGGTGATATGCAATTACTCTTAATCTTTCCACCTTTTCACTTTCTAACCTGGGCAACACTGAAGAACTTGGCTAATGATTAAATGAAATAACATTTTTGCCCATAACCATATACATGTTTAAATGAACTCAGACCTAAAGAAGTGAAAAATAAAATGTAGTACACACTGCCTAGACAAGGTGCTGAAAAAACACAGTTAGATCTTTTTGCAGCTTAACATTCTTTCCTCCTGTTCACAGCCATGGTTTTTATAAGGCAATGTAACAATGAGACAAAAATTTGAATGATTGCTTTTGTATAAAAGTTCTGAAAAAGGTTATTAAATATACTAGTTCATATCTACCTTCTCAGAAGAAGAAAAGAATTAAATGTAGATGAAAGATACAAGTGAACGCAGAGCTGAAAGTTTTGAGTCTGCAGTTATTTTAGCAATTTGGGCTACATTTGAAATATTTTTTGCATCAAAGTTGATTCCAGCCAGACTGTTATGGGGTTTTTAGCAACTACCTTGTTCAGCTGCCATTAACCTCACAGTCCTGATTTGTTGTCACTGCTCCCATTTTCATGTGAAGCAATTCTGAAGCTTTTTTGCCAGATGCAGGAGCCTCTTTAGAGCTTTGGCATGATGAGCATTTTAAAATGTAGAAGTTTTTATAGCTGACACACACGCCAGTAACTGCTGACTTTACTTTCATCTGGAAAACTGCCTTTTTAATTGTAATTTACCTTCTTCAAGGTCCTTTTTTATGTTGCATTTTGGTTCAGTAAAGAATACACAAAATGACAGCAGCAAAACTGAAATTTCATTTAATACATTCAAATAAACACATTTAGAAACAAACCTCTAATCGAGCTCATGAACAGAAAGCCATTCAAAAACTCAGAGTAACTATGATGCCCAACAAATAGAAACAACATCTGCTTCTGCTTCTGCCCAGCTTACCTGGCTCTCCATTTTGCTGGCCCATAACCATGTATTATGCCTGGAAGCACCTGAGCTTAGGTAATGAGAAAATTATCATGCAATGCTGGACACTCAGAATCATCTGAAATACAAAAAATGCTTTCTTGGTCATACCTGCAATACAGCATAACCACCTGATGCCCAACCCCTGCTCTGTGAAGTGAATGTTTTTGATTTCTTGGTGTTTCCACCAGTTTGCCACCTGATGCTGTAACCTGATGCTGCTTATGAACCTAATAAATAAAACAAGAGATACTGTTTAAAAATCTATTCTATCATAAACATAAAACATAAAAAATATTGACATAAATTGCTTTCCTGACATTGCTCTCACTACAGTATTATTAAATATATTAGTAATTACTTGCTAAGTATTTGCATCTGTGCTTATTTATTCTGAGCTGAACTGAGTGCCAATAAAATTCAGTTCACACAATAGCTCTTTCTTACACAAGCTGTCTTGGAGGCACAGGGCACAAGGCTAAGCATAGTGGGCCCAGGACAGGATGCTAAATCATTGCAAATAGGTCACTATGGGCTGTTTTGAGTTAACAGTTGAGGTTAAACACATTTCCTTGGATTGTGGGAGGAAATTAGAGCCCCAGAAGGAAACTTCTATAAACATGGGGCAAACATGCAAAATACACATCTACGCCTACCAGGAGCTGAGACACCTGCATCTGCACTCCTGCTCTATGGAAATTAGTATAGAAATGAAGAAATATTATCAATAACTAAAAATAAAATGTAAATGTGACCATATATCAAGGAGAATACTTTTTTAAGTGTTTTTTTTATTCTAACACGCAGAAGCAAAACTGAAAAAGAATGAGATGAAAAGAATTAATGACCTTTTCATAAAGTTTTTTTTTATTTGCTTTTTTCTTCAAAGACCCTCCTTGGTCTCCTGAGATTTGGCAGATTGTTGGTTGTTAATATTGATGACACGCATTTTCTTTTCCTGTAAAATTTAATACAGTTTTATTGCACAAAGGCTGTGTGCTATAAGGCGTGCATATCAAACCCCTTTTAGCTCAATACTTGTAATTGGCGGTGTGTGAGTTGAGATGCTGAGCCATGGCCGTATCCCTCAGCTCCTGAACTTTCCTTCACATTCTGCTCTGTCCTCAGCTTCCTGGGCCATCACTGAAAGTAAACATCACTGCAAGTTTTTATCTCCAGGATGCTCCTAGATTATAGCCCTGTCTACACAGTGACACAGCTCTCTATAAATACAGAGACACAAAGTACACTTTGTTTCTGTTAATGCTGTTTCTACACTCAAAATATAATTGTATTTCTCAATGGAATAATGACGTGTTAACAATGAAATACAACAAAGCACATTAAGAGCAGGTTTCCAGGTGTTTGAAACTGATGTGTGAAAGAAAGGAAAGGATAAATTAATGGCTATGCTGTACATCTCAGCACGTAGGAGACTTTACCCTGGATGCAACGCCAGTTTGTCACCAGGCAACCACACACAGACACTACAGGCAGTTCAGAGTGTCCAGTTCAGTGGAAACGTGTTTTAGACTGTGGGAGGAAACATGAGTGCCTAAAGGAAACCCACACACACACACACAGAACTTGCAAACTCCAAATAGACTGAAGTGAATTTCAACCCACACCCGAACAGCCCGGGCTCTGTGAGGCAGCCGCACTACATGCTGTGAAACTGTGCTACACACAAATACAGTCAGTATAAATTTAAAGAAAAATCAAAATGTGTTCTAGAAAAGTTCTAGAAAGAGCAGCAAAAAAGAAAAGTGAGGGGGGGGGGGGTCTGCAGGAATTATGCTGGAGTAAAATAGACCCAATTCTTTGCCAGAGGAAGGCATTTTGCTGGAAAAAAACTGGAATATCACAACACCTTTATCCCTGTCTCGGGCAGGAGAGAACATACAAATTATAGGGATAAACCACACAGACTTTCATAAGTCAGGAAAAACATGCAGCTTTTCAGGCTAAGAACTCCTTCTGCTGTTTTTATGCTCATGAGCAATTAGTGTCTTTAAATTGTCTTTGATATTTCAAAGTAAACTAGATGAACAGCCCAACATATTCATAAGATTTTAAGGATGAATTCCTTTAAAAAATGAAAAAGGAAATATGGCTAAAATAAATGTGGGCTTCTGAAGTCAGCAGAATGTCAGAGCCAGTAAGGCTGAGCCTGTACCACCATCAGCTAAAAAGATGACTTGGCTTGTACTGCATTGGTGGCTCTCAGTAGAGGCTTACAGAATGCACTACATATTTTGGTTATTATGGATTTTCAGATATTTCATTTACCTGGTGTGCCTCTCTAACATAGAAAATGGCCTGCTAACTGTGAGGCCTCTGTTGACCATGCAACTCACTACAACTGGTTGCACCTCATTACAACTTTACATCTAGGATGAAATTCACTGAAAAAATACAGCGCTTCCTTTTTTAAAAAAAAAAAATCTAATTCACTTGCACAAAGATGCTACTATAGTCACGTTTAAATAAATTGGAATGATGAATTCAAAATGTCATTTTTATCATGATGATGGACTTTTTCTCCCTTTCGGACAAAAGTAACATTTGAACAGCTTTTTTTTCCACTTTTCCCCCTTGATACTTTGCATAATCTGACATTATCTATAACAAGATACATGCTGTACATTCAAATACCTTATATATTTAACAGAAAATCTGAGGAAATAGCTCCCAAAGTCTCGGTACTTTGACAGTAAATGGTTATTGTGGAGTGAATCACCAAAAAGCTTTTGTCAAGCTTTTCTCGAGAGACATTGCAAGACATAAGATGAAGGCCCTCATTCAATCTTGCATGGTCTCAAATGAGAAAAGACAAACAGTGACATTCCAGCAACAAACCAGTTTCCTCAAAGATCCCAATGGAATTTACACAAAAAAAAACCCAAGTACTAAAGGATATCATTTTAAAATTCAGTATGTGATGTAAATTGTTAACCTGAAGAGAAGCCTACATGCTTTGTTTTCTGAAAGTTAATTTGGACGGTGAGCCATTGCTCAGCAAGTGCGCTATACAATAAAAAATAGATGTCTTCACAAACATTTGTAACAGATTTCCAGTGTCAAATGATGTATCAGAAGCAGTGATTTTCCATTGTGAGAATTCTAACCAGCTTCAATAAAAAGATTAAAAGTTAACCTTGTAGTCAAAAGATTCTCTATTAAGAAGTTAGAAAGAAGTATCATCAGTTGTCACTGTGATCACCCATTCAGGTACAGTCATACCTCAAGGTATGGTCATTTATGTCAAAAGAATTCAAATTTACAAACTTTTCTTTAATATCTGTGGCATTCATGGAGAAAGAACACATAGCTTTTCAGTTCTCCAACAGTTTATTTTAGTTCGGAATCACACACACAAGGCCTTCACATATAGTTTCTTACAGGTCGGTGTGATACAACTGTACGCCCAGGGCCATTCATACATAACCCACGCTTGGACACCATGCCAACAATTACAAATCAACCAACTTATGATCAACAGACACACAGTTGCCATGACATCCCAAATTAAGCCCTTGCTGTCCACAGGGACTTTTCCTCTGCAATGAGAGACTGAGGATACAGACCTATCCTGACCACTGTTTTCCCTGATCTATGAGGTCCAAATAAAGCACTGAAACTATAGAAAGCTGCAGCCATGTCCTCTCTTGTCCGGCAAACCAGTACAGTTTTCACACTCCACTTCACTTTTATTCAGTTTGAATTTTGCACACCTCCTGCCCAGTTGAGTGGTGAAACAGACTTCTTCACAACTCCTGTTAGCAATACAACTTCCAACCTGGGCACACCTGTCCTCAATCGTGCAAGTAGAATTGGCTGAAAATTGAAGCTTTTTGGCAGTGAGCACTGTGGAACCTTGAAAACTGTTACTGTCTACAAAGAGTGCTGCCTATACCACCTTTAAAAAGTGCTCACCCGCCCCCGGACTTTTTCATGCTTTATTGTTTTCCAACATTGGAAACAATGGATTTAAATGGGCTTTTTTTTTTAACACAAATCATCAGGAAAAGGACTGTTAAATGTCAAAGGAAAAACAAATCTCTACAAATTGATCACAATTTATTGCAATTATAAAACACAGAATAATTGGCTGCCAAAGTTTTCACCCCTTGAATTCAGTATTTAGTAGAGGCACCTTTGGCAGCAATTACAGCCTTGAGTCTGAGTGGATATGTCTCCATCAGCTTTGTACATTTGGAAACCCCAATTTTAACTTTGCAAAACTGCTCAGGCTCTGTCAAGTTGCATGGAGACCGCACATCAATGGGTATTTTCAAGTCCAGCTACAAATTTATAGTTGGATTGAGGTCTGCACTCTGACTTGACCACCCTAGGACATTAGCACTGTTGTTTTTAAGCCATTCCTGTATAGCTTTGGCTTTATTTTTGAGGTGGTTTTCTTACTAAAAAAATTACTCCTCTCCCAGGTCTCCCAAAGGTAAATACTTTTTATAGGCACCGTATGTAGGAAATCAGAGTTCTGACTCTTGTGTGCTCCAGTTTCCTGTTTAGTTTCTACGTACAAATTTATTCATTGTGTTGCTTTGTTTGTCATATCCATCACTCCATCGTGTCTTCACTTCCTCCAGCGTGCGCCACTGTAGATAGACTCTGCACCTTGGCACACCACCAACTACATCTCCGTTCACTGGCACAGTTTGCTCATGATGTATTCTTAACCTCTATTGCATCTGGTTTGCTAATATAACCCTGTTGATCAAGGCCCCTGTTTGTACCATCCAAACCCTGTCAACTTGTTTGGTCCATGTGGATTAATTTGCATTTTCATTTTTTTTTTTCTCCTCACTTTTATTGCTTTTTTCTGCATTAAAGTTTCAATGAATGCACAAGCATTGATTATCATGTTTGTTTAGTTTGTGACTGTTTAAGTGCACAGTATGCAAAAGGTATGAAAAGAGCTGAACAAGCACAGGTAGGCAAACGATATTACAGAGCACTAACTGAGATACATGGCAATGCCCAGGTTAAAAAGGTGTAGCGGCAGAAAGGTAAAAATAATAACACAATGTATAATCACCAAACTGTTTTACTATCAAAGTGGCTGTATTTAGTACAAAAGTATTTTTAGTGCTGTTGAACATGACACCATGGACAGTGACACACATCATTAATAGTCAATTGGAAAGGGAGAAAAAACTAAATATATACAAAAAAATATATATTTTGCCAAACTTTATTACCTGTACCCACCTGTGTGCTCTTCATGTGGCACTACTATGTCTGTGACATCACTACTCTCTCCAAGCCCTTTAAATTTTCAAAATAGTAAGTAGCCTTTTTGGAGTTTAATACATTTGGGTGTGCAAAAATCTCACTTGGGGTGAGACATATACGTGTGCCAAAATGGAAGTTTGAGACAATGCTCTGTACCAACAGCAAACTAGCAGACAAACAGGGACTGAACTTCATAGATAAAGAAATTATTGGAAAACGGTCTTGTATTGTTACGATGACTAGTGTTTGCTAATAAAGTACTTTATTGGTATTTGCTGAGATTTTACCTTTATGGGTTGTCAGTTTTGCGGCTCAGGCAAGCATCATTAAAACTAATAGTGATTAAGCCTTGGATCCATGTGAATTCACCATACAAAGGCGATTTCAGAAACAAATTTAACATTGTGAGGTGGGGAAGGCTGGACCAATATTTTGATTAAGAAGGCTTCTTGTCTTATGTGGCTATTGACTGTGGTCCACCCACCAGTGGAAGATTTTTCACTCCTTTCCAAAGCATCTCCTCTTCTGTACTGCCAGTAAGATAAGTGAACAGTGAAGCCTGCTTCACAAAGTGGTGCATTTCAGCATCCTGTCCAGAAATACAGTAATAAACAAAAACTTTTGAGAATGAAATCTGTTTATAGCAGTTCCTCTGTGTGATTAAGTGTCACGTACCGGTAACCAAAAATTAAACACTGAATATATGTAAAATATTGCAGCTTTTACATTTGTTCCAATGCACATGACTGATACCATGACACAACATGTTGCCACCAGAATACCAAACATCCAAATGGAGGCATTAGGCATTCGGTTGTCATCGTGTGCTATTTCATCCCCCTGACTAAAAGACAGCATCACACATTTGTCTTTCAAACTATTACAGTGGACTTCAAGGGTAACTTTTAAAAGTTTGATCAGAGCAGAGGAAGGGGAGCTGAAACAGCCCTGGGGCGCACTCTGAGGTCCCCTCATCAGCAACCTGTGAGACTGTCAACATGGCTCCACGGGGACTTATAACAAAGCATCCCCCACCAGCCCACTCCTCTGCCGCCGCTCAAAGAAAGACACTCATTTGAATAAGTTCAATCGGCCTCTCGGTTCCCCCATTACAATAGGTAGTGAGGTGTCGGCGAGAATCACACTCACGCGGGCTTTTCAGCCGCTCCACTAATTACTCTGAGCACATCTTTAAAAAATGGAAAGAAAGAAAGAAAGAAAGAAAGAAAGAAAGGAAGAGAAAAGCCATACTGGCCCATTTGAATCAGTTTTTGTCTGAAGGACAAGTCTAGTGATTAGATGCCTGAAGCAAGGACACGGTGCTGCTGTATTAACTGCAAGAACATCACATAGATAAGAGACTGCAAAATACATAAATCCACCCTGATGACAACTACATTTGTACATTTAACATAAATGCAGTGAAGGAAAGGCATGTATATACAATATGTTAACACATACGTCTGCTTGCTCGTGCTGTGGGTGTGGACCTGAATGCAAAGATTAATACTGTAAGGGTTCAAATTCTAGAACATTTGAGTGGGCCGTGTTCCTTGGCTGAAAAACAGCACCTGGCCCTCCAGTGAGAACATTCTTGGTCAGAATATGTCTATTTATCGGAGGAAAAAGGCATTCGATGGTTAAAATACTTTGTCTGACTTTTTTCATAGCTGCTGTGATTGCCGCACATCAATAAGGTCCACTTGACCTTCAGAGAAATCTTGAGCTTTAGCAGAACTTCAGTGTCCTTGGGGTTGATTGTTCGTTCATTGTTGCGGGCAGGGATGTTTGTGTCAGTAACAGTGCTGAGATGTGGTGAGTAAATGCCTTTTCTGTATAGCATTAGATCTTAAAATAGCTGCTATATGTTGTGCAACACGCTGGCGAACAACAAATTCAAAGCCACACACTGTTTCAGTTATGAAGGGTTAATCATCTTAACAAAATATCTTAAATGAATATGTACACATTTTCAAAATAACTTCAAGAAAGCAATATATGCTGTCAGTTGTCAAATGTGGCTCACATTGAATTAGACACAGTAATATTTGTTAACCGCACATTTTCTGAGTTTCTGATGTAGACTATAGCAATAGCATACACTTTTCTGCCAGATATGCAAACATCGGCATAAGTTCTGTGTCTTCATCAAAGACAATATTTGGGCTGTTGTTAAATAAATATATTTTCAAAAAAACAGACTTTTTGTTTTGAGAGTTTTGTCTTTAGAATGATGGAATGAACAATATTCCTGTAAGCCCGTATCTTATCATGCTCCCAGAATAGATGCACCCATGTACAGCTGGGATGACTCCAGCAATGTCCTACAAAAACACAGGGGGAGCGAGAGACGTCCTTTGAATTTACTTCCAATTAGCTGTATGTTTAATATTTAATTAAACACACATAGTTTAATACATAGCACATAGGCCCAGTTTGTATTTGTTATGATCATATTTCATTCATAAGAACAAACATACTTTGGTCCAGGGAATGACTTGAGAACTGATTGTATTTTTAATAGCCTGGATTTGACATGTGTTACAGGCCATGCTCTCAACAATTACCTTCACATGTATAAAATATAAAAAACCTTATCCCATTTTTCATTCAAAATTAGCCAAAGCAAACAGCGACTGTAGCATCACGGCAGCTGTCATTATGTCATCAAAGCACATTCTAAGAATTATTTTGATATTTTAAGAACTGCTTCGAGAAGGACTATGACAGCAGGTCTGACAAAATGTATTTTTCAAAGATTAGAAATTGTCAAACATCTAATTCCATTGTGCTTCAAAATGAGAAGAGTGGGTGGGAGTCATATCATAGAAACTGACAAATTACCAAAAATTATTTGATTAATGAAGACTAAACTGTAATGACTGTAAGGTCACTTGCCCTTCACCCTCCGAGGCATAAAATTCTCATTTTTGTGCAAACTATTTTTAAACGCCCTTCATCACCAAACCTCCAGCTTGTACACCTGCAGTTTCGAGTTCTCAAGGCTATTCATTACAAATAAGCAAATTACAGCCACATTGCAGCTAAAGATGGGGCATCCAGCTTTTCAGAGATAGCGTATGTTCCAGGCTTCCACAGCTTCCTGTGAAGCTGTTTGTGCTGCATAATTCCTTTAAGTTATTCTGAAAACAGGTTCTCTAAATCATCAAGCAGAAAAAATTCATATTCATCCAAAATAAGTGAAGGTGCCCATTACCCAAACCAGTTTGCAGAGACAGCCTGTGACCCTCCAGCGGGGCCGACACAGACAACGCACACAGGCTTGACACACATGGGACCCCCTTGCCTGAATAGGGAGACACAGTAATGAGTCAGCAGTGTAAACAACCAAGGCTGGGGGCTACACAGTTGCTGTGTTATGACTTATTGCCCCATTACATGTTAGTTACATCCCAGTCCTGTGTCAGGCAGCAGATGGCTGCAATGCTGGTAGGAAAAGGGATAATGAGTTTGGATGTAGAACATAAGTCACCAACAGAGGAGCAGCCAAGAGGGTAATGAGCCTGGCATCCCATACAGTGAAGACTGAGGACTTTGTATTTCTACTCAAAGAAAACTGACAAATATTAACCCATTGGTGCAGCTTGATATTTCATTGGTGCAGCACAACTCATTTACCTGCTTCAAACCTCTTTGTTAACTTCAGCCGGTAATTTTTACCTCCCAGTTCTTCCATGTCACACCATACACTAAAATGCTTGCACCAGTTTGCGATAAATTCTTCTGCAATTTTGGGCAGCCTTCTAGCAGAATCTAAATGCAAATTGATGGACACAGAACAGCTGAATGGGCAGTATGTGATATAAAGGTTAGATCTCCTACCTTTGGACTTGAGGGGCCCAATATGAATCCCATCTCCTGCTGTTGTAACCTTGACCCAGAGATGTACCCCATACAGTAAAAATTCATACAGTAAAAACTGCCCAGCTGTATAAGGTTCCCCGCAGAGGAACTGCAGAGGCAGTACAGTTCCCCCACCAGACTGTGACGCAGAAGGTCGGGATGCTTTCTGTCACATACCTGTAGAAGTTAATGATGATGGTGGATGGACATCCGGTTCTCTTCAGTCTCTTTAGAAAACGGAGGCACTGTCCTGCCCTCTTTACTAGGTGGGTTGAATTGTAGGTCCAGGAGAGGTCCTTGGTAATGTAAATTCCAAGAAACTTGAAGCTGTGTACTAGTTACACTGCTGGACCATCATTAAACAAAAGTGTGGACAACTTGAATCATTCTGGAGTGAGGAGTGAATCATCATCTCCTTGATCTTGTTGACATTGTGTGACAGATTATTGTCCATTGCATCAGACTACAAGTCTCTCCACTTCTCCTCTTCAGGCTTATTCATCATTGGTAATGAGACTCACAACTGTAGTGTAGTCAGCATATTTGGTGATGTGGTGACACTGTAATGGGTAAGGAGGATGTACAGCAGTGGGCTGAGCAGACAGCCTTGTAGTGCACTGGTGTTGAAAATGATAATCGTCCTACAGTAGATCCTTACGGTCTACAGCCTGTTGGCTGGGAGGCCCAGGATAAATGCATAAATGGGAAAATAATAGTAACTTGCTTAGGAGGAAAGTGTGGACCAAATAAATTAATGTAAATGTAGTCAGTTGACTTGCGTCTCTCAAATACACACCTGGCTCTTTTGTAAAGGTTATTCATGATATCAGCAAAAGGCTGAGATATTTGTGGAAATTAAAGTTGTCAAATTTACTGAAAAAGATGCAAGCAACCGCAAACACCTGCTGTGGAATCGAGAGAATCCAGCTGGCAGTAAAATTTTGTTGTCTAAAGCATTAGTTCCATTGCTTCTACGCAAAAATAAATAAATAAATAAATAAATAAATAAAATCATTTGGAGCGACCTATGCCAAATTCATAAACAGTGGTTGTTTATGTATATTTTGCCATGACTGACAGTGAATAGTGCCCTGTCTTCTCAGGCTTTCATGTGAGACAGGAGGCCTGGTGGGAAAACCTTTCCAGCCAACTGATAGCTTTGGGCAGGAGCCAAAAGGCACAGCAGCTTGACAGACAGTTTGTCTCTGAGCAGTAGGTGTGCTTCTCTGTCGCTTAGCTCAGGTACTTTGGAAAGCAAAAAAAAATGTAAGGATGATTACACATTTGCTCGATGGGGGCTTTAGTCTTGTCTATTATAGACTATCATAAAAGAAATGAGAAATAGTAATGAGGGACGAGTAGAACTAAAAGATCAAATTAACTAGTTTGATGATGACTAAACATCCAAGTGCAAAGTTTTGCAGGATTTTTAGTAATTCTACAGCAACTCAAAGTACAGCTTCCTTACTGTGTGAATGACACCAAATTAAAAGAAATTGCTAGTTTACCCGGCCTTCCTAGTTAACCCAAGGTTAAGCATATCAGACAGGTGTCGTCAATAACATTTTTCATGTATTTCAGAGCTTTGAAAATCATTCTTTGCAATATCCTAATATTAAACAGTAGTTCTTGCAGTTGAACAATTTGAACTTATTGTGTAAAACAAAGAAATATATTAGAACTGGTTAAAAAAAAAATAAAAAAAACGTTTTCAGGTACTAGACATTGTTTTAATACAACATACAGTACAACTGATCATCTACTGATTTTGTGAATCAATTGTTTATTTGCAATTCACATGCAGCAGTCAGGCTTGGGCAGACAAATACAGCAGGAAGCAGTGGTATTCTGACAACTGCCAGCAAAGACTGTTAACTACTTAATCCCTGCCAGGTTTGCAGGGGTTCGGAGTCTACGCTGCATTTAGTGGGTGCAAGGACATGAAACTACACCAAGCACTGAGCAATTTAGTGACCAAAGGACCTGAATCACATCTTTGGACTGTGAGAGGAAACCCTTGCAGACAGAGGGAGAACATACAAACTGACTGAGCTAGATTCAAACCCATACCCCAACTGTCCAGATACTGTGAGGTGGCAGCAGCAGCAGGATCCGCTGAGCTACCGCGCCACCCGGTATGTATTAGGAATACCATTGCCATTGTGTTGTGTCATCCTTGTTGTTGTTCATAAGCCTGGTGACCGTTCAAATGAATTGCAATCCCAGGCAACCAGCAACTGCAACAATAACTTCAAGCCAAATCACTGTTACAATATTTCTCTGTCATAAACATTTCAGCCTTTTTGAGTGCTCAGCAGACACGACATCCACTATCAAATGTACATTATAACCCTGTGGGTAACGCCTTCATGAACATTCTGTGTCCAGTCAGGTTGAAAGAACTCTACCAAGTGAGAGTATTTAACATTAAGCTACAAAATAATCACTTTCAGCTTTGTTTTACAGTCTTATTATGCTCTCTCAGTTAAAAGCTGTGCAAAAAGCAACCCCTTTCCTTGGTTTAAATGTTGGGCTTGTGTTTTTCATAGGATCTGCAATGGAAAGGTTGAGGTCTGGCCTTGCAGATGAATGCTGCTCTGTATTCAGGCTGCACAGTACCTTCCACAGAGAGTTTCTCAAAGTTTGACTCCAGCGGACGACACGACACCGGAATGAGCGCTTGGATTGCTCCCGATGAGAAGTGTGATGGGTCTCCCTTTGCAGCTCAAGGTGACTCCACCTCCGGCATCAGCAGTGAAGACCAACTAGAGGATCTCTTGAGTGAGAATGTCATAGTGGCGAGATGCCCATCATCATCCAATATTAACTTAAAGGCCTGCTTTTCAAAATGTGAGTTCAAAGTTCCAAATTATTTTCATAGGCTGCCCTTCACAGCTGGCCAAAGTGGTAAAAAGACAGCTGAACAGAAAGCAAATTCAAGCATCTCATTCTAGTATAAAACATATCTGTGAAAGTGCTGTTATATAAAATCACTGCTATAACTGCAACATGAACCTTCAAATATGTTTCACTGTGATATCTATTTAAGAATGAATCACAGCCTATGACTTTCCCCGGAAGCAGAAAGCAGAAAGATCAGCTCATTCTGAAGACCGTAAAATGTCCTTATCACAATATTCTTTATTATGACAGGGGTGGTTTTTAATGTGTTCTATACATCATGGCAGTTATTATCTTGTGAGAGCACAGCATTTAATAAGAGGGGGGACTGATTTAACCTATGTTTCTGACATTTTGATAGTGAAGAAGAACTTGACTGGTCAGCTGCTGAAAAAAAGGCCCTTCATTATTAAAATTATACGGTTTAATCGAGTTTTTAACAGACCTCTAAATTATTCAGGGTGACCCTTTTCAAGCAAGTGAATTGCACATTGAGAATAGCTGGACAAGCACTACACTTGTGAACAGTTGCCTGGTATTATTATAAATCCCCAGACCAGTCAGTGCTGGTAAAAATCAAACACATGCATGATGATGGATACCCACTAACAGGATTTTCAATTTCATTTTTGTTTAGACAAGTATGTCACACAAATGCATTTTTTCAAGTTTAATATCCGATTCCCTCACGAAGGTGAATTTATTAAATAACTGCCTAGCTGTGTTTTCCTGCCCCACCTATACAGATGGTTTGTGTGATAATTAACACTAAGGTCAGTGTAATTAAAATAGCTAAATAAAATTTATTTTTATGTGTGATCATTGCTTTTGAGGTTGTAGTCACTATTTCTATTTTTAAGAAAGATCTCGCACTCTTTGGGCTTCAGATCCACTACCTGCCAAAGTACCCCTGTTTTCAGTACAGCGCTGGATGTGATAATACTCCAATGATAATGCTAATTGTTGTCTTCATTATGTATTCAAGCTGTATTCTTTGTGTCACAGTGTCTGACTGTAGAAAAATATATTTCATATATCTACATATATCTTTGGATATGCATTATATGACCAAAGGTATGTGGACCCCCCCCTTCTAATGATTGAGCTGAACTGATTCAGCGGCACCCATACTGCATAAAAACACATTCTACACTATTCTGTGCTTCCAGCTTTATGGTCACAGTTTGGGGAAGAAGCTCCTTTCCTGTTCCAGCATGACTATGCCCCCATGCACAAAGCCAGCTCCATAAACACATGGTTTGCCCATGTTGGTGTGGAAGAACTTGAGTGGCTGCACAGAGCCCTGACCTCAACACCACTGAACATCTTTTGGATGAACCTCAAGGCCAACCAAGAGCCGGGCCTTCTTATTCGACTTCACTGATGTTCCTGAGGCTGAATGGTTACAAATGCCCGCATCTGCACTCCAAAATCTGATGGAAAGCCTTCCCAAAAGAGTGGAGGCTGTTACAGCAGCAAAGAAGGGAACAACTCAATACTCTTGCCCATGGCTTTGGAGTGGGATGTTCAACAAGAACATATGGGTGTGATGCTCATGTGTCCACATACTTTTGGCCATACAGTGCATCTACAGGAAAATACATTTTGCTTTAAATACAGTATAATCTGTTTAAGAACAGTGAAATTGCAAAAAAGGCTGACTTTAAGAAATGACTGAGATTTTATTTGTTCTTCAGTAACACTTAAAAATGTTTCGGTGGTCTCCATCGGCCTCACTTTTACAAGATACTTCATATAAGTAACCAAAGATGTTATCACAGACACTGGGATGTGCGTCCAAATTGAATTACAGTCCCTCCTCCTCTGGTTCTATTCAACTTCTCTGCCCCTAAGATCCACTGGAATAAACAAGGCGGACTTAAAAGGGTCGAATATGGAAGCATTCATCTTGCTTTGCATGCATAAACACACCTGGCCACTGAAGATCTGCTCCGCTCATCATGGTCTTCCTCCAGTCTCTAGTATTTTGTCCTCAAGCTTTAATGTTTTCAAATTTTCCTGTTGATCAGATCTGTAAATAAACCTACGTTTGCCATGTCCATGTCTGTAACAGGTAAAAAGCAAATAGTATTTGCAGTTTAAAGCTGCTAACTATATGTGTATCATCACAACTATATGTATATCATCATAATTTTAGTTTAATCACAGTTGTTTACCATCTTGCTAACTTATATCAAATACAGTTTGGCCCCATTTTATTCAAAAATACATTATACAGTATATCATGATTCTGTCAGGACACCATTGTGAGAATAGCCCACAGTAGGGCCTGATGGCTAAAAGGATAAATCATAGGGTCTATTATGAAGGTGACAGAGTAGAATTAGCACTCAACGCCAGTTCAGGGTTCCTTAGACTGGTGCAAAATTGGCAGGTGATGGCCAGCTTAGGATGAATTCAGTCCCATGAGAAGAATGCATGGGAGAGGCCAACAAGAGAAAGACCATGAAGCATGAAGACCTAGGGAAGCAGTGCTGTATGAATATCTGGAGGACAAGGTGTGCCCATTGAAGTAGGCTGCTAGAGGTTTTGTAGGGAAGTCCTTGTACAGAGGACAGAGGATGTTAGGTAATCACATTCAGTCAGGGAAGGAAGGCTATTAAAGCTGCACTTGTGGAGAGGACATCTAAATGGCTGTGGAACAACTATGGTGAGGTGAGCCTTAATTCAAGGATGCAGCCTACATGAAGGCTGAGGTCCGATCAACTCTGGCTGGGCTGCCTGGCTGGGGGTGTTTTATTTTGAAAGACCCGAAAAAATTCAGTGACACCAGGTTACATCACTGATGATGCATTTAGGTGCAATGCAAAATGTGGGTAATAAATGTTCCAATTACCTAAGGCTGTGACCAAGACTGAATAATAATTACTCAGGAGGGAAATAAGCTTGTAAATTTACAGCACCTTAGGCAGAAACACAAATACTGTGTACAAAATATTTGGCTTTAATGCAGAAGAAATACGCTCCAATCACCAAAAATAGGAAAAAACATTCAGTTATTTCCTCTTACCCTGCCCATAAAAGGGACTGAACTCACATCAAGGACCCTAAAATATGACATACCTATACCTCTGCTCTAAATGTCATTGTCACTGGCAACCACTCATTATTTGCCTTATGGAGTCCTGTACCTGTGTTATGTGGAAAATTCTGAAAGCTGGAAATCCTTATCATAAAAATCCATTCACTTCTTACTCATTGATCACTGCTTAATAAATAGGAATTTGACATTTTAGCACAAACCCAATTTTTACTAAACTGGATAAACGCTATCATTTGCATTTAATTTGTTCCTAAAAATGCTGTGCAAATCAAAATTGCATATATTGGGATTCCATTTTACTTTATTTTAAATGGAAAAAACAATCACGTTCCTAGCCTATTTGAAAATCCCCAAAACCAACTTTTCCAAAGATCACTAAAACACTTAAACACTGTAAAAATCCTAGTAGCATGGGCAGCATCAATCCACAGAATACAAACATGGGCTTTTACTCGATTACACTTTATTTATGAGATTTATATGGAGACTCTACACAAATGCATAGAAACAAAGCAAACATGGGGTGTGAAATGGTAACAAATAGCAAATGATGTTCCTTATAGGTCAGCATATTGCACAGTATTTTGACACAAGACAGTATTTTACAGGAACAAGCTATTTGCAAAACATGCAAAGATAGAATTTCATGAGTTGCAATCTAATTCTGGAGCTGCACTATGGCTCTGCATTATAGCAAGGTGGTTAACTTGGGAGCTGCTGTTCAAGTAATATTGTATGCACTTGGGCTGTATATACCAGTATTTACTTTTATTTTACTGGGACAGTTCAGGATTTGCTGAAGGACACTACAACATCCCATCAGAGGATAAAATAAAAAAACAGGAATTTTACAAAATAATTTTAAGACAGAAGATGGCTTGTTAAAAACAATACTCAAGAAAATGTACTGTTACTTAAAAAAAACTCAAGTAAATTTACAAATAAATCTACTCAGAAAAATGTAAAAAACTTTGAAATTGGGCTTTATTGTTTTTGACAACCAGCAAAAGCTCCTATATACAGTTTTAACTGACACACTAGATACGCAAGATGGCTAAGAAAGGATGTGGAAGCTTCCGACCTGAAAACTTCACACAACATATGGAACATTTTACCTCAAATCTAATATCGAGAGCCTGGAAATTTGTATATGTGCAAGTAATAGAATAAATGTAACTCATCACTGCTCACCACAACACTACTGAGGAGATGCACTGAAATTTGGCTGCTTGCACAGTTTTTTAATGGCTTTTTCACTCTTTTTATAAAATTGCAATTTTAACAAGGGCCTCTTCGGACTTATAACTAATGTTTAAATAGTTGTGTACAGTTTTCCCTGCAAGTTTTCCCTGTTAAATTTTAAAGTGTGTGGGTTATCAAGCAACACAGAAGTAATGAAAATTTGCTTTTAACAATTCCACTAACTGTTAAAACCTATTCAGAAATTGTCAATGGATATTTCCAAGGGTCTTGGAGTGAATATGGCACAAACTTATCTACAGTTACAGCCTTAAAATTAATGATTGAATTTAAATATTTGACTACATAAACCTCTTATCTCACATATCCTTTACTTATAATGTATCGATGTAATACATTACATATCGATGACATATTTTTGCAGGTTTGCAAGTATTTCTTTGAAAATGTTACAACTAGGAAGTTTGCAACTGAAAATCAATGTATATACTGTGTGCATGCATTTAAATGCAAATAAAGTGAGAGATCTTGTAACTTGTTTGTAATAAGTGGAGTTTTTACTGTGAGTTCCTTTGTTGAGCAAGTAAAATTTTGCCTCTAGGATACATAATTTACATAACTGATATTATTAAATGCATTTTAAAAAGTGTTCAGGAACAAATTCTTGTGAACTGTGTCTAAAGAACATTCAAAGTTTACTCATAAGCCCTTTAAGTCTTTTCATCAACATATATCACTAAATATTTTACTGTGCATATATATATAAAAAAAAGAATTAAAAAGGTTCTCAAATATACAAACACTTTTAAGGATTTCAGAATTCATCAAGCATATGGCAACCAGTGAAAGAAAATCCAGACAGATATCATAATACAAATCAGGACATTTTCTGGCAGGTTTTGAATGTTGATTTTAAGTGTCTTATTGTTCATGTCTATGTGATGTGTAGTTATACAAAATTCAGTCATGTAATTTACCATCTTTTTTGAGTTTTATTTAACATGTTCTGTACCTCATTTTCTTACACCGGTTGTCTTGGTGTCAACTGTACCCGCACACACTGAAAGGGGCTGTTGAGAAAATACATGTCACGTTGCTTTGGGATGCAAGTGTGCACTAACAGGTGTAAATTGTTATTTAGAAAAATCTTTTTGCGGAATGACACCCCCCTCCCCCCAAATGAGGAGAGGGAGAGAGGGTGTGTGTGCTTCATTTGTCTTAGGAGTGTTAAATGCCTAGGTTTCGCTGGGCACAGAGATGGTAAGGGCGAGCTGAACAAACCATCTATCTACCCACCTGATCAACCTGCCAGGTTCGGAGCTAAGAAATGTTTAGAAACACTAGGCTTAGTAGCGTGGCTGTATGTATGTTTTATTTGTTAGCCTAGTTAGTGTAGCCAGGAAAATTGGGTTTTGTGTTCTGTTCTTTTTTTATGAGATCAGGTCAGTTAGCTCGCAACCACCAAGGTAGACTTAGTTGTGTTTTGTTTTTGATTGGTTCTTTGAATTCAACTCCACTAGTCTACCTCCTGTGGCCCATGCACAATTTTCTTTCTGTCTCCCTTGACTGTCTCTACTGTTTTTCTTACAACTTCTTGCCAAACTTTACTTCCCTTACGTGTGTAAATACGTAAATGAACAGCTCTGTGCGCTATCAGCTTCAGCCCTTTCACCCCTAGGGTCGCAAAAAAAAAAATCTTTCAATTCTGAATTATATTCACCATCACAATAAAAAGCGGGGAAACTAATAAATTACTCTGTTTTACGTGTTAGTCATAGCTGTCTAAAAACCACGTTTAATCGATGAACATGTCTGGTCAAGCAGTTTAATAATAAGTGATCATTACCATTAACAAAAGTACTTTTATTTAGTGAATCAAGTCATTTCGCTTGGAAACGAAATTACTGAACGCAGGATCGCGTTTAGTCCGCTTGTTTGGCCGAAACAACCGCCGCGCATCGTGAAGTGCGGCCAGACCCTCGGAGATCGATCAGCGCCCGATTGACGAGCCGCCACGATGATGTCACATCCGCTGCGCGGCGCTTAATAAAAGGGGCTTCGCCGGCGCGCGCGCGCCGCAAACTTTTTTTTTTTTTTTTCCTTCTTCTTCCCCGCTGCTGGGGTCTGCGCGCGCGGCGATGCCCGCGATCGTCGTTCGCGGGCTCGGCCGCGCGTCCCGCTGTGAAGGCTGCGCGTGACGGAGAGCGGTGGACCGCCGGCAGGATGCGCGCGCTGAGTCCCGTGCTCGCGCTCGTCGTCTTCGGGCTGCCCCCGTCCGCGGTGAGTGAGTGCCCGGGGCTCAGGAGCATGGCGGAGGGGAGGCGTGTGTTTTGCCTGCGTGTGGCGGTGCGCTGGGGTCTACCTGCTGGCTGAGTTCGGTGAAGGGCTTTCACACGGGATGCACGCTGGTAACGCGCGTCTTTCGCTTCATTTTCTTTGCTTTCTTTCTTCCCTTCCTTCCCTCACGCTGCTGACACCGAACAAGTTGTGTGTCAGAAACACCCCTGGCGCTGAAATTCACGCGACGCTGCGCAGCGTCTCCTGCCTCCAGTTTGTGTTACCGCACACCGTTTTACCTAGAATAATGAAAGTGTGAATAACAGCACGGTTAGCAGAGGGAAAATTGTCTGAAAGCGCTGTTATTGCATTGAACGAATGTGTTTAGTTGTTGAACTCCAAACACAAACTCGTGTGTGTGTGTAAGAGTACAGGTAATTGTGTGTTCATACTGCGCTGAAACCTTTACGTTGCGCTTTAGGTTGCCTGCCTGTGTGACGCAGTAAAATATTTTCCTCCGCTTGGCTGGAATTCAAATTATTATGAGGATAAAAGCATGAGCACCTGTACCCCTTGGGATGCTCTGTGTGCGTTGAAAGAATGCAATTCTCCAGGGTGTTTCTCCCTTCTTGCACTTCTGTGCCAAAACATGTTTAGAGGAGGAGAGCGGCGGCAGCAGCTGTTGCTGCTAAAGCCGTTGCCGCTCGTGGTTAGTTTACTTTAAACAATAATGTCTTCGGGGGCTTGTGGACACCCATTTCATTGAATTTACTACATATTATTGTTTTTTTTTCCGTGGTATAACAGCCGCAGTTGGGAGGGGACGGGGTTCATATTCGTAAAACCACTGCCGCCTTGCTTTCACCGACCACTTTATTAGGTACACTCAAGACCCTCTTCACTCCAGGACTGCATGGATTCAGTAACAAGGTGCTGGACTTTTTTTTTTTTTCTTCCCCTTTTAAACACATTGTTCTTGGTCTGTGGTGGCTTCCCTTCTTTGCCTTTTCTGCAGACTTTGTGATGACACATTCGTTCTGCTGACATCACATTCCATCTCACCCCAAACGTGCTCTGTTGGCTTGAGAGGTTGGACAGAACAGGGTGCTGTAATAAAGCACACTGCCAACTGTAGTGCCCAAAAGTCACACAAGGTGCGGTTTCAGAAATGCTGTAACCAGAGTGATCGAGCCATGTTCAAATTCCGTTGAACCACATTTTGTATATATTGATCATTCAAACATGAGCTTGACCTCTAGACTTTGTCTGTGCTTTATAAATCGAGTCCTAGTCATATGCAACATAAGCTCTATGTACAAACAGCCATATGTACTTAATAGTGGTCAATGACTGTATATCTTCATACATATATTTTGTGGCTGCTAATGCTGCAGTTGTATAGTTTTATAATCTTCTGGTTTATCTATTTTACATCCTTTTATTACAGTTCAAAATATGTTGTGCATCTCAAGTTTTGTAGATTAGTTGTAAAACAGGCATATATATTATGTTCAATTACTTTAGTGCTGGTCTAAACAGTGGAAAATAAAGTACTTTTGTTATAAATTCCTTCATTCTTAAATCGTGTGAAATGGGAGCAGGAGGTGGTGTAGCAGTTAGCACTGCTGTCAGGTTGCAGGTTTGAATCCCATCCCCTGCTGTAGTACCTTTGAGCATGGTACTTTTTCTCAATTGCTGCACAAAAATAACGGTTTCAATGGACAAATTATTGTAAAGTACATTGACATTGTAAGCTGCTTTGAAGACAAGCTCAGGTGAAAAAGGAAATGCCAGTATGATCACTGCTCGCTTTCCTTCTATTCTCAAATGACATGATGTGGGTGAGGTTTACACAGTTGTCCTTCTTATGCTCTGCGCAGAGTTTTTCTCAAGACGATTGTTCTGAATCAAATAACTGCCATGCCTTGGTGTTTTACCTCTGGGTTTCAGATGGTATAAAGCAAAAACATATGGACTACTACCACAAACTCTTGACTGATCTATGCAGTGAAACTATCAATAAAATTTAAAAACAAATTTAGTTGTGTCATTGCTTAATCTTGCTGTGCACAAGAATTGTTTTGTAAGACAAAAGCTGCATTATTAGGTTTTTGTCTGAAAATGAAATAGCATGTAAATACAATATTTTCTGTCATATTATATTTTTAAATGCAAAAATATCTGATAGTGAAACATACTGACAAACATACAGTATTTTTTGATAAGCATAGTTGAGCATATTCAGATGTAGTATTTACCACATACAGAGAGTAAACTAGGGTATTGAGAGACAAACTTGTTAATGTATTTGTGCCCAGTAAAATCTAGTTTTTATACCACCTTAGTTACTCTAGTTGTATACTGCAGCTGTTTGTTCAATACATGTTTGCTTTTTAAATTCATATTGTAATTCT